>CM053603.1:47407193-47617881 GCA_028646535.1 Procyon lotor
ATCTAGACATGCTGTATCAAGACTCCTGACCTATAGAGCCGAGAGCTAATAAACAGGTGGGGTTTTTTGTTTGTTTGTTTTGTTTTGTTTTTTAAGCAGATGGTTTTTTAAGTCACTATGTTTGAGATTATTTGTTATGCAGCCTAGAGCAGGAATATAGATTTTTGTTGTATTGTAGGTATTTACTACCTGGCTATTTGCAGTAAAAGTTTGCTGACCTTGTGTTAGATAGCCCCCATTTCTCTTTCTCCATTCAAATTTCCTTAGCCTTCACCTCTTCTGGGTGATTATTCTGGAATGTGCCTCCAGGCCCGAAGAAAATATTCTTGCATCACTCCTTCCTTTTCAGTTGCTCTCCCTGACTACTGATCCTCACTCTGAAACTCAAGGTGTTCTCTGCTTCCTACTCTGGCCTATCCCTCACCCTCCCACAGTTTTAGCTTGATTAAGTGTGTGGTCAGTGTTCACACTATCATAGCTGTGGAAATATCATTTGCAACTATGGAACTGCCAACTGTAGTAAACTATGATTACCTTTTTTCCACCCCCTCTCAACTTTTGTTTTCCCTGGAGTTAATAATTGTCTTTGTTTTCATGAACTTATCATTATTCAATCCCAAACTCCATACCCATTGTCTATATATTTTCACAGTCAGGTCACATGCATCAGATACCCATCAGTTCATCTCCCCGAGGAAGTCTCTTCTGGAATCTTCTGAACCACTCCAACTCAGACTGCCGCACAGCTGTCCTTCTGGAATGCCTCTCCAACATCATCTTGCCTGCACCCTTTCCTTTGTCCCTATGTGGGATTTACTATTTCCTGGATCCCTAGGGCCTTCTCTTTCTTGGTTGAGTCATTTGTTTGAGAACATCCTCCAAGAGCTTCTTCAGATAGGATGTGTGGGAGGCAAATTTCTTGAGAATCTTACATCTGAAAATGTCTTTATTTTACGCTCACACTTGACTGATCGTTTGGCTGAGGAGAGAGGTCTTTCAGGCAGGAAAAGAGGGTTGTTTCACTGCTAACCAGGTTCTAGTGTTGCTCTTTAAACGTCCAAAGCTGTGGTAGATAGAATAAGACCCCTATCCCAAAGATACCCTGGCCACAATCCCTGGACCTTGTGAACCTCTTATTTTACATGAGAAAAGGGACTTTACATGTGTGATTAAGTTAAGGATTTTGAAACAGGGAGATTATCCTGGTGGATCAAATATAGTCACAAGGGTCCTCATAAGAGAGAGGGAGGAGAGTTGGAGTCACAGGAGGTGTTAGAGTAGAGGTGGAGGAGGGGCAGGGGACAGAGAGGGAGAGACTTGAAGATGCTTCTCGGCTGGCTTTGCAGAGAGAGGGGCCATAAGTCAAAGAATACAGGTGACCTCCAAAAGCTAGAAAAGGCAAAGAAACAGATTTTCTCCCGCAGTCTCCAGAAGGAATGCAGCTCAGCCTGCTTGTTGAGTTGAGCCCAGTGAGACCCGTTTAGGATTCCTGACCACCACTACTGTAAAGACACTAAGTTTACATCATCAGAAGGCACTAAATGTGTGGTTATCTTTTGTAGCAGCATCAGGAAACATACAAATGCCTTTCAATGGTAGTCTGATAGCCAATTATACGTGGATAACAATCTGATTCTTGATCTTTTCTCCTTAGCCTTTCTCTGTCTCTGGAAACTTCTAGGATCTTTTCTGCCTCCTGCATCCTGAGGTTTTGGGATGATGTGCCTCAGTGGGCACTTGGTGAGTCTTTATGATGGGCAACTCGTTTTCTGGGGGGTTTTAGACTCTGTTCCCACCCAATCTCTGTTTGATTATCTTTTTTCCAAAATGCATGTTATTTGAACACTGGACCTCATGGACTAATCCTTTAATTAAAGAAAAAAATTTCTCCTTAACTTCCAGCTTCTTAATCTTTTTATCCACTTTATGTCCTTTTATCTTCTCAACTTTCTATTGAGCTTTTCATTTCAGCTATCATGACTTTAATTTCTAGAATTTCATTTTTGTTCTCTGAATATTAATTTTTATGACATCTTGTCTGGTTGCAATTTCTTCTTTTATCTCTTTGAGGCTATTAATAATTTTTTTTGTTTTCAACATTCTTCTCCTTGCAAAAATCTGTTTCCTCCAAATTCCTAGTCTCTGTCTCCATCTTGGTCTATCTTCATCTGTATCTTGGTGTCCGTGTTCTGCATTAGAGCTTTCCCTCTGATGTGCCCCAGTGCTTCTTATATTCGGGAATGTGGCACTAAAATGATTATCGGGAACCGGGGGGTGTAAGTGGGTGTAAGTGAAAGTGTTAACTCGTAGCTTCACCCGAAGGTGGTGTGGCTACATCACTTCGCTGGGGCTGTCCCAGTGTCATTCCACGGATTCCATCCAGAAAGGTCCTCCAGTGTCCTGCCTCAAGGGGAAGATTTCTGAAAAATGAGTCAGGAGCAGGGCTGGGGAGTTCAGCATCCAATAGACACATAATCTTTTTGTCTTTTTGGAATGACAATGCTGGCCTCAACTATGCCTCGTGTTTCTCAGTCCGGAAGATTCACTTTTATTACCCTCCCCTCCCAGAATATTTCTCATCCTCTTCTTGGTTGGGAGAAAGGCAGTAACAGATGATGCGGAGTGGGGAGGGGGTCTCAGCGGCTGGCTGCTGCTGGAACCCCCCTTATCACCATCGATGTCACTCCTACCTCCAAAGGTGTCCAGCGCCTCTCGTTCCTGGGCATCTGGGGATCCTGCAGGGTAAATCCTCATTTCTCCACTGCCAGCTTAATACTTGGCCTTCCTGAGCCTGCTAAGCTTGTCATTCACCTGCCTGCCCTCTGTGTTCCAGCTGCCAAAGCTGGGTCCCAGTTACCTCTTTCTTTCCTCCTTTCCTTGCAGATTCTGGCTTTAAAGTGACCC
The DNA here is from genome assembly GCA_028646535.1 of Procyon lotor. NCBI lineage: Eukaryota > Metazoa > Chordata > Mammalia > Carnivora > Procyonidae > Procyon > Procyon lotor. The sequence continues at coordinate 47,410,098 of CM053603.1, forward strand.
TCTTCTTGGCATCTCAAAGGGGTTTTTGAAGGGAGCAAAAGAGATGTCTATGTTCAATCTGCTCTTTCTGCCTGGTGTAACTTATTGGGCACCCTAGGAAAATATTTCTTTTAACAGCTCTCTTATACAAAATCCTTTTCAATAATAATCATGAAAATAATTATAATAGTAATAATAAAGAATATCTAGAAGAGAAATGTTGCAGTTTTATCGAACTTTGTAGTTAAATTATGTCAGTGCCCATAAACACGAACAAGTAAAAAGCATTGGATTAATATTTTAATTACATTGATTTTATTTTTAATTTTTTTTTAAGATTCTATTTATTTATTTGACAGAGAGAGAGAGAGAGAGAGAGATCACAAGTAGGCAGAGAGAGAGGGGGAAGCAGGCTCCCTGCTGAGCAGAGAGCCCATGTGGGGCTTGATCCCAGGACCCTGAGATCATGACCTGAGCCTAAGGCAGATGCTTTAACCCACTGAGCCACCCAGGCGCTCCTGATTTTATTTTTAAAAATATTTTAAGAAATTTTATTTATTTATTTATTTATTTATTTATTTGAGAGAAAGAGAGAGAAGAGAGCGCACAAACAGGAGGAGTGGCAGGCAGAGGGAGAGGGAGAAGCAGGCTCTCCATGGAGCAGGGAGCCTGTGCAGGACTCGATCCCAGGACCCTGGGATTATGACCTGAGCCAAAGGCACAGGTGACTGAGCCACCCAGGAACCCTAATTACATGACTTTTAAAGGGTGAATTTACACTGCATTCATACTCCCTTTCAGTGTTTTAAATTTTAAGCAGAAATAAAAATTGCAAGGGGTCCCTCCTGGGCGGCACAGTTGGTTGAGCACCGGCGCTGACTCTTGGTTTCGGCTTAGGCGGTGATCTCAGGGTTGTGAGATCGATCCCCGCATGGGGCTCTGTGTTCAGCCTGGCGTCTGCTTAGGACTCTTTCCCCTTCTCTCTCTGCCCCTCCTTCCCCACTTGCTCTCTTTCTCTCTCTCTCTCAAATAAATAAAAATAAATCTTAAAAAAAAAAAAAAAGAAATGAAAACTCCAAGTCATCATGTAAAAGAATAGCAGAACTAAAGGAACTCAAGTTCCCTTTTCTCCTCTGTGGAATCACCGTGCCATCACTGTTCGTTCTGAACTTACTGTTTAAAAGCAGAACATGGACTGTCTATACTGAGGATATGGTGAATATAGGAGCCCAAATCGAGTGCAAATGATTCCAGACTTCCGGTGGGGCTGCTGGGGCTGCTGGACCTGCCTGCCCTCGGGACCCGGCAGTTCCCTGAGTGAACTGGGTCACCTGCCCCCACTGCCCATAGGATAAACATCATGTTCTAGAAGATTTTAAAATTATTTTTAATGTAAGATTTGTGGATCACCTACTGTACTCCACACACCGATAGCACTTTCACCTGTGTTCTCCTTACAGGGATATAGTTAATTGACTCCTCTTCTGATGACTTTGGCAAGAGTCACTACCTACTAGGTCAGGCAGCTTCACATCAGCTGAGCTCATATTTCAACGCTGAGATGGAAAATCCTCCCCTAATGAAGCTGGGTTGTGGGTTACCCCGCCATGCAGCTGCGTGAGTAAATGATGTCTACAAATGTGCGGAGAAACTGAGGGAGGGATTTCCAATCCCCTCGAGAAGATTTGCCTCCTTGGTTCCCCTCCTATCCAGCCACCAAAATTCCTGGCTCATTCATAAGGAGTCTGTCACTGGCTCAGCCTTGTCACAGGGCCTTTGATGGCTTTTGATGTCACTTGTGGAAGATCATTTTTTGCAATTGTATTTTACAAGACAGTGTCCCCTTACTCTTCTGCCTCAGCTTGTGAACCTCATTGTGTGTGATCAGTGACAAACTTGACGATGTCCCAGACCGTGTCTTCTGTTTGGTGCATTCCGCTGCCCCCTGACAGTGCCAAACCCATTGTGAACAAAGGACCCGTGGGCTATGGACTAAATGTTCATGTCCCAAGAAGTCTTATGTTGAAACCTCACCCCCACAGGATGGTATGAGAAGACAGGGTCTTCTGACACTGAGATACCACCTTACACCAGTTAGAATGGCCAAAATCAACAAGACAGTAAACAGCAAATGTTGGAGAGGGTGTGGAGAAAGGGGAACCCTCTTCCACTGTTGGTGGGATTGCAAGCTGGTGCAGCCACTTTGGAAAACAGTGTGGAAATTCCTCAAGAAATTAAAAATAGAGCTACCCTATGACTCTGCCATCGCACTACTGGGTATTTACCCCAAAGAAGCAGATGCAGTACAAAGAAGGGCCACATGTACCCCAATGTTCATAGCAGCAATGGCCACAATCACCAAAGTGTGGAAAGAACCAGAATGCCCTTCAACAGATGAATAGATAAAGAAGATGTTGTGTATATATATATATGCAATGGTATATTATGCCTCCATCAGAAAGGATGAATACCCAACTTTTGTATCAACATGGAAGGGACTGGAAGAGATGATGGGGAGTGAAATAAGTCAAGCGGAGAGAACCAATTATCTTATGGTCTCACTTACGTGCTGAGCATAAAGAAAAACATGAAAGGCATTGTAAGAAGGAAGGTAAGAGGGTCTGGGGGGAAATCGGAGGGGGAGATGAACCATGAGAGACTGTGGACTCTGAGCAACAAACTGAAGGTTTTGGAGGGGAGGAGGTGGGGGTTGGGAGAGCCTGGCGGTGGGTATTGAGGAGGGCACGTATTGCATGGAGCACTGGGTGTGGTGCATGAACAATAAATCTTGTAACATTGAAAAAATAAAATATTTGGGGGAAAAAAAAAAGACAGGGTCTTCTGGAGGAGACCAGGTAATGAAGGGGGAGTCCTCGTGAATGGAATTAGTTCCCTTATGAAAGAGACCCCAGAGAGCTTTCTAGCCCCCCCTTTTCGTCATGTGAGGACACAATGAGAAATCAGCCACTTGCAACCAGGAAGATGATTCTTACCAGAACCTGACCAGGCTGAACTTGGACTTTGAACCCTGTGAAAAACAAATTCCTGTGGTTTATAATTCACCCCGTCTATGGTGCTTAGCTATAGCAGCCAAAATGAACTAGGATGTCTTGCTTTTCTCTTTTTTTATTATAAAGACTTTTCTTTATTTTCTACATTGTCATTGGAAGAAGGGTTTGGAAGCTCTCTTGAATACATTGTCTCAAGTTCGCCCCCTTATATGTAACTCAAATTCTTTCCTTGATAACATCTTATTTTTCTTCTCCAACCCTCATTTTGACAAATTTCAAATTCACCCCAAAAGTTAAAAGAATGATACAATGGATTTACCGATTGTTAACATCTTGCAACACTTTCCCCTCCTTCCTTCTTCCCTTTCTCCTTCTCTTTCTTTCTTTTTTTTAAAAGATTTTATTTATTTATTTATTTGACAGAGAGAGATGACAAGTGGGCAGAGAGGCAGGCAGAGAGAGAGGGGGAAGCAGGCTCCCCGCTGAGCAGAGAGCCCGATGCGGGGCTCGATCCCAGGACCCTGAGATCATGACCTGAGCTGAAGGCAGAGGCTTAACCCACTGAGCCCCCCAGGCGCCCCTCTCTCTCTTTCCTCATAAACTTACATACACAAATACATATTTTAAAAAAAATCATTGGAAAGTAAATTTCATCATCATGATATTTCACCTCGGAGGACATTCTCTTACGTAATCACCACACAATTATCTCAGCCAATGAATTTGACATTGATATACACTGCTATTTAGCATATGGCTTGTATTCACATTTCTCCAGTGGTTCCAACAATGTCCTTTGCAATTTTTTTGATCAAAGATTTAATCAAATTTTGCATTAATTTGTTCTATTTCTTCATCTCCTTTAAGCTGGGAGAGTTCCCTTTCCTTTGCACGCTCATGTGTGTGCTTCTGCGTGTGTGTGTGTGTGTGTGTGTGTGCGCACTTAATGACATCGATATGACTGAGTCCAGTCCCGTTTTTTTCCAGAACGTCCCTTGATTTGAGTTTGTTTTATGTTTCTTTATGTTTATGTTTGGGTCATATGTTTTTTGAAGCAATACCGTAGAAGCGATGCTGTGACACTTGATGTCACTTTGTACCTTTATTACTCATGATCATTTGGCTAAGGTATCACTGTAAAGGGGCCCTTATCTCTTTTTAAGAAACTGGATTTATCTTTAAAATTCATTTTAAATTGATTTAATTTATTTTATTCAAATATAATTAACATATGGTGGTATATGGGAAACTGACTTTTTCCATTTTTTTCTTCAGCTGTAGCTTCTACCCAGGTGCTGTGATGTCCTTGAGTGAAAAGCAAACATTTGTTGAGCTCCCTCTATGGGTCGCATGTAGTATCTCATTTAACTTCGCCCTCTTTATTCGCATTTCTAGATAAGGCAGTTGAGATCTAGAAAGAGAAGTGATTTGTTCCAAGTGGCACGTACGTGATACGCTGCAATTCAAACCTCACGTGGTGTAAATCTGACATCTGCCTTATTTCCCTACCCTACCCTGCTGAGAAGTCTGTTTCTGTCTCCTTACTCTGGGGGGCTGGAAATGCTCAACACATGGGCAGTGGATACACCAAAGCTCTGAAACCGTCTGTAGACGTTTGAAAGTGTCCTTTAAGACGATGCCAGAATTAGTGCTTAAGAAGCACATGTGATTGGGGCAGCACTCGTTTATTACTTGCTGGCATCGAGTAACCTCTCGTATCCTGACAATTCTACTTTTGAGAAATCAAAAAATCACTCTTAAGCTGGCATGTCAGAATAAATCAAGCAGAAGATGCAAGCCTGTTACATTAGTCTTTCCCCAAAATAGTCCAGAGATCACTAGTATAGCATGCAAAGGCAGAGGCTGCTAACAGGCCCTATAGTTTCTACTCTCCCCTTCATGGAACTAGGACCTTCCACTTTGAACTTGGCAGATGCCTGCCATATGGCTGCCCAGAACAAGAACTACATCTCCCAGGCTTCCCTGCAGCTAGGTTCTTAAACCATGAGCCACGGGTGCAATTTCCAAGTTGTACCCTTAGAGGGAAGAGACTAGTGCTCTGCATGCCCCTTCCCTAGAGAATATGGAATGTGAATATATAAAAGTGGTAGGAGTGAGTATGCAATGCATTCAATATAGATGTGATAGGGGTAGACTATGGATGTGGCAGGGGGGATTGGAGAACACTCTGGGACCACATAAGGGTGAATAGAGAGTGCCCACGGACTACAGCCATGGCAAAGGCCACCTTGACAAAGGTCACCTTCCTGCCAGCCCTACTCTGTTCGTGACCATACGATTATGTGAGCAAAAAAAAAGAAACAACTTCATTTTTAAAAATTTATTTATTTATTTATTTAAAGATTTTATTTATTTATTTGATAGAGAGAGATCACAGGTAGGCAGAGAGGCAGGCAGAGAGAGGCAGGAAAGCAGGCTCCCTGCTGAGCAGAGAGCCCGATGTGGGGCTCGATCCCAGGACCCTGAGATCATGGCCTGAGCCGAAGGCAGAAGCTTAACCCACTGAGCCACCCAGGTGCCCCACAACTTCATTTTTAAAGCCACTTTCATGTGGTGACTTATTTTTTTAGGACAGCTGAACCTATTTCCAGTGTAACAGCTGGGGCCACACTCCACTTCATGCTACCTGGCTCGCCTCCCTCCTGTCACACGGGAGCTCCTTGAGCTAACCCTGCCCTTATATCTGTGCATGGTTTTGCATCTGGGTTTTTCCCTCCCCTCCCTTCCCCTCTTCTGCCTGGTAAACTCCTCCTCACCCTGTGATAACCCACTCAGGATTATCTTCCTCCCCTGGGGAGTCTTCCCTGACTGCCAGCCCCGCTAGGCAGGATGCATTCTTTTCTCTTCTTGGAGCCCATGAGAAAATGTCCAAATTGTTATTGGCACTTACCCTGTGCATACCGTAATGATTGGCTCACATGTTGAACTCTCCAACTAGACTGTCGTCTTCTTAAAGTCAGGAGCCCTATTTTATTCCTTTTTGTATCCCCAACACTGGAGTCGTAAAAGACGCTAATAGATCTTTGGTGAATGGATGAATGAACACAGATGATATAATTACACATATACACATACAAACCCTTATTCTTTACAAAAATGTTTCCTTCTTTACGTGACACCTCTTGTGAATCGCACACCCATTCCTCCCACAGTTCAATGAGCATAAATCTACTATTATGTAATTTATAAACCAGGGGACCGATTATACATTGCCTAAGAGCTTGCACAATAGATTTGTCAGATGTCCTTAGCTGGACAAATCATTCCCATCCTGGGAAAGGGCTCCCCCGCCCTGGCATTGCTGTGACCGCAGAATACTAGTTAAATCAATGCCATTGCCCTGTTGGTCTCTGTCTCCTTTCAGTTCTGAGCGGGCGATCTGGGTTGCAGTCCTAGCCGTTTCCAGAAACTGCTCAGGCGCGTGCTCAGAGCTAACAAAGAGCCTGGCGTGTTTTCCTGCCCTGGAACACTGTGGAGTTCAAGGGCTTTTCAGGCTAGCATGTTCAGTTCCAGTGGGTGTCATGTTTTGCCTTTCTTTTATTCTGTGCCAAATACCCTACCAACTCTAGCAACCCCGCAGGTGCATATGACACTACTTTTGTCCTAATGCTAACACTGGTATTAAAATTCATTTTCTCCTCTCCAGAAATATGAGGTTAGCATTTTTTAGGTTTCAACATGCAATGTGTGTGAGGAGTCTTGAAGCCCTCCCACGTTGATGGGAATGAATCTCCACCCGTCCTGGATGCCTCTTAAAGGTGGTGGCCCTTGAATTCTTGTATCTAACCTGGGCTTTATTTTTTGCAGAGATTTATCTTAACCGTCCCTCATTTGTAAGAATCCGACAGTGAGTCTCTGAAAAAAAATTCCTCTGCCCGATTTTATCCCCCAAGCTGTGGATTTTAAAAAAAATTAATTGGCAGGGTGGGTTCTCTTCTCTGAGCATGCAATAATAAGGTATACAGAAAGCAGATATTACATCGTGGGCTTATTTGCTCATTTTCTGTGCCCTCCAGACAGAGAACATAAGCTCCAATAAGAGAGGCATCCTGTCTGTTTTATTCTGGCTGTCTCCGCAGCACCGGGCACGTACATGGGAGGTGCTCAGTACATCTGTGCAATGGCTGAATGGATTGTCTCTTCTCTTGTAGACATATTTGCTGCGTTAGCCAGCTGCTCTGAGCGGGGCCTGCCTCTCCGAATGTGGAATGTGGGAAGTGAGTTCTCTGTGCTCGCCCTTCGCCCTTCACTCCTTACTGGTCCCTGAGTCGGGGGCACGAGACAGAGACACCTTTCTGATCCCTGGGCCTGCTGCTTTGCCATGCTGTCTCCCGTGGGATGAGTGCTTGTTTGTGTTTCCTTTTGCTTTCTTCCAGGTGTTCTCTCAGTTTAATTAGATTAGCTAATTCGTCCACAAGATGAGCCATCCAAAATGCAATAACTATTTTGGAAGAGAACTGAGCTTACTTGTTTTCAGAAGATGGCGTTTTTGTAATGTGTTTTTGAACCCGACCAGGAGGGGGTTAAAGGGGCTTCAGGAAGCAGACAAGGAAGGCTGTCAATTTCTTATGGAACCACAGTGTCAGAGGGGAAGGAATGCAGCGACGGTAGGGGTCGGGGAGAGAGAGAGAGACAGAGATTGAGGGCAGAGGGAGAGACTACGTATCGCGAAGTTGTCCACAAACACAGAGTTCCATTCAACAAGTGCGGACTAAGCCCGTCCTATGTGCAGGTGCTCTTCTGGCCACCAGGACAAGACAAAGTCCCTATTGTCATGGAAGGCTCATCCGAGATCACCACTGTCCAACGGAAACCTAGTGAAAGTCACAGTTGCGAGCCCCATGTGGAATGGCAAATTTTCTGGTAGACACACGGACAAAGCAAAAAGAAGTAAATTTCAAGACTGAATTGCGGTTAACCCAATATGTTGGGTTCATGCCATCAATCATATTAAGATTCTTAGTGATGCACAGTTTGTGTTCTCTTTTTAGGCAGAGTCTTTGAAATCCAGTGTGTATGTTACAACCCTCTTCAGTTCAGACGAGCCGTGTTTCAAGTGCTCCATAGCCATGCGTGGCCAGTGGCTACCATGTTGAATGGTGCCATTCTAGATAATAAAGATATAATATATAATAATTATATTTGTAAATCATGTAATTTTAGTATCAAGTACTGTGATATGAAGTATTTTTTTTAAGATTCTATTTATTTATTTATTTGACAGAAAGAGAGAGATCATAAGTAGGCAGAGAGGCAGGCAGAGAGAGAGGGAGAAGCAGGCTCACCACTGAGCAGAGAACCCGATGTGGGGCTCGATCCCAGGACCCTGAGATCATGACCTGAGCTGAAGGCAGAGGCTTAACCCACTGAGCCACCCAGGCGCCCCTATTATGAAGTATTCTTAACAATAAAGGTATTAGCAAGAAAACCAAGAGGATAAGCTTGGGTCGCTCTCTGTGGAGCTGATGCTTGTGCAGAGATCGGAGGGTGTGAGAGAGGGAGGGAGCCATGCCAGGGCTGTAGAAAGAGCTTTCTAGGTGGAGGGCTCAGCAAGAGCAAAGGTCCTAAGTCAGGACCCCACATGGAGTGGTCCAGCCCTGGCAAGATGGAGCAAAGGAAGGGTGATAATTGGGGAAACCAGTTTAGAGTCATCACGGCTAGGGTCTGACCCCGGGAGCCCTGTAGGCCAGGCAGGGAGTTCGGCTTACCATATCCCTGTCTTATCTTTGGGGGACATGAATCCACGCTCCTGTTTCCTAGATGTTCCATTTTCTTCCCCATGTTGATCAACAGAAGTCTAAAAGCCTTCGTCTGCTGCTGTCCTAGGACCATAACCCCTTAAATACAGCGGTTGGTGTGTCTTCTCTTTCAGTGTCTCTGTCTTAAAGCTAGTCACGTGCCCTGGGCCAGGCACAGCTCATCTGAGATTTGGAGGGCAGCGGAGGTCGACACACAACTGTTTAAAGGCCTTTTTTCCCTGCAAGACCACGAATCACTAGCATGCCCTTTGAATAGCTTTATTTGCACATATCACAGTCATGTTTAGAAAGACAGTTACAAATGCTTTATCAGCTTTTTTCTAGGGTCAGACACGTGGAAGGGTTTTGTCCTTTTTCTTACCCTGGGAAGCCTGACTTAACCAGCTCATCTTCGTGCCTCTGATCAGCTCAGGTCCTCGCACTCTGAACCTGGCTGGCATGTGTAGCTCGGGGATGCTGAGCTAGATGCTGCCCCCAGGGAGCCTCAGGTGAGGTCAGCGGGCACCTGTGGGCAAGAGCGTGCATCCCTAAGGTGGTCTGAGCAGCCCCTGCTATTTCTTTGCGTAGGCTTCCCTAGTAAGTTGCAGATGCATTTCCGTCATCCCTACTCTCTTCCTTCCCCACCTTCCCCAACCCCTCACGTACAGTGCCTCTTCCCATTGGCCCCATAAGCTCTTGCTAGCTCTCTGGGAGGTCAGTGCGGTATGGCCTCCTTCACTTCCTGCTTTTGCCCAAGTTCTGATCTGTCCTCGAGGAGTCGGCCAAGTTATGCTCATGACTCTTACAAAGTGATTTAAGATGTTAGGGGCCGGCCTTGCCCAGCATGTCCGATGGAGTCCTATTATAGCAGGTGTGGGGCTGCTGGCTACGTGAAAACCATGTTTTTTCTAACCCCTCACAAGGAAGTGCTAAGAGTTACTGTGCCCTATAGGGACAGCTTTGGGGTATCGGGGTCCCCCTCCTGTGCTGGGCCACCATTCCTCTCTTCCTGCTCTGATGTTTGTTTTGGGGGACCGTAGCAATACTCCCTACTGTTCCAGCTTAGTTTCTAAGCAAATGAAGTTTTTTTTTAAAAAGATTTTATTTATTTATTTATTTGACAGAGAGAGAGAGAACACAAGCAGGCAGAGAAGCAGGCAGAGGCAGAGGGTGAAGCAGGCTCCCCGCTGAGCAAGGAGCCCGATGTGGGACTCCATCCCAGGACCTTGTGATCATGACCTGAGCCGAAGGCAACTGCTTAACCAACTGAGCCACCCAGGCGCCCCTTAAATGGAGTTTTAACTTCAGGGTAGAACCACACATTCTTTCCAACATTTTGGTGAATTCGGTATTTGTGCTGTGCTTCGAGTGTCAGAATTTAAAGGATTTTTTCTCTTCCAGTATTTCATTCCCCTTTGTCCCATGCCCAGGGCGTCCCTCTCTTCTCGTGTTTCCTGAGCACAGACAGGCACTTGGTTCACACCTACCTATTCAGCTTCAAGCCTGAGTATCCTTGGGTTGACATGTCACACATATATACCAAGGCGGGAAAGATCAGGAAGGTTTTATTTTTTTTTTAATTTTTATTTTTTAAGATTATTTATTTATTTATTTGACAGAGAGAGGTCACAAGTAGGCAGAGAGGCAGGCAGAGAGAGAGGGAAGCAGGCTCCCTGCTGAGCAGAGAGCCCGATGTGGGGCTCGATCCCAGGACCCTGAGATCGTGACCTGAGCCGAAGGCAGAGGCTTTAACCCACTGAGTCACCCAGGCGCCCCAAGATCAGGAAGGTTTTAAAGGGCCGGAAGGGTTTCCTGCTGGGATGGCAATATGGTTCAGACACCATATTCATCAGAACAAGGAATGTCAGCTGCTGTAGCAGACAAAACCCGAATCTCAGTGGCCTCAGGCAGCAGGAGGCTTTTATTCCTCCTTTGCTCCACGCTCAATGCAAGTTGCTGGGGTGGGGGGGTCTCTCTGCTCCACGTGGTCATTCAGGAGCCCAGGCTCTTTCCATTTGTGGCTCCACGCCACCTTTTAGATATCCTTCTCTCTTCCCGTGGCTGGCAGATGGGGAAAGGGAGAGTTTTATAGACTCTGATGCAGGTCACTTCCCTGCACATTCCACTGGCCAGGAGCTCCCGGCACTGCGAGGGTGTCTGCAAAGTGCAGTCTAGCCGTGTGCCCATGAACGCTCATGATCTTCATGACAAATAGGGCTTGAATACATCCTGTACCTCACAGCGCTGTCCCCCGCTGCACAGGTAGAGGAGTCAGAGGGAGCTCGAAAACCACAAAGAATGTATGTGTTCTTCGGGGAACACTCCACCTTAAGTCACTTTGTTGGTGAGTCGAAATTCCAGCAGCAGATGATCGGGAGGGACCTGAGAACTTTCTAATAGCCGTGTGATTTCCTATTTTCACATCTGGATCCCTGATTCCTTCGGAATTTGTTCTTCAGTGAGGTGTGAGCCGTGCTTCCTGTTCCAAAAAAACTTAACGGTTGCCCAGGGCTATTTGTTTAAAACAGTAAGATTTGTGATGCCATCTTTATCAAATACCAAATTCCTTTATGTGGCTGGTCTATTTTTGGACTTTCTGTTCTTTTCCACTGGTCTGCTGGTCTTTTTATGTGCCAGCACCACACTGTCTAAAAAGGTATGCTTTAACATCTGGTATGACATTCTTGCCTCTCAGACATTCAATGCTATTCTTGCATTTTTCAAATTAAGAGTTTTAGAATCAATTGGCTAACTCCACAGAGAAGCATGTTGCTATTTTTATTGGAATTGTTTAAACTATAAATTAATTTAAGGAAAATTGGCATCTTTATGATATTGTCATTCTATCCGAGAACAAGGAATGTCTTTGCATTTCTTCACGTTTCCTGTCTTTCAAAGATGTTTAATATAGGTTATGTATATTTTTTCTTCAGTTTATGCCTTAATATCTTGCCTTCTTTGTTGTCATTATAAAGGGTTTTTTTTCTCCCTTAAATCCTCTGATTATTTTATGTCTATAAATATAAATACATATATACATGTGTATTTAAAGGCTATTGATTTCTGGGCTGCCTGGGTGGCTTAGTGGGTTAAAGCCTCTGCCTTCCATTCGGGTCATGATCTCAGGGTCCTGGGATTGAGCCCCACATCAGGCTCTCTGCTCAGCTGGGATCCTGCTTTCTCCTCTCTACCTGCCTCTCTGTCTACTTGTGATCTCTCTTTCCCTGTTAAATAAATAAATAAATAAATAAAATCTTTTTAAAAAATAAAATAAAATAAATAAAGGCTATTGATTTTTATGTGCTAATTTTATATTCTGCTCTCTTGTGGAATTTTTTTCCAACATCAGTAGTTTTCAATCTGCAAAGTTCCTGAGAGCCACCTAAGGAATACTTTTCCAATAGGGATGCTGAGACTCCCTCCCCGACCCAAGGTTGCAGGAGGATGTCAGGGAAGGAGAGTTTTAGCGGTGCTCTGCTTCTCTGGTCAAAACCCACTGATTAAGACCCAGAATGTGAGCAGCTCAGATCATGAGTTGTAGTGGGGCCGGGCCAAGCATGAACACTCAGACTACAGAGACACCCATCTGCAAACAGTAGAGCAGCCTCGGGTGGCAGAACTAGATGCTGAACCAAACACCAGGTCCAGGGATCCGGCCTTCCAAGTCCTGGGGAGAAGGGAAGACCTCGGAGTAAGCCCCAAAGGGGAGCAGGACAGTCACTGTAGACACCTGTCATTACTTGTTTATAGATTTATATGTTTGTTCTTGAACTTCGGGTGCACAGGGCTGAGCCAATCATGCCCTCACTTCATGCTACTTTATCACAGTTGGTTCTTTCTTCTTTTATTTACATTTTTCTTCTTTCTTCTTTACTTAGTATTTTATTCTTTGCTGTTTATTACTTTCTAGTATTATTTTTCATTTATCATTTTCTGTATCTCCCGTCCCTCTCCCAGTTCTCCTTCCAAGCAAATATAGCCCTCCTAACCTGTTTATAGTTCATGTTTTAAATATATGTTTTCTACAGAGTGTCTATGTTTCAAAACACATATAAATGGAAGTGTGTTCTAGATTTAATTGTTTTTCAGTTTGGTCCACCAAGTGCTCTGTAAGACCCATCCTTTTACTTCGAGTGTGTCTGACCCTTGCTTGGAATTCCAGGGGACTTTGTGTGTTGTGTCTACTGGCCCAGTGATGGCCACTCTGGACGTGTAGACAGCCCTCCACAAAGGATTGTGCTGCCCACTCTGGAGCTGTGTGAGAATTGGAACATGAGAGGCTGGCCATAAGGTTCATATACTTCCCTGAGAATGGCCATCCACTCCCACCAGCCAGGCAGAAACTACCCCCCAGCCCCCATCCTGTCCCTGTCACCACTTCCCATGGCTTGGCTTTCACTTGATGCCAAGCTAATGATGTGCTAATGTTATCTAGTTGTGCAATTGTCTAATGACTGGCTGTTGAATTGGAGCATCTCTTCAATATGCTTGTTAGCTTTTTGAGATTCCGTTCCTAGAAATTCCCTGTTTATATTTGTTGCCCATTTCTTAAATATGAGAACAGTTGTCTTTTTCTAGTTGATTTGCAAGAGTTCCACACAACTTTTAATCCTTAATTTGTCTTTGGCAAATATTCTCACCTTTTCTTCATCTCCCCCTATTTATCCTTGGTGTCCCTTGTTGGAAGAAAATCCTTTAATCTGATGTAATCAAATCTTTTCCTTTCTTTTTTTTTCTCTCTTCCTTTTTTCTTCTTTCTTTCTTTCTTTCTTTCTTTCTTTCTTTCTTTCTTTCTTTCTTTCTTTCTTTCTTTCTGTGTTTTCACACTTTCAATTTAATTGAAGACATTCTTTCCTTCACCTGGGAAACAGAGGTATTCTCCTGCCTTCTATTAATTTTTTAAGTCTATCTTTCACTTTGGGGCAAGTGATGGTAAGTAGAGATTCAGTGTTATTTTTCCGATATCATTTATTAAGCTCTTTGCCACCTCTAGCTCTTTCTTGTTTGTGGGGAGAAGCTGGTGATTCAACTGTATTCATATCTGGGTTGAAAATATTATGACTAATTATACACACATCCCTAAATTTAAGTCACTCATTCTGTCATTGTTGATGTTCTTAATCTCTTTGTTTTAATAGTTTGAAGCTCTTTTAGGTGTTGAGAGGTAACACCTGGGTCCTGGTAGACAAGGGTTGCCAGATTTGGCAAATAAAAGTCCAGAATACTGGGGCGCCTGGGTGGCTCAGTGGGTTGAGGCCTCTGCCTTCGGCTCAGGTCATGATCTCAGGGTCCTGGGATCGAGCCCAACATTGGGCTCTCTGCTCAGTGGGGAGCCTGCTTCCCCTTCCCCCCCGCCTGCCCCTCTGTCTACTTGTGATCTCTCTCTCTGTCAAATAAATAAATAAAATCTTTTAAAAAAATAAGTACAGAATACTTTGTTACATTTTCATTTTGAATAAATGATGAATAACTTTTTAGTATAGCTATATCCCAAATATTGCACGGGATGTACTAATAAACCGAAAATTAAGTCACTATTTATCTGAAATTTAGGTGGAACTAGTTAGAAAAAGACTAGCAAATAAAGCCTAAAGCCAGCAGAAGAAGGGAAATAATAAAGGCAGAACAGAAATAAATGATCAAGAAACAAACAAACAAACAAACAAAAAACGGTGAAACAGATCGACGAAACTAAGGGGCTAGTTCTTTGAAAGAATTAATAAAATTGATAACCCCCTAGCCAGAGATATCAAAAATAAAAGAGAAAAGACCCAAATAAATAGATGGAACAGGCTTCCTGCATCTTGTCAGACAACCCACAGGAAAGTGTCTTGATTGAGTCTTCCTGCCCTCCTCACTCCTCTGCCCTTGTCCCCGTTAGTCACAAGGACATTGGTTACACACTATTCCCAGCTGGCATGGCTCAGTTCCTGACCCGAGTCCTTCCAAATAAGCTTTCCTTAAATGAATATCTCATTATTTCACCTAAGGGTTTAACTAACACTTCTCAAATGTCAACATGCTCACGAACGACCTGGAACCTTGTCAAAATGGCAGGCTGGTTTGGTGGGTGTGGTGTCAGGTGTGGAATTCTTTATTTCTAACAAGCTCCTAACACAAGCTGAAGCTGCTGTTCCATGAACCATACTCTGGTAGTAAGGACCCACTGGGTGCCTGTGCTTATCCCTAGGGGGCCTGGGTGTCAAACACATCGGGACTTTGGGAACCAGAGCTAAGCCTAAAATGGTCTACTCATGTTCCTTTCCTCCATGCCAATGCCTGGAAAGGGACAAGAGCCCACATTAGAGAGAAGATAGCTTCAGGTCACAGGCTTGGGATTCTGCCAGAATCTTCACACATCCTCCATGGTTCTTGAAGATAAACGTTGCCATCACGTGACTTCTTATATGGACCATTGCGTTATCCTTCACAGGCTGTCCACACGTACACCTTCCTCGGGGTGCTCCCCTCCCTGGCTGTGATGGTAGTTTTCTGGCCCTTTTGCTCATTAGACTGCAGATCACATAAGAGGAAAGATGGTGGGTTTAGCTCCACACCCCAGCATCCAGCACCGTGTCTGGCCTGGAGCAGCTGCTGAGTAAATTCAAGTTACATAAAGGAAAGAAAGAAGAAACGAATAGTGACTTCTATTGTCAAGATGGTCCTTGAAACCATGTTTTGATTCACTTTCAAGGGCTCCCTGCAGGGTTGTTTTGCTGTGACCATTGGTGGACTTTCCTGAGGGAGGAATGAATTCTGGAAGTTTCCCTCTTTCTGTTTCCCGTTTTCTTATTCCTGAGTTGTCAGCTGTCTCATACCACCCTCTCTACCCCACTCTTGGGGACTTAAATTGGCCAACTTCTCCGCTTGACAGAATTCCCATTTCCCAGTGTTCCAGCTGATGAGCCTTCTCCATGCTGATCTGGAGAGATTCCTTGGTTTCCAGTCTATTCATCTCCTTCCCTTCTCCCCAGACATCTTGACAGCATGCCCTTTGGTTCCTGCTCCCCACATCTCTGACCTTCCTTCTACCTGCTAGTTCCCAATGACGCTGAAAGCCAAAGGCAAGTTTATCTGTCAAGGTTCTTTGATGGCAAGCAACAGAAATCAAATATGGCTGATGTAAGCCTGAGGGGCCCTTTTTAGAGGTCTATTGGGTTGCTCACAGAACAAACTAAAGACTAGAAGGCCCGGCTTGGCATGAGGACCCAGATGTGCAACAGAAACACTCAACTACCTCACCCAGAAGCCTGAGAATGAGTGAGCTCTGCCTGGGCCTCCCAGCCCGTGTCACTCTGCTCAAGAGTTAGAGACAGTGTGGTGGCTTCTGTGGGCCCTGGTTGACCAGAGTGACGCAGGCACTTTGACAATTGTCCCAAGAATTCACACAGTGGTGGAGGGTTCATTAAAAGGAAATACAGCCGTGGTTGGAAGGGAGCAAGTATCTCCTGGTGGTCAGCAAACAAACAAATCAAAGAAAACCAATGTCCGAAAAGACCTTTTCCAGATTTGAAGGAAATGAGGGGAAATCTGACGTGGGTCTGTGGCAGGATGTGGCTGAGACCTGTAACTATCCTCATTCCTGGCTTCCAGTTGTTTTCCGCAGGGGAAACACTAAGAACCCATTAGGAATGTAGTTCCCCTGAGATACAAAAGGTGGGGCCCAGGCTCTTTTTTTATTCAGATTTGGCCACCAACTTGCTGTGCACCCTTTGGCAAATCATCTCACCTCTCTGGTCTCCGTTGCTTTACTTATAAAATGATGGCTTTAGGGGCGCCTGGGTGGCTCAGTGGGTTAAAGCCTCTGCCTTCAGCTCAGGTCATGATCTCAGGTTCCTGGGATCGAGCCCCACATCGGTCTGCTTCCCTGCACCCCCCCCCCCCCCGCCTGCCTCTCTGCCTACTTATGATCTCTCTCCCCTCTGTCAAATAAATAAATAAAATCTTTAAAAAAAAAATGATGGCTTTAGATTCCATGACATCTAGGACCTCTTCCAGCTACAAATCCTCCCCAAAGTGTGCCAATTTTGCTTGATGTGCCCTGAAATGTACATTTAATATTGTATAAGGTAACACGATTTCAGAAGACACAGAGAGTTCTCAGGTGTATGGTATTTGCAAAGACAAGTTAGTGTAATGCTCCCGATTTCGAATCCGAGAGACCACGGAGGAGCCGCTACCAATGCAAATGTACGAGGGTTTATTTGCAAGCTCAAGCTTGGGCCCAAGTATATCCGACACAGTGGGGTTGGGACTTGGACCCTTAGGTTAAAGGGCATAACAGTTTTATAGGGGCCAGTGGTCACACAGAAAGTTGTATAGTCGTGTCGGTCCACACACAGGTGGCCAATGAGATTGTAACACACACAGGAAGTTGCATAGTCATGTCGGTCCACACGCAGGTGGCCAACTGAATCACAATTTACCCTATAGTAACCGTTTGAACTAGGCTATCACTCTGGTTTGAATTGGCGCGCAAGTTTGGCGGGTAAGGTAACTGTTTGAACTAGCCTATTACTCCGGTTGCAGGTTTGGCAGGCAAAAGGCGGGGTTTACATCCTGTGGCAGTTAGGGGTTCCGCATTCCTATCGGCTAACTCAAACTGGTTCCAGGGCCGACTAGGCAATGTTCTGACATTCCGTGACCTTTCTCAGGAGCAGGTCGTGTAGGGGTCATACACAAGATGGCGGGCGTAGCACAAAATGGAGTTAGCCTTGCTCTGCTCTTTCACTTAGAGGGGAGTCTTGATGCTGTTACAAATAAATTATAACAATAACAATAATGATGACCTCATACATAAAGGATTTGCTATATGCCAAGCGTTGTTCTGAGCACATTAATGTTAATTCATTAAATCTTCACAACAATTCTGTGAAGCAGGTTATGTTATTACTTCCATTTTACTGATAAGGAAATGGAAGCACAGACAGGCTAAGTAACTTGCCCAAGGTCACACAGCTTCTAAGTCCAAGAGCTGAGTCAGACCCCAGGGTCTGGGCCTTTAACAAGCAGACCAGTGGCCTCTTTAACCCAAACCAGCCAATTAAAAAGAGACAGGAAAAAAAAAAGAGCTACTGTTAAGAAAAGCCCTGCAGTGTGCTCCTCCCCCTCCCCAACCTTGCCTAGATTATCTGGAAATTTCTATACATACGTAGCAGTTACTGAACCCATCCCTGGACTTTCCCTGCCTAATCATTACCACTACCTCATTTGCCTTCAAAGACCAAAATTTCGCATTAGGTCAATCGCATCTATTTCAAAGAAGCCCCCCCCCCCAATTTTTTTTTTTTTGCAAAAAACAAAGTAGAGAGACATACATATGTTACCTGCCTCTGTTACTTGGTAGCGGGGGTCCATTTTATTTGCGCTTATAATGACCCCAAGGAATATTTTTCAGCATGCAGAACTTTTAACCGCTCCATTAACCAGATTAGTCAGTGCAGGAATTTCTCCTTTACCGCTGAGAACAGATCTCGTTATAGTGATTGGGCCCACTTACTAATTGCTGGCTTTCTGGACTTGCCAAATGCATTTAAAGAAGGTGGTGTGTGGGTGGGGGACCAGTATTTTCATCTTGGTAGATTTGATTGTGCTTAATGGCCTTTCCTAATAGGGCTGGCCCTGGTGCTTAAATACATAGCAAAAATAGCCAGCCACGGAATGTCTCTGAAAGCTGGAAGAAACCCTGGGAGACCATCTGGGCCGATCCTCTGCTGACCTACAGGAAGCTGAAGCCCGGAAGTGCAGTAATAGGCTGGTGTGGAAGGAGGCCTCACCAGGAAGGGCAGGTTCGAGGCCCAGCACGGGAGGCAGGGAGGCCAGACCCACACCCAGCTCTCCCGCCGGGACCCCACCCCTGTGTCCCCGCCACAGGCACCACGGCTATGCATTATCTATGTCCCACGTGCTCTGCAATTTACCTGATATCTTTCTTTAAACCAACCCCTGTTTTAAACTCTGTGTCTTTTTCAAAGGTTTCTGTAAATAGAAAACGAAATCTTGCCACACATTTAAGGTAACCCCACGAACGAAATGAATGATTAACAGTAACAAAGCCAAGTGGCTAAAAAGGGAGAGGCCTGAACACTGGCATGTTACTGACACGTCAAAACCTAACAAAGACTTTGTTTTTTACTCAGCAGAAAGATGACAGAGAAGAGGCCTTTCTCACCGTGAAGCTGAGTATTCTTTAGTCCCTGAGTGTTGAACACCTACATCCGTTTTCCCTGGCAGCCTGGGCTCCCCCTCGCATGGCAGCCCAAGGCAAAGGACAGAACTCAGTAGGTGGATGGATAGGGTCCAGACGCTGGCTCTGCCCCTTCCCCACATGTAGCCCTGGGCAAGTCAAGGGACCGGTGCGGGTTTCCTCAGCTGCAAAATCCCTATGGGGGCCGTCCCGCAGGGCCTCTGTGGCAATGGTGGTAGTTCACAAGGGTGGCCATTCACCTACCTCCCTATTTGGATTCCACCAGGTGCAACTTCTGTGGCAACCACACTAAAAGGATCAGAAATTCCCTGTTTTGTTTTTCCTGCTTGATTCCTAGTGGTCAAGGAAAGGCGGGAAAGAGCTTGGCTGCCACACCTGCCATTCTAGAATTGTCTCTTGTAGTGACATTGCCTTTCCATTGATGTGGAAGGGCAGATGGAGGATGGAGCCAGCTCTTCAGAGCGTTCCTGGACCTGCACATGTGTTAAAACTTATTTCACATTTAGTACCCAGCAGCCTTCTCTTAACTATGGAGCTCAGAGGACCCAAATCTCTACAGGATAAATTTATTTTTATTTTTATTTTAAAGATTGTATATTTATTTGAGAGAGAGAGAGAGATTGCAAGGGGATTGCAGAGGGAGAGGGAGAAGCAGACTCCCTGTTGAGCAGAGAGCCCGATGCGGGGCTCGATCCCAGGACCCTGAGATCATGACCTGAGCTGAAGGCAGAGGCTTTCACTGACAGAGCCACTCAGGTGCCCCTACAGGAAGAATTTAGGAAGAGGGAAATTTTTGTGGAAAAAATAGGGAAAGGGGCCAAGGCAGAAATGATTTGGGGAAAATTTTACAACCATTTTAATAAGACGGAACAACAAAATCAACACACCTTGTCACAACAACATTAAGAATATTTATGACCTCTCCGTAACAGCCCTGGGTACATGACTCGGTTGGTTCTGTCCTCCAGTAAATTCTTTTTCTGTAGGTATTGTATAGAGTTCAAAGTCATTTCTTTTATCCTTTCTCTTTGTTTTGGAAAAACCCAGTAGTCACCCTGAGTAGGGGAAAACCCAGTTCTCTCCGGTAATGTCTCCTTTACTTTTACACAGAACATTTCCCTTCTGGCGCTCCTGGTCACCAAACATGTGGGGTTTTCCCTGCACCAAATAAGTCTGTGACATCCGTTGGGGGTCCTATACTATGTAACTCAGGTCTGACTCTGTCTACCTAGAGATAGTGGAAACCTGCAAAGTCACAACGCAAATGGCCATTCATTGGAGCCACCGAGGCAACAGACCTTCTCACCCGCCCCCCCCATGGAGATGTTTCTCAAGCTGTGTCCTTAACACCCACATCTTCAAGAAGCCCGGCAATGGGGAATCCCACAGAGATGCAGTTAGTCCCCTCTGGTGCCCTTGCTTCTTACTTTCTCCCTTACTCCTGAAGGTATTTCTAGCATGTTCCACTCTCCTCAGAACTCGGAGAACCAATCGAAAGCCACACAAGACCGTGCCGGGTGGTTGCCTCCTAGGACAGGAACCAGGGCACAGGAGTGGGAAGGGGACTCGCCACTCACTGTGAAGTCTGGTTCTCATTGGAACTTCTCACGCATGCGCAAATTCCCTTAACTTAACGGTGACATCATCTCGCATTTTGCCCACCTAGAGCCAGGCACTGTGCGAGGAACTGACCTGCTCTACCCCAGTCAGTGCCACAAGCTAGACAGGATTCTTAACTATCCTCTTTTTGCAGAGGCATAAAGAAGGTAAACCAATCGTCCAAGATTGTGTAGTTCAAGTCGCCAGAGCTGAGGATCAAATCTGGGTCCTCCGGCTCCAAAATGCATAGACTTCGCCTCCACATACCATTAGCTCTTCTTCACACAAAACATTTTGAAAGAGTTGTCTCCACTCACTTTCCACCCACATCATAGCTCAGTGTAGGCTGTCTTCTGTCCTGGTTGATCCACGAACTGGGTTCTCTCCAAGGTCACAAATGACTTCCTCGTCATTAAATCTATTGAACCCTTTCCAGTCCTCTTGTTTGACGTCTGGACACCATCTAACCCCTATTGGTCCTTCTTACAACATGCTGTACCTTTAGATTCTGTGAAATACACCTTCCAAGTGATCTTCTTTTTGGTCACGTTGGCACACTCTTCTTGTCCCCATCCTCCTCCTCCTTGCAAGGCTCTTTCCTGGCTTCCTGGTTCCTGGGCAATTGAATCCATTCCCATGTCAGCTAGTAGCCACCAGGCTTTGGCTTGGTGTCCCAGAGAGGCCAAAAATCCTGAACTACTCATCACACCTCATCAGCCACCACCAAAACCTACCCCCTCCTTCATGTTCTGACCCAGTGAAACAAACCAGACTCTCAAGGGTTAGCTTTTTAATTTTTTTTTTAAATTTTGATTGCAGTATAGTTAACACACGGTGTTATATTGGTTTCAGGTGTACAATATGGTGATTCAGCACATCCATACGTCACCCCTGCTCATCACAGGTGTCCTCCTTAATCCCCATCACATATTTCATCCATCCCCCCAGCCACCTTCACTCTGGTTGCCATCAGTGTGCGCTCTCTATAGTTAGAGAGCCTGTTTTGGGGTTTGCCTCTCTTTCTCTCTCTCTCTTTTTCCCCTTTGCTTGTTTGTTTTGTTTCTTAAATTCCACATATGAGTGAGATCATATGGTATTTGTCTTTCTCTGACTGATTTTGCTTAGCATTATATTCTCTAGCTCCATCCATGTCATTGCAAATGGCAAGATTTCACTCTTTTTGTGGCTGAATAATAATGAATAATATATATCTTATATATAATTTTATATCCTATATATGATATATATGTGATATAAATATCACATATTTATATATGTGATATGTATAAAGATATATATCACATATTTATCTCTTCATCCCCAGTTGTCGGACACTTGGGCTCCTTCCATATCTTGCCTATTGTTGATAATGCTGCTATAAACATAGGGACGCATGTATCCCTTTGAATTAGTGTTTTTGAATTCTTTGGGTAAGTATGTAGTAGTGTGATTACTGGATCATAAGGTAGCTCTATGTTTAACTTCTTGAGGAGCCTCTATCATGTTTTCCACAGTGGCTGCCCCAGTTTGTTGGTTGTCGTCCTACCAACTGTGCACAAATGTTCCTTTTTTTCCACATCGTCGCCAACACGTTCTTTGTGTTGTTGATTTTAGCCACTTGGACATGCATTGTATCCTGTGACCTTACTAAATTTTGGTAGTTTTTTGGTGGAGTCTTTAGAGTTTCCTCTATATAGTATCATGTCACCTGCAAATAGTGAGAGTTTTACTTCTTCCCTGCCATTTTGGATGCCTCTTCTTCCTTTTTCTTATCTGATTGCTGTGGCTAGGACTTCCAGTATTATGTTGAATAAAAGTAGTGAGAGTGGACCTCCTGGTCTTATCCTTGACCTTGGGGAAAAAGCTCTCAGTTTTTCTCCATTGAGCATGATCTTAGCTGTGGGTTTTTCATGTATGTATGGCCTTTATTATATTGAGGTATGTTCCCTCTAAACCTACTTCATTGAGGGTTTTCGGTCAAATGTTTTTTCTGTATCTGTTGCAGAGATCATATGGTTTTTATCCTGTTTCTTATTGATGTGATGTGTCACATTGATTGATTTGCAAATATTGAACCATCCTTGCAACCTGGGAATAAAGCCCACTTGATCCTGGCGAATGATTCTTTCTAACGTACTGTTGGATTTGGTTTGCTAATATTTTATTGAGGAATTTTGTACTTACATTCATCAGAAATATTGGCCTATAGTTCTCCTTTTTGTATTGTCTTTATCTGGTTTAGTATCAGGGTAACACTGGCCTCACAGAATGAATTTGGAGAGTTAATTTTTCTTTAGGTAGGCGCAGCAGAGGGCCTGGTGAAAGGGCATGTACTACCCCAAGCCGTCAGCTTCCATCCAGCCACAGTGCTGACCATCGTCAGGCACAAATGTGGCCCCGTGTTGCCAGGCTTTTGGCCTTCTAGAGGAAATCCAGAGACCAGCACTATCACGTGGAATGTGGGCTGCTAACGCAAATATTTTGAAAGCACAGCAATGGGCAAGCTCAACCTCCTGAAGACCAGATACAATGCACAGGCTGCCAAGTTACACTTCTGGCTGCCCACTCTCCTGACATCAGTGTGTTCTAGCCCACAGGGGCAAGGTGCAACTCCCGTGTGTCTGGCCTGACCTTTCTCTTCAGTTCGAGACCCACAAGTCCGGCCTTCCTTATCTTGCACTCAACACATCCAGCACTGCAGCCCTTTGTGACCATATCTCTCTGCTCTTCAAGAGAAGCTGGGAATCTGGATTTGCATGCAAAATTACCAATTTAAAAAAATTCACATGAAAGATTTTCCTCGGGATGCCTAGGTGACTCAGTCGGTTAAGCATCTGCCTTCGGCTCAGGTCATGATCCCAAGGTTCTGGGATGGAGTCCCACATCTCTTTATCCCCAGTTGTCGGACAACTCCCCTGCTCAGCGGGGAGTCCACTTCTCCCTCTCCTTTTCCCCTTCCCCCCTGCTTATGCGTGCTCTCCCTCTTTTTTTGTCTCTCTCTAATAAATAAATTTTTTTTATAAATTTTTTTAAAGATTTTATTTATTTATTTGACAGAGAGAGATCCCAAGTAGGCAGAGAGGCAGGCAGAGGCAGAGGGAGAAGCAGGCTCCCTGCCGAGCAGAGAGCCCCATGCGGGGCTCGATCCCAGGACCCTGAGATCATGACCCGAGCCGAAGGCAGAGGCTCCAACCCACTGAGCCACCCAGGCGCCCCTCTAATAAATAAATTTTTTAAAACCTTAATTTTTTTTTCCTTTGGATAAAAAGTACCTTTTCTTGGGCCACCAGGCTGCCATACCTGGATTTAGTGCAAGCTGACTGCCCACCAGGCACTGGGCTTAGTACCACACAGACATGATCTCAATTGACTGTGGCCAAGGCCAGAAATGGGTATTCATATCCCCCCATTTCAGGTGAGGAGACAGTCTCGGGAAGGCAAAGTAAGTCGCTAGAAGTTACACAGCTGGTCAGTGGGGCATATTTCAGAGTTTAGGTTTTTTTGTTGAATCAGATTTTCCTTCTACGTTTGTACAAAGTCTTACCTCTTCTCTATCATTCACTCTAAGAACCATCCCTCCAATCCCAACCTCCACCTCTCTCCATCCAGGAGTGATTCACAGTTGAGGTATATAACATGCCAAATTCCTGTGATTGCAAAAAGCTGTAGAAGTTAATTTGCCCTTGCCAAAATCTCTAATAAGAGAAACTCCTGGCTTTCTTACTGTCTTATTGTCTCCTAGCTTGCTCCTACTTCCTTCCTCCCCACAGGTATTTCCAGCACGTTCCACTCAGCTCAAATCTTATAACATTTCTGGAAGGCCACACAAGACACTAGTGGAAGCAGAAAGATACCACTTCTATTTGAATTGCAGCCCTGTTCTTCATTCCAAGCTATAAGGGCAACTGGCACTCTTCCAGAAGACAACTGTCTCTAGAGTGATCCAGTCTAGAGAGACAGGGTCCTGAGGTCTCCGTGGGCACATGGGTGGGCACGGATTGCTAGATTATATAGCCAGATATGGGACATCTGCACCTGCAATGGCACAGGAGATGTGCTTTTCCCTACTGCTCCCAGTAAGTCCATCTAAAAACTCTGGACATCATATATAAAACAAACGAAGGAGACTCTGAAAGGGGAGAGAAAAGGCAGACCAGCTAAGAACCTCAGGCACCAAGGAACGACATAGCAGTGAGTGCCTGGGTTTTTGTTTTGCCTCAGATAGTCCAGTCTTGGAGCTGACGAAGCCAGCAACCCAGAAATGCCACGGGCACAGACCAAACAATACCCAACCAACCAAAGACTGCTCTTTTCAGTCAAAGGACCAGGAGAGAGAAAGCTGAACAAGACAGAAAAGCTTCAGACATTGACCTTTCTACACTAGTCAAACAACACAGAAGAATGTGTGCAGTCCTACACCCACCAAGGCTGAGTAGGCAACCCGGGCTTACCTGGGAGTAATGAGGCCACACACACCCCCACCCATCCCCTGGCCTGCAGCAGTGTCAGAGAGGACGAGGACCAGCTAAGAAAGCAGCTTTCAATAAGATCCCGAGTCTCCACATAATACAAGACCAGACCGTCTGGGGTTCCATTGAAAATCACACATCTCACCAAGAACCACAGAGACCTGAAATTGAACGAAAAAATGACTAGACGCCACAGGAAAGAACAGAGACTTTAGGGCAGCCATGATAAAAATGCTTCAAGGGACAATTACAAACATGGCTGAAACTAACGGAAAATAGAAAGTCTCAGCTGAGGAAGAGAAGATCTAATGAAGAACCAAAGGGGGAAATTGTAGAACTGACAAGCTCAATGGCTGAATTCAAAAAGCTCAAAGTATAGGTTCAGAGGCAGAATGGAGGAGAGAGAGGAGGAAAGCAGTGAACTGGAAGATAGGGCACTAGAAATTACCCCATCCGGACAACAGAAAGAAAATAGGAAAACAAACAAAGAGAGCCTCAGAGACTTATGGGACTATAACAAGAGATCTAACATCGTATCACTGTGTCCCAGAGGGAGAGGAAGAGAAAAAAGTGTGGGGAGGACAAGGCTAAAGTAAAGAAAGAGACAACACTGAAAGCTAACAAGGACACGGAGAGAATGGCTCTCTCACATTCCAGATGGGCACG
The DNA here is from genome assembly GCA_028646535.1 of Procyon lotor. Lineage (NCBI taxonomy): Eukaryota > Metazoa > Chordata > Mammalia > Carnivora > Procyonidae > Procyon > Procyon lotor. The sequence continues at coordinate 47,435,788 of CM053603.1, forward strand.
TGAAAGGGCATGGCCACTCTGGAACACATTTGGGCAGGCTCTTAAACATCATGTGATTTCCTTATGGCCCAGCAATTACCTTTTCAGGAAACAAAAGCTCATGTTCCCACAAAACCTCTACGTGAGCTCCGAAAGTAGCTCTATTCATGACAGCCCCAAGGGGTAACGACCCAAAAGTCCCTCGACGAATTGTGTGGTTTGTCCACACCATAGAATGCTACACACAGCCACCTGGAAATGCTGAAAGAAAACAGTGAATCCTAAAACATCACATATTGTGTGATTTAAGTCATCGAATGTTCTCAAACTGAGAAAATTTTAGAAACAGAGAACAAATTAAGCACCTGGCAAGGGTTATAAAGGAAATGGGGGTGGGAAGGAAGTGGCTCTGGCTACAAAAGGGCAGCACAATGTTCTGGAATGTCTTGCATCTCGACTGTATCAATGTCAGTATCTTGGTTGTGATACCGTCGTACAGTTTCCCAAGATGTTACCATGGGGGCGGGGGGACGGGGTAAAGGACACACAGCATTTCTCTGTATTATTTGTTGCCAAATGCATGGGACTCTACCCGTGTCTCAAAATAAAAAGTTAACTTAAAAAAAAAAAAGCCGGACACAAAACAGCACAGTCTCCATCCCTTCAGTGCTGGTTTCCCAACCTGCTGACGGCACAGCACGCTCTCGTTTATGCTGGTAACCGAGCAAGCAAATCGTCAAACTCTCTACCACCCTTTCTACAGAGGCTCTGCTGACGACTTCAGCAAAATCTGTCCTCCAAACTTTCACACCGTCTATTTAAAGTTTTGGAATGTTGGAGCTGGAAAAAAAAACAGAAACAACAGCCGCAGCCAACGTGGATTGGTGGGCTCTGGGCCCCCCTCAACCTCTATCAGATCCCCAATTGCCCTGCCTTGAAGAAATTACCATCCCAGTAAATACAACATCCTTAGCAGGGCCGGCGGGAAGGCCAGGCCCCCAGCTCCCTGCCCCACGGCTACTGCCTCTAGACCCATCCTGCACTGATGTTATAAACTGCCCCTCCGAGAAGTCATTTAGCTGCCCCTTCTCTGTCCCGGCCCTGATGAACTGCCTGAGGCCAGAGAGCTGGCTGAGCCACTGGGCGGCACTTAAGACCCATAGCTTTTCAAAGGCTATTGTTTTACTTAAGTTAGATCACAGTCTCTAATCTAAGCAGCCTGGGCCCCCCTGAACTCCCACAATGTGACATTGAGATACGGGTTTCTGGAGGACAGCAGTTCTTTTCAACATTGCTGTGGTGTAAAGTTATTTGTGAAAGAAGGAAAGGCACAGAGGCCAGCTGAGGTCAGTGTGAGCTGGGGACATTTGTCACACTCCTTGGGGACACAGGTATTATTGTACCCAGGCTGCCGGTGAGGAGATTAAGGCCCACAGGACAAATGGAGGAGCTAGAGCAGGTGGTTCGTGTACCCCCACGGGCTACATTGCTAGTTGTCCCGGAGGGCTTTCAGCCCTTCCCTTGGCTTGTGTAGAAGCACCAGAGATTTTGTTTGGGGGCCCACCTCCTGGGACCTGGGGACCGTTGCTGGAGATGGAAGCAGAGGGACAAGACCAGTCTGCCTCTACCTTACCGCCCGGGGAGCTGTGCACCCCCACCCCAGCTTTTTATGTGTGTGTCTGACCATGTGTGTCTATGTGGGGGTGTGAATGCGTCTGTGTTTGTGCTATGCGTGTCTGCCCATATGTGCCTATCATGTTTGTGTGCCTGGAGAGGTCTATGGGTGTCTGTGCATGAGTGTGTCACCTTTTCTGTGTGTGTTCCTTTCTGTGTGTGTCTGTGTGGCTTTGTGTATCTCTGTGGCCATCACGTGTCCCTCTTTGTGTACTGAGTATGTATGCGCTTACGCGTCTGTTTGTGCGTGGGGTATGTTGTTTGTGCGTCTGTACGTGTCCATGCCTGTATATCCATGGGCACGTCTATGCACCTGCCTGTATGTGTGGCGTGTGTCCTTGTGAACATGGAGCGTCTACATGTATCTGCATGTGCCCGTGTGTTGTCTGTGTCTATACGTGTAGTATCCGGGTGTGGGTCCGGGCACGCGTGTGGTCCGTGTGCGTTTGCAGTTTGTATGTGTGGTGTGCGTGCGGGTCCCTACGTGGGTCTGTGTGCGCTAGGTGTGTTGCGCGTGGGTGTGGCGAGTCCTCCCGCGCTGACACTCGGGTGAGCCCGGCTGGGTTCCAGGCCTCGTGACGGTCCCCGGGCGGGCGGCCACCCTGGGGCGCGGCCTCCCGCGAGGCCGGGCTGGGAGGAGCGCGTGGCCGGGTCCGCGGGCTGTGCCCCCCGCTCCTCCCCGCGGGGCCGGGCACACGTGGGCCCCGGGCGCCGCCTCTCCGCGCCGCCCGCCGGTCCCGCGCGTCCCCACCCACCTCGGGCCGCCCCCGCCGCCAAGCCGGCCCGGGGATAAAGTGGCAGCGCAGACGCCGCGCCCTGTCGCCGCGGAGCCGGCGGCGCGCAGCTCGGCCCCATACCGGCCCGCCGCAGACGAGGACCCGCGGCGCTCGGGGAACGCGACAGCGGCGCTCGTGGCCCCGGTAACTGCCTCCCGGCCCCCGCCCCAGCTAGCAAGTGCAGTCCCCAGGGGTGGGGAGCAGCCTCAGGGGTCCCCCGCTCGCTCGGCGTGGGCTCCCGCGCCCCCTGGTGCGCGCGCGTGTGCGCGCGTGTCTGTGTGGTGCGCGTGTCTGTGTGCGCGCGTGTGTGCGCGCGCCCTCCCCTGCTCCCTCGCACCAGCCCCCAAACCAACTTGTCCCCGTCAACTCCATCTTCTCGGTTCCCGGCCGTCCCCGTGCACACGCCGGGCGAAGTCTCCTGGTTTTTCCCGTGGCTTTCCCAGTGACAGCTGCGGGGCTCCTCCATTCCCTGCGCTGTTGGAGACTGGCAGGAAAGCAAAGTTTGTCAGGAGCCTTGGGGGGGTGGGGGTGGGCGGTGACTTTGCCTCGGGGACCCGCATTTGTGTGTGCGCGAGGTGCCTCGGGGTGCGCGGAGCTAGTTTCCCAGTTTCCCCGGGCGGGGGGTGCGGGGTTCGTGAGCCCCTCTCCTCCCCGAACCCCTCCATCGGTTTGTGCAGGGAAAGTGATGACCTAAACTAGTAGTGGGGCATCGCAGGCGCATGTTCTCCGCCCCTGGGGAAGGAGGGGAGCCCCGGAGAGCTTATCAGTGCGAGCTGGTCGCAGGCTCCCCCGGCTCCGCACCCCCTAAAGCCCGCAAGGCAGGCTCTGGGGGCAGGGTGCCGGGTGGGGGACAGGGGCTCGGGAGCTGCTTGAATGCTGCCCTGTGACCGCCGAGATGAGGGAACAGCCCTTATTTGCCTGGCTCTGATCCTCCATGCGGTCGTGGTTGTGGAATGCAAAAGCCAGGACAAGATGGAAACAGGTTTGTCACGGAATCTGTGGAATTTCAGACAGGAGGAATTAATTGGGAGTATCATCCACCTCATTATTGTGTCCCTTTGAAACTTCCTTGGGGATTTTGAGATAGATGGGTCTTACTGCAGCTGGGTCTTTATACCCACAGAGCTGACTATAATTTCCACTTGATTACAGCTAAAATAGTCTTTAAGATGAAGTTTCCTGAAATGATTTAAAATAAACACAGATGGGAAGGGGGAAAAAGCTGTAATGAGGCACTTAAAAAATAAAGTGAGCATTTTCTTAAGAACAAATGGGATTTTTCAGTCTTGGAGGGATTGCAAGAAATATATGGGTTTTTAAAAATCTTTGAAATGGAGGTTTTTTTGTTTTTGTTTTTGGGTTTTTTTTTTTTTTTCTGCTTAAAAAATATTCCTGACACCGAACAACTCTTTTCTCCCCATCTCTGTGTGTTTTGCCATATTTCTGACTTGGGAATATGTCCTCTTTCCTTTCAAGGACTTGACGATCCTTCCAGAATGCCGGAGGAAAGTTCTCCCAGGCGGACCCCGCAGAGCGTTCCATACCAGGACCTGCCTCACCTCGTCAACACCGACGGGCAGTACCTTTTCTGCAGATACTGGAAACCCAAGGGCACTCCCAAGTAAGTGTGCCCCAGAGGGCTGCCCCAGGCACCCTCGGAAACTCTCTCACCTGCCTCTCCTCCTTCTTCACGTGGCATCTCCTCGGGGGGCCACTTTCTTCCTGACCCACTTCACGTCAGGCACCGGGGTGCTGACAAAGCTGAGATTTATACGTGATCTTTTTTTTTTTAATTAAGAAGCAGGAGTTCTATTTTCATTATAACAACTGGGATACGGATTCTACCGTATGGCCGTGTTCAAAAATTCCACATGACTTTATTTTTTGTGCCGGCGTTGATTTCCTGTGGTGCAGGCATTCCTTTAAAAAAAAAAAAAAATCAAACCCAATGACTCCAGAAAGCCACCTAAGCAGATAAGAAAATCAAAACTGTATCTATAGAGTAACCTTCGTTCTCTTTTCCTGCTCAATTATGAGCTTCATAGGTGTCTGACATGCACACCTAGGAAAGAAGGGGTCTGGGTATTTCCTTCTGATTTCTTGCCAGCTCGATTACTTCGTCCATTTTCCATCAAGGATTTGTCTTGCTATTAGAAACAGGCATCAGGATTATACTCCATCAGACAGCTGGTCTCCTGCTGCTCCCCTCCTCTTGTACAAAACAGGGAAAACCTGCTTGTTTGTGTTATTCCGGGGAAGAAATTATTCGTGGTAACCAATTGGCCTGGGAACGGGGGAGCATCTCCTGTCCCAAGGATATCTCACCTGCCTCACAGGCCTCTGGTCTCCTAGGGGACACGGTCTGGGGTGGACTATGTCTCTCTTTGTGTTTCAGTAATCACCTGACCCTAGCACAGCCTAGAGTCTCGCCTATATTTTCAACAAGGTGTACGTAATCCAGGTAGCTGCCCATGAAAAACACAGAGGTGAGGACTTTTAAGGACCTGGTTTAAATCTTAGCCTCAGGGCAGCTGTAAATTGGCTGTCCTAATGGGCTGGTGATAGTTCCTACCAGTTCTGGCAAAATCTTTCTTGAAGATTTCCTCGAGAAGAGAGTGTGTATGCCTGTATGTGTGTCAGATGGAGAGAGTGGGGCAGGGAGGGAAGGAAGGAGGGAGGAAATGGGAGGGAGGGAGGGAGAGAAAGGGTTGTCAGGCATTATCCTTAATTAAGGATAGGCTTGTCAGGATATCCTTAATATCCACTCTGACTTAATCGGCTATAGAACTGCATACTCTGGGTCCAGTTTCTAAGAACTTTGTGGTATGTGGTGCATTATTTGATCAATGTACAGAAAGAGGACAAAGAATCAGAAGTACACATTTTTAATGCGCAGGTCCTGGACTATGGGAGCTTTCCTTGGTTGAGTGGGGATGCCATCTTAGTTCGAGGTCAATGAAATAAGGAGGGCCCTGGGTCCCTGGAGGGGGCCCCACAAGGCAGTGGGCGAACGGGTTGGGAATGGCCCAGTTGGCCGCCCTTCCTTGGCTGTGAGTGGCTTTCACAATCTCCACGCTGCCGTGGCACTGTGGGGAATTCTGTCTGCTCCTTTGCTTTTGCCCCACTTAGATGTGCCAACGGGCCCCCCAGCCCCCCGCCCCACCCCCGGTAGTTTGCACTGAGAAGTTCAGGGTTTGCGTTGTGGTGGCTGCCCGTGGCAGTAAGAACATGGGTGGGTGGGTGGCGGAGGCAGTTGAGTCCTGGGAGTTGGGAGAGAAATGTGACCGGGAGGCCACCCCCCCCCCACTCTGCCTCTACCCCCGGGAGATGGTGTAGATCATGGGGAGTTGGGGCCAATGTCAGAGGCGATCTTCAAACCATTTGAAGTCCAGTCCCGACCAATCAGAATTCCTGGAGGCCTCCTGTGGCAGGTGTTATCCCTGTGGTTGCCTCTCTGGATCTTGAGGAGGGCTAGGGCTTCCTGGAAGAGGTGTTGCGGCAGCCGGAGTGATGGGGAGCAGTGAGGGCCCCAGGGCAGAGGTTAATGCCAACTGGATGAGAGCATGTCTGTGCGTCTTCATAACTGAGAGCAACTGCTGAGGCAACTAGCAGCTACTATGGGGACCTGCCTTCCTGCGTGTTCTGGAGCAGCTCCACCGGGGAGTTTCAACACTGTTGCCTCTTGCTTTTGGGGGGGGTGGGCGTGGGGGGGGAGGACCACAAGTCACCACTGGCCTCCATCTGTACCCTCCCAGGAGTGTCCTCAAAGCCCTTTCCCAGTTAAGCTCAGGGCCTTCTCTGTTTTACCATCTGTGGGGAAAACCCAGAAATGTCACCTTCTCTCTCTGTCCTTCCATTCTGCTCCATTTAAAAAAAAAATCTTTCTTGGGGCGCCTGGGTGGCTCAGTGGTTAAAGCCTCTGCCTTCGGCTCAGGTCATGATCTCAGGGTCCTGAATCGAGCCCCGCATTGGGCTCTCTGCTCAGCAGGGAGCCTGCTTCCTCTTCTCTCTCTGCCTACTTTTTATCTCTCTCTCTCTGTCAAATAGATAAATAAAATCTTAAAAAAAATAAAAATAAAAATAAAAATAAAAAATCTTTCTCACCAAGGACCTTGAGACCTCAGAAGGCACCCCGGGTGTCACCTGACACAGAGGATCTGTGTATACCCTTCTTGGTCACACTGCTTTGGGTTGGTTTCATGGTCAGCGAGTTGCCGCAGCTCCTAGGGCCCGCCTCAGAACTCCTGGAACTTTCTGCTCTCGTGGGACTTGCTGGGCTCCAACAGCAGCCCCGCGGGTGGCTCAGAAACACCCTGGGTCACGGGTGTCAAGCCATAGCCGGGAAACCGGCCTAACCTGCTTATGGAAACAGAGGTTGTCTTTATAAATGCCAGCCTCTCTCTCCAACTGGAAGAAGAAAGCATTTCTTGAGATGGTCATTCAAACATGTGTGTCCAAACATGACGCTGTGTTTGATAAAGCAGAGCTCAGCCTGGAATCACTTGGTGCCAGAAAATTGTGAGCCCGTGTGGGGCAGCGTCAAGGCCAATTCACGCTCCTCGAGTAGTATTTCCAGTGATTAACAAACATTGTACTTAAGATAGAGCAGAATTATATCAGCTGAGTGTCTCATATTAATTGCCTATCAAATATGTGCTAGGGTCGGGATTCGACTCTCTATGCACATGATCTCCTTTGTGCAAAGGGTTAGCGTGACTTTTGCCATTTTACATGTGGGAGCACAGGCCCAAGATGACCCCGCTAGCATAGCTGGGTTCAGGTCCGAGTCTTTGGGCTCCAAGTCAGTTGCTCTTAATGCACCACCAAGAAAGACAGACTTTCATTTTTTAAGTAGCGTCTTCCTGATCAATTCTTACATTTTTTTTTAAGATTTTATTTATTTGACAGAGAAAGAGATCACAAGTAGGCAGAGAGGCAGGCAGAGGGAGAGGGAGAAGCAGGCTCCCCACTGAGCAGAGAGCCCGATGCAGGGCTCAGTCCCAGGACCCTGAGATCATGACCTGAGCTGAAGGCAGAGGCTTAACCCACTGAGCCACCCAGGCGCCCCACAATTCTTGCATTTCTGTTTAGAGTTGAAGATCACTTTACCTGGCGGTGAAGAGTAATAGAATAATGAATTCTCCCTAATCGTTTGCCCATAATTACTGGAAGTAGGGAATAGAAGAAAGATACAGATCCGTCGGGCAACCAAAAATCTTGGGAGGCCCCTGGGGGTGTGGCTGCTTTATCTAGACACCATATCTCGGACTTTGACCGTCCTGGTTCTTCCGCTTGTTTCCACAGTGGGCGTGTGTTGGATACACACACCGGCCCTTTATCTTTCTTTAAAGCCGATACTTACCTCGGTCCACTTGGCCTCTGGGCAGCCCCTCAGCTCTGAAGAGCGGACAAGCGTTCCTGTGTCTAGCTCCCGTGGTCTACTGGGGGAGCTGTTCCAAAGTCCGATTGTCCCTCGTCCCTCGGCTCACAGAGGTCCCTACGCACACACCCTGCCTAGACACTTGCTGGAATTCACAAGGGACTCATTTCTGAAAGTTTCATTTGGCATTTTGTTCCAGTTTTCCCCCTGTATTTGTCAGAGACCTTCCAGAACAGAATCCCCAGGAGTTCCTTCTCCAGACCTTGCTGGCTTTGTGCTTTTTCCCTTTCTGGCGTCTGACTTCAGTTTCAGTGACCTGGTTTTTCCCGCCAGTCACCCCGCAGCCACGCCCACACATGGCTGCCACCGCCTCTCCCCTCCCGGTTCCACCGGTCTGGGCTGCCTCGGAGGTGGTGTGCAGTTAGCGTGGTTGTCAGGGCTTTCCTCTTGGTGACATGGAGTGGGGGCTGGGAGTGGGGCACGGCAGGAAAGGGGCTAACGAGCGTCACGTGGCATCATTTCTGGAACCTCCCCAAGTTCTCAGCCTTGGCCATTGTCAGTGGATCTAGAACCAATAAACCAAGGACCCTGCTCCCGCTACTCCTCTACTTATCCCTTATTCCCCAGAGAGGGACTCAGCTGACATCCTCTACTTCTGCCCTGGGTCACACGGATCCCTTTCTCCCGAAGCCGTCACAACCTGTAGCTGCATTTTTGTGCACTGCCGTTTTAGGACACTTCCTCCCACCTATGCAAATTTACCTGGAGAAGAAGTGGTTCCTCAAAGTTGGGATATATTTAAAGGCTACAAAACGCACTCCCTTCCTGCCACCCTCGTGACGTCCTCCTCATATCAGCCACTAGCCCCTTGGGCGTGGCACCAGTGGCTCCAGAAGATAAGGGCTCCCTCGCCACCGACTGGATCCAGACCCCTGGGAGATAGCATCTCCACCATCTGGCTGGACGTAATTTCGATCCCTACTGCCTTCCGGAATTTTGTTCTCCTAGATCAGACTGGCTTCTCCTGCGCTCCCCTCCCCCTTGGGTTTTCTAATCTGGTTGTAAGTCAGTGATTTAGTGCCCCTGTCCCCGCCCCCCAGCCTACATCGTTGGTCCAGGGTTCTGGGCAAGGTTCCACGGGTTCTGCTTACAGCTTTGAGTGTTTCTGCCTCCCTGTATGTCTCTTGCTGACTCCTGCAGCTCTCATGACCTCTCCCCGCTTTGAACTCCTGCCACCTGCGGGACTAGCCTTTGGTTGCCACCTCCTCAGGGTGGACCAGATCGCATCCCTTTTTTGTCCCTACAAGGAGCCATCCTGAACTGCATTCTGTTGGTCTCCATGCGTGTGAGGACCATCCAGCTGCCCCCATGCCGGGCCCCTGAGACCTGCTCCCTAGTGGTAAGGTGCTGGCATAGCTCTCGGGCTCTTCGGAACCCTCTAGCAAGACAGGCTCACATCCCTGTCCTTTTGCTCGGCCGCCATCATGCTCCCATTCAACCAGCCGGTTTAGCCAGCCAGCCGGTTATTGACGTCTACATGTTCAAGGCATTGTGTTGGGCACCAGGGTGGGGAGAGGGTGGCAAAGATAGCTTTGTTTGATGAAGGGCTAGGGGTAGGAGAACACGTGGATAATTACAATGTGAATTGCAAGCCCCTAGAGATAGGACCACGCCGAGCCCGGCACAGCACGTGGTACAAATGAGGAAAAGGCGTCCATCCCGGTAGACCCAGCCCCTCGGGTGTGTGACCTGGGAAGCAGAACGTGGGTTGCATTTCAGCTCCTACTCCTCCTTTCAGCCAGTGCCCTTGACCTTCAGGAAAGGCATGCCAGGGGAGGGAGCCGAGGCCGGAAGGCACAGGCTACACGAGATGTTCAGGAGCCTCAGCAGTGGTATTACTGGGGCAGAAGGCAGGGAGGAGCCTAAAGAAGCTAGAGAGGTGAGAGCCCTGGTGGGTGGTGTGGGTGGGGGAGTCTCCTGGATGAGGTACATGCTTGCCCTTGAACCTTCAGGGGGTGGGGGCCCCGTGGGTAGGTTTTAAGCCAGAAGTACTGTAGTCAGATTTGTAACTTGGACGGCCAGCTGGTTGGAGGTGTTTGCCATAATCCAGGGGACAGGTGAAGAGGGCTGAGTCCCCACATGGCTCCACGTATAGCAATGGAAGGACTAAAGTTGCCTCCCCCTAGTGATGATGGCAGTAGAGGCGGGAAGGACAGCTTCCAGGTGCCTCCCCAAGTGACAGGCGCACGAGGAAGACAGGGTTCTCCCTCCCCACATACCCCTTTATTATTTCCACTCTGAAGATGCCCGCTCTACCCGCTGATGGCGAGGACAGGTGGGGTCCTGTGGGACACTTCCCTGGAATACACCAGTAGAAGAAACAGAGACGAGGGAGCATGGTCAAGCAAACCGAAGCCCCAATAAAATATTAATGACGGGGTCAAGTTCATTTTCACGAAGGTGGGAAAGGAATCCTATCTTACCTTGGCTCTCCACAATGGGGACTCAGAAATGCCGCGCCTTTGACTTAATGTGTCGTTTTACGAAATTCACACCTAAGCGCCGAGAAAGTGTACCTCACTCTGAATGTATAGCAATGACACTATTTTCGGTCAGATCAATCAGCTTTTCAGTAGCAATTTGATTTTCCTTTGCCTATTTTAAGGATTTCCAGAAGCTTCTTTCCCTTGTATGAGCTGTTGTTTCTCTTTCTGATCCTTCCGCTTTTGTTATAGCATAGCAAACTGCCTTATTTTTAAATAGGGCATCTTTTCTGGGCGGTTTCTTTTTTTTGAGACTCTTCGAATAGCAAAGATCTTTTGATGGCCAGAGGAAAGGCCGATAGCTCTCCTTGCAGTTGATTTTTCCAGCAGCTTCGTTAAGGGATAATTTCTTCCAGTTGCTATAAGAATGTTCTGCAGATACAGATCTGGCTTTGTTCTGCAGTAGAATCTAAGAAAAAAAAAAAAAGCAAAATAAGCTGCTTCCTGAATAGCACCCGTTGTCCACCATTGTCTATTTATCGGCACCTTTGAGGTTCAGATGGGAATCCTGGAGGCGCTGTGTCCGTGAATGCAAGCCAAACCATTGGTGAGTACGTACGTGGAGGAAATGGTCTCCGGTGGTGTGAATTTTTACAGCTGAGATTACAAGACGACCCTTGTCCCATAGTTTAGGGTCATCCAAGGTTCTTGTTCATTTCACACAGCCTTGTTCACTGGGGGTGGGGGCGGGGATGCTGGTGGAGGTCACGTTGTTCTCTCTGTGTGGGAGACGCACACAGCAGGGGGCTGTGTGGAGCCAGGAGGGCCGCCACGAGAGCTGGGAGCCCTGTCACTCTGTTTGCAGCTGCCCCCATTCCACATCTGTCACCAGCCCCTGCCATGCCTCTCCCGCATGTGCTGACCCTTCCTTTCTTCCCTTGGTGCCCAGCAACTCCTTCACTGTGCAGTGATGAAACACCGTGCCTCCCCTTCCTCAAAAGGTGCAAACGAGCTGTTCCTCATGGGATCACAGCTCTATCCACATTTCTGGAAGGAAGGAAAGGAGGGAGGGAGTGAGGATGGGAGGGAGCAGGGAGGAGGGAAGAGGAGAAGGGCGATGCACAGAAGGAAAGAAAGAAGGCTTGGAAAAATATATTTTCAGTTGGTGTTAGGATGGAAGGGAATTGAATGTTCCTTTTTTTCTTGAACAAGTTTCCCAAACCAGGAATATATATGTTTCCGTGGGGTGGGATTCGTAGAGGTCATGGTAGAAATGGATCACTTTATAAAGTCATACTTGTGTTACTTTGAGGGCACTCATGCATCTGTCCCCTCATGCTCCAGAGAGCAGATGTCGGGTGCAATGGCCCGGAGCAAAGATTCCTAAGATTCCTAAGACGGTGGTGTGCTTCTCCCACCAAAATGCAGGCCCGCCAGTGTTTTGTTTTTCTGCGCGCGCATATGTGTGTCCCTAGTGCCCAGAACAGCAGCCAGCCCCCTGCAGGAGCGTGATGAACGTGTGTTAATGAATAAATAAATCTACTCCGAGAGAGGGAAGAGTGAGCCTGTACCCGGTAGAGCTCTCTCTCCTGGTGGAGGAAGTCAGACTGGAGTGCTAAGGTTTTCTTAGAGTTCCCCAGCTCTCCCTAGCCCTGGGGACACCCCCAAGGAGGTGGTGGAGAGTTTTAGGGGGTTAGAGTCTGTGGGCCTTGTTCACTGGGGGTGGGGGCGGGGATGGGTAGGTTTTGACATCATGGGTAGGTTAAGTATATGCCCTTTTCTGGAAAGGAAGAAGGAACTCAGGTTCCATCAGACTCTCAAAACGGGGGTGGTCCCTGACCCCAAGGCCCTGTGCAGACGTCATTATTTTGCAGATGGGAAGACTGAGGCTAAGAGGATAAACAGGTCACCTAGGGGGGCTGGCGTGGGCCCAGGGGTGGGGTCCTGCCCACACGCTCTCCTCTGTGCCGTTCTGTCTGCCAGGAGTTTCTCCCACGCCTTCTTCTCATGTGTTTAAGCCACAAGGTAGCCCTTTGCAGTAGGGATTTCAACAGATGTCCAGTTTGGGGCAGGGCTTGGAGAGGCCATAACTGGCCACCTTCCTCCTCATTGCTGGAAGACTTTTGACAACATCTCCATTTTGGTGGTTCTGTTTTCCCTGGTTAGAAGCGTGTGGGCACCTAGGCAATGCCCCAGGAAGCTGAGTAGTGGGGATTGATGAACTTCAGAAAGATTGCAGGAGACTCACTTAGAGGCCCCACGAGAAGGGACAGACATCTAGAAGGAAGAGAAGACCAGAAAGATGCTAGGAAAAGATGCTAGGATGTGTTAAGGGGGTACGAGGGCCCCCCAGTACAGAGGGGGAGGGAAGGGGAAGAACAGAAGGAGGAAAAAAAGGAGGGGAAAAAAAAGAACAGAAGGAGAAAAGCTTGAAGGTAAGGAGAAAACTGTATCTTTGGTCTCACATAGCCTCTGGTTAATCTCGCCTTGTTAATCTCGCAGGTCAATTTCCTCAGGCCACTTGCCTCCCTACTGGATTGGGTAGAAGACACCTGCTAGGGAATTGCTGTCTTCAGATGGTTGGAAGTTTTGCTCTGTTTATCTGAGCCAGTTAATCTTGAAGAGACACGTTCCAGGGAAAGCTGTTCTCTCAGGGTTGCAAAGCAAGATGGTGCATGGGAGAACAGTGTAGGCCACGGAGCCAGACCACAGGGAACAGACCAGTTCCACGTGGACGAGCATGGGGCTGTAGGCCTTCCTTGACCAATCTCTACATCTTTAAAATGGGGGGCACTAGCCCCTTTTCCCTAGGGTGGTTGTACAGGTCAGATATGTGTTGAGTTCATGTCAGGCACATAGTAAATGAGGTGTGAGTGTGGACTTTTATCACTTAGTTTGAGCTCTTTGGCTGCCTCCGCCATCAGTCTGGCAGGCTGTGAGGAAGGACTATGTGGTGGGTTTGTCTGTTACCCACCATTATCCCTTACTTCCCACCACCCTCCTGGCAAGATTCAGCCACATAAACCTATGGTGAAAGCAATCATGATTCTTTTTTTTTTTTTTAAGATTTTTTATTTATTTCTTTGAGACAGAGAAAGAGAGAGAGCATGAGTGGGGGTGGGGGTGTAGGGGGCAGAGGCAAAGGAGAAAAAGGCTCCCCACTGAGCAGAGAGCCCAATGCAGGGCACGATTCCAGGACCCTGAGATCATGACCTGAGTCAAAGGCAGATGCTTAACCAACTAAGCCACCCAGGTGTCCAGCAAGAATGATCATTATAAATTCCACCTTTACAGCTCTTTCCCATGGCCACAGGCTGCATGCTTTCCCCCAGTGTTCAGCCTATTTACTGCCTTTTTCCCTTAATAGCTAAACAACAATTCATTTCTGTTTTGAGGCACCTGGCTGACTCAGCCCATGGAGCGTACGACTCTTGATCTCAGGGTCTTGAGTTGGAGCCGCACATTGGGTGCAGAGATGATTTAAAACAAAAATGCCTCAGTTCCATTTCAGTGCTCCCTAAATAACAGAAGTTTAATAGAAATAGATGCTGGGTGCATAGTTTGCAAGATAAAGGAGCCAAGAAAGCCGTGAGGGAGCTGTTGGTGGTGAAATTCTTTTTGAGATAACACATAGTTAGGACCATGAGACACGTTCATCTCATGCAAAGGGTCCATGACAGTAGGTAAGGTACACTCTTGCCTGCCAGGGAGACCAAACCAGCCTTGGCAAATAAGGCTGGAAGTCCGTGCAAGCAAACCTGAGTAGAAGCATCTGCTCCACTTCCAGTAGTCGGTGTCTTAAGACACTTCCATCTTGGGCATGTATGTCTCCTTTGGTCCTGATTGTGTATCAGGGTGGTGTGGAATGTTTCTGTTGCAAGAGACACAGTTAACTGGTACAAGTGCCATCCTGCCATTTATGGCATGGGGTGGGCGGGGCAGTGGGCGGGGCAGCCCAGGCATATTAGTCATCTGTTGCTAAGTAACAACGGGTACTCAGCTCAAGATTCTGCGGACTGGTGATTTGTGCTGGGCTCAGCCAGGCAGTTCTTCTGCTGAACTTTGCTGGGCTTCCTCATGCATCTGGGGTCAGCTGAGGGCTCTGGGCACTGACTAGGGGTTACTGGTCTGGGACGGTTTTACTCACAGGATTGTATCAGCGCACTGTCGGCAGGAGCTCATGGTTCTTCTGCATGCGGTCGGTCACCCTTTACTGGGCTAGCTCAGATCTCTTCCTAGGGTGGCAATGTTCCAAGAGCAAACCCCAGTGTGCATGTGCTTTCCAAGTCTCTGCTGGAGTGCAGGGTTTAAAGGTCCCACGATCATAGCGAGTCAGCACGGAGCCGGTATGTGAGGGCGCATCCAAGGAGCCAGGATGAGGGGAGGACATAAATGAGGCCACTTTTGACATTCTGCCACACAGGGAAAAGATCTTTGTCCTCAGAGGCAGAAAAACAGCCTTGAAGTTTTATTTCTGCCTCTGCCTTTGAGTAACTTTAGGCAAGGTACCATCTCTTAGACCTTCAGGCAAGTTCCCGGAGGGCTTTGCATTTTATACAACTCTAGCACACTTTGCATCTTCTGATGGTAGAACAGGCCCTCAGCTTCTCTAGTGCAGAAGTCGTGTTTATGTTGTTGTTGTTTTAGGATTTTATTTATTTGTTTTTTTATTGGAGAGAGAGAGTGTCCGAGCGTGAGTGGGAGGTGGGGCAGGGGGAGAGGAGGAGAGAGAATCTCAAGCAGACTCCGTAAGTCCGCTGAGTGGGGAGCCCGACGCAGGGCTCGATCTCATGACCCAGAGACCATGACCTAAGCCTAAACCAAGAGTGGGACATTCAGCTGACTGCGCCACTCCTCTTTAGTGTTATTCTCTCTTCTCCAGTGCTCCCCCCTCGTAGGGTTTCATGCCTGGCACAAAATAATGGATTTAAACATGTTTCTTGACTGAATAGATGAACTTCTCACATCTAGAGTCAGATGACTGGGTTGGATGATTCTCCAAAGTCCCTTCTGGCCTGGTTTTTGAGGAAAAGAACAGAATATTTCCACTGAGTGCAGATCAGAGGGGCTGACTTTTTGTTAAGGAAATGAGGCGCCGAATTCCAGATGTAGCCCTGAAGGCGTTGGTAACACCTAGAATCAGGATATTCCCTGTAAGGTAATCCCCAGAGATACCAGGTGGCTGTGTCTTAGCCAATTTAACCTGCAGGTAAAATTCTGTACGTGAAAACACACGTGCGAGTCGGGCCTGCAGGATGACAGAGAGGGATTTCCATTTTCAAGTCCACTCAAAGTTGGGGTGGACATCAGAATCTGGATTTGAGGTCTGCCTCCTTGTTTGATGTGGGGAAGATGATTCAGCAGGATTAACTGAGCTCCAGAAGCAAGCTCGGTAGGATGCCGGGCAGCATTGGTGGGCTCACAATGTGGCACAGAGACTCAGGCCTGTTTGAGCACGCACCTGCCACACCACGAGTTCCTTCTGAGCACCTACCTGTGCTGTGCCCCATTCTAGTTTGGTGATACAGAAATGAAGCGACTCTGTCACCACATTCAAAGACATCCGTGCCCAGGTACTGGGGAGACAGGTCCAGGCCCTATGGGTGCTTGCCAGCGGGTGCCATACACTCCGTGTCGGGGTTTCAGAGGAAAGTTGAAGCTGAGTCTTCTTGAAGGTGGAAAGGGAGGGAGCCCTTGCATCCAGGCATGGAGGTATACCCTGAAAATGACATTCTTCAGAAACTAATCTAAAGTACATGGCAGAAGGTGAGTTTAGGATGGTTTGCTTGGGAGCCTGGATTTGAGCAGCTATTATGTTCGTTGGTTAAGTTTGCCATAATAGAAGACCACAGACCCAGTGGCTGAGACAACAGAAGTTAATTTTCTCACCGTCCTGGAGATTAGAAATCCAAGATCAAAGTGCTGGTGTGGTTGGTTTCCAGGGAGAGCTCTCTTCCTGCCTTGTAGACAGCCATCTTCTTGCTCTGTCTTCCCATGGTCTTCCTTCTATGTGTGCACATTCCTGGTGTCTCTCTTCTTAAAAGGGCACCAGTCCTCCTGGATGAGGGCCCCATCCTTATGATCTTGTTGAACCTGAATTATATCCTTAAAGACCTCATCTCTAAATACAGTTATACTGGAGGTTAGGGCTTCAGCATATGAATTCTGGGGGGACACAATTTTTTGTACCAGCTGTCCTTGACATGCTAAGGGACTTGGGCCTTATTGTGTAGGCTGCGTGGGAACCAGTATAGAGGCTGGGGTCCCGGGCAGCTAGCTGGCTATTGTTTCCAGTCTAGTGCATTCAAAGCCCAACTGGAAAATCTTCCATGGCTGAACTTGGATGAGGGTCTTGGCTTTTCATGTTTTTGCTTCTCTGTGGTTTCACGGTGGATGCCTCAGGCAGTCTGAAGTTGCTGCAGATTTACCCTTCTCGTTGATGCCTTATATCTAAGACCATCTAGTTTTAGCAGCCCCTGTTGGCCAGCTGGTTCAGACACAGGTGTGGGAGCCGGCCAGGGATAAACTCTGTCTCTACAGAGTCAGGGTGCACTATGGACCCGATATTTACCCTTTCTGTAGCCATTCCTGTTTCTTCCTTATTGACTGTTGTCCCCAGGGGTATAATTCATGATTGCTTACTGTCAGATACTACTATTCCCTTCTCCTTACCCAGGGTCATTTGCAGCCAGGGCTGGCTAGAGGCCTGGTTTTCCAGTTTATGACACTAGAAAAAGAAGAGCAAATTAAACCTAAAGCAAGAGGAAGGGAGGAAATAATAAAGATCATAGTAGAAACAAATGAAATCGAGAATAGAAAAAACAATAGATAAAAGAAGTGAATCCAAATTTGGGTGTTGGAAAAGATCAACAAAACTGACAGATCTTTAGCTAGACTGATCAAGAAAAAGAAGACTCAAGTGCCTAGGATCAGAAATGAAAGAGGGAACATTATTACCAATCTTTAATGAGTACAAAGGATTATGAAAGAACACTATGAGTAATTGTATGCTGATCAATCAGACAACTTAGGTGAAGCGGACAAATGTCTAGAAAGATGGAAACTACTGAAACTGACTTGAGAGAAATAGAAAAATCTGAGTGAACTTACAAGAGACTGAATTAGTAAGCAGAAAACTACCCACAAAGGAAAGCCCAGGCCCAGATGGCTTTACCGTTGAAATCTACCAAACAAGGGCGCCTGGGTGACTCAGTGGGTTAAAGCCTCTGCCTTTGGCTCAGGTCATGATCTCGAGGTCCTGGGATCAAGCCCCGCATCGGGCTCTCTGCTCAGCAGGGAGCCTGCTTCCCCCCTCTCTCTCTCTGCCTGCCTCTATGCCTACTTGTGATATCTCTGTCAAATAAATAAATAAAATCTAAAAAAAAAAAAAAAAATACACACACACACACACACACACACATATAAAAGAAAGAAATCTACCAAACAAGTAGGGAATGAATATCAACTCCTCACACAACTTTCTAAGAGAAGAGGAAACACTTTTTAACTCATTCTAAGTGGTTAGTATCACCTGGATACCAAAAGCGAACGAAGACATACAAGGAAACAAAACTACAGGCCAATGTTTGATATGCATATAGATGCAAAAATCCTCAATAAAATACTAGCAAACAGAACCCAGCACCATTGTACAGAATTATACACCCATTACCAAGGGAGGTTTATCCCCGGCATGTAAGAGTGGTTTAATATCTGGAAAGTAATTACTGCAACACACCATATTGGTAGAATAAAGAAAAAAAGATCATCAAAAATATGATAAAATCCAGCACACTTTCATGATAAAAATGTGCAACCAACTAGAAGGGACCTTCCTTAAGCTGGTGAAGGGCAATGACAAACAACTCAAGCTAGCATCATACTTAATGATGAAAGACTATATGCTTTTCCCCTGAAGTCAGGAACAATATAAGGATGGCTATCTCCACATTGCTCTTCAGCATTGTACTACAGGATCTAGTCAGGGCAGTCAGGAGAGAAAAAGAAATAAAAGACATCCAGATTGGAAAGGAAGAAGTAAAATTTTTGCAGATGACATGATCTTGTATATGGAAAATTCTAAGGAATCCACTAAAAAAAAAAACCATTAGAACTGATAAATGCACACAACAAATTTATAAGATACACACGGGAATAGACACAAATTATCTGTATTTCTTTTTATTTATTTTTGACAGAGAGATCACAAGTAGGCAGAAAGGCAGGCAGAGAGACAGGAAGAAGCAGGCTCCCCGCTGAGCAGAGAGCCCGATGCGGGGCTCCATCCCAGGACCCTGAGATCATGACCTGAGCTGAAGGCAGAGGCTTAACCCACTGAGCCACCCAGGCGACCCTGTATTTCTACATACTTGCAGTGAATAACTGGAAAATGAGCTTAAGAAAACGATTCCATTTACAAGAGTGTCCAAGAGAGTAGAAATACTTAGGCCTAAGCTGAACAAATGAAATACAGAATTTATACTCTGGAAACTGCAAAACGTTCTCAGGGACATTAAGAAAATCCAAATGAGTAGAAGACATCCCATTTCAATGGGCTAGAAGACAATATTGTTAAGATGGCAGTACTCCCCAAATTGATCTACAGAGTTGAGACTTCTTTCTAGAAATTGGCAAACTGTTCCTAAAATTTGTGTAGAAACTCAGGGGGCCCAGAAAAGCCAAATCAATCTTGAAAAAGGACAACCAAGTTGGAGGACACGTATTTTCTGATTTCAACACTTACTACAAAATAACAGTAGTCAAGACAATGTGCATAAGGATGGAAGAGAATCAAGAGTCCAAAAAAAAAAAACCAAAAACCATACATCTATGGTCAATTAATTTTTGATAGGAAGGCATCAATAATTCAATAGGAAATATAGTTTTCTCAATAAATGGTGACGGGACAGTCAGATATCAACACACAAAGGAATGAAGTCGGACCTCTTTCTTATACCATATGCAAAAATAAACTAAAAAACCTGAATGTCAGAGCTCAAACTGTACGCATAGTATAGAAAAAAACATACGCACCATTTTCACAACCTTGGATTTGACGGTGGTTTCTTCAGACACCAAAAGCACAAGTAACGAAAGAAAACACTGACAAGTTGAACTTCATCAGCATTACAAACCCTTGTGCTTCAAGTACACACTGCCAAGAAAGTAAAAGACAAGTAGAAGAAAATATGTACACATCATTTGTCTTCATCGGGAATCCTACCTAGAATATAAAAAGAGCACTTACAACTCATGATAAAAAGGCAAATGACCCAATTGAAAAATGGGCAAAGACCCGAAAACATTTCTCCAAAGATCTACAAATGGCCAATGGATGTTTGTTATGCTGAACATCACTAGCCTTCAGGGAAATGCAACGCAAAAGCCCAATGAGCTACCATCTTGTACCCACTAAGGAGGCTAGAATCAAAAAGACATACACTAAATGACATTGACGAGGCTGTGGAAAAATTGGGGTCCTCACGCACTCCTGGGGGGAACTTGAGATGATGTGGCCGCTTTGGAAAAAGAGTCTGACAGTTACTCCAAGATTCAACATGGTTACCACACGACCCAGCTGCTCCAATCGTAGGTATATAGGAAGGCAACTGAAAACCTATGTCCTCACAAACACTGGTATGTGAATACTCATAGCAGCGGTATTCCTAACAGTCAAAATGTAGGAACAATCCAAATGTCCATCAACTAATGACTGGATAAATAAAATGTGGCATCTCCAGACAAATGGAATATTATTTGGGCATAGAAAGGAATAAAATACCGATACATAGCCCAATAGCAGTGCAGTGGAATCCCTTCTACAGAGTGACAGAAGCCGATCACAAAAGACCACATATTGTATGATTTCATTCATACAAAGTATCCAGCATAGGCAAATCCACAGAGGCGGAAGGTAGAATAGTGGTTCTTGAGGGCTAGGGTGGAGCTTGGGGAAGTTGGGGGTGATATTTAATGAGTATAGGGTTTCTTTTTGGGGTGATGGAAATGTCCTAAAATGGATCATGGTGATGCTTGCACTACTGTGTGAATATACGAAAACCCGTTGCATTGTACACTTTAAAAGAGTGAATTGTATGGTCTGTGAATTATCACTCAATAAATCTGTCACCTACAAATGCAAATACCTAGGGAAATGAATTAAGGAATATTATGCAAATTTTAAATGATGTTTACCATAAAAAAAATCCAATAGTACAGAAAGTTGTTGAGGAGATAATGATACACGGGAATTACAATATAAAACTGTGATCTCAGCCATATTAAAAATATGCTCATGGAAAAAAAAAGACAAGAAATATGAATAGTGGTCATTTCTAGGTTGTGGAATTGTGATGAGTAATTTTCATTTTCTTCTTCAGACTTTTCTGGTTTCCCCACACTTTCTAAAAGGAGCAGTTAGTGGGAAGGCTTTAGAGGACTTCAGACCTGAGGTCTTGAGGGGTAATGGATTTGAGCAAAGAGGGAAGTGTGTCCCTGGCAGGACTGGGTAGCCTCAGAAGGCGTGGTGAGGACAGAGGAAATGGCTGGAGCCCTGAGGGATGAGGCTCTGAAGGCTGTCCCATTGGAAGGGGCTCGTGTGCCTTGTTTGGACTCTAACTTGCAGGCACTGGGGAGGCTCAGAGACTCCCTTGTTGGGATTTGGAGGGAGTTAATACAGGAAGAAGAGCCGAGACGCTGCTGCTGAGAGATTCACAGCAGATCGAGCAGTGGGAAGCATGTAAGGGGAGACCAAAAAATAGTAGGTAATCAGAGGGAGAACTGACAGAGAGCAGCGTCGCAGGGGAACAGTGGGCCACCGGCTTGGGCTCCCATGGATAAGCAGGTGGCCAGAGAGTCCTCTCTCTCCAACTTGGGGGATGTCAGCCACAAAACATGGAGAAGGCTCAAAGGATGACCTCACCATGGTACTCCTTTTTTCTTTTCTTTTTTAAGATTTTACGTATTTATTTGAGACAGAGAGAGAGAGAGCGCATAGCCGGGGTGGGGGGGGGGGGGAGAAGCAGACTCCCCACTGAGCAGGGAGCCCATCACGGGGTTTGATTCAGGATCATGACCTGAGCTAAAGGCTGATGTTTAACGGACTGAGCTACCCGGGTGCCCCATGGCACTCCTTACATCTCTTCTGAAAATGATTTGGGAACTCCCAGAGAGAGGGGTATTGGATATCAATAGGCCTTTGGCTTTAATGTCTCAGAAAGAGAGCTTGTATGACCTATAGCACCTGTGAGGAAGAGATAAACATATAACTGTAACCATCTGCCCATGCAGCCAGCCACCCATCCATCCTCCCATCCATCCCCTCATTTATCCATCCATCTGTACACCTCCATCATCCGTTCATCATCCATCCATCCATCCATCCATCCATCCATCCATCCATCCACCCACTCACCTACCTATCCATCCATCCATCCATCCATCCATCCATCCATCCATCCATCCAATCAACCATCTACCTATCCATCCATCCATCCATCCATCCATCCATCCATCCATCCATCCATCCATCCATCAGATTCATTCAACAAACACTCACTGAGCACCAACTCTATGTCAGGCCTTTTGCTGGGCTTTGAGAGAGAGAGAGAGAGAGAAATCATTGAGACTCCATGGTCCCTGCCTTTGGAGGACCCACAGGACAGAGAACAAAGCATGAAGACAAGCCCCCTGTACATGTGCTAAGGCCCAGTGGGGTCTGGGTTTTAGACTAGGTGCTTTGCTTAGGGAAGCTTGAGAGCTTCCCCGAGTGTTTTTCCCTTGCAGTCCCAGCTCACACCCTGCCCAGCCACTGGGTACATTCAGAACCCCACACACCACATCAAAGTTGGGCATTGTCAGCTTCCATCTCGACAGGCCCCAGCCGAGAGCTGGGGAGAGAGCCTGGCTCATCTCCATGGCTGAACCTCAAAGTGAAGCAGCAAAGCCAGACTTCCTTGAATATGCATCTTTGAGCCTGTATTGTCTTTGAAAAGGGGAAGGAAACAGATCTTCAGAAGGGCCCAAGCCCGAGTCCAACACCTTGCTAGATACTTCTTTGGCTCTATCTCCCTGAATCTCACATTACTACAGGTGGTTAGAATCATTTCTCTGTGTTATTGATGGGGAAACTGAGTCTCAGAGAGCCACATGCTCATAAATGGCAGAGCCAGGGACTGAACCCATATCTTGTCTGCTCTTGCCCTAACACTCAGCTCTGCCCCCGAAACCCTTCCAGAGCCATTCCCATAACCCTGAATAGCACCTATGCACTATTCAAAGCTCACCATAACCCATGGAGGTAGGGATGTTAATCCCATTTTACAGAGAAGATGGAGGCTCAGAAGGGCACAGTGGCTCTGATGAAGTCCCACAGCAGCATAACAGTCTGTGGTGGGAGCCCGTGGCCCATGGTCCATCCGTGCCCCCCCCCCCATGGATGTCCAACTCCAATGTAGGCTCTGATCATGCCAGCCTGGCTATAGCTGCCCGTCGGGACCATAAGTGAGCTCAGAAGCTTCACAGTGCCCATAAAATTGTAATCATTTCCCTTAAATTCATTGCCGTGTGCCCATCTCACCTCTCCTGCATTCTCGATAAATTCCTCATCGTTTATTGCCATCCGTTTGGCATTTCACCACCCAGAAGAACTTAGAGCCATCTGCATACTTGGAAAGTTCATGCTGTTCTCCTTCCAGGAAAAAAAAAAGGTGTTACATAAGATGGAGCCCAGCACACGGGTATAGGAAGGTCGGGGAGCCTCATCTCTGACTAAAGAAACTCTCTGCTTGGGGTGCCTGGGTGGCTCTGCTGGTTGGGTGACTCAGGTCATGATCCCGGAGTCCAGGGATCGAGTCCCGCATCGGGCTCCTGGTTCCCTGGGGAGTCTGCTTCTCCCTCTGACCTTCTCCCTTCTTATGCTCTCACTCTCGCTCTCTCTCTCTTTCTCTCAAATAAATAAATAAATAACATTTAAAAAACCACGAAATTCTCTGCTACTTCCACTCACTGTTTCCTGCTTCATCCAGGTCCAAAACTGCATCAGAGCTGTCTCTTTAAATATTTTCCCTTGCAAAGCCTTCAAGAAGAATCTAAATGTTATGACCGTGCCCACATAGAATTGCTCACTCTCCAAGGTCTCCTTTGAGTTCTGTGAGGAGAGGCTTCTTCTAGAGAACTCTGGAGCCTTCCTTCTGGCGGTCAGTGCTTTGTCCTTTGTCCTTTGGGCAGTGATGGGGGGCATCTCAGGGGGCTGAAGGTCCCCGTGGGCCCTCTCTGTGGTTCTTGGCTGGCCCACCTCTTGCCAGCTTGCTATCCCCCTCATGGAACAGGCTCTTCCTTCGCTCATTCCTCTTAGGTCATTTAATTTTGTGGTTGTACATAAAATTTGTTCTATTTTTTTCGGTGAACATATTCACTAGAAGCCATGGTGAAATGAAGGGAAAGCAGAAAGCTAGGACCCCTGACCACCACCAGAGGACAATCGTATTAATAGTCTTAGATTCTGATAAGTTGGAAAGCACCCTAAGTATGATCTAGGTCCAACCCTTGGCTCTACAGATGGGGAAACTGAGCCACGGGGCATTAGGGTCATACATTCCCTCTCAGAGATGTAGGTTACAGCAATAGGCGCTGGGTAGTGATCCGAGAGTGCCAAGGTCCTCGTTCCCAGGAAGCTAGAAGTCGGCTGGCAAGCCAGGAAACCCTCGAGGGATTGGTGACCAGTCAGGGGGAATGTGGGCCAGGCGCAAGGGAGCAGAGGGGTCGGCTGACTTTGCTGGCGGCTGGGACTGCTTTGAGCTGGGGTAACATTGGAGCTTGGTCTGGACTAGACCCTGCCGGCCAGTGACAGGACAGGCCCGGAGCCCAGGCCGGAGCTGCCTCATCAGCACAGGGCCTTTTGCCTCTTCCTCCTCCCAAAAGCATTTTGGAGGTTCGCCTCCCACCTGACCACCTCTCCTTCGGGTCCCCATGCCTCCCTCCTACATCTCTAGTCTCGCTTGAGTCCTCAAGTGCATCCCAAGGGCGGCAGCGAGCAACCAGGCAGGCCCGGGGGGGCCTGGAGACCCCGCAGGGCCCGGTCAGTTTTGGGGGCCCACCGCAGAAAAAGAGCTGGCACGTCCTCAGGAGACCTGTGTCCCCCACACCTCGGGTGTTCCCGCGCCACCTGTGTGATTTGCACTGCAGCTCTTTGAGTTGACTACGATTTCCTCAGAGCTGTCTTTTACTCGCTTTCTTTTTCACTTCAAATCTATTTTAAGAGGAAACGTTATTCTAACTCAGGAAATAGAAAAACCAGTATCAGATGCCATCAATAGAAAGAGAGACCACGGGCGAAAACCCAACCACAGTGCTAAATTCCGCTCCCCACTGGGCGAGCCCCAGAGCCCCAGGCCTGTGGGGTCTCTCTTTCTCTCTCTCTCTCTTTCTCTCTCTCTCTCTCTCTGGCTGGCCCCTGGCAGGAGGCAGAGGAGCAGCCGGAGGCCAGGACCCTCCTCTGTGCTCCTTCGGGTGGTCTGCACGTGGGCAAGCCCCCCCACCCCCACCCCAATTGGGAAGAAAGGCAAACACAGGCCCTTTTCTGTGCGGTAAGAAAGAGATCAGGCTTGGAAGGCAGAGCTCAGAGCCGAGTCAGTCACACCAACGTCTGGCCCCTCGGCCTGCCAGTTTTGGAATCGTGGGACAGCTGGGAAGCTCTTCATTAATGGACAGTCCTAAAAATCATGCCATGTGCCTTCCACAGACCATTAGTGATTTCCCAGAAGGCCTGTTGCAAATATTGATCTGGACGGTGGCCTCTGAGGAGCCCTTTGGCGTGAGGACCTATTCAGAGCTGGCCACGGCCCTGGCAGCCAGAAGAGGTCTCTGAAGAGACCACGCATGTTAATGAAGGGGCTCAATCCCTTGGCCTTTTCCAGAACCGCTTTGCCATTAAAAAGAAATCACTCCTGGAGTTTGTATGCCTCCAAGTGCAGGGAATTATTTTCAGGCAGGACAGACGTGATGTTGGAGGGATCGCCGTTTCCATAGAAGCTTCTAACTTGTTTGCAGAAGGCTGTTACCTGTCTCACTTCCCCAGAATCGGCATGTTTCCGGCACAGCTGCAGGAAATTACAGGAAGGGGGGGAGGCGGGAGGGGCTGATCCGCTTTCATTAGGGAAGCCGGGATGTCCCTTCTGCTCATCATTGCATTCTGGACACCAGGACTGCCGGCTGCTAAGTGCCTCTGTGGGCCTCCCAGGCGGTCATTTCTGCATTGTTATTGGTGGCAGTAACACTTAAGGTTCTGAAGTCCTTTCTGACCCTACTCTTGCTGTCGCTGTCCAGGGTTAGTCCATGCCACTGACACATAGCCCGGTAGAAGGCAGAGACGTACCACGTGGCGGCTTGACCCCCCTGGACCCCTCACCACAGCAAGGTCAGCTAGCATCTACCGCCTCATGCAGCGAGAACAAAAAAGTACAGGAATTTAAAAAAGGTTTTTTCCTTGTGATAAGCCTCCTTAGGATCTTAACACCTTTCCTGTAGGCCACACACCAACGCTAGCTTGGGCCGCCACGCTGTAAGTGACATGCCTAGGACTCACTTCTCTCATAAATGGAAGTGTGTACCTTCTGGTCCCCTTCTCCAGTCCCCGCTCCCCTCTGGTAACCACGAACTGATCTCTTTTTCTATGAGTTTGGTTTTTTCCTTTTGCTTTCTCTTTTTGGATTCCACATATGAGTGAGATGCTATGGTATTGAGTGCAGTGCCCACAAAATCTATCCATGTTGTCACACATGGCAGGATTTCCTTCTTTTTATGGCCGAGGAATATTCCATTGTGTATATCGATATATATACCCCACATCATCTTTATCCATTCGTCTACTGATGGACGTTTCAGTTGCTTCCACAGCTTGGCTATTGCGAATAATGCTGCAGTGAGCATTGCCTTGGGATACATTTCCAGAAGGCGAATTGCCGGATCCTAGGATAGTTCTAGTTTTAGTGTTTTGAAGAGCGCCATACCATTTTCCTTAGTGGCGGCCCCAACGAACGTTCCCTCCAACAGTGCACAGGGTTCTGGATTCTCGACATCCCTGCCACCTGTTGTCACTTGTCTTTTTGAGACAAGGCCTTCTGAGTGGTGTGAAGTAATAGCTCGTTATGTTTCGATTCGCATTTCCCTGCTGTGAGATCGAGCATCTTTTCACTCACCTGTTGGCCACTCGTAATCATTGGGAACAAGTCCCACAGCAGTCTTGAATCTAGTATCTAGTATGACGAGTATTGTGGGAAGTAATTCTGTGTTGTTAAGGGTGGGGCAGAGTATCCTTCTGACCCTCGACCTTGACAGTGTTTCTCCAAAGTGCTTGACACGGCTCAGACCATATCTATTGGTTAAGTATTCAGGTTCTGGCACTAGAACAAAATCTCTGCAAGGGTAGGGACCTTATTTAATTCGGCTGTGTCCCTGGAGCCTCAGTGAGTGCACGGCCCAGACGAAGCACTCAACAGCTCTGTTAGTGAAGAAATGAAGGGCTGAGAGCTGCGTGGGCATCAGATTAATGACAGGCAGTCCTTCTGTTCCTTCGTGATGCATTATGGGTGTGATCATAGCTGCCTTCCAGGCTCGTGGGGTTTCATCTTTTCTAGGAAAAAAAAATACACACATAAATATATATATATTTTGAAGAAAATCGGCGCTTTGGGAAATATTCCAGAACCTTGCATGTGTCTGAACTTTACTCTGCAGTTCTTACTACCATGCTCTTCAGGGTTCTTGCGTTAAAATGGATGCGAGGACAGGAAAATCGGTTGTGGCAGGAAGATCGTAGCTAGCCACACAGGGGACCGGCAGAAGAGCTACTTCTCCTGGCATAGGAGGCCAGACCCAGGGTGGCCTGGCTGGGGCTCTACCGGGAGGAAAACGTCTTGATGTGAGGATAAGGACCACAGCTGGCTTTGTTGTGCGTATCTGCTGTCATTTATTTCTCCCTGCAGCTCCTGTTGTTTCCTCATTTCACAGAGGAGGGAACAGAGAGGTCAGCAGCTTGCCCAAAGTCACAGTTAGTCTGATCTGAACCCAGATCTGCTTGCTGCTGCTCAGGTGAGGGATGTTGGTAATAAGTCAGCCTTTGTTACGGGTGCAGACTGGGCAGTGTGAGAAGAGACCTCCAAACGTTGTGGCTTATGTAAGATGAAGATTCCGACTCCCTCTCCCTTAGCAGTCCAGGGGTGAGCGGGTGAAGTTGGGGGCTCGGTCTGCCCCCCACAGTCACTCAGGGGCCCAGGTTCCTTCCAAAGCCGGGCCATCACCATTTCTGCCTTCCAAGTCCGGGGAAAAAAGAAAGAAAGCAAGTGTAAAACAAGCAAAATGTTTCAAAGTGCGTGTCGTGGAAATCACGTACATGGCCAACGCTCGTATTCCACTGGCATAAATCATTGATGGGGGCACACCTAGCTGGAGGCAAGCCTGGGGAAGTTGGTCTCTGCCGGGGCAGCCACGTGCTCGGGTCAAAGTTTATCACTCTGGACGAAAGGGAGGGCGGAGTTGGGGGGCAGCCCATTTGCAGTCTGCCGTGAAGATCGGCTCCTCTTTCATGAGCCTATTGCGTGGTCTATTGCAAGGAAAGTGCTATCTGTGTTCATTACTATCACCAAGGCATGTGGTCCTTTATTCACTTAAGAAACGTCCTTAAGGGGGCGTCTGGGTGGCTCAGTGGGTTAAAGCCTCTGCCTTCGGCTCAGGTCATGATCTCAGGGTCCTGGGATCGAGCCCCGCATCGGGCTCTCTGCTCAGCGGGGAGCCTGCTTCCTCCTCTCTCTCTGCCTGCCTCTTTCTGCCTACTTGTGATCTCTCTGTCAAATAAATAAGTAAAATCTTAAAAAAAAAAAAAGTCCTTAAGGCTTTCTTCGGTGGGCAGTTTGGGGCCCACCAAGAAGCCAGAGTCACTCTACCTGTGTCACAGCGAGGTGAGACCTCAGCCACGCAGCCCAAGGGAGCAGAGAGAGTGGAATCACAACTGCATTCATTCATTCTCATTTGTTCACATGTGGGTCTTTCCAAGAAGGGACTGGGGTAGTGTAAGTAAAGCAGTCTCTTTCATCTTCTCCGCCACCCTGGGAGAGGCAGGGCGGGTTCAGAGAAATCACATGGCTGGTGAGGAACAGAGCCCGGATTAGGAGCCAGGCCTCTAGGGTAGTGTGATGAAATGAGCATAGCACAAGTTCAAGGTCAGGTGTAGCCAAAGTCAAGTTCTGACTTCGCTGCTCGCAAACAACCTCACTTCTTTGAGACGCTCAGGGTCCTCAGCTTTCAAACTGATGCGATGCTTTCTTATGTCAGAGAGTGATTCGTAAGAATCTCTTGGCAGAATGGATTTGTCTTTGGTTAAATGGGTGTTCTCTGGGTAGGCATGTCCTTCCCTTCTGGCTTCTACGAGGCACTTGGTCCCGCATGCTTGGTGAGGTCCTGAGAATGCAGTGGGAGGATGTTGAGGCCACAGACCTTGGGAAGCTGGGCAGAGAGCCCCGCCTGTCCCTCCCAATCCTCACCTCCCCATGGGAGCCGGGTTGCTCTCTCATCCTGACCCTGGTTATCTGCAGTCCTGTTTTGGAATTGCTCCCACGTCCTGCTGCCCTGCCCCCAGACTTCTCTCAGATGCTCCCCGGCGTGCTCACGTCATCTGTGGCCTCGGCTCACTGTGGGCACGCCGACCAGGGCCTCACCAGGGCCCTGGCAGCTGGAGCACTCTGAGAAGATTCCAGAGCAGAGCCTTTTGGGACAGGAGACTTGGAGAGAGTAAAGAGGCTGGGAGGGGCAGGGGAGGGGCCGGCTAGGTGAGGACAGGGGTAGTTTGTCATCAGGGGGAGTCAGTCGCGGGAGCAGAGCCGTGGACGACTTTTGGCTGTGAACACAATAGAAGGCTGGGGTTTGTGTCGGCACAGATTTGAGTGGGAGAGGCTGGGGGCAGGGTGTCGAGCTAGAGGCTGTCTGTCGCATGCATCCAGGTCTGGGGTAGCACGGGCAGGGGTGGCAGCAGAGGGAACGGCAAGAACAAACGAGAAGGGTGGGCATTCGGGGAGGGCCTGTCTGGGGGAGTCGGTCCTGGGACCCCCTGTCCGGGAGCCAGCTGCTGGAACCATAGGCATGAGTCACAGAGGTGAGAATGAGGCAGGAGCCCACACCGGGCCCTCGGAGCCAGAGGAGACCGGGGACTTAGAGCCCAAAGCCAGAGGGGGGAGCCCACAGAGACCGGGGCCTGTCTGTCATTTCAGGAATCCACCTCAGGCACCACTCTGACGTACACAGATGTTGTAAGGAGTCCAGACCTCTTTTTACCGAAAGCCAAACCTCCTTCCCCCCTAAGTCCAAACTACCCTGTACTGGAAAAAATCAGTTTTTCTCTAAACCTGATGAAATCCATCAGTGGACATAATGAGCAGATGTCCTGGGCCAGGTGTGGCTCTGCAGGATGGAAAGGAGGGAAAGGAGGGAGGCAGCCATTTCCTGGCAGAAACAATAAGGAAACAGGTTATTCCTGCCCAAGGTGATCAGGGAGTGTGACAGCTGAGCCCAGGGCCGTGGGAACCCAGTGGGAAGTGTGACTAATTCTGGCTCGGGGAACCAAAAGGGTGCTGTCACCCAGAAGGTCCCCTTTGAATTGGGTGTTGCAGAATGAGGAGCTCACCGGCCGAGAGGAGGGAGAGGGACTCCAGAATGTGGTCATGGTGGCGCGAGGCATCGTAGCCCAGAAGGCTTACAATGTGCCAGAGATGCTCAAGCTCATCAATAATGGGGAAAATGGGAATTAAGATACCATTTCATAACCATTTGACTAGCAAATCTGAAGTCTGACATTACCAAGTGGTGGTGGGGTTGTGGGCAAAGGGCTCATATCTCTTAAGGAAGAGTATAAGTTGGTCCCACCTCTTTGGAAAACAAGTTTTCATCCCCTTATAGAAGCTGAACAGCTTCACGCCCTATCTGATGACTTTATTACCAGATACACATGCTGGAGACACTGTTGCCTATGAGCTCCAGGAGGCACACAAGGGTGGCCAGAGCAACTTGTAACATACCCACACTGGAAACAATCCAAATGCCCATCCATAGGAGGACGGATAAACACATTATGAAATAGCCTTGGGGTGGAATATTATATAGTAGTGAAAAGGAGTCAGCAGCTCCAGATACCTGTGTGGAAGAGCTCCCCAAGCATGCCAAATAAAAGAAACAATCAAGACCCGGGGGGGAAAAATGTCAGGATGAGTCTGTTCATGCAAAAGTTCAAGCACAGGTAAAACTAAACAGATCATCATTTACCTACATGCATAGGTGGTTAAGCTGTGAAGAAAAGGGAAGCGGTGATTTTCCCAGGAGTCAGGACAAGTAAATGGTGACGTCTCGAGGTGGGAGGAGGTGCACACGTGCTTCTGCAGTCCCGTGAGGTTCTGTCTGTGCGTGTCCATTTCAGGATGATTATTTAATCGGCACAGGTAAATTCACAGTGAGAAATCACGTCAGCCTTGCTGACCTGGCAATACTGACCTTGCTATAATTGGGATTGGGGCTGGGATGGGCCTGGAGATGGGGTTGGAGACACATTGGGAAGGCTCTTCTGTGCGATATAAAAATTTGATTTTGTGTTGTTTTTGGTTTTATGTTGTTTTCCTCCTCTGGAATATTTTAGGAGATGAGTGATATTCGGAATATACGACATCTCAGGGATATGATAAGGAGTTGTAGATAACCATAATAAAAGGATGTTCTAGGTCTCTATCCTTTGGCCCTGGATTTCTGCTTTCAGAGGCCTCCCAGCTCGGAAAATAGGCTGTGGGCCAAGGAAGGCTAGACTGAGTACTGAAAGGTCAAGAGGAAATGTTATTGAAGAGAGGTGGTACGCCCATGCATCCGGGGGACATTTTTCTTTGTCTACAAAAAGCAAGCTGGTGACCGTGGGCCCAGGCGGAGACTTGGCCTTGCTCCACTGCCCCCAACTCTGCTTAGGACAGCCACGTGGGTGGGATGCAGGAGTGAGAGGAACCAGCAGGGAACCTCCACTGTCCCAGAGGCTGAGTGGAGAGCAGCCCTGGGACTTGTCCTCTGCAGAGAAATGAGGACAGTGGGGATGGGGTTGGGGGTGACGTTGGTGCGGTCACACAGCCCACAGCCCATGACGTGCTGGCGACAGAGCGACGTGTGCTTCTCTTTTGTCAGGAACCACAGTTGCTCACAGGCTCCCATGAGACTCTGCGGCATAAGTGAGGCATTGCCTTCCAGGACCTCTCTGCTTAGCAGGCTAGATAAGGCAGGCGTCTGGGTGGCCCAGGGAGGGGAATGCACTAAGTGCCCAAAGAGAGATGTTAGCAGTATGATAAATTAGGTGTTAAAATGCATCAAACTGTTTATCCCCCTCTGTCTCAAGCTGGTTGATGCTGGATTTGCTTTTGCACATTTATATGAAAATACATCGTTGCTGTGGCTTGTAATTTTCTAGCTGAATGGCTTCAGGGCGGGCCCACTTTGGAATTTAATTATCCTTACACTGGGAAGGCTTTACTGAGATTCAGTGCTCGGGAGAGTGGATGGCCCCAGGCATCTTGTGATACTTACCAAGGAGCACCCGTGGCTTCAGTATATTGCTGTTTTGAGGGTTCTAGGATAACATTCTTATGATGGCCCAGGAATGGAGATGGACCAGTCTTAAACTAAATTCTGCCCAGCCACTATCATGTAGCAGAGGAGTCTCTCGTCCACTGGACACCTAACTAGAGTTTTTGAAGCCAGACCCTGATTTTGGCAGCCCGAATGCATCGGGTCCACATTGCTTTGTAGCGATGACCCAAACTAAGTGTAAAGGGGTCGACTACTGATTCATGGAATGCAAGAGGCTGGCTGCTCCCAGTAGCGGTGGCATCATGCTAGGGGGAGATTGGGGATTGAAATTCTGAAGGACCAGCCTTCGCATAACCAAGGAATAAAATATGGGTGGGATTATAATCTGCGGCTGTCCAGAGTATGGTGCTGAAAAAAAGGTTCATTGGCTGCCTGGTGTTCAGCAGAGCAAGGAGCTGTGATTGATTAGTAATGTCTGCTCCGGGTTCAGGAAGGGAATAGGGGTCCAAGTGCCATGTCTAATCACTTCTTAGATACCTCCCAGGCTCTGGGCCCTGTGCTGGGGGCTTTCTCAGATGTTCCCCCCATTCACTCTCAGAGTGACTCTGGAAGGGGGTGGCTGTGCTCTTCCTGTGGGCAACTGTTCATGGAAAGAAGCTAAGGAATCAAAAGCAGGATCCACAATGAAACGTGCAGTATGATTATGGTTATAAATTATAATTACAATTGAAATTCATAACTATACATTTATCATTAAACTGTCAGCAATGACAAACAAATATTAATATATGTGGAGAGGAAGAACCAAGAAGGAAATAAGAATGTTCATGTTGGTTATCATTGGATAGTGAGGTTATGGATAGATTTTATTTTCCTTTAAGCTTGTCTGTATTTTTCCATTTTTCAGAATGACCCACATTCCCTTTTTAAACATACAGAAATTATGTGTGTGGGTGTGGGTGTGTGCATTTTAAAATATTATATATAGAGAAGGATTTGGTGGCATGCTTTTTCTCTTCATGAATGCACCAGAAACATTAATTACTCCTTCGCAGTGTACTAAGGTAGCTACTTAGAGTAATGCTAGGCCTTTTGCTTCCTCTGGACTGAAACCTTTGGGCAAGAACCCCCCACCCCCAATCATCTCCTGATTTCTAGTACTGAACAAATCTTGACCTTCTTTGGAAAGTCTGAGCAAAAGATGAAAAATCACCAGTGATCCCAAAGTCTTAGCAGTCCCGAAGAAGGGCATCCTTCTAAGGAGTCACAGAAGCAAGGATCTTAGTAGATTGTATCGCTACGAGAAATGCAGAAACTTGCCAGTAACTTCTGGCATGATCCAGGAAGGCTTGGCTTCCATAGACTAAGAGTGGGCACTTAGGAAGAAGGAATAAACTGGCATCTGAAAAGACTCCATAGAATCTAGAGCTCTGAGCTTTTTCCAGCCAGGGTGGCTGAGATGGTGTGTCTAGAGAGCAAAGCCCAGCGTCTGGCACAGAGAGGCGAAAAATACGCGGTTATAAATCTTTTAAGTTTTTATTGCAATTTCCAGGTAGTTAAGATACAGTGTAATATTAGTTTCAGGCATACAATTTAGTGATTCATTGCTTCCATACACCGCCTGGGGCTCATCACACGTGCCTGCCCGAATTCCCATCACCTGCTTCACCCATCCCCCCCACCCACGTTGTTATAAGTTTTAAAATTAAATTACAGTTATAACCGATACATATATGACCTATTTTTCTAATATTTATAGTAACTTTGGCTTCTGAGGAATTATGCTAAGTGGGGTTTTTGAAACCATCCAGTTTGGGCAAATTGGCCAAGCCAGGGTCTGCCTTTCTTCTCTGTAGACACAGGTGGGCTGCAGAGCAAGCCTTGACCGTGGCAGTGGGAGCTGCTGAGCCAGCAGGGGCCAAAGGTAGCCGCTGTCTCACCATGTGCCTGGTACTACTCTGTTGATTTCTCGGCCGGGGGCGAGGTGGGGGGCATCGTAGTTCACGGGTTAGAGCTGGGAAGAGTTCTGTCTGGCTCACAGCTGGGGGAATGGAGAGCTCCTTCAGACTTAGGTAGGCTGACGGTCATCACCATTGCCCCAAATAAAAATGTTTCACGTATGACCCCCCGACCCCTGGGCAGATGAGGCTCAGTCCATTGTTGACACAAGTCCGCTTGCCTGATGTGAGTCAGAGATAGAAAAACCCAAACAAACAGACCCGGAACCCAGCAGGTGATCTGGCACATAACTAAATGGCTGTCTGGAGCATTCTTTCCAAGTGCAAACCTCTTTTGCATGTTCTCCAATGGCACACACAGAAGGGGAAAGGGAAGCCCAAAGAAGGGAACCGGCATTTGGGCAGGTGCAACGCTAATTGTCATTTAAACTTGAAAACGCCTGTGCAAGGAAGGGATTCTCATTCTTCTTTTACAAGGAAGGCACTTGAGACACTGAGTGACTTTCTCAAAATCCAAAGGTAGGATTGACTTTCTCAAAATCCAAAGGTAGGCCTGTGCTGGTACTGAAATGCCCTGGTCCTAGTCCTTGGAGGAAGCTGGGGTTGGAATAATCAACAGCAAAACATATATAAAGAGCCTAGCTCAACAAATAAGAATTTTTTGGCTTTTGCAGAGCAGGACAGCTAAGAGATGCACAGACACTTGCCACATAAACACAAAAAGAACCCAGTGCCACTGTGTGGAATAGTCA
Source organism: Procyon lotor (assembly GCA_028646535.1). NCBI lineage: Eukaryota > Metazoa > Chordata > Mammalia > Carnivora > Procyonidae > Procyon > Procyon lotor. The sequence goes on from CM053603.1 coordinate 47,470,390, forward strand.
GTATGTGGAATTTGAACTGTGGCTACGGCTGTGGCTGGGCTCTGGTGGCCACAGAGTCTTCTCAGTGCTTTAAAATAGGAGAGTGCACAGACAAGAAAAGAAAGAAAAGGCAGCAGGGAGGGGTTGGCTCTCCAGTTCCTGGGCCCAGTGGGGGGGACAGGATGAGCCAGCAGACCCTTCTAGGATCCCACTCTTTGAAATGATCCACGAGCAAGCTCCTGATGACAACTAAAGCTCAGAATGTGGGGAACATGGGAATAAAGCTCAGTGGCCTCCACTTCCCTTGTCTTCTATCTCTGGGAGCATTTTGGTATTGGGAGCATGTGCCTCATCAAAAGGAAGAGGAAGAAAGACCAGGTGCTCGGCCAGCCAACCCGAAGTGTGCCCTTGGGGGACCCCAACAGGGCTCTCCCGAGGGGGAGGAGTGCGTGATGTGGGGGCTCAGGGCCCAGCAGGCTCCAGGGGTGAGTAGAGCATGGGGGAGCACAAATGGGAGAAGGTATACAGACTCAAGACCAGAGTCACACAGGAGATGGGCAGGCAGAAAGGAGTGGGGCGCAGTAGGGGCCCTGAACTAGAGACCCAGGCACTCCGTCAAGGGGTGGAGTGGGGAGGCTGTGCTGTGAGTCATGGGGAGGTGAGGGGAGCTTTTTCCACTCTGACCTCCCTGGAGCGGTGGAATTATTTTATTCATGGGATCCTTAGATGACTTGACATACAGCTGGTCTGGCAAATCATTGATAAATGAATGAGTGGCTCAGTACATTTATTTCAGGATTGTACAAGAGAAGCAGACCTTGGTTAGGTCATCTCCAGCCGGTTTGGGGTTGCTAATGTCCTTTAGGGAGGCCCCTCTGAGCAGAAGCCACCCAGAGCCCATTGCTTCTCTAAAACCCAAAGAGCACCCCATTTCCCTCTCGCATGAGATCATTGGAATTTAGCACACTGCTTATGAAAGAGGGGCCTCCCATCGCATTTTCCTCCCTCGAAGGTTGACATCTGATTGAACGTCTGGGCGCGAGTTCCCTAACATGTAAGACGGCAGAAGATAGTACGTAACTTTTAGATCATGCCGGGTGATAGAACACCACGAGCTCGAGTGGGCTGCGGGGATTCCTGACCTCACCCTCAGGACCCTGGCAGGTAGGTGGTATTGTCAGTGCCCATTTTACAGATGAGGAAACTGAGTCAGAGAGCGGCTGAGTGACTCGTCCGAGGCCTGTGGCTGGGGAGGGCCAGAGCCGGGATTCAGGTCCAGACAGTGACTGGTGACTCCAGGGCTCTAGCCCACCCCAGGCTGCCTCCCTGTACTTATCTGTTAGCACTGCCGTTGCTGGTGGGGGAGGGGAGGGGGACACGGCCAGTTTATCACCTTTCCATGATCCGTACTGAATGCCTTATCTGCCTAGACAAGCTATTCTGTTTTATAGGTTCCTTATGACAATAAGGAAATAAATAAATAAAACACGGGGGGCCAACGGCAGCATCTGAGTTAAATACGCTGCTCTGGTTGCAAAGCTGTTTTGGGTTCGAGGTTGTGTACATTTCAAAAGGCACGTTTCATGATCGAATGCTTAAGGAAACCCCTTCTGTGGCCTTTTAAAAATTATTGTAATTTTATCTTCTCTTTGGAAAACACCTCTATTGCAGATCTGCCTTAAAAAAAATTACTAAGATGGGGTCGGGTTTCAGAGATGAGTCGTCTAATTCCCAACATGCTTCGGAATCTTGAGTTTGCCTTCCAGCCGCAGGCGTGTGTCCCCCTGGCTTATCAGAGCCTAGCCAGAAACCTTCAGCATGTCCAAGTCCCTGAGGGTAATCGGGTTCTGTTCCTGCATCTGGGGGCCCCTGCAATCTAGCTCCTGTCCCCACTGTCCCCACTCTGCTGAGCTGTGCTCACTCTTGCCCTCCTCTGGGCCACCGCCTTTCTCAGAGTCTCATGAGTCTGCCTTGGCACCCCTGCACTTCTCCTGGGTCCCCCATCACCTCGAATGCCCCGCTCGGGTCCTCCTCGCTGTCCTCCTTCTCCTGGCCCTTCGAGCCAACGGCGGTCCCAAGCTCTCAGTTGAACTCTTTGGACCCAGTGCAAATGACAGGAAACTTCCATAGCCAGGCAAGGCGAAAGGGAATTTACTAGGGGGAATCGGGGGCTTTCAAAATAGTCGGAGGGCCTGCAGGTGTGGCCTGTGGGCCCCCAGGAAGGCTCCCCGGGCTGTTCCAGCCCACAGTTTGTCTCTGTCACCCCTGAGCCACTTAATCCCTTCCTTCCTTCATTCTGTCATTCATCAGCCAACATTTACAGATTGGAGGCCATCGTAGCTGCTAGGGGTAGGACACCAGGACGAATCAATAAAACAGAGCCCTTGTCCTCAAAGAACTCGTGGTCTACTCACACTAGATGTTGACGAGTCCAGGATAAAAGAGATGGGAACTGAGTGTTGTTACGGCTTCAGGAGGGAGCCGCTAGCTCAGCCTGGGGGACCCCAGGAAACGCTCCAGAGTTTGGAGAGGGTAGGAGTCGAACCTGAGCCAAATCACGGGCAGGGGCAGAGATGGCGGGCTGAAGAGCCAGATGTCGTGGGAGAAGAGGCGGGCTGGGGCGGGAGGCCGGAGGGAGAAGCTGGTCAGGGCGAGGGGCTTTGGGGGCCACCCAACCGCGCACTGTGACACGATTGCCTGGCATTTTCTCTCGCAATGCCATCAGCTGTGGTCCAGAATGTGCACCTGAGAGCCAGCCCAGCTGCGTTCAGGTTCTACTGAGTTCTGAACCTACTGGCTGTGTGACCTCAGGCGAGCTGCTTAGCCTCTCTGGGCCTCACTTTTCTCATCGGAAAAATGGGGAAGATCGCCGGACCCACCTCACGGGGGTGGCTGGGGGGGTGAAACGAGTAAGCGCCTACCACACTTAGACCAACCAACAGCGAGCCCGAGTAAATATCAGCTGTCAGCATTGGCTATTATGTAATGCCTGACTCGGCACCAAGCATCCTGCCAGGTTATTTTCCATAAATTCTCTCAATCAACCCTCCCAAAGACCCCGGGAGCTAGGCATTATTGATCTGTGTTACAAATGAGAAGTCTATTTCTAGCTCCCCCTGTGAAATTTTAGACCCCCTTTGCCGGTTATGTTCTATTTCCATCCCCGCCGCTCGCTGTTTGTGCTGCGGGAGCCCTGCCAGTGATGGAGAGGAACAAAGTCAGCCCGGTGCTCTGCGAGAGGAGGGGAAACCGTCAAATCTGGATTCCAGCAGAGCCCCTCAGGCTTCCGCTTTGGTTACGGCAAAGGGGTCCAACCAGAGCCTGACTGTCCCACTCACGGGCCCGAGGACAAAGGTGCCGGGCGAATTTTTTTTCAAAAGTTCTAAAATTTGGCAGGAAGGATTTGGGTAGATGTGGATCATGGAGTGAGCCACCCAGCTGCCTGAGTGGGATACCTTGGGGAGAAGCGAGAACTCACAGCACATCCTCTCCCGAGAACAGGCAGGGCGACACCCTCCCACCCCCTTCGTTTGAGGGTGATCGAAGGGTCTGTGGGGCTCGTGTCCTTCCCCTCCCCGGGTCAGACGCCGCCTGAGCGGCCGCCTGCTGATACAATGGGGTCCACCCCACACATGGGGTTCCTCCACAAATCCCAGGCTTCCTGAATTTCTCAAAATAAAATGAGCAGAACATTTCCTCAGTTGGGCATCCAGCTCTTCCTTTGATGGAGCTTTGCCATGGCTTTGGAAAGGGCAGGCGAGAAGGAGGCTGATGTTTTCTACTTGGTGCCAGACCACACCAAGTGCTCGAGGTGGTTCATTTTAACCTCCTGACAGCCCCGGGAGGGAGGCGTGGCGATCCCCCGACCGCTGCCCCGCAGATGGGCACATGCAGGGGAAGAGATCCCAGCCAAGTTCACAATCCTGTAGGTGACAGGTGGGGGTGTCCTTGGTAGAGAGGAATACTTTTCATTCCAGCACCCATGCCCATCTTTCGAGGCATTGGTGGCTGCAGGCTTGTTTCCCGCCCAATTCCTGGGTTGGGTCCCTGCCCAGCCTGGGTCCGTGAATGAGCCTCACCTTCTGGGGAGGCTGGGGTGAGCAGGACGAGTACATGGCAGGAAAGTCAGAGGCCTCAGCCTTGAGCTGCCCACCATCACATACATTCTCTCATTTCATCTCAAAACTCCACTGAGGAGGTACCGTGTCCCCATTTCACAGCTGGAGAAACTGAGGCCCACAGAGATCCGGAAACCAGTTTCTTGGAGAGCTGGAGTGTGAAGCCAGGGCTGTGGACCGCAGGAAGGCCATCTGTGCCGTCGGAGGGAACAGCTTCACGGCAGGCAGTTACTGAGTGCTTTCTGTATGCCAGGAAGACCCAGATGGGAGGCTCTCATCCCGTACGCATTTGGTCCTTTATGTCACAATGCCCCCCGAGGTTGGTGGTGGTAGGATCATCCCCATTTTACAGCTGAGCACACTGAGACCTAGAGAGTTTAGTCCCTGAAACGGTGACCAAACAAAGGAATAAAGGGAGAAATCCTTTTTTTGATGCCGGGGAAATTCTGCTTTGTCAAACCTGGGGCACGGCCACACCAGCCCTGGTTTACGTGTTCTGCGAAGTTTGGCGGCTGCATATGCTTTGCGGGGAGCTGCCCCGCCTCCCAGGGCAGGATGCCAGGCAGGCCATCTGCTCTCGGGGCCGGGCCTCCCCCTCTGACAGCCATTGCCATCTCCCGGAACGACTGTCTCCCATCGGGCTGCAGCCATTAAACAAGTTCCAGGAAAAGGATCTTCGCCAGCCTCTTCTGCAACCTAATTTCTGCCGCTGTGGGTATTGCCTCGTCTCTGTAAACGGCCCTGCTAGTTTTCTGTTGCTATTCTCCGCAGAGGTTGCGGAGTGCCAGGGCGGGAGGGGAGGAAGGGAACCACACTGTGCCGAGCCGAGCACCTGCTGAGAGTCCAGCCAGCAGGTTCCCTGACACACGCCCCTCCCCCTCTCACAGTTCTCCGCAGCAGCCCTAGAAGCTTCAGAAGGTCAGATCCGTTCACTGCCCTGTGCTGAGCCATCCTCTGTATGGAGAAACCCCTCAGTTCTTTACTGCCAGGGGCCCTACAGGCTCTGGCTGCCTCACTTTGCAGAGCCCTTCCCGGCCACTCCCTCCTGTCCAAATAAGGCTCCCTGTGGTCCCTTCTCTTTGTGTCCCCGGTGGATCTCATAATACATGCCTGCAGGGGTGTTCTCCGCTGAGCACCTGCTGGACTGGGAACTGTGTGAGGGCAGGGATCGTGCTGTCTGTCCCTCTCTGGGTCCCCGGCGCCTGGCATGTGATCAGTATCTCCGAACCGTCTCAGTTAAGGTCCGCCAGTGCTGCCACCGTCCTGTCCGTGTAGGCTCTGAGCCACCGGGTGACTTGTCCAGGGCCACGCGTGGTGACACCCGGCACCAAACCCAGGCATCCTGACTTTTGCCTGCCCTATTCCCAGCCTCCCAGCAACTGGGGTGTTGACTTAACCACATCCTGGTTCCTTGGTGCTGTATGTTTACAGAGCAGAAACAACAAGAATCACAACATCTTGTGAAATCCCCAAGGGGAAGTTCCAAGGGGAGGTCAGCATCCAGTGGTGAAGGAGGGAGCTCTGTGAGACGGCCCCAGGCTGGGGGGGTTCCCCTTTTCCCAGAGAGCCAGAGCCTAAGTGCACACACCTTGGGGTTTAGTTGGATGTGTCCCTGGTGCTGGCAGGTGTGGAACCTGGAGGTGGGCCGCCGGTGACCGGGGAGCCGACGTACCGCCAGCATCACACCTACAGCAGGTGTGTGGGGGAGGGAAGAAGGTCTGATGGGTGAGCAGGGAGCCGCCAGACCAATGAGTGGGAGGAAGCCAGGGAAAACCCTGAGCTAGCCTGACTTCCCAACGTGCCTGCCCCTGGGCGTGAACTCCAAACCCCGGGGCCTGCGGGGGCGGGCAGAGAGATTCAGGCCCTGGGAGTCACGTAGTCAGCCAACAAATCCTTACTAAGCTCCTACTGTGTGCCGCCCGAGAATATAGCAGTAAACCGCGTAGATGACACCGCAGCCCTCGGGGAACACATTCTAGCTAGGGGAGGCGGAAGGAAATGTAGTGGAGAAGTAGTTTCGGACAGGGACACGTGCTCAAGGGCCGCTTTCCATTGCAGCACCCACAAACGGCCTGAGATCCATGTGACGGTCAAAGCCATTACCCCGTGCAGGGTGGGGGCAGGGCCCCCGTTCGTCTCCTCGGCGGCGGCTCATGGACAGGGTGAGCTTGCCGGGGTGGGCACACCCTCCAACCCCGCATTCGGTGGCAGCATGTCGGCCTGAAGCCGGCCGTGAGAGAGCACTGACGCTTCGGAGACTGGCAAATGCTGCGAACCAGGAACACCCCCCACACCCCCACACCCCCGGCCCCACACCCCACTCGTGAAACATTTAGCAGTGCACCCCGATTGGCATATCTGAGCACTTGAAAGGAGGCCACAGGCGGAAGGGAGGAGGGAGGGGAGGATGTTATCACAGAGGCAATAGCTTTGTTCTCTTGCGGCGAGAAGTCTCTGAAGGCTTTAAGGCAGAGGAGTAATGCGATTCGATGTTCACTTTGCCAGACAGATTCTACAAAACAAAGACTTGGGTCCAGGGAACAAGTACGTGCGGGGAGGGGGAGGAGAGATTTATCAGAACTGGGGCCCAGGCACGAGGCGAATGTGCAAACTAAGGAGAACCCTCCCCCCCTTACCACAGGGGCAGCTTAAGACCATGTGTCTGCTGAGGTGGCTGGTCAGGGAGGAGGGGGCTGAGCCTGCCCGTGCTGCCTCACCCATGCAGAGAACGCCCACAGAAGCCTCTGCTACCTGCTGCGGAGGGGCTGGGGGGGAGTGGGGGGGGTCAGCCAGGCCAGTGGGCTTTGTTCCCAAAAGGAAGGCAGCAGCAAGTTCTGGAAGCATCTGCGTCTCTACAGAGAGAAGCTGTGGTTTACCCAGCATGTTCCCCGGGGAGGGATGAGTGGCTCCAAAGTGGCGGGGAGTCTCCGGGCCAAAAGGCTACATTCTTGCCACTGGTGAGTTCCCCGTGGCATCTGAGCCATATCCTAGCCCACGCCCCATGCTGTGATGAGAGCAGGTGCCTTTCCACCTGGCTGCCCATCAGAACCCCCTGGAGATCTTTTCCCACCCGGGACCGATTAAACCCAGAGCCGCTTCTGGGGGGTGGGACCCAGACTCGGCACTGCGGAAAGCTCGCCAGGAGATTTCGAGTTGCAGGCAGAATTGAGAACTGCTGAGTTGGAAGACATTTCTGTAGAGTCAAAGGCCAAGTCTTTTTCCACATCACGTCTCCGGGGGTAGATCCTATTAACCAGCAAGTCCAGGCATAATGGCATGCCTCGCGCCGCCCCTCCGGGCACTAAGTGAGACCCTGCGGGGCTCCTCCACTGAGGGGGGCCCTGAACCGCAGTGGGAGGCTGGCCGCAGCCTGACCCGGCTGGAGCACTGGTTCGTGGGCATTAACTGTGGGCTGAATGAATGTAGCGGCTGCCGCATCCCCCCGAGGATGTTGAAGGGCCCGTGCCATCCTTTCTGGAAGCCCCGCCCCTTTTGCAGATGGGAGTCGACTATTTAGAGCTTCTGGCATAATCCTCAGTAGCTGAGAGAAAAGACCCACCAGCTGACCCCAGAAGTGTCGGGTGGGCTGGTGGAATCTGCCCGGGTTGATGTCTGAGCTGGAGCAGATGGCTGGGCCTTCCAGGAAGCAGCGAAGGGGGCGTGAAACGTATTTTTAGGGAAAGGGTAGAGAGGATGGATACCAAAGGCAAATGAGGTTCGAGCTGGTATTTTGTGCACTGCTCAAAGAATAAAATGGGTGCGCATGGTGAAACGAATGGGCGCAGCTCTGCCCCTGCACAGCCTGGCAGAGAGGAGTCGTAGAAGGAACACAGGCTTTTGAATGCGGGGTTCGCTTCCATCACACACATTTGCTCGTCCCCGTTGAGTGCCACGAGGCTGGGATCCGGCCCCAGGGGTTCTGCCAGCGGCCAGATCGATGAGGCTCCCGGCCTCTTGAGCTGACCTTGAAGAGGAGGAGAGGGCCAAGAACCAAGCAAGCAAGTGATGGCAAAACGATGGCATCCAGTGTGAGTGACGGTCAAGTGTGCTGCGTGGGGAGGGCCCAGCGCGGGTCAGAAGGACCCGAGTGGGGGAGGCCACCCTAGGTGGGATGGAGGAGAGGTCTCTTTGAGGTGATGTCTGTCCTGAGACCGGAGCACGACCAGCAGCGATGGGAGATCTGGGAGAGAGCACTCAGAGAGGGTTGGCAAGGCCAAAGGCCCTGAGGCGGGAAGAACCAAGAGCTGCCCTAGCATGGCAGAAAGCCCCTCATGAGGACAGGGAGGGAAGCTGGGGAGGTAAGCCAGAGGGAGTGGGGAGGCAGGCAAGGGACAGGATGACTTGTTTACCGGAGCCCCGAAAGCCGGCAGCAACATGCTCAGATCTACATGTTACCAACTTGCTGTGCAGCTTGGGCCATAAACTTAACACTTAACTTCTCTGATTTCCATTCTCAGCTGTAAAGACATCAAAGCCGAAGGTGAAGATAAGGGTTAGAAATCTTGTATGTGGAGTTAATAGAGGAACTGATGTGTCGTGAATGCTCAGGAAAATGGCCGCTGTGTTCCTCCCCTTCTCCCTTGTCCCTCTCCGCCGTCTTCCCCCCCTCCTCCCTCCTCTCATTATTGGCAGAAATCGGATGGGTGTTGCTCACAGCATTCACTCTTTGCCCGAAGGGGAATCTAGCATCCCGTGGGTCTTATGCCAAGAATAGGAGTCTTGACAACTGTCTTTCTGAGACTCTCAGTGCTCTCTCATTAACCCCCACCACGGGCAGGCTGACTCTGGTTAGTGCAGAGCCGGGGGGAGCCACAGCACGGGGGTGCTACTGTTTGGGTCCCAGAGTCGCCCTGCCACGTTGGAGGTTTTCCGGGGTGACTGAGTGCCCAGCCAAGCTCTGCTTCCGGATCCTGGGGCTTCTCCTGCCCAGGTCTAGGGTGCAAAAGATAGCTGTTTCTTGTAAAACTGCACGACCTTCCCCGTGCAGGCTCTCCACCCTGCTAGCTACTAAAGAGGCAAGGGCGAAGTCTTTGTATGTCCTCGAGAAGGTTGTAACTGGTGGTGGCGGCAGGCAGAAAGCCACTGTCTCCTCCCCGGGCCACTGTCTCCTTCCCGACGACGTAGGGATTATAGAAGCCCAGGGGAGAGAGGAGACTTAGCAGAGCCTGCTGGAGGCTCTAAAGTCTTCCTCAGAGGAAGGGACTTGGGCTGGGTCTTGAAGGAAGGGGAGGAGTTTGCCAGCTGGAGAAAGGGGGACAAGAATACAAAGGTGAGGTGAATTCCAACAACCCAGAGAGGTAAACTATCCCCCACACACGAAGGAAAGGACTGGATGTCACTCAGGATTCTTCTCACGAGGGGCAGAAAAGAGCACAACAGAAGGTGGGACTGGGGGAGGGCGCGGGCTTCAGGTCAGGCTGGATCCAGGGCTCCAGCACCCCCTTTTAGGATTTGCTGTCCCTTCCTGATGTGGTCTCTCCTGTCGGGTTGACTCATCGTCCTTTTCGGCCAGAAGGCTGGAGCTCCTTGAGGCCCACAGGCTCTGAGGCTCACACCTGGCAGGAAGCTGAAGCCACCTTCTCCTGGCTACCTCGGGCCAGAGCTCCGGGGTCCGCTCTGATCAGGCTTGAGTCCCCTGCTTGTCCCTGAGGCAACCACAGTGGCCACGACCACGATGTGTCCTGGTGAGCTGAAGGCTGGCTCCCCTGTGACTGGGTCTTCCACTCGTTGCTGGAGTTTTGAGAGCTCTGTGTTGCTTAAGCCGAGCTTGGTGCTCTGTGGCCTTCCTAACCCAGCTCCCTCTCACCCCTGCAGGGCCCTCATCTTTGTGTCGCATGGAGCCGGGGAGCACTGTGGCCGCTATGACGAGCTGGCTCAGATGCTGGTGGGGCTGGGGCTACTGGTGTTCGCCCACGACCATGGTGAGTACCGCCTGGGGGGATAGGGCCCACGCTGCTGGCTGGCGCCCGACAGTTTGGGGAACCTCCCCCTTCCCACCACCCCACCCCCTTCATCCCTCCTCCTCTGTGATTCCCGCAGTGACACTGGGAAAAGACGCTCTCCATGGGATGTTTCTGAGAAAAAAAACCTACTAATAATATGTAGTTATGTGAACAAAAAAATACGTCTGACCAGCAGTTTCCGTTGGGTCTGGGATTGAATGGAGGCTGATTAGAAACCTCAGCTGAGAAAAAAAAAAAAAAACCAAAGCCAGAATCTGTTTATATAAGAACTTGCCCCAGGCCAAGGAATCCTCTCTTGCATTTATAAAGCACTTTCTGCACAAAACAGCCCGGTTTTCTCCCAAGGGACTTCAGATGGATGTGGTAATAGTCCTTCCAGTACAACTTAACCGCTTTTACCCCAAGACATTTACAAAGCATCTCAAACCAGGAGGATAGGAAAAGTCTCAAAGGCCACATCGGTCACAAGAAGACCCCAAACACACACACGTATACATACACATATAAATACACACACCCACACGTTCCCCAGCCTGATTCTTCGATTCTTCATCCTATAACAAAATCCACACAAACCATCCAAATGCACTGTTTATCGCCTAGGCCCGTATGTCATCCCTTCCCCATTTTTGTGACATTCCTCTTGGTTCGGAAGGCTCCCGATTTAGCTCTTCCTTTGCCTAACAGTCTTGAAGAATGAAATGTTCCCTGTGACTGAACACGGTGACTTCTCCACAGCCTCGGTGTAGAAATCTTGTGTCCCAGCTCAGATCCAGCAATGCGGCCGCTATTTTATGTGATTTGAAAATAGATAATTAAGTGGCATTGTTGAAAAGAGGGAGAGGGGAGCAGTGACAGGGCCCCAGGGGTCCTTGCGGGAGGGAGGGAACGAGAGAGCAGGGGATGAGAAGCCTGCTGGGGCGTTTTGAATATAAAGAAGTTGGAAATGTAGATTTACCAAGAGCCCTTTTTAAGCCAGATATGTGCAAACATCTTCATAACTGGGAATATGGTCTAGATTCTTTCTTGTGATGGTCGTAATGTTCCTTAGGGCTTGGCAAATGGCCGCGGTAATATTTGTGAGACGGTTTGAGATGTAATATTTGAGGATTATCCCGATTTCACTCTGGGGACCGGGTTGGTAGGAGCTTGGGCACTTTGTGTGGCGTGTGAAGGCCCATGATGGGAATGCTTCTCTTACTGTTGTCTTTTTTTAAGATTTTATTTATTTATTTGATACAGAGATCACAAGTAGGCAGAGAGGCAAGCAGAGGGAGGGGGGAAGCAGGCTCCCCGTTGAGCAGAGAACCCACGCGGGGCTCGATCCCAGGACCCTGAGATCATCACCTGAGCCGAAGGCAGAGGCCCAACCCGCTGAGCCACCCAGGCGCCCCTCTTCCCATTGTCTTTGTTAATATCTATTGCGATCATCCCTTCCCTCTTCAAACTGAACAACCTAGGGACATGCTGGCAGAAAGACTAATCAGACTCGGCAAACAGTGAACACCTTCACCCAGAATCTCAAGGAGGGCTGTGAATCTTGGAGTCCGTTACCTTCTTATGAGCTCCCCGGGGCCACACCTGTGGGACCGCGTACCTGTTGTGCCCTATTTATTTGGTCTGTCGGTGGAACTTTGAAAAAACAAGTTTAAAAGGCTTCCCTGTTTGAGGAAAAGGAGAAAAGAAACAGCCTGCCTTTTGATGTTTCCAAATGAACATCAAGCATAGCTTTCTGGGACGTTGTAAAGATAGTTCGAAAGCGGTTGTTGATGTTCACCTATTCTAAGTTCCTTGGTTTATTGGCTTCTTCCCACGACTCTGGAAATCTCCCTGGCTAGTGCCAGAGGGAGGTTTTTATTCCAGAAATGAACCTGGTTGCATGTGCATGTGACTTGGGTGGTCGTCTGTGGGTGAAAGTGACGGTAGCTCACTTAGTAGGAGAAAGCCTCGGGAGTGGACCGTCGTTGTGGGGTCTCGTGCCGGCTGGATCCTGGCGCTTAGTGATCTGTGCTTTCCCCCTTCTTGCTGACACATGTGGAGAAGGAGCGATTTGAACCCAGACCTGCAGGTCCTGAAGCCTGGCCTCCTGGGTAACAAGATCCAGATGATTCGGTATCCATACCGGGCGTGAATACATACAGAGTCACAGGCAGACTTCTTTCTTTCCTACATAGATTTTCAATTTAAATAGAGCAGAGAAGGGGAGGACGTCGGGCATTTACTGGGCCAGTTGGAGGTACATGAAGGATTAAAAATGGAGAGCTAAGAGGCGCCTGGGTGGCTCAGTGGGTTAAAGCCTCTGCCTTCGGCTCAGGTCATGATCTCAGGGTCCTGGGATCGAGCCCCGCATCGGGCTCTCTGCTCAGCGGGGAGCCTGCTTCCTCCTCTCTCTCTCTGCCTGCCTCTCTGCCTACTTGTGATCTCTCTCTCTTTGTCAAATAAATAAATAAAATCTTAAAAAAAAAAATGCAGAGCCGAGACTGTTCTGGAGCCTGTGCCCTCTCCAAGGCCAGTGTGGTCTCGGGTGCAAACGTACCTGGGTCCAAGTGCCCACTAGGCTGCGACTCTAGACCTGAGATCTCAGACCCTGTATTGAACCATTCCAAGCCTCTCTTTTCTCATCCACCAAATGGGCAAGGCAGTGCTGTCCTATAGCCAGGACTGTTGTGCCATAATGCATAGAGAGGGCCCGGCAGAGATGGTAGCGTCTCCCCCTGCACTCTGCCCTCTCCCTGACCCCTTCCCCCCACCATGCAGACCGCCTACTGAGCAGGACCAGCTAAGCCAAGGCTGGGAGCCAGGGGCACTGGGTTCTAGGGCCCCTGTAGCTGCCCTGGGCCTGGTCTTCCGTCTGGCCCGGAGAGTCTGGTGCAAAGATAGATTTTCAAATCCTTTACAAAGTGAACAGACCTACCGCTGCCAGTTTCTACAAACACAGTTTATAGAAATGCGGGTTTCTATGAATCAGCCGCTAACTTGCTTTCAAGTTCAATCTTGTTGTCCAACTACATTATAATATTTCATGGTTTAGGCAGAAGTCTCGGGATGCTGTGGTTGCAGTCGGCTGGCTGTGTTTCCCAGCATGCCCCACGGACTGGCAAGCACAGCGCCGTGCTCAGTCAGCATCCCATTGAACTTTGCTGTTTTAGGATTTTACAGGACGCCCACATGGGCGTGGCCACAAATGAGAGCGATGATTCCTGCCGTTGGTCGAGTGGCACTTCTGGTACATTCTACCCTCTCTTAATGATGACTATTACAACCCCATTTTAGGGATGAGGATTCTGAGGCTCTGTTGCCAAGAGAGACTATTCTCATCGCACCAAAACACCCGCACCGGTCAGGGGCACTTTGCAGGCCCCCGAAGCCTGACCACAGTAGCTTCACAAAAAATATCCGAGACAGGGGGGAGAGGGCGGGGACACCACAGCGCTTCCAGTGCTGGAAATGCCGTCGGCGGTCTTGCTCGGCTCTTGTTAGCTTGTGGCTTTCCTGCCCATGGCAGCCAGCTCCAGCCTCTTGTTCTCAGCAGGAGGGAGATGGGGGTGCAACATGGCGGCGGGGCTCATACCAGGAGAGCTTGCTGGCATATTCAGCTACACCTCCTTGGTGGGCGCTGCATCGCAGGGCTACACCCCTAGCAGCAAGGGAGGCTGGGAAATCTCAATTCATTCCAGGCAAGATCTGTCACAGAAAGGGGCATTTCCCAACCGTTTCTATTGGCTGTGTTTTCCGGCTATAACAGCACCTCCTGTCTGTCTCATTCATCCTTCTGTTCTTTCAGAAGCTCTGAAGGTCATTATTAGCAGCATCAGTAAGTGGTGGGTAACCTTCCCGGCTGTGCAGCAGGCCTGGGTTCAGTGCTGTGCTAGGACAGAGAAACGGACGCAGAAACTGACGAGCTGAGGGTAGAGTGACCCGTGTTCCCCAGAAAAATTAAGCGGCCCCTATTACATGCTCAGCTTCATTACAGTAATCAGTATCCTGAGTGGTAACTCCTTCCTTTGGAGGAGACATTCTTACTGAGTCATCGCGTGTCAGCCCCTTGCTCTCCCCTGCAACCTTCTCGTCCCCCAGGAGGGGCCCAGGACTGAGAGAGCGGAGGCCTCACCAGTGCTGGATGGATGGAGGAAGGAGTTTGTGATCCCAAACCAGCAGACCAGAAATGTTTTAAGCATCCCCAGCAGAATATCCATCTAAGAGTATCCATAACCGCTGCGCACAGTTGGGTCTTGGCCTTGTGGAGAGGACCCAGCAGAGCGGCCACTGGAACTCGGAGCCTGGTGGCCAAGATTGGGACAATGGTCCAGCGAGGCTTGAAAGCTATGTGGATGGAGGCCAGAACAGGGGAGGCCTGTAACTCGGGTGTGCTGAGGAGGGCGCGGCGTGTCAGACGTACTTGGGCTTCACCCAACACCCAGAACACTGGCAGGGGGGCTGGGTCTTGTCAGACGAGTAGGAGCCTGCCAGGAGAAGCAAGGTGTGGAGGGAGGCCCTCATCACTGAGAGCAGTGGGCTTTGACCTCGACCGCCTGTTGACATCCTTGTGGAGTCTTGAAAAATATGGGTGCCTAGGCCCTCTCTCCAGACAGACTTGGATTTCTTGGGTCTTTGATGCGTCTGGGGTATGGAGACTTTGAAATCACCCCAGTGGGTTCTCATGTGCAGCCAAGGTTAAGAAGCACAGTTCCAGGCAGAGGAGACCGTGCGGGGAGAAGTTGACGCACAATGCGACAGGCTTATGTCATGTTCGGGGAGACTGCCGAGCCCGAGGACTCGCTGGACCCCGAAGTTTAGCAGTGGTTACCGGGGGGCGCGTGGAGGAGCCAGCCCTCCCCCCTGCAAAGCTCGGGGCTCTGTGATGAGTCCCTCTGGATACTTGGAGCTCATGAGGGAGCTGACGCAGGGAGGGACAGGCTGGCTGCTGGCAGCAGGGGGGGCCACCAGGAGACCTTGGGAGCCGTCAGGGGACGGGACCCAGCGAGGGAGAGGTGTGGGCAGCCCAAAGCGAAGGAGCTTCGGGGATGTCTGAACAGGTGGAAATACCAGAGGATGGGATTTTCTGTGCCATTCTAAATATAGTTGCGAGAAAACCAGGGCTCGTGCTTACGCCGTCCCTCGGTCACCAGCTGCTTGTGGTGACTCACTGGAAACAAACCCCTCTGCCTTCCACGCGAGCCGAGCCGCTGGTGTGAGCAGGGGGGAGGGGCAAGGTGCTGGGGCGGGCTCCCCGGTCCCCCCGGCAGGCGCCGCTGCAGGTGGAGGGCCTCGGAGACTGACCGGGGTCCTGCCCACAATGTGGGCATCTCAGCCGGCCCCAGGTGACCCGGCTGCCGCAAGAGGTCCCCCCCTCGCGGGAGCAGCCTCCTGACTCTGGCCCCGGCTGGCTGAAAAATACGTCTACTCAGGCCCGAGCCACTCTGTTTCTATTTCCAAAGTATCAAAGAACCATCCTTAACTGATTAGCAGTGAATTAATTATCTGCAAATATTTGAGGGAAAGTGTTAAAGGGCGTTTGTTTGTTTTATTTTTTCCTAACTCTGCTGGGGTGTGTGAGAAGAGGAAGTTCCGAGGGAAGGATTGTGGGCGGCAGTTATGCCCTATTCTGTTCGTGAGGGGGTTCTACCCAGTCCCACGAAGGGTGTTTAGGAAATTCGGGGGAAAAGATGATATGCGTGTTTTCCATACAGGGAGACAGTTTTGAGTCAAGGTTCCTTGCTGGACCTATTCTAAAAATTGGTCGCCAGCAGTTACGGTAATAGATTTTTGTTTGAAAAACGTGTCAACTTTTCTTAGCTTTAGTAAATATGCAAGTGAGAATAATGGAGGGAGTTGCATTTTGCTATGAGGACCTCAGGGGGCCCAGGTCCAAGGATGGGCCACCGTGAACTCGCCCTGGGCGGCAGGCGTAGGAGGGGGGACTGTGGGTCCTCCGTATCCCGAGAGGGCTTTGCAGTTCCCTTCCTCCTTCTCTCCCTCTTCTTCCTCCTTCCTTCACAGGTAAGCACACCCAAACCTTCCATCTTGGGTATAAATATCTGACATGAGATTATTTGACCTCTTGCATCTTTCTTGAACAAAATACAAAAACTTCCATGGCCTCGGTTTGCTCATCTATAAAATGACGTGATAATAATAATGAGGTTATATTGTGGTTGTGGGATAGAATGAGAGGAAGCAAGGTTCTCAAACTCCAGTGGATAGCAGTGTCCCAGGAGGCCTGAGGAAACTCGGATGGCCAGACCTCGACCCCGGACATTTCCGATTCAAGCGGGCAGATTGCGAGGAGAAAGGGGGCCGGTTCACTGCAGATATTTCTTATGTACAATTTCCTTTAAACTACAGTGTAGATATAGTTAAAATTTGAGATGTAATATTTTCTTTTCCTCTTTTAAAAAAGATTTTATTTATTTATATGGGGGGGTCGATCTAGAGGGAGAAGCAGACTCGTCGCTGACCAGGGAGCCCGATGTGGGGCTTGATCCCAGGACCCCAAGATCAGGACCTGAGCCAAAGGGCAGAGGCTTAACCCACTGAGCCACCCAAGCCCCTGATTTCATTTTGTCAGAAATGTAGAAAGTGACTTCTTTGCATGGGAATCAGGCATGTTGTTTGCTCTGCTTTATGGAAGCAACAAAACCCACTTGCCCTTTTGAGGCCTACAGGTGAATTTGTAGCCTGAATCCTGAATCAGGAGTTTGTGTTAGGGGCTTCAAAAGCCAAATGGAAGCTTCCGGAAAGTCAGTGCCACCTTTCTTGTGTCCGTGCTGGAGTTGGCCTGATAATTTACCACCCGGTTATTTTTCAAGAGGAATTCACCCCAAGGGAGTATTCATTCATTTCAAAATTATTCACATGGCCCCAGAGATGGAAATATTTGAGGTTCTCTGGTTAAGGAGAAAACAGACATCATTTTGTGTCTCTGGAAGACACAATTTCTGAAGTGTTCAAATGAGTCACTTGGAGGAGGAAAGAAAAGTGAAATTACTTATATGTGACGCTATGTTTAAAAAAAAGACTGAATAAGTCTAGGGAGGGAAATTCTTCTCAGCACCACGGACGCTCTTTGTCATGGTTCAGGAACTGAGAAAAGATGTATATAACGAGAGTGTATACATAGGTTGTATTTGGAAGGAGAACAAAAAATGTAGACCTTGGTTCCACAAGACCCAGGTTCGAGTCCATTCAGCCACTCACTTGCTGTGTGGCCCCAGGCAAGTTACTTAACCTCTCGAAGACTCCAAGTCTCTACCTATCCTGATGCTAGGAGCATCGGGAGTGAGAGGATTAAGTGAGATCATCCATGTAGGGGGCCTGGCTCACCTGAGGGACTCCATAGGTTCTGGCTATGATGGAGTGACTTCATAGTCATGGAAAACCTGAATCTGACCCTGACCAAGGGTTGTTTCCAGATTTGAAAAGCGGATGTTACGTGACTTGTGTCATGGGGTATTTATAAGAGTCATCATGGGATGAGATGGTATTTATTAATAGTTACTGTACGCCTGACTGTCCGCACAAAAGGCTTTTGAAACACTGCCTGTGTGACCTTCAGTAGGTACAGTTGTCACAGGTGAGCAGAGCTTGTGAGAGCCCCAAGCACCACCCACCCTGTTCCCCGAGACACGGGGCCAGACGTTAGTTGCCGCGTGGATGCTAACAGTGGGCCACTGCTAACTCTGGGCATTTCATCATCTCACGCATTCTGCACGGCAGACTGCTAGCCTCGGCATCCGGAGCTCCGGTCCCCAGACCAGGGAGCCGAGGACGGGTCCACAGGTCCCGGAGGCCTGCAGTCCCAGAGCCCCTGTTCTGGGCCCCTCCCCTGGAAGACGTGCCACACCCGCTCTCCTTCCTTAGGCTTCACAGAGTCCCAGGAGTCTGCTGTGTGCACATTCTTGAAGGAGAGTGTGATCTCCCCGAGTTCCTCCCTTAGCATGTCGGAGCGGGGTTTCCCACATCAAGACAGAGAAGGGAGGACAGCTGGCCCAGGTGACAGTCGCCTCAGCAAACAGGCAGGGGCGCAACCCAGGAGGGCCTGCTGGGGGATGGGACACCCGGAACTCAGACGGACCCCACGCTTGCTCGAGGTGCACGTCATCGGGAATCCTGCCAACTCCAAGGGAGGCAGGTGGCGCTCGAGATAGCCCAGGAGGGAGGACGACTGCAGGAGGTACGACCCCTCGAGGGCTGAGGCTTCCACTACATGGCGCTTACACCCCCTGGCAGGGGTGGGCGGGAGAACAGACCCCCTTAGGCAAAGGTGCAGAGGCAGGGGCGGCACTCGAGAGCCAGCTTCCCTGTCACAGGCTGGCACCATGAGTCACAGGCATGTCGTCCCACTTTAAAGATGGGCATACTGAGCTTTGGGCAAGCAGAACACCAGGTGCCTGGTAGGAAGGGCACCCTGGATTCCCTCCCTTGTCCAGGGCATTCATGGCTGAGAAGCTGCCATTAAGTTTGGTGTTCAAAGCCCGGGAACCAGGTGACAGGATGTGGGCAGGATTTGGGGGGAGGACGGTCCAGCCACACAGCAGGGGACAACGTGTTGCTGCCGAGAGCCTCACCGGTGGCCGGGACCCCGGCTCCAAGGCAGGGGTTAGCTGCTGTCGAATGGATCAGCTGCGGGACTTCTATCACCATCTTCAAGCAGCTCAGAGTTACCCACAGTGGCCAAGGGTACTTCCAAGGCCAGGAAGCATCAGCCACCTCCTAACATACAGATCTGTGTGGACACTGGCCAATGGCCATGCCCGCACCTGGGCTGCAGCCTCCCCAGGGACCTGGCTACGTCCTGTGGCCACTGCTGGCCTGCCAGTGTCCACGGAGCCCAGCTCGCAGGCCCCGCTCACGTCTCCCTGCAGCTTTCCTTCCCTTCTTTGCCCTCCGTGCTCCTGTGTCACCTTTTATTCATTTGAGGATAGCTCTTCTCCCACGGTGTGTTTTTTTAGTTATTTGTTCATACGTTGGCCTCACCTGCTAGACTCTTAATTCCTCCAGCATTTCCTCCAGCATTGGAACCTTGTCTTTTCTTTCTTCCTGTTTCCCTAGCACAGCTGAGATTCTGGTCCCTTCCTGGGGTGGGGGGAAGGGGTGTGTGTAATGGTTTTGTGAAATAAATGAGCTTAGCAGTTCCCTGAGGACAGCGTCCTACCCCCCGTCGAGTAGGGTACCATCTCTGGGAGTTTTCAGGATGGGGGAGCAATGGGAGGGATAGAGGTGTGGAGGGGGGAAGGAATGAAACTGCAAGAGACCCCGTGGAAGGCAGGGTCGTGGTGGCAGATCGTACAGCGGAGGAGGAGATTGACACTCCGCCCCCTACCCCCATGCCCCGGGTCTGCACCCGGTCCGCAGCCGGACTTGTCCAGGAGGGCTCTGTGCTTGGACAGCGGAGATCCCCACCTGGATCGGGGCAGGGTTCACACCCCAGGCAGCCTTGGCCACAGCGGGCCCCCCAAGGAAGCAGAGGGCACATTCCTGGGCATGCCCGGAGGCCTTGGGCGCATCCTGGTGGTTCCCACTGCAGCTGAGTCAGGGCTGGCCTTGAGCTCGCAGAGCCCATGACAGCTGGATGCTGGCCAGGCATTTTTAGTGTCCAGCGTAGCTTCGGGCTGTCAGGAGGGCTGATCCCTTCAACAGTCATTTTATAACACCCTTAGTCAGCGCTCCAGCAGATGCCCCCGCGGGTGCCTTAGAAGCCCGCTTTGGAGATGACGTGCCTTCTAGAGCCCGGCACACCTGCTCGCTGGCTGGGCGCACGTGCAGGCAGGCCTAGGAGAGTGCCGAGGGCAGGCTCCACGAGACCAGCTGCCCCCTGCCACGTGCCGGGCACCTTCTAAATTTAAACAGTCTGCCCCCAGCTTAGGTAACAATTACCCTGGGTTATAAAACTAATCTCATCTGCAAATACTGAGTGTTTTCCTAAAGACATTCCGGTCGGGTGAAACACACACAGGTCTTTAGTCAGTGAGGGAGGGCCATGCAGCCTCTTGAAGCACATGTTGAGACCAAGCGTACGTGGAGGGGCTGCCCAAGGTGAGAGGGACCCCGGAGTGACCACCTGGGTTCAAATCCCAGCTGCAGGGCATGGCCAAGGACCAGACCCTGGAGGACCCCCATTTCCTTACCGGCAAGGTGGAACTAGTGATATCAGTCCTGGTGGCAGAGCCCCTGTGAGTTACCATCTGAAAAGCACTCAGGGCAGGACCTGATCTGGGGAGCAGGTCAGCAAGTGATGCGTATTCTTACAGCATGCTCCTAACAGAGGCTGAAATAATGATCATAATGACAGTCACTTATTGGTCACTGACAAAGGAGCAAACGGTAGTGAAACTGCATGGAAGGCCCCTCTTCTCTGCCAGGGGTGGGGGGCAGCAGGTGCAGGTTCAAGGTCCTGGCAACAAATGGCAGGCTTGGGCCTGGACTCCAGCTTCCCAGGAACAGGTCCTTGGGCATCTCCCAGGCTTGGAAATGGCCACCACCGCCCTTTTGTAAATGAACATTCAAAATAACTCTGGCTGCAGAGGGACCAGAAAAAGAAGCTACTCCAAGAGAGATTTGGAAACAGGTAGGGCCAGGGCTCACTGCATTTGAAGGTGTTCCTGGGAGAGCCTCGGCAGCTCTGCCAGGCCCCCACCGGATGCCTCAGGGGACCGCCGGGGCTGCCTGGGGGAGGGGGCATCTCCGGCTTGTGAGCCTTCCTGAAGCGGAGCTCAAACAGCACATGACCAGGAAACGGCTGGCCCACCGAGAACTAAAAATAACCGTCTGCCGAGCTGCCAGTTGGCAGGGCAGGCCAGGAGAACGCAGGCGAGGGAGCGAGGGGTGGAAACAGACCTCGTGACAGCAGGCGAGGGGCTTCCTCGGCGTCTGGGGGCAGTTTTTAAGTAGACATGTTACCAGCTTGGAAAATGTTCATAGCTCTTGCTGAATTTCATTTCCACAAGTTGTTTCCAGGGCTGGTGGAGAGGTCTCCGTCTTTGCTTACGGACGATGGGCCGAGCCAGGAGCAGGAGGGCCAGGGGCAGGACTCTAGCCCACGGCTCCATGAATTCTCACTGTCAGTGCCGTGATTTCTCTCCTATTAGTGGTCAAAGAAAACAATGAATGCCAACCCGGGGACCCCAACCTTGCTTGGGATGCTGAGGCGCATTTAGAGCTCCTTGGCAAGCACCCTGGGGTGCCAGGCATGTTCGATGCTTGTCTGGGACTTTTGAGAATGAGGAGCCCTGTGTGTGAAGATGGGGCAGCTCGGAGCCCCCAGAGGCCAGCCCTGTGAAGTGAGCGGATAGGATGTGAGAGACCCAAGGTGGCCTGAGGGGCCCTGCCTTGAGCTCTGGAGCCAAAGCCTGCTCAGTCGCAGACTGGCTATGCGTGAGGCCTCTCTGGGCCTCAGTTTCCTCATCTGCACGCAGCGAGACCAACTGCACGCGCATCACAGGCTATTGTAGCTGAGTGACTGATGTAACACGTGGACCCAGCAGAAAGTGGCAGGGGTGGAGCCTGATAGTCTGGGCTCCGTGTTCCAGGCCATTCCCCAGGGCCATGCATGCAGAAAGTTGCTTCCCTGGCCACCCCGTGGGCTTCTACCCCAAACCTGGAAGCAGAGGTCGGGCAGCAGGTGGCACTGCCTGCTGGAGAAGGGACAGCCCCTCGCTCATAGCATCTCGCCCCAGCCCTGAACCAAGCCAGCAGTCTCCGCACAGCCACAACGAAGAAGCCGGTCTGCCTGGAGAGCTCCAGAAAGCAGGGCAGTCTGGCCATCGGTGTCCCCATGGCTCCCTCTCCCCCCGAGCGTCCCTCCCTCTGGCAGTAAGTGCTCGAGAACACCAAGCAACCGAGGCTTGCGGATTTCTGCGCCCTTTTGGGGTCCTGGGGTACAATAGCTGCTCCGTGAGTGCATTTCAAGGCATTTTGATAGAAACAGTGTTTTCTCTGGGTTTGCCCCCAGTTCAGACTAGAGCATTGCATACATGTGTGTATGAATTTGGACCAGAGGATGGGCCCTATTTAAAGAAAACCAAGTCACACTCTACCACCTGGGAAAATCTGTCATCTCTGGTAGTTTTTCCATGGATCACCACCTGGTTTAATCCTTGCAACAATGTGGCGAGGCAGGCAATGTGCCCATTGAGGAAGCAAGCTCAGAAATGCAGAGCACCTTGCCTGAGGCTACATAGCCATCCAGTGCCAAAACCGATTCCAGTCCCTGTGCTCTTTCACCTTGCTGGCATTTTCACTTTCAGAAGACTGTTTTGGGGCGGGGCACCTATGCAGCAGGCTCTGTCCAAGCAGTGAGACTCCCTCTTGGTGCTGTGCCCCGCCCCCGCCCCCCGCAGCCTGGCTTGTCCTGCAGCCCCCTGCAGGTGCCCTGGGGTGTCTACACCATCTGACAGAAGCACAGAGCGGCTCTAGGAATAGCTCGTGACTCGCAGTCTGTCGGGGTGCAGTGCCAGCTCCCCAGTGCGCACCTTCTGCCAAGGCTCTGCTCAGAGATGCTCAGACTCCCAGGGGTGGCACCTGAGCCCAGCCAAGGGACCGGCACCGTGGCAAGGACTGAAGCCAGGTGTAGAAACAGAGCGCTTTCGTCCCGATGTCTCAGCTCCTCCACCGGCAGACACATGCGGAGTGCCTCCTGCGGGCCTCACCCAGGAGCTGATTCCCTGGTTTCAGCTTGAGCTCCGCCGCAGGTCCCCTGGATGGAGGCGGAAGGACTTGGGCTCAGGGCTGGCCCTCTGTTTTTGCTTGTGTGGCTGCAACCAGTCAGTTGACCTCTCTGAGCCTCAGTTTTCCCATCTGCGTAATGAGCCGGAGCGTTCCCCTAGAAACCTTGAATCAAAGAATTCAGCACAGACTCTGCATGCTGTCAACACAGTTCTGTGTCCCTTCCCTCCGCTCTGCTCTCATCTGGAAAGTGGACTGGTCTCTACCAGGACGCTGTGCTCCTTCAGGGCCTTCAGGGCAGGGCCGCCAGCAGACTAGGAGCTCGAGAGGCAGGGGCCAGCTGTCTCTTTTCCTGGAGTTGGGGAGAAGTGCTGGATCATTTAGGCACCATCATAATAATTATTTCTTTTCCTGGTTATTGTACAGATGTCACCAGATCGGAAAAATCGCTTAGAGGGTTTGTTCAGTGGAAACTTTCTCTTTTACCAAAAAAGGGGAGGAATCATCCACAGCTCTTCATTTGAAGGCCAAAGATTCTGAGGCCCCTGCGTGCAGGGAGGGGGGAGGGGCCGGGCTGCTCGGTGCAGGTGGGGCTCTGGGGCAGGCCCCCCGCTTTCCCCCAGCTGACCCACCAACCAAGAGCCCCTGAAATCATCAGGCCTTCTAGGCTCGAAACAATAAAACGGCACCGTCTCTGTGACCTAATGAAAGCCTCTCAGAGCAAAAGGTGAGATGAGATGTGGGAACACACCCACGGTCAAGATGTCCAAATCACCACAGGTGGACACAGACATGCCAGGCACAGTGCTGGGTTTTATCACCCGTGTGTGGGGGTTCCAGGGGCCAAGAGGGGCTGAGGATGGGCCTAGAGAGGTTTGAGACAGTGGCCCATCAGCCGGGGGCCTCAAGACAGGGCTGAGACCCGCCTGGCCCGTCACAGAGCAGGGGTGCTGTGCGAAATCGCTGCCCTGGGGCCTCCCGAATCGTCCTCACCCGCCAGGAGTGACGTTTACACTCACATTTTCAAGGATGATATTTCCCCTTTAGTAATAGCTTGTCATTGACATGATAGATAGACTGTCTTTTCCCATAAAATTTATCTGATTCTTAAGGCCTTTTTGAAAAAGCAAGAGAGAGAAAAGAAAATTGCCACTTCCCCCCTTCTCCTTCCTTCACGCTGCAGAATTGTTAGGGAAAGAGACTGACACGTTGTCTTTCAGAGCAAACAATGGAGTGCTCCCGGAAGGGAGGTGTGGCTGTAGGTTTAATTGTGCAAAGCGATCAGGCAGACCGTGGGGGTTCGGTTTGCTCAGAAGACTTCTTGCTATTGACCATTTGCAATGTGTTTCACACCCCCAAGCCTCACTTGAGGATTATTCCTCTGTAATTTGTGGAGCACCTGCCCACTGCTGTGAAGGAGACAGACAAAAATCCCTGCCCCTGTTAGACCCTAAGCAGGACCGAAGGACTTTGAGAGTCTGTAACTTAGAGGTAAGAGTCAGGGAGAAAAACCAAAAGAGGGGTAGAGCAGGGCAGTGCAGTGGGGACTGGGTGCCATTCCGAATAGGCTGGTCCCCCTGGGAAAGTGGCAATCGGACAAACGGAGGGGAAGAGGAGCAACGGGTGTTCGAGGGGAAGAGGGAATAGCCAGTACAAAGGTCCTGAGGTAGGAGTGTCTGGCTCATGAGAGCAGCAGTCAGGAGACAGGGGACACAGATGTGACAGAGGAGATAAGAAACAGCTCATGTAGGGCCCGGGAACCTCAGTGTCCCCATCTGTAAAACAAATAAAAGACCCACGTGTCTGTTGGACAGATTTGCCTCGATAGCACATACCAAGCACCTGCACGTATGTTAGGCATTGACCAAGTAGGAGCAAGCGTGCATTGCTCTCCTACATCAGAGATGCAGGACGCTGGCCAGCCGTTCATTCCCAAGCACCATGTGGATGCTGCAGCCCAGTCAGGGCGAGCTTGGGTTCGGACCTACCCTGATGGGCATCAGGGGGTACTCTCTCATTAGCAGGACCCCCCAAATTTGCGACACCCTTGCAGCTTCTTCAGCTTTCCCCAAGGCTCTGCAGGGGCTTTATCTTTCGGGGGGAAGGGGGTTCAATAAAGAGCTTCTTTCTCTGAGAGAATTGATTCATCTGGGGACTGATCATACGACCCTGCTCGAGCTTGTGACCAGGCATCGGGCTAATCTCAGTGGTGTGCGCCTAAGACAGTTTCTAACAATAAGAAATCTATCAGTATTTGTAGATTGCTGCTTTTCCTGCTTGAATCAGTCAGCAGTCACCACCATGATACTGTGTAACGAAGTCTCCAAAAGCTGACCAGCTGAAGATAACTTTGTTTTATGTGTCTGTAGGTCTGATGATTTCCACCTGTCTGTCCTCCTCCTTTGGCCAGTGATGTCAGGGACACAAGAGAATGGTAGAATTGTGGGATGCTTTTTATTTTTTTGTTTATTTGACAGAAGGAGAGAGATCACAAGCAGGCAGAGAGAGAGGTCCCTGCTGAGCGGAGAGCCCAATGTGGGATGCGGAGCTCTATCCCAGGACCCTGGGATCATGACCTGAGCTGAAGGCAGAGGCTTTAACCCACTGACAGTCGGGCACCCCCATGTGATGCTTTTTAAAGCCTAGCCCCAGACTGTCCATCATCAGCTCTGCCCAGAGCAAGTCATACGACCAAGCCCGACATTCACAGGTTGGGGACATTATATTCCTCACCTGATGGGAGGATTCTCCATAACCGGTGACAAAGAGCATGGCTGAGGGGGGTCTCCCTAGAAAAGACCTAGGACCCGTCCTGCTATTGACCTAGACTCGAACCATCGGGGGTAGAACTCAAGGTGATATTAAATAGGACACAGGGGATCTCTGTTTGATTTAAGTCGTATATATTTATGTTATGATCTCTGTATGAGTTAGGGATTTGGCTGCTAGAACAAAGATTAGTCATGACGGTGGATTAAGCAAGAAAAAGTTACTTTCCCTCTCACTGAACACAAGTTTGGAGATATTCTGAGCCCCTGTTTTGAGTGTAAGTTTTATTATTACAGCGGGGGACCTGGGGGCAGGAGCTTTTGTTGTGGTTTCCCTGGGAAGGAATGGGTGAGGCAGGGTAAGCGGGTTTAGGATTGGCTAGTTTGAATAATTTTATGACTCTGGGGCATAGGGGTGGTCCCTAGCGGTCTGATACCTGACCCTGAAGTGATTAGGGCAGGGGGATATTGGCCTGGAATGGGAGAGCCTGACAGGAGATTGGAGGTGGTGGCAGGGAGTGGGCTCTCTATCGGTAAGTTTGCATATGAAAGATGCCCTCAAAAGCAAGTTGTTTGGTATTCTCTAGGAATTGGCTAGAAACTCCCAGGAGGAGGAGTTTCCTGAGGGTTGGTCAGGCCCCACATGTCTAAATAGCAGAATAAAAGACATGCTTAACATACCCCAAGATGATGGTTTCATTGTATTATCAAGAAACCAGCTTTCTTCTATCTGCTCTGCTCCTCTTAGAACATCCGGCCTCTTGGTTCATAATGGCTGCTAGAGTTCCAGCCATCACATCACACATATGTTTCAGACATCAGAAATAATGGCTACCTTCTTATTAAGAAGGTTTACTGAAAGTTCCATATATCAACTTCCTCTTCTATCTTCTATCTTAATGACTAAACTTGGTCACATGGCCACCCCTAATTGCTAGGGAGACTGGGAGATAGAATGCTTTAGCCAGGTACATTGCCAAACTCAATACAATTGAGTTTCAGTTACTACAAAGGAGAGGAATAGGTGCTGGGTAGGCAAAGAGCAGTCTCTGACAGTTACTCTCTGTTTATGGGAAGTAACTGGTTTTCCATTAACAGTAGTGATAGAAAGTATCTTTTTTTTTTTTTTTTTTTTAAGATTTATTTATTTATCTGAGAGAGAAGGCAGGGAAGAGGCAGAGGGAGACAGAGAGGGAGAGAATCTCAGACTCCCTGCTGAGTGTGGTGCTGGACACGGGGCTCAAGCTTACAACCCTGAGATCATGACCTTGGCTGAGACCACTGCAGTGACTGGTGGCTAGGGGGGTGAGACACAGGAAGGCAGGCTGGGTTGGGAGGCAGTCTTGTCTTTTAGGAACCTGTGAACAAATATTTAAACCTTTCTAATTTTTTTTTCCTTAACCAACTCCTTTTCCCTTCCGTAAAGAACAGAGTATGGCTAATGTGCACGTCATTTTAACTTTGGTTTCTCCCGTGTTTCCAGGTCACGGTGGCTCATGAGAAGTGAAATTGTTTGAAATAAGGTTTTATCTTCTGCTTTTCTTCTTGCTGTTGAGCAACTTAGGGGACCTCCCCCCTGCAGATGGGACTGTGTAGGCCAAAAGAACAGCCCCTGCATCTGCGGGGCCCATCTTAGTGCGGTCCCTCTGGGCCACCACCCCTGGGTCACAACCCAAACCCCCTTGTCATTGCCCAGAAGCCCGAGGATGCCAAAAACGAAAAAAAAAAAAACAACCACTTATAAAAAAACACAAAGCACTCCACCATCTTGTCAAACATTAACGTTCCTCCTAGACAACCTTCTCACTTGGGTTCAAGGTGAATTCACAGAACAGAATGCACAGAGAGTCAAGAGAATGTTGCTGTGGGAAGGGCCTAGGATATTCCAACCAGAGGACAACACACAGTTCAAAATACATCTTACAGGGGCACCTGGGTGGCTCAGTGGGTTAAAGCCTCTGCCTTCGGCTCAGGTCATGATCTCAGGGTCCTGGAATCGAGCTCCACATCGGGCTCTCTGCTCAGCGGGAGCCTGCTTCCCCTTTCTCTCTGCCTGTCTCTCTGCCTACTTGTGATTTCTCTGTGTCAAATAAATGAATAAAATCTTAAAAAAAAAAAAATACATCTTACAGGATGCCTTCCCCAAAAACCCCTTTCATTCTGACATTCCCCCCTCTCCCCGCGGTTGTCAGCTGCCTCGTGGGGGGCAGGGCGTGGGGCCTGCTAGGGAGGGGAGCCCAGGCCATAGCTCCAGGACCTTGGCCTTGAGGACTGGCAGCCTCAGGGGCTCAGAGCAGAGCCGGCCGGCTGTGGATTCTGCCAGTCACGTCAGCCCTCTCTGTGCCTCAGTTTCTGGCCTGGCAAATCTGGCTTCAGATTTGTCATCTTACAGTCGAGGAAACTGGAACAGAAGTGAAGCATTTCTTATGGTCGCAGAACATATTGGTATGGAGCTTTTTATATATTTTTTCTTTCTTATTTTGCCTTTTATGGTTTTGAGGGAAATAGCACCACTGATTCCCTAGAAGGGAGACACTTTCTCATTTCATCTGGGCGTCTCCTTCTTGTGAAGGGATTGGAGGAGCTTGCTGTGACCTTGGCGGGAACGTGGACGGCCGAGCCTGGCAGGTCGCAGGGTCTGGGGGTCAGCGGTGGGAGCCTTGTGCAGGCTGGGGCCTGAGTTCACAGAAGGAAGCACCAGTGGGAGAAGGAAGCTCAGAGACGCAGAGTGAAACCGGGCCTTGGGGAGGAGGGAGAGTGTGGCCTCCTCTCTGGGGCATGGGGTCCACCCCCACGCACATGCTGAACCAGCCGCTGCCCACCCCCGGCCTACAGAAAAAGAGAAAACAATGGAGAGGCTCGGGGTGTGGTCCCGGCCAGCTCAGGGCTAGTCCAGGCCGGTCCACGGGGTCATGCCAGGTCAGGGGCAGGGGTGGAGATGGAGAGCCGTGACCGAGCGAAGGGGCTGGGCCCCTGCTTCGTGGGAGTCATGCCCACGTGCCCCGCATGTGCCCCTGGACCGGGTTCTTTGCCACCTTGGAACATGTGACTTTGAAGAAGTCATCGGGTGGCTTCTGGGCCTCAAGGTGTTTGCAGAAGGAACTGTCCCCTCCACCCTCCCCGGGGACTACCTGCTGTCCTTATTAGCACCACCCTTTGCAAGGAGGACGGCGAGCGTCAGAGGGCATTTGTGCACCGAGCCCCCAAGGACGGAGCCAAAACTCAGGCCCAGGAATGTCTGACGCTGGAGACACACTCCGCTCAGCTGACCTGTGTTCTGATCTCAGCAAAGGTGGAGGGAGTCAGTGGGATGTGACTGTCGGAGCAGAGCTGAGCCCACTTGGGCCATTTTGTTGGGGGCCAGTAGCCGCACGCCTAACCCCCGAGCCCCTGAGAACATCACTGGGTACATGACCGCCAGAAAAAGGGTACATTGCCGTCTCCATTGTCGGCAAGCAACACCTGCAGCCCCCCTGGTCCAGAGCCCTCACCCGTCCAGACAGCAGGCTCCTGGCCTTACGGGGCGGGAGCGCTCGGTGCTTCACTGTCCGGTTACCTCTTGTCTGCTTCCTTTCTTCTGTTTGGGTTTTTCTACTTACTTCTGTGCATATTGCGTCTCCCATCTTTGCTGCGATTCCTTTTATAGTCTTCTTCCCAGAAGGATCTGGTGTTTATTCTATAATGCAATGGTAGAATTTTTTTTTTTTTTAATGCAAGACTGCTGACTCAGAAAAAAAAAAATTAAGGGCACAAGAATAAGTAAATGGGGGGCATGATTTTTTTTCCCCTCTAGAAAAATTAGAGCAACTTTAGCACACACGCTTTTTAGATTAAAGCTGGAAAGATAACACGATTTGAGGATTCTCACGCTAAGTACGCTTGAGGCTGCGGGAGAAGAGGAAAGGGAAGGAGCCCAGGAGAGGAGGGAGGTGATGGGAGCCAGAAAACGCAGAACAAGGGGGTGCTGAGCTGCGTTTTGCAGGAAAAGGGAGCTCATTGGTCTGTGGATTTGGGGAAGTCTCCTTCTGCCACTGTCTTCCCTTCAAAATTCTCACTTGGTGAGTCCATGTTTCTGCTTCTGACCTAGAGGGACCAGTGAGGTGCCCGGAGAGATGAGCCTTGTTCTAACAAATAGTCCAGAACAACCCACACGCCTACCAACAGAGGAATAGCTAGATAGACGGGCACATTCATATGTCACTGGTTAAAAAGGAGAGACATCTATAATTTTGGCTCTGGAAGGTTCTCCAAGGTCTACTGTTAAGGGTAAAAATAGACAACTGTTTTTAGAAAGAAAAAGCAGATCCTAACACAAAATTATACAGAGGTACGGACCTAAGAATGTGAGTGTGTAGAAACCCACCAAAGTGATCGGGTTAGCAAATCTGAGATTGCATGCAGGTCTTTTGTAATTTAGAAATAAATAGCAATTTTAACAATAATCAAGAGATGTAAAGCTTGTTGACAAGATATTATTTGTGACCCTTCACCTGCCATTAGCGCCTGACCTCTGAAAGGTCCCGTGGTGGACCCGTGGTGGACACCCCGCATGGGAGAACAGTTCCCTCAGCCAGAGCCTTAGAGTCTAGAACAAAATCCTCTGAGGACCAGTTTAGGCTGAGCCAAGGTTGAGGGGCCTGGGTGGCTCGGTTGGTTAAGTGTCCGACTCTTGGTTTCAGCTCGGATCATGATCTCTGGGTGGTGAGATCGAGCCCCATGTCGGGCTCTGTGCTCAGCAGGGAGCTGCAATAAAGCACCCTGCAGCTGTATTAAGACAATAGCCCTTCCTCTAGCTCATGACCCTGGGAGTCCGTGTGTGAGGCCGGGCTCTGCTGTAGGTCATCAACAAGAAAACGGGGCCTGAGGGCCATCAGCTACGGACTGGGGTGGCTGAGGCCATGGAGGTGACTGGACTGGTCTCTGTCAGTGGGCAGGTGAGCAGGGTTTCCAGAAGCTTCGAGAACTTCCTGAGCCTAGGCTCAGACCCGGCCATATAGCATCTTCTTTGCATTGTGTCACTCTAAGCAGGTCTCTAAGTCTGGATTCCAGCCTGGCCGTGAGGAGCTGCAGGGGCCCCTGGGAAAGCAGGGGTGGGAGATTATGGGCGCGGGGGGGGGGGGGGGGGGGGGGGGGGGGGGGGGGGGGGGGGGGGGGGGGGGGGGGGGGGGGGGGAGACTTGCCGCCGTGTTTGCTGTCAGTCAACCACATGACCAAGATAAGCTTCCAGGTGTGTTTCTGAGAAGCTAGAGTAGGCAGAAGAGAATGGAAAGCATTTCTCGGAGCTATTTCTGTTAAGTGCCTTTTTCCAACCAAGGGCATCTCGATGGAGGTTAAGGTCTGGTCTTGCTGGCTCGGATCCAAGTCAGCAGAAGCATCCTTGCTGCATTAAAGGACCCTGCAGACTGATTGTCACTATACACTCCCCCCCTGGCCCCCGCTCATTAATTTTCATATCCTCACACACACACACCCCCGCCAGGTCCCTGCGCGTCGGTTTAATGCACGGATGCGCGAACTCCAATTACCATCACTTCTCGAGAGCAGATATGATTGTAGGCTGATTGCGGAGCTGGGGGATTTTTATGTTCATGCTTTGTGTGTCTGTATGTAGGTACAAGCATGACTTCAAAAAAAAAACAAAAAAGTAGGCTTTTTTTTTTTTTTTTTGCCCCCGATGACAAAAGACTAGTTCATCGTACAAATTTTGGAAAATATAAAAAAAGGAAAAACAATTAAATTAACCTTAATCAGACTACCCAGAAACAACCAGTACCCTGTTGCGTGGTATGTCTTTCTAGCTGTGTGCACGAATTTATGGGAGCGTGTGTGTGCACGTGCATGCACACCCATGTATACACTTGTGCATGTGCGTGTGTATACGTGTGCGCATGTGTGTGTGAGCAACTGAGGCCAGTGGTTTTTGCCGGCAGAAAAGGCTGCTTTTGCCTTGAGTCCCTGCAGGTCCGGCCTCCCACCTGCCGCCGGAGACATGCTCAGTTCCCCTCCCGTGGGTCCTGATACTCACTCCCTCGCTTGTGTACTTTCCTCTACCTTTTCGTTAGTCGTTTCTGACCTTGGAAAAGGGGCGCACAGAGACTGAAGCTTGTCGGGAGCAGATCTAGAGACTCTCTCCCTGTACAGGGAGGAAGCCAAGGCCCCATAGAGGGCAAGGGTCTAGCTCAGGGCCAGCCGCGAAGCTGCAGGCAGAATGCGGGTGCTTGATCCCGTCTCCACAGCAAACCCAGAAGGAAAAGGGCCCTGAATCTCACCGGTTTGGACACAGAGGTGACTCCTTGGCAGGGAGCCTCGGTCCCCGCCCCACGCCTGCCCCAATGGGAATCTCTCCCAGGGACCCGCCCCTCTCTGCCTCGCTCCAGATCCCTAGCATCTCTGTGCTCCCCGCCCACAGGGCCCCCATCTGGAGCCGTGGGTAATGGGAGCATGCGTTCCTGGACGTCTGCTAGCTTCCCCTGTCCCCTCCTCCTCTTTACTGTAACACCACCATCTCACAAGCCTCTGAAATTGTTGCCTGCCCACCTGCCCCTTGCTCGGCTTCCTCCCACCAGCAGACCTGCTCTGCATTTTCTGCATTTCTCGTCTGATTCCACTGGAATGATGGCAGGCCTGTTTGTGGGTGTGGAGAGGACCCCTAGCCCATAACAAGTGCTCAGGAAACATTTGGGTGAATAACAAATGCAAGGAATTTCCTTTTACAGTGGACATTATCTGAATTTATATATTCTAAAGGCATTACAACATGAAAGCCCTCTGGAACTTTCATGTTGGTCTTGTTCAGTTCCAGAATGGTCAGAATCCCGGGGTCGGGAGATCAGGCTTTGCACCCAGGTCACGGGCATCTCGGCAAAGGGCCATCTGCAGGCTGCAAGCAAGATGGGGCCTGCCACGGGGAGAGGAGGGAGCAGCCCCCTGCAGGGGGGTCCCGGGCGCCTCGAGGAGCACAGAGGCCATCGTGTCTTCGAGGAGGTTCGATGGTGGAGGATAACCTTGTGAGGTGGGCACTGGAGGGTGGCTCAGAAGCAAAGAGAGTTACCTTTGCACAAGAACAGAGTCTGTAACTGAGCTGTGTGGAGGGAAGGCAGGCCATCTGTGGTTGCGGGGCGTAAGGGAAAGGGTGCCAGCGGGTACCTTAGTTGGCCCGGCTCCCGCTGTCCTGACAAGCACCGCAGGCCCGGGGGAAGGGGCTTCAATAGCGCACCTTGACTTCCTCGTGGTTCTGGAAGTCCTAGATCCGCAGGGTTGGTTTCTTCCGAGGCCTCTCTCCGTGGTGTGCAGATTGCCGTCTTCTCCCTGTGTCCCAAGTGGTGGTCCCTCTGTGAGTGTCTGTGTCCTCGTCTCCCTGCCTGTAAGGACACCAGTCAGATGGAGAGGGTGCACCCCTCTGACCTCATTTTAACTTAATCGCCTCTTGAAAGGCCCTGTCTCCAAGCACTGTCACATCCTGAGGTCCTGGGCGTTGGAACTTCAGCACAGGAATTTGTGGGGGCCACAGCTTACCCCCTCGCACTGTGATGAGAGTGAGTCAGGTGAGTGTGGCCAGCGCCGTGGGCTTTCTCCTGGGGGTTGTGGAGGAAGGAACAGTGTCAACAGGTTCTGCTGTCCAACCCTGAATCAAAAGCACTCAGATCGGTCCCGGAGGTTCCTTTGAATGCCAAATGCCTCCTTGTGGTGTAGAGGGAAAAAATTCCAAGGGCGCAGAGGGCAGGCACGCTTTTGTGGGAGAAATTAAAATTGCCACACCAGTGAGAGCCACAAAGTATGGTCACGAGGCGTTTGATATTTGCTTCCAGTTACTTTTAACACTTGGCATTTTGGAGAATGCTTCTGAATCGTCTCACGAATTACTCTTTACTCTGTGTCAAACCTTTGGGGCCCCTTCCCTCATGAAATCCTCCTCCTGCACCGGGAATGCCCCCCCTTTCTGGTCTGTGGCTGAGTGACAAGCTCAGGAGTCTGTGAGCCAATCCCAGGGACCTTGGGTGTGGGGCAGGGCTCCAGCCCCATTGCAGTTTCTGGGTGTTTCCTCTGAGACAGTCTTTGAGGAAATGGAGAGGTATCTTCGTGGAAGCTGTTGTCCCCAGGGGGCCTGGGACCATGTGTCCCAAGTCTTTGGACAGCCACCTGATGAAAGATACCTCTGACCGGGCCCATTTGGGGCCAGGCTGGACTTGAGACCCTGCAGCTAGTTCACCCGGAGTGAATCTCTCATTTGTGATCCAATGAACCACAGTCTCTGGTTTTGGTTAGTTTTCTTACTCTTGAGAATTCGCTGTGGGCCTGGCATTTTCTAGGTGCTGGAGATACAGAGATAAGGCACACGGGGAGCACACCATCACTTGGGGGGTGGAGCATGATGACACTGTGCAGTGGGGACACTGGGGACCAGGGAGCCTGAGTGTGCGGGGAGACACTGAGGGCCTCCTAGGGGACAGACAGGATGAGCCGAGTTCCACACAGAGTGGGGGGTGGTGACAAAAGGGCCTCTGGGCCAGCGAGGCGGGAGGACACGGCAGATCTGTGAGCCCAGGGAGGGGAAAGTTTTGCTCTCAGAAGGGGGGTGGCCGCCATCCGCACAGGGGTGACTGCTATCCGCACAATGATGTGTGGGGCTCCCATTGGAGAAAACTCAGTGCAAGTGGTTGCCAGTATCTTTGTTTGGGTTTTTGTCCCTGAAGCAGAGTCAGGAAGACTTTCCCACTTGAGCGGGACTCGGGTTCATGTCAGCAACCCCGGGAGCCCCGTCTCTTGTCCCCGCCTCCTCCCTGCTGTCACATCGGCTGTTTCCACCTGTTCCCGTCCGAGCCACTCTCTCCCAAGCTCCTGGCTGCCGGGTGTCCCCTTCTATTTGAACTCTGAAAAGTCACAAGCACTTTTGTTAACACGTGGGCAAATATAGGCTGTTTCACAGCTGGTCTTGTAAGAAGTCAGTGCCCCACTTAGCCTCCTCTGTTCAGCCTCGGTGGCTCACCTGGCCCCACTCACGGGGAGAGCTTATGATATCCGTCTCCAGAGGGGAGCTCTCTCTGGGCGCAGCAGCCCCGTCCAGCCCTGCTTGACCTGAGGGAGGAAGGCTGCGCTGGGGAGGCTGGACAGGCACCATGCTGTCGATAGCTGCCTCTTCCAGCTCTCTTGCGTGTCCTTCAGCCGCCTGCTGGCCACATACACCTGTCCCCAAGGGTGGTTTTAACCCGTGGGAAACCGGGACCATAGCAGCAAAGCAGCTGGCCCACGCTCCCACAGCTACAAAGTAGGAGTCAGGGTTTTTGTTTTTTAAGATTTTATTTATTGGTCAGAGAGAGAGAGAGAGAACAAGAGAGCGAGCACAAACAGGAAGAACAGCAGGCAGAGGAAGAAGCAGGCTCCCTGCTGAGCAGGGAGCCCGATGCGGGGCTCGATCCCAAGACCCTGAGATCATGACCTGAGCCGAAGGCAGACGCTTAACGACCGAGCCACCCAGGCGTCCCGGGAGTCGGGATTTGAACGCAGACCCCTTCTGTGGTCTTCCCAGGAGCCAGGAGCCAGCCAGTGGGTTTACGAAATGCGTCACATACATTAGTCAAAACATAGTCTCGGGGTGCCTGGGTGGCTCGGCGGATTGGGGCCTCTGCCTTCGGCTCAGGTCATGATCTCAGGGTCCTGGGATCGAGCCCCGCATGGGGCCCTCTGCTCGGCGGGAGGCCTGCTTCCCCCTCTCTCTCTGCCTGCTTCTCTGCCGACTTGTGATCTCTCCCTCTCTGTCAAATAAATAAATAAAATCTTAAAAAAAAAAAACAAAAAACATAGTCTGTTTCACCTGTCCCCTAACAAAAATCAAGACGGTCAGAAGGACATGGAGAAAAATAGTTTTACCATGAAATATTCTGTGAAAGCCGGCTCAGGTCAGGAATCTGCCTGATTTGGCACATTGTCCCCCATCCCTTTGACCTTTTCCTCTTTTCCTGCCTCTAAATATTAGAAGGTTTTAAAAAATCTATTTAACATTTTTCTGAAGTGTCAGACCCTTGGGATTGCTGATCTCAAGGAGTAATCTCGTGGCACGCTGTAATTTGCCTCAAGCATTATTCAGAATTTGCAGAGCGTCCTGTTATTTTTCTCACAGACTGTTTATTCCTTGATCTCATTGCGTCCTGGAAGTTTCTGAGAGTGAATGCCTTGCCCCACCCCACAGCTGTTGCCTGTTTTTATAAACTTGGTGTAGAGTCAACGTTCCTTGGGAAGATCTGGGTGAAAGGTCTGGTGTTTCTGGATGATTTGGGCTAACCCAGGATCTGTTTGGGAGGCAGAAGACGAGCAGGAGGACGGCCCCCCCAAGGCATGACTCGGGGGAGGGCAATCGCTAGTCCCAGAGCGGGAACCAGCCTCCCCCGGCTCTCCAAAACTGAGCTGTCATCTTGGGGCGTGATGCAAAAGAGAAATCCTCATGCTGGACGCCAAGAAGCTGAGTTATGACACTTTTTGTCATGCTGTTTTCTCTTATTTCTACAGTGGAGAGTGGGATGTTTTCAAATAAGCCCTCTAAACGCGAAATCCTGAAAGTGCATTATTTGTAAAATGCTACACCGCTAACAGCCTTTTAGCTGGTTACATTATAAAGCATGTTGTAACAGCTAAAACACACACACACACACACACACACACACACACACACACACAATCTGAGCCAAAATGTGTTTCCATCACCCATATGCCGAATGTTGGCATCTTTATACCTTTTTCAAGCTGTTGTCAATTAGTAAAGAAATTAATTTCCATCTTTAGGTCCTTTATAAAGTTGAGCGCGTGCTTGGATGCTGTGGGGAGCTAGAATGGAAGGCGGTTTCCTTCGGTGGAAGGGAGCTCTGGCGCGCTGGTAGCCCGGGGCCAAAATGCTGTTCCCTGTGTCTGTGCAAGGAAGCCTGGACCGCCAGCAAAACCAAGAGGAGGAAATGGCTTTTGTTGAGGGAAACAAACCATTTTTCCGCCCCGCAAGCTGTGATCGTGGACTTTTTGCCATATGCACATTTTGTAAAAAGAGAAAGAGCAGGAGACAGGAGCGGGACCTCCCTGGTCACAGGCTCTTCCTTGCCCTGGCTGAGGACAGACACCTCCTCAACGGGATCACATCGCCTTTGTGGTTCCTTGGCCCTAGGACTTTGAATCCCGCTTTGTTCCCACACTCTGCTCTTGGAACCTAACAAGGGCATTTTTAGCATGAGAGGCGTGTGTGGGCTATAACCGAATTTTTTTTTTCCTTTGGTAGCAGTAAATGGCCTTTAGCCTTAGGCAGCAGTTCCTTTACTTTTCATTTGTCATTGGTCTTCTGTCCTTACGCTTTGGTAGCTGCCAAAGGGGATTTCTGCTGCTGGATGTCACAGGAACGCAGAAAGCAAGCCAGGTCTTCACCGGCAAACGAGCTTTGAAATGATCTCCACACTTGATCTTAGCCAAAAGGCCGAGAAGCGATTTGAAATGATCTCTAAAGTAGGAAAGAAATATGGGGGTGCAGGCATCGTCGTTCCACTAAAGCACTGAGGTTAAGCCCTGGGAGCGGACAGCACAGTCTGGGGAAATCTTCTGGAACTGGAAGATGGTGGCTCTGAGCCTCTGAGCTGGACTTCTGTCACCTCACCTTTGGTGACATTCGATACGGCTACCTGCCCCAGAGCTTCCAAACGACTCAACCCTGGGCCACGATGATCTTATGAACCACTGTTTGGTTCACATATATATTCTATGCTCACTCCCCACCAAAAGTGGAGAAGAAAAAACATGACTCGAGCTCCATGTTCTTCAGACCCAAATGATAGCTTTCTCTGGGGTTCTTGCTTGGAAACCAAGTGAATTTCCACCTCCCATGTAATAAACAAAGGCCCAGCTCCCTGTGCAGACAAGGATGTGATGAAACTCACATTTCCATACTTTGTGGGGGATGACGGAAACTTTCCATTTGGAAAAGCATTTTTGGTTCTACAAATGGGGACTCCCCCAAATAGTCCTATCTTTTGGTCCAGAAACCCCATCTTGGCAAGTTAATCCTAACGATTCTAGAAACATCCGTAACAAGATGTTCACCCCCGCGTTATTTATAACAGCAAAGACTGAAGGCACTCTCAATGCCTTGCCATTAAGTGAGTCTTGGTTTGATTCCCCTGCTGGGACAGCAGGCAGTGGGTAGAAATCACAAGTACAAATTAGGTAACAATGCAAGGGGGAGGGTATTCGTATACTATCTATTAAATCACACATCAGTTCTAAGCCCCCAGTCCCCAGCCAAGAACAGGCACACAGTAGGTATTTAGGAAATATTTATTTGGCGGAAATAGGCTGCGTTTCCATCTTCCTGCAGCAGCCCTGTTAGAGGAGGTCAGGCTGGTTCATAGGACTGACCTCCTCCCCACCCCACGCCCTGGCGCCCATGGCCCTGGGGACTGGAGATGGGATAGTAGGCATTCCCTGAGCAAGGACTCAAATTACACTCCCTGCCTATTCTTGCTAGAAATCACATCCAAGGCCACCTCCTCCTAAACCTTCTGCCCCTTTGTAAGGCCCACGTCCTGGGTGGCCCAGCAGAAGGCCCGTACCTGACAAAGGCAGGGCACCTGCCTCCCAGTCTGGGAAGAGCCTGAGAAGACCAGGCCAGCCTGACGTGGCCCGGCCAGGGGTTATGTCCAGAGTCTCGTGCAAGGCAGGTGGCCTCCCGGGGGCCGTAGGGAATAGAGTGATTCTGTGGGTTGTTAAAAACATAAGCGGTGAGTTCCTTAGGCAGCCTGCCACCATTTGGGGTTTTTCTCCCAGCGATGCGTCCCAGACATCTTCCCAGGTCGGTTCACATGGCTCCTGTTGGCAAGTTGTTGAAATGAGACTGAACTTTAATAATGCTCATTTCTGGTTGGCAAGGGCAGGAGTGGTTCGGTTTTTTTTCCTTTCTTTTGTTCGTGTCGTTTCTTATTTCCGCAGCCGGTACCTACTGATGACTTCCTCTGGGCCCAGCACTGACCCCAGGACTTTACGTAGAGGATCTCCATTAATCTTACCAATAACCCAGGTCGGGTGGGGCTATGAGTACCTACACTTTGCAGCTCCAAGAAGTTGAAAAGCTTGCGTGATGCCTTACTGGAATGAGGCCAGATTTGACCCAAGAAAGTCCAATCCCAGAGTTGCCCCCACCCGACCCCAAACCCCCCACTCCGGGGGCTACCTCCATGGCTGTCCGGTTTTTCCAGATAGCCGCCTTGAACATGTATCACTGTAAGTTTAAATGATGCTTGTGGCTGGTGGCTTCTTCCCAAGGCCTCCCTTTGCCTCGTCCTTTATTCTGACAAGACCGAGTTGGTGGGGGAAGGCCTAAGGCTGGATTCTGGGGCCCCCAGCCTCCACCCCTCCACCATTACTGTGTGGGATCCCCACCCCGCTTGCTCCCTGGGAGGTGGAGACTTGATTTGGGAAACAAAGCTTCCTGGGGTGTGGCTTGCCCCCACATCTGCTTGAGGAATCCACAGGGAAGATCTAAACCATCGTTTACGAATTTCCAAGGATCACGGGCACTTCTGACATCATTCCCCCTCATTAACGCCTTGGGCCACGTTAGTACATAGTGAATGCCGGGTTTGAGGAGCAGAGGACCTCCCTGCATCCTGGAGGGGGTCGGTGATGTGCCAGAATCAAAAGTGACACGGCAGATGTCCTAGTCCATAGAACACAGGGTGGCTTTGTGTCCAGACCCCGTCTTCATTACAACCTGATAGCGACAATAGGCATTTATTGAGCCCTTCTGTGCCCCCCCCCCATACAGCACCAGCCACCTTAACTCAGGGTCTCATTTGATCCTCATGGCACCCCGTGGAGTGGGCTCCATGAGTGTCCCTTACTGTAGGCGAGGAAGCTGAGCCTTTGGAGGTGAGGTCACCTGCTCCAGGTCGCGAGGAGGCTGAGCTGACTCCAGCCGCCCACCCCTAACCCCTGGCCGTCTCTGGCTTTTGCCTCCTCATCTTGATACTGGATGGTGATCCTCTAAGTTAGCATTCTTATCACCACACCGGAGGAATCACAGGTCCGGGAGCCTGGCACGGGCACAGGCGTATGAGAAAAACTTAACAAACGAGTCTCTTTTCTTTTTGCCTTCGTAACATCTTAGGTGCGCGTGTTGAATTTGCACCCCGCTTGCTTGGTGCGGCTAAGAACGTGGGGGCCCGCCTCTCGCCTTCTCTGAAAGCTCTGGGACCCTGACCTCAGCTGGTCTGGGGAGCTTGCCTCTCTCCGAGGCTTTCAGTAAGCTCCGCTTCATATGTATTAAAAGTATAGCATCTCACATCTCGGAGAAATGAGTCTGAACTTGCTTTAAAGCAATGTACGTTACGGTGCGCATACTTCTTTGTTTTTTTTTCTGAGTAGCCCTCGGTCGAGTTTCCACAGCCACTGGACTTGGATTGCAGCGTTTCAGTGTTTTTTTGTCGTGTTTACCCTACCCTAAGCTCCAAGCCCTGAGAGCATCACACGGACAATTCTGGAATCGGGTGGAGGACATGACAGATCTAAATGTTTTGGAAGGGGATGAGGGGTCTGTGACATGTGAAACCTGGGGAATTTTAGTTTGCAGGAAACTGAGCTGAAAGGTTATTTAGGAAACTGAGCTGAAAGGTTATTTAATGTTTCATGTCCCGGAAAGCCATGCCTGTCCCGGGGACACAGTCCAGCTGTCCTCCATCTCTTTGGAGAGCTGGACAAGACGAATTCCTTATAAGTCTGAGAAATGCAGATTAGATGCACAGAAGAAGGCTGGCACAGAAGAGGGCTGAACCCCAAGATAGTTCATGAGTTTTCTCATCTGAAACTGTGTGTAGGGGCGGTAGGGGGAGGGGGGTGACGGCTAGCATGTGCTGACAGCCTGCTGTATGCCTGATAGGTTATTCCATCTCAGTTAGCCCCCCAACACCTGCAGGAGATGGGTACACGCCTTACCAATTTTGCACTAGGGCAAGTAACCGAGGTAACCACCATCATAAACTTTGTATTTCCTTCCCTCCCTTTGTTATTTTATGCTTTTATCACATAGGCTGGGCACTCTCAAAGAGTACATTGTTTGCTTTTGCTGGGTGGTTTTTTGTTGTGTGCGTGTGTGGTTTTTTTTTTTTTAGTTTTATAGAAAACGGCTGAACGGCACACTGGCGCCATCTTCTATGACTTGCGTTTGTTCACCTTATGTTTTGTCCTCTCAGTTTCGTCCCTGCTGCTGCACATAGCTTTGGTTTATTCATCTGACTGTAGAGGGATCCATTTTGCTACAAGATATCCATCTCTGGCTATGATAACAGGCTGCTACAGTCGTATGCCTCTTGGGGGGGGTTGGGGGGGGTTGTGCACAAGAATTTCTCTTGGGTGTATTTATACCAGGGGTAGAATCGTTGGGTTGTATGTAGAGTATGGAATTTCCACCCTACGAGATGCCAAAATGTTTTCCGAAGTGGCTGTACCACTCTCTCTTCTTCCTATGACACATACGAGTTAGGGATTACGTTAGGCTTAGAAGTGGGGGCCTCCAGGGCCGTCACCTTGCTCCTAACAATGTCTGTTCCACCCTGGCGCTCAGCCCCAGCCAAGTCTCCCTCTGGGTTTGAAGAGCTGTGACTCTCACCATCTGGCTCCTGCTGGTCCAGCCACGTGACTGGCAAGGCCAGAGGCTCCACGATGATCGGTGATCGTCTCTCTGGCTGGCCTGACCACACACGCCCTGTAAGGGTTCCCCCCACCCCAGCCCGGTGCTTGCTGACCCCCGGCGGCTTGGCCAGGAACACAGGGCCGATACCCTAATTGTGATGGGAGGAATTGCCTGTCCTTTCACCAGTGGATGTCCCCAGAGAGACCAGCGCCAGCTCCCCAGAGCCTGGGCTCCGAGTTAGCTCCACGTGCCTCCCAAGGCTGCCTTGCCCATGGGAGGAAAGCTCCCCTGGAAAATCCCGAACAGAGGAACTCACAGAGCTGCTGTGCATAAGTCCAACAGCCTGGAAAACAGCTAATTTCACCCTGGATCTCCATGGGAATTGTGGAGCTGAGCCAAAGCCACGACCAGAGCCCTTTTCCCTGTGCTTTCCTCTTTCCACGGAGCTGGTTTCTTTGGCCGGCCACCCGTGGGGCCTGTGGGAAGGCGGCCCCCTTGGAGGGCGGGGAGGCACTTCTAAAGGTGCCGGGGTCCAGCCCAGGCAGTCCAGGAGTTCCCTGATGGATGGACGGTGTCAGCGAAAGGAGTGAGAGAGCCAGAGGATTCTTTCAATCACCAGGCAGGCATCTCTGCCTCATTGGTGTTTGACTACTTATAGGCAGCAGGTTACATGGAAAACAGTCAATGATTTTCTCAGATAAGGGGGCTTAGATCAACAAAAGTTTTTTTTGTAGAACCTATAGTTTTTTCTAAGACTGAAGCAGAGACAGGCTTATCTCATTTTGAACAACAAGACCCTTAACAACAATTTTTATGACTCTGTTTCTATATATTGGAAAAAGATTTAGTCACGTACATCTTTTGCACATTAACCAAAAGAAGAGGGGATGACATTTGAGTTTATTATAGAACGGCCCAAGCTGTTTGTAGAAGCCCTTTATTACTGCTGGGTGAGCAGACCCCTGGGAGCCTCATCCTGTGTATTCTTTAGCAAAGTCTGAAGTAAAACTCTATTGTCTTTATATTTAACCATTCCTACCTTATCTTATGTGTGCTCTCCATGGTAAGGGAGTGCAGGTGTTGGTGCGGATGATGGAATGTGAATCCCTAGGGGGGAACGAAAGTTGGCTGTAGATTATTAAAGGTCTGTGTAAGTGTTGGCCTTTAAGTACCTTATCATCTTATCTGCAATAATTTGGTGGACAAACATTGGAAGGGAGCCTCGCAGTTATCTGCTCTAACGGTTTTATGGCGGGGGGATGGTTTGGTTGCTTTATGTAGTTTCTGCATGGAAATGTCGGTCTGGTTTAGAAGTAGGTTGAGGTTTAAGAGCCTCAACTTGAGCAAAAGGCTTAGGCCAAAAA
This sequence comes from Procyon lotor, assembly GCA_028646535.1. Lineage (NCBI taxonomy): Eukaryota > Metazoa > Chordata > Mammalia > Carnivora > Procyonidae > Procyon > Procyon lotor. Next base: position 47,512,897 of record CM053603.1, read on the forward strand.
GAAGAAAGGAATTCGAGTAACACAAAGAGATATAGGAGGAGATCCCGATCCCCGTTCATATGGCAGGAGCCTTGCAAACCTGCCATGTCCTCGCCACGACCGTGTCAAACGGCGAGGTTTCTGCGGCTCTTGGCACAGAGGTAAGAAACCAGGAGAGCTTTCTCCTTGTACAGAAGCTCCCATGGGTTAGGGACTAGGAAAACCAAACCCTCCCTCCTACCCTGCTGCCACAGACCCCTTCCTGGTGACCCCAGGGTGCTGCTCTCACAGGGCAGATGGCCGAGCTGGGACCCAGGCACCCTGAGGTCTCGTGGAAACCGTGGCATCATTCTAGACTTGCCTGCACCTTTCAGATGCCACAGGAACTGTGGGAAAACGCTGGTCTGATATTAACACCTGTATTCACAGGCCTGCATTTTAAATAACACAAGCCACGGGAGGGTAAGATGTGGCTGGCTTAGCTCTGCCACGCTAAGGCTTCCCATGGGTCTTGACAGCTTCTGTGGGTCTCTTGGTCTGCAGGGGATGTAGGTGCTGCGGCAGGCCAGCCCCGGAGCTGAGGGCCGCCCTCCTCCATGTGGGGACCTGGTGGGTAGAGCCGGAACCAGAGACCAGGACCATGGCCTCGGGCAGGACCCTGTGTCCTGCTTCATTGAGGCGAGTCCGGTTCGCTGTGTCTTCCGTCCCCTCCCTGCTCCCCCCCACCCGGGAGCCGCTCCCCACGCTGCTGACTCCCTCCTTCCTCCCAGGGATGGGTCACCGTGTCTGTGCAACCACCTTGGATCACAGCGTGCTCCTAGACATGAGGTCTTCCGTGAGCGTCTGTTTCTGTTTACTGTGGTTAATTTCGATGTCTCTGCCCAGCCTGCATGTTCCCGCTGTACCCCGCTCGCAAATATTTGGGAAGGCTCACAGCAGATGCTTCCTGGGGCCCCCGTGTTTGCACATCTGCAGGTAATAAGGAGCTCAGCCGCGTGGTGAGTGTGACCCGCCTGGCGGGAGCCCTGGCTGATGGGTCGCTCCCAGGACTTGCCTCGGGCGTGAGCAGCTCCTGACACAAGCCGGGTGGAAGGTGCCCACTGTGTGTGTGCTCCAGGTAGTTTCTTTATCTGGTGAGCAAGGGCTTTTCTCTTCATTCCACTGGCTTCCGAGTCTCCTGCTTCCTGCCCACGTTTTGCATGAAGCTGACAATGAAAAACACTGGATGTGGAGTGTGGGCCCTGACTGACCATGGCGCCGAGCTCCATTCAGTCTGCCTGAGGGTCCCTTTCCTCTGCTGGAAAGTGGGGTGCTGGAACCCTAACTCACAGAGTCGTGAGGATCACAGGGAATAAACTCTGGGAAAAGGGCTTCGTAAGTGACAAACTGCCGCTCAAACACGGGGTGCTGTTACTCCCACTTTGTGAACCCTTACTTTCTCTTCCCGTACTTCAGGCTTTCTTGTCCCAGCGTTTTCTCCTATAAGAAAATGAATACTGAGTGGGACTGGTTCCCTAATAAAAGGGAAGTGGGCTGTTCCTTTCTTTCTCTATTCGAACATTAACAGGATCATCAGCCTTCTGGATGCTTCCCGGCGATCTCTTTTGCATATGATAGTAGCGTGGAAAATAGAAAGATTGTGTATGAGACAGAGACCAGGATGACTTAATCGTTCAACAAAGAATTACCAAGTGCTTACTTGTCACCAAATACAGTGCTAGATGTTTAAGGCCACCTAAGATTTGTTTTAACCAGGTATGGTGAGACACATGGACACAGAAATGACTGTCATGAAGTAAGCATTTATTATATTCACAGAGCCCTAGAAAGAGAAGATGTGGCTCTGGGGTCATCAGGAGGCAGAGAGAGTGAGGGAGAAACGTGGGCAGGAAACTTTAGTGTGGTTTCAGAGGGAAGGACCAGGTGAGTCAGGGTAAGCAGGTATGGAATTGACTGATTGGAATAATTTCAGCATGCTCCACAGCATGGGACTATCCCCTATCATCCAGTGCCTGGCCCTGGTGTACTTAGGGCAGGGGCTTAGTGCCCCGGAGTGTGAGCGCCATAGAAGAGGGCTGCTGGGCTGAGTGGGCTCTGGAATGGTCAATTTGCATATGGAAGCCTAGCTCACTGGGGAGTTCTTTCCCATCTGTCAAAACTGGTGGACGCTGGGAGGGGCAGTCTCTCTACCGTCAGTTGTTAAAGCGTCAGAATACAGAAAATAAAAAACAATAGTATGTAGAGGAATCAGGGTAAACAAAACTCAAAGTATGTGGCGCAGGCTTCTTGAAAAAGATACAAGGGAAAGGAGAAGCTAAGTTGCACGCGTGCCCGTCCACAGGGCAGGAAAGGAAATGGATCACAGCCACTGTAGCCAAAGGAGCCGTGGAGTTAAAGCTCTTTGATGAGTGGCCATTATGGAAATACTGGCTACAATTCATTCAGCCGCCATTCATCAAGCCCCTCCCTTCTTCCAGGCCTGCGCACAGAGCCCCAAGGGAAATGCAGGTGGATGCAAGGGGATCCCCACTCCCCAGGTCAGCCTGGCAAATATGGGCTACAGGCATGCTGAACCTTCTCCTTCGTGTCCGGAGCAGACATCACTAATCGCACACAGCACTCTCTTCTGCACAGGCCAGCCAGACTCGCCTTAGAGTCCCCCGCAGCACAGTGCAGTGGGGGATGTCCGGCCGCTGAGGAATCAGGGCACCTTCCAGACCTAACACCTAACCCTAACCCATGCAGAGCCACTTAAAGCTGGGAGAGCTTGCGGCGGGCAGGGAGGCTGGTCAGGAGGCCGTGGCCGGTGAAACTCAACAGGGGCCTCATCCCTCGAGAGCGACTGATTCAGGAGGCTGTGCCGCTGGAAATCGAGAAGGAATCGGGGATCAACTAGCCATAGGGACAGAATTAAGGTCAAAGACAACAGCCCTGTCTGGGCCTGAATGATTGGGAAAGATGATAGGGCCATGAAGCGCCGTGTGAGTAGGAGAGCCCGTCTGGAAGCAGTTTGAAGAGCCACGGGATAATCGGGAGGCTTTCCGACCAGATCTGCAGTTCTGGAAGAGCCGGAGCCAGAGACTGTGGAGCTAGGAGATGTCTACACTCAGAGGAGAGCCACCGACAGGAATGAGGGCGAGCTGGGGGAGTGCCCGGGGCCTCCTGCACATAATCCCTAGAAAGGAGAGGCAGATAGTGTAATACTTAATAACAGGAGCTAAGTCCCCAATAAGCGGACTGGCAGAACTGAGCAAAAATTCAGAAATAGACTGGATTCAAGTGAAAGTAGGAACTTTGGAGTGTGACAAGGATGACCTCACAATTCAGTGAAGTAATGAAGGACTTTTTCATGACTTCCGTTAAGACAATTAAGGCCCATCTGCCCTTTGTAGCTCTGTAGGAGTGAGGGTTGCACAATATTGGGCGTGTCCTTCAGGCCACGGAGCTGGACACTTAGAAGTGATGCATGTAAATTTCACGTTATGTACATGCTACCACAAAAAAAGAAATGAAGCCATAGAAGGACTCACAACGTATGACTGACAACACTCTCTGGAACCCTGAGATGGAGAAGGGCTTTATGACCAAGAATCAAAATTCAGAAGCCATAGAAAGAAAGGATTTATTATTCGGCTACTTAAAATCAAGAATCGCCCACACAGCTGAACACAACATAAACAAAGTCAAAGGACAAAAGACCAACTCGTAGAGAAGCAGCCCTTGAACCTAGACAAAATGCAAGACGGGAAAAAATAAGCAAGGACATGAATTCTCGGTTCACCACAAAAGAAATACAGCTGGCTCCTATAGAATTCAAAGTACACATTCTCCCCGATCTTGTGGGTAAAAACCCAAACGCCAGTCGACATGCTTTGTTGGTGAGGCTGAAAGAAATGGGCCTTCTCCCATACTTGGGTGATTGAGTCCGGACTGGGTACCCCACATGGAGGAGAATTTGGCAGAAACTACCAAAGTGACACGGGCACGTACCTTTCAATCGAACAGCCCCGCGTCTAGACATACGGAAGGCACCCGATGCGTCACCAAGGTGAATTAGAACACCTCCAGACTATTTCTTACAGCCAGCTGTTTAAGAAACTAGAGATCGGCTAGCACATAGATAGTTTTCGATAAGAATCTGCTTGCAGAAACTGCCATTCACTCACCCCAAGGGGTACCTACCACGCATGGCAACATATCTGTGCAAAAAAGAAATGCTTCGAGAAAAATCCAGAAAATAACTAAAATGGTTAGCCATGGGGGATGAGAGAGGAGAGGTAGATAGGCATAGAGGTAAGACTTCATCGGTGAATCTTCTTACAAATGTCTACCCGTTGTACCAGGTCAGAGTGTATCTGTTCAGGAAAGAAAACTAAATTGAAAAGCAAAACTTGTTGCTGGAAACAAGTTTATTTTGAAACTAACAAATGTAATTGTGTATCCAATTAGTAACACAAGCCCACGGAGGAAATAATTATGATATATTTGCAATAACTTGAACTTTAAACATAAGATTCCGGCGTATCATTACTGAACTATATTCTAAGGATGGGGGGCAGGGAGGATGGGGAATTAACATGGAATGGGTGTTTTGAACAACAGCAATTTATTTTCTCATACACCTGGAGGCCAGAAGCCCAAGATTGAGGTATCAGCAGGGCTGGTTTCTTCCAAGGCATCTCTCCTTGGCCTGCAGGTGGCCATCTCCTTGCTGTGTCCCCACCCGGTCTTTCCCCTGTGTGCATGCCCTTGATGTCTCTGGGTCCTAATCTCCTCCTCCTATAAGAACAGGAGTCAGAAAGGGGTAAGACCCACCAGAATGGCCTCATTTTAATTAAATCACCTCTTGGAAGGCCCTGTCTCCGAACGCTGTCCCATTCTGAGCCACAGGGGTCTAGGACTCCAACATAAGAATTTGGGGGAATTCAGACCATAACACGGAGTATGGAGTTTCAGTTCAGGGACGCTCTAGACATGGACATGAATGTATCAAGCCCACTGACCTGTACCCTAAAAAATAGTTGCAATGGTAAATTGCGGGTTACGTATATTTAACCACAATAAAAAAATAAATAAAATCAATTTAAGGAGGGAAGAAACCCTCAGGGGGCAAGGGAGCAGAGGGTCCCATTGAGAAGGCAACCACCGGTGGGCCCCCGGCACCACGCGATGGTCAGGGAGGCGGCAAGGCTGGGCGGGGTGCATGGTGGATAGCGGGACAGTAGGGGACGCGGGAGCTTGCCCTCTGCCCAACAAGGCGGGTCCTGAATTTGAGGTGCGGGCAGCCTGTCTGTTCCAGGCAGTAAGTCCTTTCTGTTTCTATCTGTGAAATGAGTGTCACCGTCATTACTCCCGTGACAGCTGTCTGTGCCGAGACGGCAGGAAGGGTTTGGGCACATACCCTGACTGCCTGGCCCCCGGTCCCCGGGAGATCTTTCTTTTTTGTGATTTTCAAACAGTCGCGTGAGCGGCTTGCAGCCTGAATAAGGAAGCCGCAGCCGCCAGCGCGCTGTTTCTATAGCGACTGATGTCCTTCAGAGAGGGAAAGTGGGGAGAGACCCTAAGAAAAGAACAAGGGGAAATGAACAGCACAGAAACCCCACAAATCATGAGATCCAGGAGGAATATACTGTGACCTAGTTTTAGCGCCGCTTCCTTGAGACCCCTGGCAAGCACACTGGGCTGCTTTATCTCATTGTGTGTTTGTCAGCTTGTCATCGCTGAAAGCTGTGAGTGAGGTGACAAAATGCAACACTTCGACCTGGTGAAAGTCTACTGTTGAAACACAACCGTGAGGATCAAGGAGCTGGGAAGACCCCAGGAAATTCTGAGCCCCATCAATTTCACTCTCGGCCTCTTGGTAGAAAAATCAGGCCTGTCCATTCTTCCTTCCTTGCAAACAGGCACAAGGAAAGCAACCTGGTGCGTGGACAGGCTTTGCAACGTTTATGTCCTTCCCTATCCCTCGTCCAGGCTGTGTGATCTTGGGCCAGTTCCTTAACCAGTCTGTGCTTTGACTTCCGAAGCCGTAAAACGGGGAGAGGATTCCCGTGTGGGAGTGGATGGAAAGAGAGGATTCCATGGGATGATAACATCCGGGTCCTCAGTCAGGAGTGGTTGGTAATTCCAGCGGGGAGACCACTGGGCTCGGGTCGCCGACAGCCTCCTGGTAACCGAAGTTCTCTCATCTCCCATTCCCTTCCAGTTGGCCACGGACAGAGCGAAGGGGAGAGGATGGTAGTGTCCGACTTCCACGTTTTCATCAGGGACGTGTTACAGCACGTGGATACCGTGCAGAAAAACTACCCAGGGCTTCCTGTCTTCCTTCTGGGCCATTCCATGGTAAGCAGACCACGGAAGACCCCACCCGAATCAAGCCCGGCCCCCAGCCTCGCTGTGGGTGGGAGGGGTGAGAACCCCGTGATGAAGAAGAGGTGCCCCCCGCCCCATCTGCTCTCTGCCCCACCCCGCTCCACCTGCTCTGTACTTGGAGCTCCCAGGCGGTTTCGAGCTCGGACGAGCCAGGTTCAGCGTCCTGGAGACGATCCCGGAGGGAGCTTCTCATCGGGGCCCAAGATGCCAGGAGGCTGCCTGCCCGTCCTTTCTGAGGACCTCTGCTGCGGGGCCTCTTAGGAAACCAATCTTTTTTTTTTTTTTTTCAAGCTCTGTTGGCCCCTCGGTGCCATTTCACAGTGAGGCTCTAAGGGCACTTGTCCCTGCAGAGCCATTTCTCAGAGCGGGGATGGCTCTTCGGTGGGCGAGAAGCCCCGGGAAAGTGCCCAAACCCTGGATGCTTGCTCCAGCTTGTACAGTAGGAATGGGAACTGGGGACACAATATCCCCAGGGAAACAAGTCCTTAAAAGCCATTCAAAATCCTTTCCACCTTTTAAATGTATCTAATCCCCTAAGAATCAACCAAGTATAATCTTTAAATCCGAGGCCTGCAAATGGGCGGCAAGTCTCCCCCTCCACACACACACACACACCAGCAGTTGTGTTGCTGTGTTGTGTTGTGTTGTTGTGTTGTGTGCAGTTGTGTTGTTGGCTGGCAGAGAATTTTGAACTGATAAAATGTGTAGGTGGGGTGCGGCACGAGGCTTTTCCCTCTGGGGTGGGGCTTCCGCCCCCTTTATCACAGCCTGTCCTACTTCCTGTGTGTCTCTTACCTGCCCGGCCTCTGTAAGCTTTCGTGGTCCCACCTAGCCTCATCTTCAGACACACAGCCAAGGCCTTCTGCTTCTAGCACCATCCACGCTCACTAAGTATTTTCCTTGGAACCAAAATTTCTGGGACCTTGACCGAACCAGGAAAAAAAAAAAGTATAGCCATCTCTTCTTACAATCCGATTACAAAAACAAAAATCTCATATTAAGGCTGACGGCATGAATGCATTGGGGGTCTGCCAGCTTTTGGCTGGAAACGAAGTAGGAATGTGTTGTTTAACTTGCGGCCCACAAGCAGGAACCTTATTTATATCCTCTCTGAAATGTTTGCTCTTGGAAAACCCGTGGGGTGGGGGGGAACATGTGTAATAAAATAATTGCAGATCCAGTTTATCCAACATTCCATGGTGTCTATTCCAAGGTAGACCCCCCTCTCCCCGGCCCGGGGCTCCGGGCCAGGCCTGCAGCTTCGGGGGAGCGTGTTGATGGTGCTTTATTAGAAATATGTGCACTGGCGGAAGCTGGCACGCGCCCACCCTGGCCTGTTTTGCTTTGCAGGGAGGTGCCATTGCCATCCTCACGGCCGCGGAGAGGCCAAACCACTTCTCTGGCATGGTCCTCATTTCGCCCTTGGTCCTGGCCAGTCCTGAGTCTGCGACGACTTTCAAGGTAAATGGACTTCCGGTTCTGGGCGAGTCCTGCAGTGCCCGGGACCCCCCGGGCGTCCACAGGCACGTCCTTTCATGGCTCAAGTCAGGGTGGGGGGGTGGGGAAGGGCTGAAGCCCGTTTTTGGACTTCGTGCATCACCGTGTGAAGATTTGGACAGATATCAAACCTTGTCGCCACTGGGGTTCCGTGATGTCTGAGGTCAGGTGTGTTTTGTTCCTTAGAGATGAAAGAAGAACGATTTCCTGTTTGTGTGTGTTTTCTCGGTGAAAGTTGAACAGGGGAAAAGTGACACGTGTTGGGAATCTATAGCAAAATAACCTTTGCTAACAGTTTGTGTTGAGGACCTGGGCAGATTTTCATTGACCATTTGCCAGCTTGAGCCAGAAGTGCTCAGTGAGTGAACGGCCGGCAATCCATGATGGTGACTTGGGGGCGTCTGCAGAGCAATGTGCTCCAGCCCGGAGCACTTTTCCCTCTGCCTCTAAGATGCATCCCTCTGTTTGAGCTATCATTTCGTTGTCCTGGTTATGCTGGTACGCAGTGGCACGTCTGTGCCTGCTCTTGGTTCTGGGGCTCCGGGTGACTTGGACACGGCAGACGGGCTAGCAAATACAGTTGACCTCTAAACACAGGTGTGAACTACACGAGCCTACTCACACACGGATATCTTTCATTAGATACAGGGCTGTAAATATATTTTCTCTTCCTTGCCATTTTCTTCCTTCCTTCCTTATGATTTCCTTTCTTTTTCTTTTTAAAGATTTTACTTATTTATTTGACAGAGAGAGAGAGATCAGAAGTAGGCAGAGGTGGGCGGGGGAGGGGATGGGGGCAGCAGGCTCCCCGCTGAGCAGAGAGCCAGATGCGGGGCTGGATCCCAGGACCCTGAGATCATGACCTGAGCCGAAGGCAGAGGCTTTAACCCACTGAGCCACCCAGGCGCCCCCCCCTTATGATTTTCTTAATCATGTTATTTCTTTAGTTTACTTTGGCATGAGAATATAACATATGATACGTACTACATACAAAATATGTGCTAATCGCCTGTTAATGTTATTGGTAAGTTTCCAGGCAACGGTAGGCTATTAGTAGTTGGGTTTGGGGGTGGGGGGAGGGTCAGTGTTATGTTTGGTTTTCAAGTGGGCAGGGGTTTTGGTGCCCCGGCCCTCAAATTGTTCAAGGGTCCACTGTACTACTTAGAAGCTGAGCTTGTCTCTGAGAAAGGAGACAAGAGTATGGTGTCTCAGGACTGCTCATTGTGAACGTGGGTTGTGAATGTTCTGGACCCATCCTTTAGGGGCGTGAGGTTTAAGAGAGCACGTAACTGAATGAGAGTGGAGAATACCAACCCTGAGGATCCCCAGGGTAGGGTTAATCTTATGCCGAAGCGGGGTGGGGCTGCTGTCTGAACCAGTTGTCAGGACTCTCAAAGGACTCAAAAGGTGAGGTGGGGCTCGTGGGGCCATGGGGACCTGGGCAGCCATCTCAGCCCCGGGCTTACCCTCCTTTCCCTGCCCTCACCGTCAAACAATGGCAGGACATTTAAATAATTGCCTAATTTAATGAGAAAAAAAAATAATTGCCTTATAGCTCCGATGCCTCCAGTATTCCCGAGGACCCAAATAGGGGAGCACAGGACAGGGAATAAAAGCTTATAAAAATGTTTTCAGGGCTCCTGGGTGGCTCAGTGGTAAAGCCTCTGCCTTCGGCTCAGGTCATGATCTCAGGGTCCTGGGATCAAGGCCCACAACGGGCTCTCTGCTCAGTGGGGAGCCTGCTTTCCCCGTCTTTCTGCCTACTTGTGATCTCTCTCTGTGTCAAATAAATAAATAAATAAATAAATAAATAAATAAAATCTTTAAAAAAAAAAAAATGTTTTCAAAGTGTTTCCTCCAGCCCACAGCCAGAGATGGGCAGGCAGGTCCTGTATAGAGCCTGTATAGATCTGTATCCATCAGATACAGAGACGTCATCACCAATTTGAAATGGAGACGGGCTGAGCCAGAGAGAATCCTCGAACTTTCTGATAGTTTAACCAGAGCACAATGATTTACCTAATTTGCTGAAGAGTAGAGATGTCTGGCCTCTTTGAATTTTGCCCCATTGGAAGGAAGTCACCACTGACTTGTTGAAATCAACTATCATTAGTAACGTTCAGTGCTTGTGGGAGGACAGCAGTGGAGGCGGAGGCCACCCCATCTCTGCCAGGGAAAGAAGTGAAGGTAATTCCCAGAACCACAGGTAATGCCCAGACGGGCTACTTCCTGGTCATTGACATGTGCAAGAGGATGCGTGACCTCCTGGATAGCTCCCATCACGACCGTAACTCACTATATGGCATGAGGCCAAATCACCCACATCAAGGGTTCTTTTCCAAGTAGAATGAGCAAGACCAGGATCGCAGTGGAGAGGGGAGTTCTTGCAGCACCCATGTGCTGTGATTCAGGAGGAGGGGCTCAGTTCAGTGAGCACCGAAAATGTGCCCTGTTCCCTCTGCCTTATCGCCCTGGGAAAGGTTGCGACCCTGTTTTGTGAATGGGAACACTGAGGTTTGCGCAGGGCGAGTGACCCGCCAGGATCACACAACTAGCCTGACTGATCCGAATTTGGGGCTGTCCACTCTCCCTCTAGGATGTTTCCCCCCCAGAAGAAAATAGGTATTTTCTGCTGTGGACGTTCTCCCTTAGAGACAGGCCAGAGACCGTGGGGCTTTCCAGATCAAACGCGCAAGGGGCTCGTGGCAGCAGGGCCCGGAGGTGGGCCCCGAGGCTGCCCCTCAGAGTCTCAAGCAGATGTGGAGATGTGGAACTTCCAGGCGAGGCTGCCCGCGTGACCTCTCTGAGCCCTGTGCTAATAGATCACCTTGTCAAATCAGGAACCAGCCGTCCCCGGGGTGGGGGGTGGGGGGGCAGTCTCCTCTTATTAACCAAGACAAATTGGATTTCCCGTTGCCCCCAGACCTGAGGACACATCTTCCCCACCATGAAATCTGTTGCTGCCTCTGGGTCTCGGGCAATTCTGACTGACAGAGTCTCTGATTCATTTGCCTCCCCGCCCCCGGGGTGACCTGATTACCTTGCACACAGCTAGTCTCCCGCGACAGCCTTCCTGAAAGCGTCTCCGCGAACCTTCGTTTAGAATTTAAACATCCTTAGAATAATACATTTGCAGGGTTCAAACTTTGAAAGATGAGGAGAGGACAGGCAGCAGGCCATCTCTCTGCCCGGCGGAGGTGGGCAGCCGGGGTCCCTGTCTGCTGGGGCGCATCGGCACGCGGATTCATTGCTGTGCTTTACACAAATGAAGAATGTCCTCTCTGTGCCTTCTGCAGGCTTTGTTCTTTAGGCGGGCTTGTTTGTTTTCGTGGGTTTCCCTTTAATTTGGTTGTGTTACTCAGCGTGACACCTCTGGCAGCTCCTTCAGGATTAACCAGAATAGTTAATCCCATCAAGATAAACCGGAATGGGGCACCTGGGTGGCTCAGTGGGTTAAAGCCTCTGCCTTCGGCTCAGGTCATGATCTCAGGGTCCTGGGATCGAGCCCCGCATCGAGCCCCGCATCAGGCTCTCTGCTCAGCAGGGAGCCTGCTTCCCCCTCTCTCTCTGCCTGCCTCTCTGCCTACTTGTGATCTTACTCTGTCAAATAAATAAATAATCTTAAAAAAAAAGATGAACTGAAACAGTTCTGGCCGGGTCCGGGATTAGGTGGGGTCTCCATTACTTATCTCTGAGATGGACTGCTCCCCAGAGACCACCCCCACCTGAGATGGCTGAGGTAGAGGAGGGGGCCTTCCCGGGGCCAAGACAGCACAAAGCCGAGTCCTGGCCTCCAGCCTCCTCCCAGGGGACTGTGCCGATGGTGGTTTGTTTCAAGGCACCGAACTCCTGCTGGACAGATTCCCCAAATTATCAAAGTGGGCAGCTTTGAGTAGAGACAGGCACGTGGAAGAGGACAGTCCCCACCCCCTGGAATGTGGGAACACCAGATCCCTGTGCCAGACCGCGACCCCACCCCCCACACACACCCCGTCAGCCCTGCACACAGCTGGTCTTAGCTCACGCTCCCCTTTCCACAAGCTGGGGGATGTTTAGCCTGGAGAACAGACAAGGAGGACAAAGGTCTGGCCCTCAAACACTGTCTGTGTTTAGAATGTGATTGCACAAGGGAAGGGACTGCAGGAGAAATTTGGAAACAATATCCAGAGTATCGGAACTAGTCTCAACTGCTTATGAGGCCGGTTCCTGGGGAGTGTCTCCATGTCCCACACCCTGGGGGGCGCAGGGCTAGAGCCCTTCCCAGGGAACAGAGGTGAAACTCTGGGCTGCCCCAGCTAGTAGGGTGTGTGAGTGAGATTGGGTCGTTCTCACCTGGCCCCGCCCTGGGGCTAGCTATAGGAATGTGGGGCGGTGAGGAACCACTCACATTTCCAGGACACCCGAAATCCCCCTGGGCAGTGCCTGGGGTCAGGGCGGGAGCTCAGCCTGCCAGGCTGAGGGTAATCTTCTAAATGATATTCTCTGCCTCTTGCCTGGAGGTTGTCCCCGGGGAGCGGGGTCAGGGACGCAGGAGGCTGGGAGCCAGCCCAGCTGCTTCCAGATGCTTCCACTCCCATCAATCAGGGCACCTGGCCAAGTAGAGAGAAGCGAGCCGCCAAGGACCTGGCCCTGGGTGCATGACCCTCCCTATCTCAGTTCCTTCCGCCGCCACCCATTGAGGAGAGAAAGTCATTCCCAGTGCACAGAGAGAACCTGAGGCCAATTGTCTTGCTCAAGGTCAGCTCGTGCCCCAGTCCAGGGCGGCGGGTGGGCGAGGCAGGATGCTCCCTTTCACCCCAAAGCAGCCCGCCTGCAATTAGCTGCTCTTGACTCTCTGTTTGTAGTCACCGAGCTCCAGAAGGCCCTGGGGACGATCTGGGGGCTAGGGATGGAGGGGAACCAGGAGGCATCTGAGGGAAATTGCCCCTCTTTCACTCATGCTGTAAAGATAGACTCAGGGACCAGGACTTAAACTATGGTCATGAACTGGCCGGTGAATCTGGCAGCTGGGATATGCCTGGTGCGGGGTGGGGTGGGGTGGGGGCTGTTTCCTCTGTCCTGCAGGTGCCCGCGCTGTCATAGCTGGGGGTTCAGACTCCTAGATGCTTGGCATTCAAGACCCGAGTCACCTCCCCAACACAACTTCGGGGAGCCCCGGCTGTGCATCAGGCACAGGGCCGGCAGCAGTGGGCCGCTGCTCCCCACTTCCCAGCTCGGCTTACAGAAAAGGCACAAGGCACTTTCTAGTCTCGGGCGGGCCTGAGGCTGCAGGCCACCCCCTCCAAGAGATTCTGGGCTGACCCTTGCACGGATGTCCCCCTCACAGGCCTGGCGCTCTGGCCCCCTTTTGCACAAGTCGGCTTGCCAGAGCCACTTTAGAAGATAGCAATTATAATTCCATCCCTCATGTCGAGTCTTTCATCTGCCGCAGAAGCTTCAAAATGATCTTAGGGAGCCATTAAAACCTTTCGGATCAATAGAGGCATTTGTGCAAGTCACTAGTATTTAAAGTGATAGGCGAGGCACTTCATCCAGGAATGGCCCAAGGGCATGTCAAGGGCTGGCGACACACTCTGGTCCCTGGCTCATCAGGAGGTGGAACTCACTCTTCTGGGAGAGTTGTTCTTTTCGGGCGATGCAATGGTTTTTGGGGTTCTAGCTGTGACCGTGATGTTTGTTGCAGGCCTTCACTCTGAAAAACATCGGTGGGTGCTCTCTCTTCAGTCCGTTGAGGAGAATTTGTTGAGTTTTTCCTGGGGCCAGAAGCCATAAGGGCAGTTAGGGAGGAACTCTGTAGGAATCAGGTCTCAGGTAACCTCCCCAGCAACACTTTGAGGTTTGTTTCATTATCCATTTGAGAGATGAAGAAACTGAGGACCATAGACCTTCTTGGTGATTCAGAACTGGAGTTAGATTCCAAATTTGCCCGGCTCTTAGTCGCCTCTTTCTAGGGCTCTGGGGCTGGCAACTTGGGGCCCAAGGTCTCTGCCCCCAAATTATCTTCTGGTGATGAGACCTGGGGTCCCTGCTGAGTCAGGACCACTGGGTGGCACACACCTGACTCAGCCTGCGGGGTTCATGATTTTTGGGAGGGAATCTCACCTCAAGGGGGACTGTCCGGGGTCACCCCTCCCCGGAACTGGATCTGAAGCTCTCTCCATACTCCTGCAGGATTTTCTGAAGGACCTGAGTGAAAGGGCAACAAGAAGGTTATTCTCTTCAATTCCAACTTCCTTATGGGTGAGCCGCACCCTTCCCTGGAGCCTCTGCCAGCTTCTCTTGCCTTCCCTTGGAAGTCGGTGAGGGGCTCTCCGGGCTGATGGTGGAGGCTTAGGGAGACTGATGGTGGAGGCTTAGGGAGACTGATGGTGGAGGCTTAGGGAGATCATGGTGGATCCAGGCTTAGGGAGACCAATGGTGGAGGCTTAGGGAGATCATGGTGGAGACTTAGGTGTGGGCTCTGTCAGGCCCTTTCCACCTCCACTCTTTCCTTACTATGTGGTCCTTCCTTACCTCGTATCCCCTTCTCAGCCCTTCTGGCTCTTTGCATCACCACAATCAACCCACTGACCCTGCTTGGTTCATTCAGCCCCACCCTACCCTTTCCTCCCCCCTCAGCCTTTAGGCTAATGGAATAAACAACCCCTAAAAGAACAGCAGGGAAAGGGGATATATCTTTTGCGCCTGTTCCAAGCATCCTGTCCCTGCAGCCTTCTTGGATTTTTTGGGGGGGAAGAGGCTAAGCACCTAATTCTTTTTTATTTTTTTTTAAGCCACATTATTATCATCAAAAGATTTGCCTCTACCCAACTGTGTCTTGTTAGAAATGTGGTGTGAAACTAACCGTGCAGCTTTAGAAAAAGAGCCAAGGGTCAGGGCGGTCCAAACAACTTCCTTCAAAAGGGCAGCGTGCCCTTCAGGGAGAGCCCTGTGCCGCCCCCAACGCTGTCCAAAGTGGGATGGGACAGGAGCACTTTCTCTACTCTGGCTGGATGCTGCAATCACCCAGGGAGCTTAAAACAAAACAAAACAAAACAAAATTATTGACCCCAGGGCCCCACCTCAGACTAATTCCATCAGAATCTCTCAGGGTGGGTCCCAGGAAGAGGCATTTGTGACGTTTCCCTGTTTCCCTGAGACCCAGCAGCGGGCCGCCTGGCACCTTCACAGCACGTAACAACGCCCTGCCTGGGGTCCTGTGCCAAGGCGGACCTCGATCCCATAGGCCAGAGTCCCCAGGAGCTGCTTGTGCTGCTGGGCTCCTGGCCCGTGGACCACACTTAGAGCAGGGAGGCCCATGAACTATCAGGAAGTTGGAGGGCGGGTTGGGGGTGCCGTGCCCACGACCAGTACACTAACAGGATGGAAGGACCAGAAGGTTCCAACAACGGTGCTGTCTTCCGGGGAAGGCAGGGTGCCACAAGTCACTTCCAGGGAATCCCTAAAGTCAAGAAGTCTCCCTCACAGTCTTCCCTCCCTGGGCCTGTCCCATGAGTGGTGTGTCTGGCCTCTCCACCGACTCCCCTCGGTGCAAACTCACACAGGGCTTAGCAATCTCTCGGCTTCAAGACCCTTCTGTTCTGGGGTGACGTCCTGCAGAGTTTAATGCCAAGACACAACCAGGCCGAAGAGACAAAAGGCCACAGTGTCTGCGGCCTGCTCTCCTGGAGGGTCTACCCCCTCATCTGTGTTCGGGTCTGAATCACCCATTCCTGTCGCTCCCACACTGGGGTCCTGCTGTCCTGAGCTGGTCCTTGCAGGCGCGTTCGCCCATCCTAAGCCCACCGGTGCCAGCTCCCTTCGAGGAACAAGAGTGGCTGCTGCTCCGTGTGTCCTTATGAAGGGACGTGTATGGCTAGTCACATCCTGGCCCAGCCACCTGCCACCTCGTGTCCTGAGCCCGGTGTGCCCTTGCCCTGTCTCCTCCTGCTTGTTCTTTGGGGAAAAGGCCTTTGGCAGCTGCGGAAGGGAGCAGTCTCCCCAGGGCTTGGCTCACTGTACTTGGAAGGGGGAGGCATGGCGGCCAACTGGTCTGCCCGTAACTGGTTAGTTTCCTCCAAAGACCAAACCTTGCCATGGTTCATGGCTCATTTTGTGATATTTGTTTTGTTTTGTTTTGTTTTTAAGATTTTATTTATTTGAAAGAGAGAGAGAGTGCGCACAAGTATGGTGAGGGGGAGGAGAGGGCGGGGCAGAGGGAGAGGGAGAAGGAGGCTCCCCGCTGAGCAGGGAGCCCTATGAGGGGCTCGATCCCAGGACCCCGAGATCATGACCTGAGCATGACGCTTAACTGACTGAGCCACCCAGGCGCCCCCGGCGTTTTGTTCATTTTATACAAAGCAAATACTTCTCCAGAAATGGCCTTCCTCTTTTATTTTTCTTCCAAAACTCTTTTCCTAAAAGCTTCCTTTAGCTGCAGAAAGTTCTTCTGTCAAGAGAAAGAAAAATGTTCTCTCAGAGGACTGTCATCCTCTCCAGCAGGTAGAGTCCTTCCTGGCCCTCTTGTCCCCTCCCTCCGCCCTGTAAATCCAGAGCAAGGATGATTCGAGCCACCGTGCTGCATTTTCTGATCCTTCTCAAACCTAAACTCTCAGCACCTTCTCCTGGAAATGGGGGTCTTGGTACTTGGGGGCGTAAATGTTTTGGTTTAAGAAGCACCATAGATTCAAAGATGAAGGTAAGTCTGTCTCCTCACCCCTCGCCAGCCCCTGTGTGCCCAGGGTCCATGCAGAATCGGGCAATGGCCACAAAATGTAAATTGTTGGCCAACGCTAAATCTGGTGGTAGGCTTAGGAGCGCGGGCACGGAGGCTGTGTGGACTCCCTCCTTCACTTGGCTGGAGGGCAGCTTGGCTATTGAGCTGGTATGCCCCCGGGCCTTTCCCTGGCTCTCTGCCATCTGACCCAGGAATGGGTAGGAAACTAAAGGGCAAGGAAATAGCGGCGTCCTTGAGCAGGCTGGGCCAGACCAGAGGGCACACAGGCCGAACGTGTCTGGTGATTTGAGACACGGCAGGGTCGTACACAGTTGTGCAAGCTTTGGACTACACATTAAATTCTTCCCCAACAGTGTCGCCCTTGGGCCAGTCTTACTGGAGGAAAGAAGTCCCACGGAGTCCGCCCTCCCAAAGCAGTTGGAGCACAGTGGGGACCACAGGGCACAGCGTCTTGCCTCTCTGCCATGTGTGGCCACGCTCTTCATTTAAATTTTTCCTTTACCTTTTAAAAGCACACATCCCAACTCCTGAATTTAGGTTCCCAGAGGAGCCTCCAATTCCTGGAGTTCATAGACATTTGGAAACACCCAAACCCTTTCCTTCGTCAGAGCTCTCCGGACTCCGAGCCGTCCCGGTCCTGTGCTTGTCGGCAGGGCTAGTCCCCGACCCCACCTCGACTCTTGAGTCCTGTCCCACAGGTCCTGTCCATTCCATGAGGCTGCACACTGTGAGGCCAAGTCCAGACCCTTCCCCAGTGCTCCCAGTTGGAGTCCCTTCTGTTTCTCGGCTTGACTGTCACAAGTCAGCTCAGGGTGCGGCGTGGCCCCTGGCGCGTTGATGGTAATGAGTTGACAGGCTCCAGGATCGCTGGCTTGGACCCCAGGCATGGGGTGCAGGGAGCGAGGCTATTCTTCGAGGCAAGGAGTTCCCACCCTTTCCTGAAGCATGCAGAGTTGACCGTGTGGACCTCAGAGTGGCCGGGTGCACCTGCATCCCTTCAGGAGCAAAGCCCTTCTTTCTTCTCTGCCTGATCCCTGGGCATGTGAGAGACAGATGTGTGAGGGCACATCCTGCTTGTACAGCTCGGGGACACAGGACGTTTTGTAGCTCTGAGTGTCAAGGGGGTTGGGGGGGGCAGCAACTGACTCCACAGGGAGCCCCAGTGGCCACTGTGTGTGGTCACCCACAGGAAATTCAGGCCCCCACTTACGCTCATACGGAGAGAGAATATCCAAGGCCAGTGGCACGAGGGGAAAGCGCACACTTGTTTCCACCCCAGCTGGTCGCACCATGCACGGCTGAGCCTATTTGTCTGTTCAATGAAGATGAACCCTCATGGCATCTTTGCCAAGATTAAAAGACCAGGCATCTAAAAAAAATAAATAAAAAATAAAAACAATAAAATAAAAGACCAGGCATCTATGGCTGTGTGCGACACACCAAAGATCATCCCTGCCCTTGGTAGATGTGATTACCCTCGCCCCTGCCGAAGGTACCGAGGGGACATCACCTCTCGGCTCCATGATGCACGCCTTCCGCACAGACTGAGAACTCACCGCTCACCACCTTCCCTGCGATTCTAATTTCAGCACGCCACAGCTCACTTGTGAAATAGCATCTCTCCCCCCTGAGTGTCTGTGCCCAGTGCAGAAACGAGAACAGCCCCCCTCTGCAGGGAGAAGTGTGAGATCCAGGCTCACACTCTTCCTGGGTAAACACCAGATCCTGCAGGAGAGACAGGGTGGGGAGGCGAGGCTCGTCCTTGCATCGGGCTCAAGTTCAAGGAGCATGGATTAAGCACCTACTGTGTGCCAGGGGCTTTGGCACACAGTGGTCCTCTGGGGGAAGGCCAAGGTCCCCATCAGTAGCTAAGGAAATGGAGCTTTGGTGATGTTCCAGTCTCATGCCCAAGTGGATAAGACAGCACAGCCGGGGATCAGATCAGGTCTCTTTCCCTCTGCCACACATCCCTGATCAGGCTGGTGACGGTTTCTCTCTCCCTCCAAGAGAAACCAAGGCAATGCTCAGATTCTTCCCAATCAGCAGGCTCGTCTGGGGTCTTCCGAGCTATCCTGCTTCACAGGTGATCTGGGTAGTTCTGCTCCCGCTGCATATTTTTAGGAACCCCGGAAAAGTGACTCGTGCCTAAGACCTCAGCTAGGCAGCTCCCGCAAAGAATTCCAAACCACAACCAATGAGTGACTGTGGGGAGGGCAGCCACACAGGATCCGGAGCAGGCAAAAAATAGACATGGCATTCCTGCCCACCTCCCGCCCGGCTCCCCCCACGGCACAGATCCGAGCCAGACTAACTGGAGGCTGTCTGAATCAGAGCAGGGGGGGAGTCCCAGGGTGTTCAGCCTGGGGAAGCGAACCTGGCTGATGTTCAGCTCGGGCGTCACTTTCCTTAATTTATTGTAAACTGTCCCGTGGGCAGAGCTGGGCACGGATGCCACCGAACTCACACCCCTTGTTTTCCCCTCCCCGCTAGGTCTTTGCTGCGAAAGTTCTCAACCTTGTCCTGCCAAACATGTCCCTGGGCCCAATTGACTCCAGTGTGCTCTCTCGGAATAAGGCAGAGGTGAGTCTTTCTGAAAACCTGGGGGGACCTGGGAGCTGCTGAGGGACTGAAGGCAGCAGCCCCATGGGAAATCTGAGTGGTGGTTTTGTCCCTTTCGCCCTGCGTGAAGTGATGGGGACATGAAGATGTGTGAGGTCCCGTGTGGCTTCAGGCTTGGGTGGGAAGGGACAGGAGCAAATCAGATGAAATTTGTGTGAATCAGCCAGGTCTCTTGTGACAAGTGACAGAAACACAACTCAAAGTGATTCAAGCAAAAAGGTATTTTTTGGTGGATGGAACGAAAGGCTTCAGGCGTGGCTGGATCCAGGGGCTCAAAAGTCTTATTCACCATCTGTCTCTCCCCAGCTCTCCCATCCCCTGGCTTGGCTTCACTCTCAGCCAAACTTTCCCAGAGTGGAAGCAAAGATGGCCACCAGCAGCTTTACCTAAGCAAAACCAGCAGAAAGACAGTTTGTTGAAAAGCCAATGAGCATCACAGGGCTAATTGTTATTGACAGATTGTCCGGACCTGACTTACTGTCCAGGAAAAGGCGTGGTGTTGACCTCACCCAACCTCATGGGTTCAGCGTGCAGAGGGGCAGTTCCTGGGGGGCAAATTGGAATGATGGTAGCAGATTGGATCAGGCCTGGCCACAAGTCACGTGTCCATGGCTTGGGAGGTAGGAGATGGTGCCGGAACTGGAGGGAGGGTTCAGAGGAAGAGCGTTCCCGGCCAATGGTAACTCTGCTGACAAAGACCTAGCATGAAGGGAGGATGGCCCATTTGCAGAATAGTCAATAGCTCAGTTCAGCCACAGCAGAGAAGGCAGCAGGTGAAGGGGTAAACTGAGGTTAGATCATAAGGCACCTCATGAACCCCTTCTCCTAAGAGCCACTGCCCTGCCAGGAATCCATCAGAGCCCCCCAAGCAGAGCTGTTACCTTCTTACCTTCTTTAAGAGCAAACCCAGCCGAAAGGAGCTCAGAAAGGGCAAGGTGGCTTTGAGAGAGAGAGGCCGGGAGCTTGTGCCATCTGGTGAATGTCACCACCTCCAGGACCAGGCACCAAGTTCAGCAGGGAAGAGAGGTCAAGGTCAACTCATGTACCTGAGACACTGGGTCTGAGTCCCAAACCCCAGAGGTTTGGGTTGGTCTGTTAAGAGACTCCTGAGCGATCCGGCGCACTTCCCATCTTGCTAATGGGAACACCTTGCACTCTGCCTTTGACTGGGTGCCAGGCAGGTGCCATGAGCTCACCCAGCCGCGCAGCAGCTCCAGGCTGCGCGTGAACAGATGGAGACCCCGCAGGTCTGCCGCAGGGGCTAGCCTGAGAGCACAGCTGGGTGTGCTCTTCCGCCTGCACTGTCCATGGGGCAAGGACCCCAGTGGGCTTATGGCCAGTGGACAGGGGGCAACCCTGGGCATCTGGAAGACACCAGAATTATCTTCAGGATTAAGCAAATCATTTTGCTACTCTTCTGCCTCAGTTTCCCCTCTTGTTTGAGGAATTGGAAACCACGGAATCGTTAGTTCCCCATGGCCCCTGGAAAATGGAGTAGGGTGCTCTGGTATTCCAGAGTTTCTGGTATTACAGAGTTTCTGGAAACCCAAGCCTTCCTGGGTTTCCTTGGGACCTGGGCACTCAGGTTGTAGCTTCATTAGAGAATGTGACCCATAGCTCTCTGAGTCACTTAGAGGGTGGACGACTAAATGGGGATTGGCCTTAATGGGAAGAAGTCTTGATCAGAGGTCTGACTCCCCGACAGCTGAGGGCCACTTGTTTGTAAATGATTCCAGCAAGAGACCCTAGGGGATGGAGGGGTCTGTAGGCACCCGGCCCCTCCTCCCCCAGATGTCCCATCCACCCAAGTCACTTACCTTCAATTGAAACTTTTAATCCATTTTTAAACCCCACAATACCTCCCACAGCCACATCTTGGAGCCAAATTTGACCCGCCGGGATCTAAGAATATTTGACAAAAGACAAAAAATTTCATTTCCAAAGGCCAATCTATATAGGGAAAAGGCACCCCTTCAGGACCCAGAAACACGAAAGTCAAACTCGTGCTGTTCGATCTGATCATGATGTGTGTGAATGAGGTCGACATTAACCCCATTTCACAGATGAGGAGACTGAGGCTCAGAGGTTAAGTAGGGGTTTATGTTGTCCAAGAGGCAGAGCTCATCAGGGCCAGAGTGGAACCCATCTGATCGAGAAGCCCTGCGACCTCCTCCCAGCCAGCTATCCATAATCCCTAAGCTCTTTCCTGTCGGCAGGATTCACTTAGTGACAGAGGCCCGAGGGGGCAGGGTCTCCTCCACCTGCTGGCATCCCGAATAATGGCTTGAACGTGCAATCTCTAGTAAACCCAATTATCTTTGCCTTAGCTGTGCTCGCACATCAATGAGGGAGAGAGAGCAAACGAGCCTGCTCCCTTTGACATCTTTGCGATGAAACGTCTAGGTGCAAATTCAAATTGTTTATCTTACCCCCCAAAGGTGCTTGGGCAAAAAGGCAGGGGAAAAAAGAAAGATAATGAAGTGATTCCAAACCCTCTTTGTTTAAAGGGAGCAAATTTCAGAGCTTTTATCTCATTTTTGAGATCATGGAAAATTCCATGGAAGGCCTTCCAGAAACCGGGAGTCTGGTGTGAACACAGAGCGAAGCAGGCTCTTCCCCTCCCTGCTCCGTCCAGCCCGCACCCTGTGGCTGCGCACCCTCATTTCTCCGGCTTCTGAGCAGTCAGGCTACCGCGGTGATTCTTTAGAAATGCTAATCCATTTCCCTGCTGGGAAGACTCAGAGTCAGAGGAAGGGAGGTAGCCGGTCAGCCTGGAGGCCGGACTCCAGTTGAAATAAACAAGGAGCAAGAGTTTCCATTCCTCCGCGGAGAGAATTGGCCCCTCGCTCATCGCCGCTCTGAGACTCCCTTTGAACATTCTGCTGAGCCTTAAAAATAGCAACGCCCAGGGGGAAAATATGTTCAGAAAAGGCACCTCCCCGGATCTAACATCAGGGTGTCTTAAGGCACATCTTTAGCTAAGATATTTCCCATGGAACCCTGCAGTTATAAAAGCTGCAAAAAGAAAAGAGACATTCGCCTAACAAGCTCACTAAAGCAGGACCCGGTGAAGGGGCCGCAGGCTCTTGGGAGATCTGGAAGTCTTTCTGTGGGGAAGCAGGCTGGCTCTGTCGTCGGAGTGTCAAAAGCCCGACGTGCGTCTGGGCTTTGCTGTGGCGACTGTTCTCACAACCCGCCCAGGCCTGTTGGCATGACAGCCTTCACTCACCGGCACCGCGTCACGGCCACTAGCCAGTCCACGGAGACGCATCCTCCCGGCAGGTGCGAAGCCTCTGGGAATTGAGGCCGAAATGCCTTCTATTGTCCTGATACCAACGAGTGCGCGATTGTCGTTCCCTTCTTCTGAGTCACACACCCTCCCCCTCGTGTCCTGCCACACTGCCCGGAAGTCAGTCTTGCTACCCATCTCTGGATTTGCGGAGCGTGTGCCCAGAGAGGGCAAGTCACTTCCTCAAGGATGCACAGCTACTAAGTAAGGATTTGAGCCCAGATCTCTCCACTCTGAGCCAAGTGCCCTCGGCACGAAAATCCCGAGAACAAAGAAGTTGCCACTCGGGCATTTTTTTGTGTTTGTCTACACATTTAGCATCCTTGGCCAGAACAGCGTCACCACCCTCAACTGTGGGGTTTTCACAATGGGATGAATCCCTCCCACTCCGAGAAGCCTTGAATGTTCTAAATAGTTCTCTGGCCAAGGATGCTGGGCAAGGGGTGAAGCGAGGAGGTGGCTGACGATCTCCTCACACCCTCAAACCACGGATAACCCCCCAATTCCACATGCGCAGAAGGCCCTGCTGTCTCTGAGCTCCATCCAGCCTGTGAAGCGGGCAGAGACTGGGAGGAAGACCAGGCTGCGATCCTGATCACCCCCTCTACGAGGGGCATCCACTGTGTATCCGTGGAGGCGATTTGTCTTTGGGACCACGTCTCTGTTTTCTATAAATACGCTGGCCGCCCTCCAAGCCCGTCCTGGCTGCCGGCACTCCTGCCGGTGGGGCCATATGGCAGGATCCAGGCTCCTGGATTGCTGTGAGCAGTGGCCAGCTCTCTTCCTTTCATTCCTCGGGGAGGAGGGGGACGCCACCCCAGACCCCTGCCCAACGTTTCAGAGATGCCCCCACACCGAGGCTGAGGCTGCCCTGCCGCTCTTGCCTGCACGGCTCCCACCCCCACCGCAGGGAGGCTGTATCTGCCCATGGCCCTCGGAAGGCTCCCGCCTGGTCTTGGAAAGGTTGGCCATCACGGAGGCTTTTGACTAATTGTCCCCACAGCTAAAGATAGGTCCTAGCCTCCCACTCTGTCCCCAGGACACAGCCTCCCACAGAAAACCCCTCTGAGAACCGGTTATTAATTTTCGAGCGTGCCCGGTTTGGTTAGCTGATTTTATTTTGTGACTCTTCATCATTCCTAGCTGACATGCCCCACAAGAGGACTTGTCTGTTTGAAGCAGCAAATAATTTACTAACACCTTAAAAAAATAAATAACAGGCCGTTAGAATGTCTCTTGGCATGTCTGTGTCCATACGGGAGTGGCCAGCAGGGAGCACGGGGATAGGTCTAGCTTGGTCCTGTGCCCTTGCACGCGAGGGGTTCGTGCACCTGCCCCACCCCACCCCCTCTCACGCTTGCTGCTCACAGCTGTCCTCCCACCACTGACTCCGAGATAGGCAGGTTCCTGTGGGCAGCAGCTCAAATGGCAACGGACAAGTCAGCAGGGAGACCGCGTCAGGGGTCGTACCAAGTGCCAGTCAGAGTGAGACCACAAGGTGCTCTCCCCACCCTGCGGCTTCTCTCCTAAATACCTTCACGTGATCCAAGAAGAAAGAAGTCGCGCGCTTGGCTGGGTTCACACGGGAATACCACCTGGGTCAAGCACTCTCAAGTCACCTCTAAGCCACCTGGAGCTAAGATCTGGAACCCCATCCACTCAAGGATTGGATGCAGTAGACTTGCCGAGCCTTGGCATGAAATGACCCAGCCAGACACAAGCCCCGAACAGGGGACTCTGCCCACAGGGGTCTTCCTGCCCCGGGCCTACCTGAGGGATGTTTGTTTCCCCCTGGCAAAGGGAACCAAATAAAGAACCTGAAAACTGAGGTATGGGGAAACGAGCTTTCTCCTCCAGCTTTAATCATGGAAAATTGCAAATCTACGGAAAAGTCCCCATGGTAGTACAATGCTCTCCCATAGACTCATCCCCAAGATCCACCACCTGGAAATATTCTGCCAAGCTTATTGAATCTGTGCTTAAATAGGAAAACATCAATATGGATATCTATTTCATCTCTTTTAAAATTTATCGTGGTAGTATACACAGAACGTAAAATTTAGCGTCTTAACCATTTTTAAATGTATAGATCAGGGGCATGAAGTACAGTCCCAGTGTTGTTCAGCCGTATCCACCATCATCTCCAGAACTTTCTCATCTTCCCAAACGGTCACTCTGTCCCAAGTCAGCTCCCCATCCTCTCCAGCCCCTGGCAGCCACCATCCAACTTTCTGTCACTCTGAACCGGAATGTTCTAGGACCCTCGTATGAGTGTGATCTTATAGTAGGTGTGACTGGCTCATTTCGCTCGGCACTACATCCTCGAAGCTCATCCATGTAACAGGTGTCAGAACCGTCTTTATAGGCGGGATAATATTCCATTGTATGCATAGACCACACCTTATTAATCCATTCATCCATCAGTGGATATCTAGGTGGCTTCTACCCTTTAGTTACTGTCAGTGGTGCTGCTGTGAACCTGGGTGTGCAAATATCTCTTTGAGACCCTGCTTTTGATACTTTTGGATTTATGGATTTCTCTAATGACTAATGATGTTGAGTGTCTTTTCATGTGTTTATCAGCCATTTCTGTATCTTCCCTGGAGAAGTGTCTATTCAAACCCTCTTTCTTTTTTTAATTGGGCTTTTTGTATTTTGTTGTCGTTGAGTTGTAGGAGCTCTTTATATATTCTGGATCCTAAGGCTTTATCAGTATATTATTTGCAAGTATTATCTCCCATTCTTTGGCTTGCCTTTCTACTATGTTGGTAGTATTCTTGGATGCACAGAAGGTTTTCATTTTCGGGTAGTCCAGTTTATCTACCTTTTTCTTATGTTGCCTATACTTCTGATGTCATATTCAAGAAACAACTGACCAATCTAATGTCATGAAGTGGATACGCTGTATTGGCTGAACCTTTTGGAAGTTAAGTGGCAGACACCAGGATCCTAAAATCCTAAATACTTCAGTGTGTGTTGCCCAAGAGGAAGGAACCAGAAGGAGGTTATTTACACGTAACCCCATGCCATTATCACACGCTGGAAAAGTGACAGGAATTCCCCACCCCATCCTCTAGCTAGACCATATTCTGATTTTCTTAGTTGCCACCAACTTCTGATTTTAAGACTCATGATCACACGATCTTGCTGTTTTGTGACCAGCCATTAGGGAGGTAGTCTTGTGAGATCTCTGTAATGCTTTCGTGTGCCCCTTACTGTTTAGTCGGTCCCCAGGCCTCCGAAAAGGTGGCCGTGGCTGGTGTGACCAGGTGGAGAATGTGGGGGCTGCTTTTCCCCTTCTTTTGGTGACCACTCAGGAGCTGTGTCTGGGTTTGGGGTCACAATTCAGGGAGCCCCACTCCAAAGGAGTGAGCAGGGTTGTTTGTCTGTATCACTCATGCTGGGTTCGTGCCAACTGCCTGCACCCACGTGCCCACGTGACCTTCCAGCACAGCTCATGGCTCCAAAAGGCAGAGACCAGAATGTCCATGAGTTCAAGCTTTAATAGAAAAAGCAATTTCTTGGGAGAGGATGTTTGGTAATTCACATGCTTTTGATTCAGTGGTAACTCATACACGAAGGCTGAACCGGATTAATTTTTATACCCAGAATGGAACAGCAATGTCCTTAATTCTGATGGTGCTTGTCTAGCTCAAGAACTTCAAGCACCAAGGTTGGGCGCCCAGTCTGGTAGTCATAGCCTTGGGCCTCCTGGGGAACATGGCTTGCCTTCAGTCAACCGAGTTGGGGAGACTTTGTGACAAGTTAGGCAGGACCCCCATCTCCCCTCTGCCGTCCTGCAGGCGGCACATCAGTTCAGCGAACTTCCGTGGAACCCCTGCTTCGGGCCAGGCCCTGAGCTGGAGGCCGGGAATACCGATTAGCCACCCTGTCTTCTGGGGTCACAGTCACAGGGACTGAAATGTACACCGGTGGTTCTGGTAGAGGACAAAGAGGCAGGCAGCGGGCTCGGTGAGAAGAGCACAAGCTTGCCAGCAACAAGGCCTAATTCTCTCTTTCTTTGTGCTCCAGCATGACCTTGGAAACCACACTCAGTGACACTGATCCTCAGGCCCCTTAGGGGGGCCAGGCTGCAGCCTGGTGCAGGGTAGACACCACAGGGATGGGAGCTGTCATTATGACATCTGTCCTCAAAGATACAGGAAACTTGGGAACAGAAGTGCCAGTTTCCCTAGCGGTGTCTGGGCTTGGGTCAATGGATGGGAGGAAACACTTGAACTGGCCCGCAAGAGGGAACTGGGCTTCCCCAGCAGACAGGAGAAAGGATGTGGGAAGGGGGATTCTGGAAACTGGAAATTTCAGGGGCAGCCCCAGTCTGTAGGTACAGAAGATGGGCACAGGAAGGAAGGACGGGAGCAGCCTCTCCGCCAGCCCGTGGCGGAGGTTCCCAGCTGCCGCCCAGGTCCCAGAATACTGCTTCTTGGGCTGGTGGAGGAAGGTCGACTCATTCATTTGTTCAGTCTGCCCCAGGGGCCCACGCTTGAGTGCAACGTGCCCAAACACCTGACCATGGTTGGGGACATGTGCAGGGCTGGTGGGGGGCCTCGAGCCTGAGAGCCTGGGGAGGAAGGCCTCCCTGAAGGGTGAAGTCTGCCCGGAGGCCTGAAAGTGGAGTAGACATCAGTGAGATGGAGAGTGTCAGGCCAGAAAGGTACCAGAGACGGGAGATGGAAGCTGGTGCACGTAGGACAGGATTTTTCCCGCTATAAAGTGCCTTTCCTGCCATTCAAGACAAAGGTGGAACAGGAACAGATTGCCTCTGCAAAGACCTGCCAGTCCATTTTAGGCTCCCCAAGGTTTCCCAAAGATCACTTTATCCGAGTTGCCATGCCCTCTCTCTCTCGGGCAGGCCAGAGAAGGTGATCTGATTTTTCCTGTGAAGAAAATGGGTGGATTAACAGAGACCTAAACAATAGAGGAAGGAGGTGGGGATTGCCAGGTGGACGGGCTCTAAAGCACAGGCGGAAGCGTGAGGCTTCCAGAGGAACAGGGAGGGATTCAAGGGAAGGAGGGTCAAAAAAGCCCCAGCCATAGACGCATCTGTAGGTACCCGAGGGGACATTGCAGGAGATTAGGCCCGTGGGGCTACACTGGAAGACCGTGTCATATGGGTCTGGGCCCCGAGGGTGCCCCCCATCCCCTTCAGCAGCCTCTGGAGGAAGGCAAGCTCTGGGACCCACTAGGTCACTCCATTATCTGTCAGGCCCAGAGGTTCCTGGTCCTCACCCACCCCTTTCTTTTCTGTGGGCCACCTCCACAGCTCCTGGCCATCTAGGTGCACAAGACCCACTTGTACTTTCTCTTCTCTGGACAGGGAGCCTAGCCTGGTGAGTGGTTGAGAAGGCTAATATGGAGCCCAGTGGCCTATGTTCCTATCCTGGCTCTGCCCCTTACTTGCTGTGTAACTTTGGGTGAGTCACCTAGCCCCTCTGGGCTTTGGGATCCTCACCTATAGAATAGTGGTAATAATACTAGTCCCTGCACCGAGTTCCCAAGAAGCTTCGATGAGCAAATATAAGTAAAGCACTTAACATAGCAACTGAGACAGAGTTAAGGGCTCAGCATGTGAGTTATTTTTAATATAATTCTAATCCAAAATGAACTTGGCTTTTCATCACAGAACTGATTTCCTAAAAATAGGTCAAGAGAGTTGACGGTAGCAGTGGGGCCTAGATTTTGCTCCATCGGAAGTTTAAGAAAACTCCCAGCTGTGGATTGCAGCTATATTTATTGTGCTTTGGGGCAAAGTTTTCTTCCCACAGAGAGACCCACATGCAGAAGTCAGAAGTCCCAGCGGGCACAGCCCTCCCTGGCTGTCAAGTTCAACCTTGCTGGCAGCCCTCAGAGCCTCAGAAAACAGCAAGGGGCTAGAGGATCGCTAAACACACCCAGGAGGGCAGGAAAATACTCACAGTTCATGAGACTTAGAGCCCAAGGAGAATCTTTGAGTTCCTCCCTACAGGGAAACTGAGGCCTGGGAAGGAGAAGGGCCTCACCCAAGGCCATGTGGGTTGGGGGTCTCTGAAGCAGACCCTGTTTGGCTTCCGGCAAAGAGTGGTCCTCCTCCCCCTTGCTTCCCAGTGTCAGGCCCAGATGCCACCCACACATCCTCGCCCCCACTGTGGCCCAGACCCTGGGCTTGGCCCTGGGGCGTTATCTTCTCACCGAATCTCCCGAGGCACTTTCACTATCATCCCATTTCACAGATTGGCAAACTGAGTCTAGGAGAGGAGAGCCTTGCCCAGGTCACACAGCTAGGAGGTACTAAGGCTGGTAGGCCTCACTCCTCTGGTCTTCCTTATAGTGTTCAGCTGACTACACAAAGGAAAAAGACTTCAAGTCTCAGCCAGTGGAGGTGCCCCAGGAGTCATTCGTCTGGAGCAAGAATTCAGTCCCTCGGACTCAGATCAGCCTCTGGCTGCTATGTCCCCAGCAGACACTGTTCTCAGCTGGCGGGACCATCTGTGGTCCAAAAATGGAGGGAGCTGGGTTTGAGAGATAGTACCAAGGACTGGTTCTTTGCTATGCTTTTATTTATTTTTTAAGATTTTATTTATTTGACAGAGAGAAACACAGCGAGAGAGGGAACACAAGCAGAGGAATGGTAGCGGGAGAAGCAGGCTTTCTGCTGAGCAGGGAGCCCGATGTGGGGCTCCATCCCAGGACCCTGGGATCATGACCTGAGCCGAAGGCAGACGCTCAACGACTGAGCCACCCAGGTGCCCCCCCCTTTTTTTTTTAAAGATTTTATTTATTTATTTGAGAGAGTGAGAGAGAGAGAGAGAGAGAGGGAGCATGAGATGGGGGAGGATCAGAGGGAGAAGCAGACTCCCCACTGAGCAGGGAGCCACTTGATCCTGGGACTCCAGGATGACGACCTGAGCTGAAGGCAGTCGCTTAACCGACTGAGCCAACCAGGCACCCTGGTGTGTGTGTGATTCATATGTACTTGTAAAAAAAAATAATAATACAGAGGAATCCCAGGTATCCTTACCCAGGTCCCCCCTGGTGGTGACATCTTGCAAAGCCACAGGACAGTATCACAACCAGGATACTGACATTGATCAGGATACTGACATTGATACAGTGTAGCCCGAGAACAATCCCAAGACCACAGTATCCCTCATGTTGCTGTTTTTGGCCACATCCACTTCCCACCCACCGCACCCCTCCTGAGCCCTGATGACCACTAACCTGTTCTCTCATTTTGTCATTTCAAGAATGTCATGGAAATGGAATCCTACAGTAAGTCATCTGTTGGGACTGACTCTTTGGTCTCTGGTTTTGAGTGGGCGAGTTCTCCTGACCAGTGCCCAGGGCTTGGAGCTGGTCTAGGAGGGAGAGCTCTGTCCATCTCCTTCCTGGGGGTGACAGGATACATTTCTACCCCAAAAGGAGGACTTTGGGCAGACATAGATCTTAAGGTCTCAAAAAACAAAGTCTGCCATGATTGGGCCAGAATGGTTACTTGTGGGGAGGGAGGGAGAGGGTTGGACCCTCTGAGCCTCGGTTTTCCCGCATGGTATGGCCCTCCTTTCCCTCCTTGTCCCAGTTTCCCTCTGCCCCTCGCCTTCCATTCAGGTTCACAGCAGGGCCTGCCCTTTCCCCAACACATCTGCTCGTTCCTTCCCCGGGCCCATAATAGACCATTGTGTAAACAGGGCTTACGTGATCAAGACATGGAAAAAGGAAGCAGGAAGACATGGCAGGAAGCCACTTGGACTGTCAGAGCAATTAAACCCAGGAGCGGACTCCTCCAGGGCCCTCGCTTGCCCAGGAAGGTCTGGGTCAGCAGGGCAAAGTGTCAGGTGGCTTTGGCCAGGACATAATGGGCTCTGGCCCTGTGCTCTCATTAGTACACATTCCTGGCAGGCAGGGCCCTGCAGTGTCATACGGAGCATGGCGAGCCCAGGCTTGCCAGCCTGCTGGGACCAGACCATAACAGCAGGGGGTTAACAGGAAAAAGGCTCATTTCTCTGCACAGTGACTTCTCACGGCCAGTGGCACCCATCTTTCTGCTCGCTGTTTCCAAGGTGCAGTCCTTGTCTGTGTGGCCTCACCTCTCTTCCTATTCCCCCTGTGTTCCGCCCTTGCCAGTGGGAGGAGGGAAAGGAGGCAACAGGAGGAAGAGCCTTGACCAGAAGGTGCACCTGGCATTGGTGCTCACTTCCTATTGGCTGGGATTTGGTCACATGATCACACCACTGTGAGGGAAGCTGGGAAATGTAGTCCTTTATTCTGAGCGATAGTGTTCCAAACTAAACATCCAGGGTTCTACAGGGGAGAACAAGACTTGGGAAGCTAATGACAGGTTCTTCTGCAAAACAGGGATCACAAGAGCCATTCCTTTTCACACGGCACGCTTATGAAGGTTGTAAAAGTTAAATGGGTTGAGCCCTTAGGGCCAAACTGGTAGGAGAACTCAGAAATAAATGTTAGCTATCCTTATTTCCTTTTACCGAATGAGATCCCACATGCGACACCCTGGATCATGTGTTGGGTCATGGGAGCTGCCGTTGCCATTGTTCCTGTTAGCGTCAGTTTGCAATAGACTTTCAGCCCAGGGCTCTCTCGTGGACCCAATAGCCCTTTCCCCAAGAGGTTTCCTTATGGACCCCGATTGATCCCCTGTTGCGGCCATGTGCTGTCCCCCTCCTGCCCCCCACACACAGATGGCCCAGCCCTGCAGGAGTCACGCCAGCTCAGCTGCAGGGAGTGGCTAATCCCTCTCGTTCGGCTTTTCGCAAATGGTCTGGTTTGCCATGCTCAGTCCCCAGCATGGGTGGAATCCGAGGACGGCAGCAGTGACCCAAGACAGCCTGTCCCCTTCGGCATGGAACCAAGATTCTGGCCCAGGCCCTGTAGGGGGAAGTGAGGAAGGGGAGATGGAGCCCCCGTGTTCAGAGAAGCAGAGCCAGAACACCGTGGATTCTCTGGGGGCCTCACGAGACCGCTGTTCCCGTACACCTCGTCCCCGTGGCCTCTCTGCTCTCTCACCCACTCCTGACACCACACGGTGCTTCTCCAACTAGCTAAGAACCCACTGGCAAGGATGAGGAAAGTGAGTGAAGGGGCATTGTGGTCTCCCACCCGCTTGTCCATATGGGCCTCAAGAGTTCTAGAAACCTGTTACCCAGATGCTGACAGATGCCCCATCTCAGACCATAGGGAGCAGGCAGCTCACTGTCCCCTCAAAGGCAGAACGAGTCAAGGCAGCAAGTAATCTGGGCCAGAGAGATCAGGACAGGGTTCCAGGGCTGTCCCACCAAAAACTGGGCGGGCTTAGGAGCCATGAACAGGGACGGTGTCAGGGTCAGGTCCAGTGGGCTGACGTTGAGGAGAGAGGACCCGCCTCCAGGCACATCCCACGAAGGGGCAGACGTGGCTGAGTGGGGCCACAGGCTCCTTGTCAGGGCAGCGGGCAACCTCTGTATCCCAGACCTGCTGTGAGGCTTGCTGCTCCCGTGTGCCTTCAGGACCCTTCCCACCAGCCCCGGGCCTCCCAGCAGCTCACATGGGCTCCTCACCCGCTCCAACCAGGCAGACACGAAGTCAAGGAAGAAAACCAAATCCACGCAAGCTACCACCAGAGCATCTTCAGAGCTACTGCTGAGTGAAATCATCAAAGCAAACAATAGGATGCTGCTTACACCTTTTGAGTGACCGATGCGTGCTTTGGAACAGTCTGTGTATGAATGTGGACTTCGGCAGAGCCCGGAAGAGGAGGCACCGGAAGTAGCGCAGGTCCGGGTTCTGGAAGGGCCGGCCACACTGCCGGCTCTCGGCACCCACACCCCGGACCCAGCTCACCCGGATGGCATCAGCTGTTCAGGCCCGAGCAGAAGGAAGACTGCCGGGGAATAGGTCTTCTCTGCACCGGGAGCCCCCTGACCCCTGGCCACAAACTGATGGAACTCTATCTTCTCTCTGCAGGTGGAGCTTTATGACTCGGACCCACTCATCTGCCGGGCAGGTCTGAAGGTGTGCTTCGGCATCCAGCTGCTCAACGCCGTCACGCGGGTGGAGCGGGCCCTCCCCAAGCTGACCTTGCCCTTCCTGCTGCTCCAGGGCTCTGCCGACCGCCTCTGTGACAGCAAAGGGGCCTACCTGCTCATGGAGTCCGCCAAGAGCCAAGACAAGACACTCAAGGTGAGCAGCTGCCCCGCCCCTGCCCTCCCAAGGCAGGGGAAAGGTGGCACCGGGTGCCCCCCGGCCCCCTGGGGAATAAGCACCAGGAATCCCGGGCATCTGTTAATTCTAAGGGAGTGCACGAGCCGCTAGCTGACCGTTCTTCGGACAGAGCTTGAAAGGAAGAAGAAGGGAACGCTAAGTTAGCAGGTCAGGAAGAGCCCCCCCCCCAGCCAGGCACCGAGCAAAAGAGCCCCCTCGAGGGAGTGTCTTCAGCTCTGTCATGTCCAAGGTCAAGGGCCTGTGTTCTGCCCGCCCCCACCCCACCCCCCCCGACATGTTGGCCTTCTGCAGCAACAGTTCCAGCCCAGCTGCCACCACCGGGGGCTCGGAGCACAGATGGGCAGGGGTCCTGCTCGGTTCTGGTCTGCGAGGGATTCCTCAAGGGCATGTCCCGCAGAGGACACAGCACCTGTGGCTTAGCCGTGTCCATGTCAGACACGACAAACCCCAAGAGGCCACCTCGGAGCACGTTTCGGGATGGCACATGCCATCGTGGGGTTGAGATGTGCCCATTTTGTTTGCGTGATGGAACTGGGAAGAGCCCCAGCTCGAGGGGCACCTGCTGGGTACTGGTCAGGGGACAGCTGCTGCTGCAGGTGGCCCTCCGTGGCTGCTTGGGCAGACACATCCCCAGGGTGCATTCCTGAGCAGACACGTCTTTGACGCTTTGATACTGTGATACCACAGTCCCAGCCACCACCTGCGGGGGCCCCGCACCCGGGGCTGTGTCCTGCTGGCTTGTAAGGAGAGCAGGCAGCCGCAGATCCCACACCTACTGAGTGGCGGAGTCGGGATTGGAACTCAGGTCCTCCGCTCGAGCCCCTGGCCCTCTTCGCCCTGCACCTTGCTGACGAGGATGCTTACATCCCTGCCAACCGTCAGGTGCTCCCCTCGCACCTTTAGGACGTGCAGACTCTGGCCCACACCAACCAGCAGAGGCAGATTTGTGGATGAAGAGAAAGGATGAAAGGGAAAGGAAAGCTGGCTGGTGTCAGTGTCCTGGCAGGGGGGCAGGGGGGGGGGGGTGTCCTGCAGCCGGAGGGTGGGAGCCTCCCTTGGAAAGGGAGTGGCGAAGCTCTTCAGATGGGGTGCGCAGGGAGAACAGCAGAAGAGCATTCCAGACCAAGGGAGAATGAGCGCGAAGACCCCAGGTTGGTGAGATCACAGTGTGTGAGCCGAGCCAGTTGGGGGCGAGGTGCAGGGGGGAGCCTGTGTGTCCCTGGAGAGGCAGGAAGTTTTCTTTCGGTTCCACCAGGGGCCGCCAGAGTGTCTGGAGCAGGAGAGTAGCCGGTGCTGACTTCAGCCCCACGGCTGCCCATATGGAGACAAGAGCCGAGGGCGGGGGCCGGTGAGGAGGGTTGGTGATAGAGGGACCGAGGCAAATCCCGGGTGGTGGGCTTGCACACTGAAACGCAGCAAGTATTCTGAGATGACTAACACTGGGAGAGAGATCTGGGGAATATCGAGAATTCCATTTTGAGCTACCTATTAGAGAGTCCCAATAGAAATTTGGAAAAAGACAGGGGGCGTCTGGGTGGCTCAGTCAGTTAAGCATCCGACTCTTGATTTCAGCTCAGGTCATGAACTCAGGGTGGTGAGATCCAGCCCTGCTCTCAGCTCGGAGCCTACTTGAGATTCTCTCTCCCTCTCCCTCTGCCCCTCCCCGTCCCCATGCTTTCAAAAGAAAGAAAGAGAGAGAGAAAGGAAGGGAGGGAGGGAGGAAGGGAAGGAAGGAAGGGAGGGAGGGAGGGAGGGAGGGAGGGAGGGAGGGAAGGAGGGAGGGAAAGAAAGAAAAAGGGAGAGAGAGAGAAAAAATTTCAGAAAAAGAAAGGAAAGCAGGATCTCTAAAAGGTATTCACACACCCATCTTCATAGAGACGTTATTCACAGCAGCTAAGAGGTGGAACCAACCCAGGTGTCCATCGATGGACGAGGGGATAAATCAGATGTGGTCTAGACCAACAATGGAATAGTATTCAGCCTTAAAAATGAATGAAATTCCAACTCATTGTCACAGCATGGAAGAACCTTGGGGATATTACGCACAATAAAATCAGCCAGTTGCTAAAGAAAATGTACTGTATGATTCTACTTGTATGCAATAGCTAAGGTAGTAAAAAAAAAAACCCCATAGAAATAGAAAGTAGAATGGTTCCCCGCCCAGGGCAGTGGAGAATGAGGAGAGGGAATTTAATGGGGCCAAAGTTTCAGTTTTGCAAGATGAAAAAGTTCTAGAGATTTCCTGAATATACTCAACACTACCGAACTGTGCACTTAAAAATGATTAAGATGGCAAATTTTATGCTATGTTTCTTACCACGATATTAAAAAAAGGAAATTTGGAGGTGCCTATTAGCAGTCCCACTGGAAATGGCAAATAGGCAGTCAGATACACGCATCCAGAGTTCAGAGAGAGGTCTGGCTGGAGACAGAAATTCCTGAGTCACCAGCACGTGGATGGTTTTCAAACCACGAGACCAGACGAGGTTACTCCAGGGAGGGAGCAGGAGGGCCACGGCCACGCCTATGGGCCACACCAACCTGCAGAGGCTGGCGGGGCCACGAGTAAGGCTAGACTGAGAAGGCTGGCGAGGCGGGGAGACAATCAGGAGGGTAGAAAGCCGCGCAAACCACAAGAGGAGAGGGTTTCTAGAAAGTTAACTCTGGTCAACTTTTTAATGACGCTGAGAAGTCAAATCGTATGAAAACAGAAAGTGTTCCCTGACTCCTGTGACTTGAAGGTCATTGGAACCCGTGCCCAGAACGCTTCTGAGGGCTGGTGGGAGTGAAAGTCAGGATGGAATAAGCCAAGCAACAGATGAAAGGCGGAGATGTGTAGACGGAGGGTGGAAATCACCCTTTTGAGACGGAGGCACAGACGGGTCCCTCGCTAGAGAGAGAAAGAGAGTCAAGGGAGGGTGTGAGTTGATTTTAAGAGAGGGAGCGCTAGAACAGGATGGGAACATTTAAATGTATCTGAACCATCATCTAATCAGAAGGCAATGACAGCATAAAGAAGGGAGCCCTCGGCTCGCGGGGGCACGCCTGGAGCCCCCCGCCCCCTCCCCCGCCTACACTTGTCCCCTCCTATTGGCCCTGACCTCCTGTCTTTCCCAACTTGCAGATTTACGAAGGTGCCTACCACGTTCTCCACAAAGAGCTTCCTGAAGTAACCAACTCCGTCTTCCGTGAAATAAACATGTGGGTCTCCCAAAGGACAGGGGCGGCCGGAACAGGGTCCCCACCCTGAGCGCACCGGCTGCATGGCCGGCACACGGTTGGGGACGTGGGCAGAGGACAGGCAGAAGCTGGCTTCTCACACGTGGCTTGCCAGGGGGAGGGGGGAGGAAATCACAAACTGGAGGAATCCCTAGCACGATTTTGTCATATACCAAGCTGCCTGCTACTGGGTCTACCTTAAGGTGTAGACACGTGCAAAAACGGAGAAGGGTCACAGGGAGGAAATGCGCTCCGCTATCCTTAAAACCAAGCGAAGCCTCTGCCCTGCCTCCCCCTCCACCCCCTCCCCCGACGAGGTTCCCAGGACACCTGACTGCAGTAGTTACAGGAGTATCCCCTCTGGCCCTTCTGTCCAGCCCCTACCCCAGGACCCTCCCCAAACTGGCCCCACTCTGTGGCCTTTCTCTGGCCGTGGGACGAGGTGACAGGTGGCAGCTTCCCCGGGGCAGATTCATGTGCCCTCCGAGGCCCAGAAAATGCCCAGGACTTCCTTGGCACGACCCATGCCGGCTCCTTGCCAGCCTGGAGCCGGGCTTTGGGACAGGAGGAGGTTTGGCTCACAAAGAGAACTGGGCAGCAACCCCCTCCTTGCTGCCAGGGGAGCCTGAGGCTGCCCACCGAGTGCTTTACGCATTCAGAGGCTGCCTTTCCTCGCCTGACTCGTTGGACCTGATGCTATGAGAGGGAAATGGTATTGAAGATGAAACATTTAATATATAATGTATATTCTAAAGCAGAGATTATTTGGGCGGGGGGGGGGTGGGACCAAGCATTAGAGCCTGATGCCCCTGCATAGGGCGGGGACAGGCTGGCCACAGGGCCCTAGGTCAAGGTGCGGGCCCTGGAAGCAGGGCCCTAAGTGCCCGCAGCGGGCAGTGCCGGCCTGTCCCTGGTCCTGGCCTGCCTGGGCCCACAGCCACCCTGGGAGCCTCGGTGCTGGCAGCATAGCTCCCTCTTGTGGCAGAAGAGGAGAGTCCCGACCCCGTGGCCCTGCCCAGGCCCCGCAGCAAACCCCCCAAGCCCTCCCACCCGAGGCCACCACAGGAGGGGCCAGCAAGGGCTGGCATGGGCCCACCTTTCCCAGCAGAGGGCCCCACAGCGCCTGACCTGCCTTTCTTAGGTGCCAACCTCCACCGGCCTGCCCTGGGCCCTCCTTAGCGCCAGCAATAAATGGGGATCACCGCCCACGGAGGGAGGACTTTCACTTTCATATGGGACTGTTGTTACCTCCTGAGGCTCCTTAGTGCTCATATGGCCCAGGGTGGGGGTGGAACCGTGAGGGGGCGCCTGCTCGGCCGCAGGGTGCGGTCCAGGGGCCTCAAGGCCCTAGGCGAGGCTGCCGCTCCCGGCCAGGCCTTCTAACATTGGGGGCTGGGAGTTGGGGCTCCCACCCCTCTTCCTTCAGCGGTGGGAACTGCTGCCTTTCACCCACGCCCTGTTCTCCTGCCCTTCTGGTGGAGGTGGGGGCGGTGGAAGGCAGAGCCCCTGACCCCACAGAGGGAGGCTTTCAGTGCACCATCTCCCTTCTCTGGCGTCTCTTTCGGAGGAGAAAAATGTAAAAAATGCACTGAGAGAAGATCAGCCCCCGCCTATTCAAACTGGGCTGCTCTGTGAATGTTTCTGCTCCTGGACGAAAAGTAGAAATGCCACCCACAAACCCACAAACCCCCCAAACATCGGGCACCCCTGAGCCCAGATCTGGAATTCTCACCCAGAGCGGGGATAACGCGAGTCACAGGAAGTCGCCATGCCTCCCGCCCCTGCCGCCTCTCCCACAGCATGTGCTGGCTTGGCCATTTCCCAAATTAAATATCAGCCTCCTGGTTTGACCAGAATCAGTTGGATGCATGGACTTATTTATATGAAAGCTCTGACAGAGGCAAATTAAGTCACGTTTACGTATCTGTTAAGGGTTAAAAAATCGCCTACATTAAAAAGAAAAGAATTATTTGGAAGCAGGACCGTCTCCTAGAACAGGAGGGGACAGGAACATGGCCACGCCCGCTGCTGAAGGGGCGGGCGCCTGGAGTCCCACTGGGGGCCACACCGGGGCCACGGGCCTGCCTGTCCTGGGGGGCAGCTGTGCAAGTCTCGAATTGAGTTCCTTCTCAGTGGCGATGGCTCCACACTGACCGTGGGGGCTTCAGAGACATCCCTTCAGCACAACGAGGAGCTGAGTTTGGAAAGGAAGCAAGGTCATACGTGGCCCCGCCTCAAGAAGGTGAGAGAAAAGGACCCCAGAGACCCGCCTCTCCTGGGACCCGAGGTCTAAGCACTGATGTGGAGGTGGCATCTTCCTCTGGAATTCGGAGGTCACGCCGGTTCATACAGAAACCATGGGGTTCAGGCCTGACAGACTTTCTAGGAAAAGATGCCCCTTGCCGAGAGAATGGGGGGAGGGGTTGCTCCTTTGCAAGGATGGGGGTGGATAGTCACCGGTCCCCCTCCCAGCTTGTGGGGGGCACCAAAGGATGCCAGGAAAACCCGCCTGCTTTGTCCTGCACTTTCACCAAGCACTAACATAAACGCGTTGGGGTCACCGTGATCTTCTAAGCAGTTTGCCAGTCACTGTCCCTGCAGCTCAGCCGCAACCCTCTGTGCGTACCCTTACTGGGGACTCGCGATCAGTTTAGAACTATCAAGAGAACCATGTACGTCACAGCTAATCCTAATAAACCGGGTGTTTTCTGCACGGTGGTGTGGTCCGTCTTGTCCCGTCCGACACGACAGCCCTCCCTGTGCAGAGAAGATCAGGCCCTCTTCCAGGGCACTACTGCGGTCTGGCCTAAGTCAGTCATCTGACCCAAGTCAGTGGGCGGCGACGGGATTTTCCCTCCTCCGTTCTTGGGGATTTGTGCGCGGAGCAGAAGGCTCCCGTGCTTGCCCCTCCTGACTTGGCCACCGCCGGTTACCAGGGAGCCCGGGCCTGCCGCAGCTCTAGACTCCACCGTTTGTGACCCATCCGCGCGGCTCCAGTCCACCGCCGGTCTCTACTCTCCTGCTGTGGGGCCCGGGGCTCTGCGCCTCATCCTCCACTGCTGGGGCCCCCAGTCAGCTCCGCCTCCACCCCGCCTCCAGGGCGGGGCCACAGGCCACTCCCCCCCACTGCTGTTGCCTTCCCCTCCCGCCAGATGGCGACAGCGCCCTCCTCAGCGGGTGCCCTTCAGGTCATCCCCACCCAGCTGCAGGAGGGGGTGTTAAGTGAGTCAGAGGTGGCCTCCCTGCCTTCACCCTCTTCCTCCCATGTCCCCAGGCCCCCACACGCCAGCCTCCCTGCTGGCCACCTCGGAGGCCTTTCCTACCCACTGGTCTAAAGCCCGCACACCCACCCTGGCTCCTTCCCCACCTTCTGTATCCCCAGCGCATTATTGCCATCCGATGGGATCTGTGTTCGGCCTGACTACACAGCAGCTCTGTCCCTCCACCAGAACTGAGCTGCAAGAGGCTGCGGGCTTGCATTAGGTCTCTGGTCTCCAAACCTGTCCAATGAGGGAGGGAGGGGATGAAGAAGGCTACGGAAAGGGTAAAATCAACAAGCTTTGGTGACCCCTGAGGGCCAAGGAGTCTGGAGGGAACATAAGGAACGCATGTACACCTCCAAAATGCTACACATAAGAAAAGCTTACGAAGTATGCCCCAAATTGTCCCTATTATGTCTTCCAGGAAAGAATGGAAATTCACACTGAAATTCACATTGGTTAAGCTGCCACTCCTGGTGGGAGCTTCCTTAGGGGGACCCTGCGGAATTTCTACATGAGTTTGTGTGGTTGGTAGTGTTGCTCTCATTCAGATTGGTCCACAAAGGCTCTGAGGGATTCAGTGATTGGCTCAAAAATAGCACGGATTCAGAGCTCCAGCTCAGGTGTCCAAGACCCTAGTGCAGGATACCCACCTCCCTCCCAGAGAAGGCAGGCGGGCGACAAGGCCCCAGGTGCAGCATGCCAATGCAATGGCATCTGTAGGCCTTAAACCATCAGATCTTAAACCATCTGTAGGGCCTGGGATAGCCTGAAGATGGCTTCCCGGCTCAGACGCAGAAACTTCCAGAAGCCTGAGGGCCCAAGTTTTCCCAATAAGGCCCGTTGGTGGTGAGACTTTCCTAAGCGAGAAATCTTTATGCCTTCAGAATGTCTGCTTGGGGAGGAAGGCCGCCCCTAGTGCTAGCAAGAGCATGTGTGATACCAGCGCCCAGATGTCAGCCTCACCCTCACAGGGGCTCCTGGGTCCACTGCAGTGAGATGGGACATTAAGGGCTGCGCAGTTTCCCAAGTGGACGAAAGAACATATGCAGAACCGTCACTCTATTTTTAAATTTCTATTTGTTTGCAAGTGGGGAAGATTTTAATCGATGGTTGAAAAAATACATTCTATTTTCATTATAGACCCGCCTCATGTAATGACTGAGTCAGGACCAGGGTGAGGCCAAGGAAGTCCCTTGCCTTGGACACAATGTAAAAGGGGCACCAAGAATCTTCACGAGCGAGAGAAGTAATACTCCCGTGTGATTCAAAAGTAACATTAAAAAGGCATGATGAACCAAATAGCAGCACTTTAAATAAAGACAGGATTGGGATTCCTGAGGTTTCTCCCAGCTCGGGCACGACTCAGCACACAGCACCTTAATGACCTCGCCTCCCCCACCCCAATAGCCTGCTGTGGCTTTTTTTCTCCCCGGGGGTGCGACAAGCCGTCCACATGTTGCGTCTTATATACAAGCCGTGTTTGTTGCTCCTTTGGTCAGAGCACAGCTGATCTAGGTCTCCTTCTGTGAAAAATGTGCCAGTATCTTGAGCTGGGACGGAGGCCGCCCCGAGCAACCTCAGGGCCACAGGAAGCTGGGCCACACCGGCTTACTACCATTTCCTTCCCTGCCGGGCTCGCGGAGGCCATTCTCAGGGCTTCCCGTTTGCAACACCGTACTGAGCACCTTCCCCTTAGACCACAAGCGTCCGGGAACTTGAGGAAGGAAGATGTGAGGAGGTGGCTGCCGAATGTCCCTGCGGCCGAGCTGCTGAGGGGACCGGCCGCGGTCCCGGGCATGCGGACTCTGCAGGCCCCACCGCCTCCCTTCTCAGGGACCTGCGAAGGGCCGTATCTAGAGCATTTCCCCTGAAACCTCCTCACTTAGGTTTTTACTTATAATCTGTTCTAAAACAAACACGCTTTCAACTAATAGCTGTAAAAAAAGACGGGTTCGCTGTGTGAATTGGCTTTTGTCCCTGGCAGGTACTTTTTAAAAAAATGTATCATAATTGGGGTGCCTGGGGTGGGGGGCGCAGTCGGTTAGGCATCCAACTCATGTTTTCTGCTCAGGTCTGATCTTGGGGTCATGGGATCGAGTCCCACGTCTGGCTCCGTACTCACGAATCTGCTTGCAATTCTCT
Source organism: Procyon lotor (assembly GCA_028646535.1). NCBI lineage: Eukaryota > Metazoa > Chordata > Mammalia > Carnivora > Procyonidae > Procyon > Procyon lotor. The sequence continues at coordinate 47,554,205 of CM053603.1, forward strand.
CCCTCTCCTTTTGCCCTTCCCCCCACTCATGCTCGCTTTCTAATAAATAAAATCTTTTAAAAAATGCATCATAATTTAACAAAGTTTTTTTTCTAATGTTTAAACTTAGAACTTGGTGTACCATGCATACCTTGGTGCATGTTGGAGTCAGTGTGTGGTCTAAGGTGGGACCCGTGGCTCTTGGGCCACCAGCCTGGCCCCGCCCTTCCTGTCTAGGTGCCCAGAGCAAGCAGAGTGACCTTGCAAAACTTAAGTCAGCCCCCACTGCACCCTCGTCGCCCCTCCCTCCACACCTTGGGTGGAGCCCAGCGTTTCACAAACACACAACAAGCTCACTCCCTGGGCCTGTGTGGGCCCCTCCCCGAGTAGCAGGAACTCACCTTTAATGGCCCAAGCCAGGAAGGAGGCACTAGCAGAGTCATCCCAATTGACAGCTGGGCAAACTGAGGCAGGCAGCTGTGACCAGGTAGTAAGAGGTAGAGCCAGGATGGGAACTCTGGCCATGCTGGCCTCCCTCAGTCTCATCCCAGGCCTCTTCAGGCTCCCAGGCCCTGCCGCCCTCCACCCGGCAGGCCCCGCTGTCCACCTGGCAAGTTCCCCCCACTCCCCCACACGGATCACCTCCTTGCCAACTGGGTACCTTGTTCAATGGACCCATCCGACCTTACAGCTGACCCCATGTGAGCAACGTGCCAGGCCAATATGGATGAAATGCACAGAGCGGCTTAAGGAAAGATCCCCAAAGTTCTGGAACTGACGAACAAGAGTAAAAAGGCAGAAAGGGCAGAACAACTGCAGGGAGGCCCGGGACCCCCATTGCTATTCCCTGGGCAGAAGGGAGCAGGCCTCAGGGTGCTTGCTGCCTGGGCCTCAGGACCCCAGGGATTGGGGTGGGGGACCGCCTACAGGGCATCCTGAGAAAGCCACCTCTGACATCCTTGATAATGGCGCAATCCCTGTGTCAGAGGCCAAGAAGCCGCCCCAGGAAGGAGGCTGGCCCTGGGCTGAGGGAAGACAGGTTGGTCCTCAGCCCCTCCTGGCACGAGGCTCCCCACAGCCAGTGGCCAGTGGGCTGGGGAGCGGGGAGAGCCAGGCTGGGGCTAGCTGGGCTCCCTGGGCCTCCTCCTGCCCTTTCCACTTCCACCCTCCTCCCTGCCCCTCCTCCTGGAGCTGCAGAGCAAGCTGCTCCCGCAGGGCTGACCAAGGCCTCTCCCCTCTGGCCCACCCCATGGTCCAGCCTCGGTCCTCACAGCTGGAAGATGCAGGTGCTGGTGGCGAGACACCACGGTCAGACGAACAGCCTCTGGTATACAAGAGGTGCTCAATAAATGAGTGCCAGAAACATGTCTGGCTGGTCTGTCATTCCTGGTCTGAGGGGGAAGCAGCCTCTGCAGTCGCTCAGTCAGCCCTCCCACTAAATCTCCCTCCCCACAAGTAGGCGGGGGTGGGGGGGTGGGGGGGTGAGTTCACCAAGAGGAGCCCAGAACAAAAGCTGTGCCTCAGGGAAGTCCCACCATTGGGGAGGCTGGGCCAAGCAGGGAGGGGCTGCCTCCTCAGACCCACAGACACACACCCCTCAGCCCCCAAGGAGCCCCCGTTGGGTGCCGAGGCCTTCCCAGCTTGGATGAGGGGCTCCACATCCAGCTTCCTCCCTGCCCACCCAGACACAGGCTCAGGATCCCACAGTGAATCAAGCTTTATTGCCACACACAGACTTCTCTGCTCCCTGTGGGCCAACTCTGCACCTCAGGGAAGCCTGCTTGCCGGCTTGGCTTGGAAGCAAACAAACCAGGGCTGGGACAGGCGGTGTGGAGGGGTTCTGGAGGAGGGAGGCCCAGAGACCCCCACCCCAGGTTTCCCTGAGCAGTGCCCAGCCCCAGGGCCTTGGGGGCTGGCTTATGTCGGGGGAGGGGGCTCATCCTGACCCTCCCCTGGGGCCTCCAGGCATGTGGGGGGAGGGGTACCCCACGGAGCCCCCTCAGCCCACCACGATGCCCTCAAGGGCGTAAGGAACAGAAAGACGAGCTGCACATGTGCACACGCACACATACACATACACACACACAGTTGTCCGCACACAGTCAGCAGTCCAAGCCAATGGACACCAGCAGGTCCTCCAGGGCCCGCAGCCGCTGCTGGGCCTCCTCGATGGCGCTGTAGGTCTGCACCGTGCTAGCCACGTGGAAACGGATGTCGTCCACCAGTGGGATGGAGTCCGTCTCCTGCCGGGCAGCCACGGCGGCTGCCTCCTCCCGCACCGCCTCCACGAAGTCCTCCCGCTCCACCAGCTGCGGACAGGCCAGCTCAGAGCACGCCCGCCCCCCGCCCACGCTTAGCCTGCCCTGCCCACCAAGGCCCCCCGCGGACCCACCTTCTCGATGACCTTGGCCATGTACTCCGTGCACTGGTCCTCGAGGCGCGCCAAGCGGAACAGCTTGGCCACACGCCACACGCCCACCACACTGTCCTCGTCCAGCAGCTGGGCCAGGCTGCGGCCACACAGCCGCTTCAGGCCTGGCAACAGGTACATGTCGGCAACGCTCAGCACGTCATAGGCCGCCTCGGGGGGCAGCTGCATTGAAAGAAGGGAGGAGGGGGGTGTGCCCCGAGGTCACCGAGGCCACTCAGGGGCCCCCGCCGCAGCAAGGCCAGGAGCTCCCACCCACGCCTCGGGAGGCCCTGATGGCTGCAGGCATTGTGGGACTGGAAAGGCGGAAGGAGACTGGGTTCCCGGAGCCTCAGGCAGGCTTGCAGGCCAGGTGCAGGCAGGGCCTTAGCAGGGGAAAGAGGCTCAGCTGTGACTCACACAGACCCTCGTTCTGAAATTCTAGCTGTGGGACCCTAGGCAAGTCACTTCACCTGTGTGCCTGTTTCCTCCTCTCTGGGAGGTGCAACTATGCCCGGGCTCAAAAGACTATCAGAAAACAGAAGAGGCTCTTCCAGACTGAGGCAGGAGTCCCCCACTAAGGCGGTGGAGTAACTTTTTACCTGCTCCCCCAACCCCACTGAGACCCCGCACTGGGAGAGACCACGGGCTCAGCTCCCGTCCAGACTTCAGACGGGCACAGGCAGCGGCCTGGTGACAGAGTGGGCAGGACCTCTGCTCTCACATCCAGGCCACACGCACTGCTCCCTCAGGCCAGGCACTTTACCTGTGACACACACATCCCTCCGCCCGAGCCCATTAAAGAGAATAGCTATCAGCACCCCTGCTCTCTAGACAGGGAAAACTAAGGCACAGAGCGCTTGGGTAGCCAGCTCTGAGGTGACAAGAGCACACAACTTGGGGACAGCTAACTCCGGTGTCAACCCGGGTCTGGAGCCCAAGTCCACACTTCCAGCCACTAAACAGCTGACCTCCGAGGCAAAGCTCCCTCAGGAGCTGGGGGCAGCGGGGAGTGGGCCAACGTGGACCCCAGGTGGCGGGGGCCGAAACGCTGAACTGGGCCGCAGGAGGAATGAAGTCGAGGAGGCGGGAGGAACAGAGGCTGCTGGGCTTAGGGCGCTTCATGAGGCGGGCACAGGGCTAACATCACAGCCCGGTGCGTCCCCTGTGCCCTCCTCCTGACCAGAGGCCACATGTCCCAGCCGGCACGGCTGGCAAGTCAGTTCTCTCCAGAGCCACAGGGGAACTGGTACGTGCAGCCTCCACCTGGCCTCTGACAAAGGACACTGCCGGTCTCATCTTCCTCTTCCTCCCGACACATGAGTCAGCCCACACCCCGACCTCCAGATGCAGAGCAGAACACCACCGCAGGTGCTGTGGACCGGGGCCAGCCCGCTCTGTGTTCCGCAATGCAGCGAGAGCGGAGCCTGGCCACACCCGCTCACTGCTACCCCGGTGAGAGGGTGCTTCCAAGTCGAGGTGGTGCGAACGGCCAGGGCAAGGGTGCTCGGGCACACCGACTTACACCTAGTCCTCAGACAAGGTCTGCAGACCCCTGCCCCTAGGCCGTGTCGCGGGGACAACCTGGGTCCCAGGAAGCCGGACGTGAAGGAGAAACAAACCTCTCTCTCCTTTAAGTTACCATATGTGGGTGCTCTGTTTATCGTTTATCACGGTGGCCTTTTACACACACACACACACACACACACACACACACACACACACACACCCCTTTGGCACTAGCCCAGCTGCCCGTGTCGCCCACACGTGAGGGATGCTCTGGGGCAGCTGAACACCCAGGGAGGCAACAAGAGAACAGGGGACAGAATCCCAAACCCTGGGCGTGGGCTGCTACCCAGAGGCAGGAGGCTCAAGGTACCCCACTGTTGTGGTAATTCAGGGTTAGTCTCCCTACCCACCCTCCAACTGGAGAACTCGGGGACCCCAGGTGGCATGGGCTCATGGTGTGGCTCCCGCCATTCCTCCCTGCTGTGGAACCGACTGAGGTCCCCTCTGCCTGAAAGACAAACCCAGACGTGTCCCACACTCCCTTTCCAGCCTCCTGGAAAACCAGCCCAGGGAGCCAAGCAGGACCTGGTTCCCCCCATTAAGCCCCATGGAGATTTGGGTTGTGGCCCTGTCCTGATCATCACGCGCCCCCCACCACCACCCCAGCCCAGCACACCCAGCCCGCCCGAGCCCCCACCTCTGTGTGGTCGCTGTAGATGTAGTACAGCACGTGCATGAAGATGTCGGGTGAGATGCCATGGAGGGTGATGGCAGGGAGGCCGCCTGAGGCCTCCAGCTCCTCGTTCTCTCGGAAGTGGTCATCCAGCAGGGCCCGGAAGTAGTCGCTGCGGCCGCAGAAGAAGGCCTGGGGGAGGCTGGGCTCAGGAAGGGCGAGGGCCCGGGCCCATGCCCGGAGAGCTGGCCAGGGACTTAAGGCAAGGGGGCGGTGGTGTAGGGGGGAAGGGACGGCACCTTGTGGCAGAGAAAGCTGCAACCTTCCACCCGGAAGCAGACATCAGGACAGCTGTTGAAGCCGTCAGGGCAAGGGAAGGGCAGCTCCCCGAGATCACCCTGGGGGGACAGGAAAAAAAGACACCCTCAGAGCAGGTGGGACAAGGAAGAGTGGCCAGGCCCAGCTGAAAGCCTCTTCTAGCTCCATCCCCGAGGGGTGGACTGCTGCCCCCTTTGAAAACACAAAAAACAACAAAATTGAGCTTAGAAAAAGAAAGCAACTAGGGTGCCTGGGTGGCTCAGTCGGTTAAGCGTTTTGCTCGGGTCACGGTCTCAGGTCACAGGATCAAGGCCTGCTAGGGGCTCCCTGCTCAGCAGGGGAGCCTGCTTCTTCCTATCCGTATGTCCCTCTCACTACTCCTGTGCGCGCGCGTGCTCTCTCTCTCTCTCTCTGTGTCAAATAAATAAAATCTTTAAAAAAAAAAAGAGGGGCGCCTGGGTGGCTCAGTGGGTTGAGCCTCTGCCTTCGGCTCAGGTTATGATCTCAGGGTCCTGGGATGGAGCCCCCCATTGGGCTCTCTGCTCAGCAGGGAGCCTGCTTCCCTCCCCCCCCCGCCCCCCTGCCTGCCTCTCTGCCTACTTGTGATCTCTCTCCCTCTGTCAAATAAATAAAATCTTAAAGGGAAAGGGAAAGGAAAGGAAAAGGAAAAGAGAAGCAAAGAAAAGAGAAGTGACTGTCTCTAGGTCACACAAGGGTCGAATCCGAGAGTGGGACTTGTCTACCACAGCCATGCCCACATCAGGCCCCATCCCAGGACACCTTGTGCTTACTCGGAGCTCAGGGGGCAGGGCGCAGTCGGCCAGCAGGGCCATGTCCTCCCGAAGCCGGGGGTCTGCCGGGGGGGGCTCAATAGTCAGCACCTTCACGCACGTGCCTGGCTTGGATGCCACTGTGGAGGGGAGAGTACATCTTCACGGAGCCAGGTGGGCCCTGCCACTTCCCGCCCGACGCCCTGGACCCCAAGCCTGGACGCACCGAACTCAGACACCTTCTCACACTTGGCCTCCAGGTCACTGAGCAGGTCCCACAGCTGGCACTGCTTGGCCAGGCGCTCGCAGTCACTGACATGCTCCACTCCGACATCCAGGCGGCCTGGGTGCAGCACGGGAGGCTCAGGACCCAAGAGGAGCCCTCCACTGTCCCTAGCCCCGGGAATCCTAGGTCTACCTGCTGCCTTGGGTGTCCCATCGGGAGCCACTGCCCAAGTTCTACAGGCCTTGGGACAGACACGAGAGGGCTGTCTGCAGGCGGGACAAGCTCTGCTCATTGTCTCCCAGCCCCCCCAGGAGGCAGTTGGAGAAGTACCAGGAGGTAAAAGGGGGGCCCAAGACTATAGCTGGGTCTGCTGCTGGACAGAAACACCATCCCTGCCTGCCCACCCTGGGCCCAGAGATTCACCTGTGTACAGGTATTGTAGCAGGGCCCCAAAGGCCACGGGGTTGATCTGCAAGCAGACACAGCCGGGAGGGAAGGTCAGAGGCGGCCACCCAGTACAACCCCTCTGCCGTCCCTCTGCCCCCCTGGATGGACGCACCAGTGGGTGCCTCAGGACCACGACATTCTTGCCCTTCCATTTGGTGTCCAGCATGTTGGCAAAGTAGGCACTGCGCACACCCAGGACACAGCGATGTGCCCGGAAGGGCTTCCCGTGCACAACAAAAACCACATCACTGTGGATGCCCTGCTCCAGAAGCCTAGGGAGGGGGATGCGGACGGGGTGATCAGCACGCGCCTCCCCCCGTCTCAGCACAGCAGCCCCCATCCCACCCTGCAGGAGAGCCCTCAGCCCCACATCACCGCCCCGCACCCCATCTCACCGCTGCAGGAAGTCGTCATAGTAGTCCCGCCTCCTGCAGGAGGCTGTCACCTGCTTGTAATCGCGTAGGGCCCGGCGGATGGGGTCACTCAGTGCCCCATAGAGGCAGCGCTCCCCATCAAAGGTGTTGGCCTCACAGCGGGCTCCTGGGGGGAGCAGGGTCAGGAACATGCACACCGTGGCTGGGATAGGGTCTGGGGGAAGTCCTCATCTCTCCCCCTGCAACCTTCCCACATGCAGGGCCCAGCCCTGGAATGTGGAGTCCCTTCCAAATTACCCTGGGCCCACGCTGACACTAGCATTTTCCCTGCCAGGGCCTAGGCACACAGGCACATCTGGGCACCACAGGCTATAAACACAGCAGGCTCAGAGACCGCCCTGTTCTGTGCACTGGAGACACAATGACAAACAGACAAGTCCCTGTCCCGACTAAGCTGATATTCTAGTGGGGCAGCGGCCAATAAACAGGTTAATAAATGTCAGGTGCTATGAAGAAAAAGCAAGCAAGACAAATGGTTAACAGTGGTGGTGGCTGCCACGTAGGGAGACCATGGAAGGTTACTCAGTCTGTGACCACATGCAGAGACCTGAATGGAATGAGGAAGTCTGCCATGCAAAGATCTGAGAAAGGGCCATCTAAATAGAAAGAAGAGCAAATGCAAAGGCCCTGAGGTAGAGGCAGACTAGGAGTGGCGGAGTACCGGAAAGGCCAGTGCGGCTGGAAGACTGAGCACATGGGGGAGCCACAGGGGGTGAGGCCAGAGGGGGAAGAGCAGGTCACCTGGAAACACAAAGACTGCCAAGGCATTCTAGTCTTATGCTAAATGCAATGAAAGTCTTTGGAGAACTTGAAGCCTATCAGACTTGGGAGGCCCACCAGGCTGCATTATGGAGAAGAGACTGTAGGTGGGGCAAAAGGGGCAGTCAGGAGACCAGAGGAGGCTGGCTTTGGGGCCACGGAGAGGTGCTGTAGCTGGGCTGGGTGGTGGCAGTGGAGATGGGGAAGTGGACGAGCCAGAAAATAAGTTCTGAAAGTAGAACCAACAGAACTTGCTGATCGATGTGTGTAGGGTGATGGAGAGACAGGACTTGATGGGATGTGCAAATGCAAACCACACACACACACACACACACACACACACACACACAGAGGCCCGGCCCCTTCTCTCACCATTGGCCAGAAGATAGAGTACTAGCTCCTCGTGCCCACACAGGCAGGCATAGTACCTGAGAGAGGGAAAGAAGGAGTACAGGAGGCAGTTACCAGGACTGAAAGCCCCTACCCCGCACCTGCTGTGACCACCCACCCAGCTGGCACTCACAAGGGGGTGCTGTCCCACTTGTCCCGCACATTCACCTCCACGTCCCGTTGCTCCAAAAGGTACCTGGGCGGGGAGGAGGTCAGAGCCTGAGTCAGGACAGGTTCATGGTCTGCGAGAGGAGACCCACAGACTGGGGAAAGAGAAAACATCCCTTTTGGCTGAGGGAAGTCTCCCCTAAGAGAGGGCAGAGGACAGGCAGACTGGAGCAGGAAAGGCATTCGAAGCAAAGGGACCAACATAGGTAGACAAGGTGTAGAGCTGGGAACTCAGAAGGCAAACAGTGAGCCTCAGAAGCAGGACCCAAGAGCTGAGGAGGCCAAGACTCTGGCCTGAAGGTATTTGGGAGAGAGTTGGTGGTGATCGGCATCTGTTCCGCCAGAGCCCTCTGGCTGCTTGGGCCAGCAGACTGGATCCGGGAGACTGGAGGTAGGGAGACCAAGAAGGGGTTGGTGTCCGGGTGGTGTGGAAGCGTGAAGAGAAGTGAACAGATTCTAGAAGGCACAAGTCAGGAGACATGGTAGCTGATGGCATGTGGGAGGCAAGGGGGGGGTCATCACGGATGGTGATGAAGCCATCACTGAGGGCAGGAAGCCTGGGGGAGAGGTCCAAGCTGGGCCAGGAGTGCTCCTGAGCTGCACTCAGCTTCAGGGGTTATCAGCTAACGCCTAGGTGACACCTGCTGCTGGCGAGGGACCAGGGACGCTGTGGGTCAGGAAACCTGGGGCAAGCCCAAGGGAGCTAGTAGTGGGTCAGACACAGGGAATAGGAAGGGAAGGGCCCACCAAGTAAGATGCCCCACATCCCAAATAGGCATCCGGTCACTCCCTGTTCTATGGCGACTTCAGCGCCAGATCTGCTTTAACTGCATTTAGGAGTTTCCAAATCTCCAGGGATCAGAGGTTGATTCTGGGTCCTAGGTGTTCCCAGCATGCCCGGTCGGGAGCGCATCAGTGCAAGGAGCCACGTTTTGGAGTCCCGAGCCCGTCCCGGGGTCTGACCTCCCGGTCCTGAGCGCTCAGAGGGCGACCCTCCTCTCTGCGGCTCCGCGTAGCAGTCCTCTCCTCCGGGAACCGAGGGAGTAAAACACCCCCAGCACTCCGTCCTGGCGCACCCCGGCTCGGAAAGCTGCCTCCGCCCCCTGCTTGGGCGCCCAGGAGGTCTCAGGGGTTAGGTCTATGGTGGGTCCAGCGCCCCGGCTGCGGCGGCGCCGAGGCGCGCGCCTGTCCCGAGCCGGTCCACGGCACGCCCCAGGGCCGACGGCGCCCCAAGGGCGCCCCTTCCACCCCGCACCCCCCGGGGGCTGCGGGGTCCTCACCGCACTCGGCCCACATCCCCCTTTCTGCAGCTGGCGAAGAGATCGCTGGTGTCCATGGTACGGACGGCTCGGACCCCGGGCGAACGACCTCAGGCGTCGGTGGTGGCGGCGGCGGCAGCAGCGACGCGCCCCGGCCGGATGTAAACACACGCGGCCCCGCCCCGCTCCGCAGCGGCGCCTGGCGCCCGGAGGACCGACCCGGACCGCGCCGCCCCGCCCCTGCACGCCCGCCCCGCCCCACCCCGCCCCGCCCCGGAGCAAGAACGAGTCCGGCAGGCAAACGGGCTGTGCCCGGCGTGGTCTCCGGGCGGCTTTAATGGGGGTCCCGGGGCGCGGCCGGGGAAGCGGGGCCGTTCCGGGACCGGCCCCTCGGGCCGTCAGGTGGGAGTGGGGAGGGCTGTGCCGAGACTGTTCCGTGAGTCGTTGGGAAGCGGGAGGACCCCGCACCGAGGGCCGGGCTGCGGGAGAGCTGCCGGGACCGAGAGGGGAGGCGCGGCTCGTCCCGGCACAGCCCCAACGGGACGAGGGCACGGTCGCGGGGTCACAGCGGGCCAGAGCTGCCGGCGGGCGGGCGCCCTCACAGGTGCGTGTCCTCCTCGAACACGTCCGAGTCCTCGGGGTCCCGCTTGCCCCCCATGAGCGCGCTCCAGCCCCCCGGACCGTTGACGGCCCCGCCGCCGTTCAGGCTGGGCTGCTTCTCCTGCATCTCCGACTGGCTGTCGCTGGCCACGTCCAGCGTGGGGTTGTCGTGGCAGCCGTTCTCTACGAAACGCAGCTCCTCGCCGTGTGACTGCAGCGGTGGGAGAGGGCCGATGGGCGAGCGCCCCCAGCCAGGCCCCCACCCGCCCGAACAGCTCTGGGCACGCGACCGGAACCATTCGCTGTTCCTTCCCTGGTCTGTGAAACCCGATACAGGGAGCCCCAGAGGACCCTCGACAGGTGCCCATTCCCTTTTGTTCCATTCCCACAACCAAAGTCCTGGAGGAGCCTTTGCACTAAACAATCGGAGGCCTCCCTGACATCATCTGATCTCTCCCCACACCCCCCCACTGCACCTCTAGCACCTACGATGGTGCTGGTGCCCTGCGGACAGGAAGGACAAACTGGGGGGTAGGCTCCCGACAAGCAGCTTGAGGCACAGACCCCATCCCGGGACAGCTACTACCACCCCACCTGCAGTGCGCAGTCTCAAATGACTGAACCTGCTGGGTACTCTCTCCTCCACAGGCAGCACCCCCAGCCCAAGCCCCCCGCCGATGTGCCCCTCCCATGCTCACCACGTGTTTGAGCTTGGGCAGCCGGCGCTGCCAGCAGTTGTAGAGCAGGCCCAGCACGATGATGATGACACAGATGGCACCGATGACCACCAGCACCACAAAGAGCGTCCCATAGTCGCTGCGCACCTGGCTGGCCCGTGCCTGGCAGCTGCTTGTAGTGGAGTAGTTCTGGATGCCAATCTGGGTGTGCAAGGGGCCCGTTTCCTCAGCTGAGGTCCTGGGTGTCAGGGCTCCCCATGGGGCTCAGGGACAGGGGACAGGCTTTGAGAAGAGCTAGCATACTCCTGACTACACTCTCTTAGAGGCCTGGACCTGTGCTCGTCTGGGACTCCGTCCGTCCCTGTCCCTGCCCAATCCCCATGCGTTCACTCGAGGGCAGCGGCAAGCCTCTCAATGCCATGCCTCCATTCCCAGCCTCCCCTCACATCCCCACCATGACTCTCTGCTCTGCCCCTGTCCCTGTTGGGGCAGACGTCTGGCTCCACTATTGATTCAGGTCCCCGAAACACAGCTTCCATCTGGGGCATGGAGGTGTCCTGGCATCATTCTAACCATTACGGGCTACAGACAGTGCAGATCGGAATGCTGGGGACAGCCCACATCCTGGGCCACCACCAGCCTCCCAACTTCCCCCCTCTTCCCACTAAGAGTGGGTGGTCACCAGTGGCATCTGGCTGGCTGGTACCCCCGCCACACTGCAAGCTGTCTTGGGCGGGCTGCTCTTCTCAGGCCTAGAGGCTGCTGTGTCCGTCCTGGGCCAGGCAGGTGCTCTCTCCATGAATCAGCACCTCAGGCAGAGTGCAGCGAAGGGGAAGTGCTATCCTCGTCAGATGACAGGTGCCAGGGGAAGGGTCCGGTCTACTAGCTCCCAGTGAAGAGACCTGGGAGCCTCCCTTTCTGCCTCGGACTCCCCTACATGAGGTCTCATCTCTGCCTGGGTGTCTATGAACATCCTATTTCCAGTACTTTTTTCTATTGACCTTTTAAGTTATCAAAGATCAGTTTCTCTTGCTAGGTTCACCCACCTAATTGAAATTGCTAAATTTGCCAGACCAGGCCAGTCTGAATTTGCCAGACCACAGTCAGTGTCTAGCAAAGCTAGAACACCCAGGGGCAAGGAGAGGCAGGAAGTTTCTGTGGGGAAAAAAAAAGATGAAGGCCAGCCCAAGTTTCCACCTTCCCCCGACCCCAGTACCCTGTGTTCATGAATCCAGAACTTCACAACAACTGGACAGGCCCTTGGTAGCCATCCAGGTAGTAGGGACAGCATCGTGCTTAAGGCCTGGGCTCTTAAATCCTTCAGGCCTGGTCCAAAGCCTGGCTCTGCTGCTTCCTGGCTGTGCGTTCTTAGGCGGGTCACTTCCCTTCTCTGGGCTACAGCTCTCATCTTAAATAGGGCACCAACGGTACTCAGTGGGGAACCTTATTTAATCCTCACAAGGCCCAGGCTGGCGCTGAGGGCCAAGTGAGAGAACCAGCACAGTCTGGCACTTAGGAAGCATTCAGTGTGCTTATCAAAAAAACCCCAGCATGACCACCTTTCCGCCCTGCGCGTGACAGATAAGGAGGTGGGGCGCACGGTCATGCCCAGCTCATCTTCCCCAGCTGTGAAATACTGCAGAGCCTGGGAGAAGGGAGAGGACTGATGCCAGGTCACTGGGTTTCACAGTGCGGAGCTGGCATGGTGGCCGTCTTGGGGAAAGGAGGGGAACCGAGGTCCTCCCCTGCAGAGCAAGTGGAACAAGGAGCAGGACCGGGGGTGGGGGCTGCCCCTCCCACAGGCCCCGGCTCTGCTCAGCCCTGCACAGGAGTCAGGCTGGCCAGAGTGCTCCTCAGCCCATGTCTCTAGGACCGGCCGTGCAGCTGGCCAACTGCACTGGGTCAGGGCTGCCCCTCAGGATGGCGGGGCCGTCCCCTGAGCCCGAGCCCCATCCTGCCAGACGGTGGCTGACTGATGGCTTCTGAAGCACGCCCCTGCCTGTCGTGCTTGCTTCTGTGGTTTCTGAAACTGCATCGCGCTCTCCCACCCCACGAGGCCCCTGCCCAGTTCCTAGGGCAATTCCCACTTACTCACAGGACTCCTGCTGACCAGTCCGGATACCCCTTGGAGGTCCCATTCCCTCTGAGTCCTATCCTGACCACCACTCCCTCTGGGCCCTTTTGTGAACTGTGCAGTGGTGCATACACATTCCTATACATTCACACACTCTGCCTCTCCCATGGGAACTGTGTCTCAGGAGGACTGAAAGGAGGAGCTGTGCAGAGTAAGAGTCAGACTTCTGCTCCTCTGCACCGCCATGCAGGCCTGCTCCCAGAGCTGTAAGGAACCGGAGGGTAGGTCCCTGCCTTCTTACCTCCACCAGATTCCTGCGGATGTCACCCAGCATGGAAAGAACGTCTTGAGTGGGCACCACCCCTGGGGGGAGACACCGTCATCAGCACAGCCTTGGGCACAGGGGGCGCCCCCAGCTCCCTGGGATAGCCTCTGGCCTAAGCTTCCAGAGCCTTGCTTCCCTGCTCCTGACCACACGCAGACCCCATGGTGTGTGCGCTCCCCCTCTCCCCTATGCTTGCTCTCGCCAGCTGCCCCATTGCAAAGGAGTGAACGGGCGCCATGTGACAGGTGGGACATGGGACGGTCACTCCCACAGCCCCACACTGCTGTGTTCTGAACACGTTCCCCCCACTCAGCCCACCACTTGGGGTGCAGTGCCCATTGTCTCCAGTGGTACTGCTGAAACCACACCTCTTCCCCTCCTGGTCCCGATGCTGACACCCTCCTCCTCTTCGCCGGAACTCCAAATAAACTCCACTTGAACCCTACACTAGGGGCCCAACTGCTACCTCTTCTTGCTGTCCTAGGGTCTAAGGTCAAAGCCCTGTCTGGGTGCTTTCCTGTGCTTCCGCAGACCTCCCGTGGCCCTCGGGAAGTGGTGCTCGTTTGACGCTGCCTCCCTGGGCCCTCCCTTCCCTGTGCTGCCCCCCGCTCACCCTGCTCGCCCACCAAGGTCATCAGAAGGTGCTGCTCCTTCTCGCTGGGCTTGCTCAGGGAGATGTGCCAGTCCCCGTGGTGGCCACTGCCGTGGCGGGGCAGCACCTCCTCCACCAGGGCCAGGAGCTGCAGCCCTCGGTGCTGCCGGAACACCTCCTACAAGGATGAAAGCAGAGCCCCCAAGCCAGTGAGGGAGAGGGCTCTACTGACCCCCCGCCTCCAGGTCTAGCCCCTGCTCCAGCCTCCAACCTCCAGTGGCCAAACCCTGGGAGAGGCCATCTGGCTACTCCAGAGGGGTCTGCTCTTGTAGCCCTGGAGACCGTCGAGAGCCTCTGAGCCCAGCCTTTGGGTGGAACTGTGTGAACCCCAAGACACACATCCAGTGGGCATCCAGATGCTCCTTCCTCCCTGGGCCTCTCACAAGAGGAAGGTATGGGGCCTGCCCCGCGATACTCACCGTTGAGCTTGGGGACAGATACAATCCCGTGCGACAGGTCTGGGAAGTGGGTGTGTCATGTGTGGAGGCCGACAGAAATCTGCTGGTGGGGCCTGAGTATTCAAGTGCACGGGGCAAGGGACGAAGGTACGAGGAGGTCAGGCGTGCAACAGACCGAAGTCGCACACCAGACCCGGGAGGGCAGGTGGGGAACGGGAACAGGCTCACCTCTCACCCGTCACTGCAGAGACACAGCCCAAAGCTGGGGAATCAAGAAAGCTATCTGAGTACTCTTACGGGGGCACTGGTGGCCAGAGGAACTAAAACAGACACGGTTAAAATGGTAACCCCTGGAAGCAGGGGCAGAAGGAGGGGTACAAGCAGATTTTGTTCCCACCTGACACTCGCTTGCACTTTTTAGATTTTCCTGACCTTATGTATATATGATTATGTAATTTAAAAACCAAGAACAAGAGGCAGGTACCAGCCAGGAACTCAGTGAGTGGCAGAAACCCAGGCAGGCCAGCCACCTAGTCCCATCGGGAAGAGACCCTGCAGCTTCTCCCCACCCCCAGCCTCCTCTCCAGCAGCCTTCTCCCTCTGTAACCAGGAGGTCACCGACCCCAGTTCCTGGCCTCCACACCTCCTAGAAACGCACCTCTCCCAGCTGTTGAGCTTTCTCTTGAGTGCCTGGCCTTAGAGCTTTAAGCCAGGGCTGCCTGCCAGGCCCAGGCTTCTCATCAGACCATGCGGGGCCCTGACATTCCCATCTCCTTTCTGGTAGAGCCCAAGCTAGGGAGGCTTCGTGGTCATCATCCCAACCTAAGGCCACCAAGGGGACTTGTTACCATAACAAGTGCCAGGTGCGAACGTGAGCCTTGGCCCTCACTGGCTGAACAGACAGCCAACTCGGTTCTGAATTTGGGAGAGAACCAGTACCTAGAGAGAGCCACGCACAGCTAGGAAAGCCCTATTCCCAAAATAGTTCCCACTGTCTTCGTGTGCACGTGTGTGCGTGTGTGTGGGGATGGGGTACAATCTGCGTCTACCTGAGCAGCAGGCGCTGTACCCAGCAGCCTCCCTGCTTACAAAAGGAATACATTCCCACCACAGGCAAGGCCTCCCCCCATGCCACAGGCCTGTGACCCCCCATGTGTGCAGACCACACATTTTCTGGGTCAAGATGTCTGTCCGGCTTAAGCCCACAGACCCACAAGGTCCACTCCGGCAGCATCTGATGACTATACATTTCATGCCATTTATTTTGTAGACGGGAGCTGAGTGTTTTTGGCCTGGGGAGAAAGCTCTGAATTTGAAGTCAAATAAATCTGGGTTCAAATTCCGGTTCTGCCATTCATCAGCTCTGTGCCCTTCAGCACAATACTGCACCTCTCTGAGCCTTGGTTTCCCCCTCTGAAGAAGTACTTATTCAGTCACAGGCGCCAGGACAACTGGATATCCCAGTGTAAAAGAAAAAAAATTCACACTACAATCAATTCCAGATGGATGCCAGATCTAAAGCTTTTAGAAGCACAGAAAGCTATCTTCAGGGGTGCCTGGGTGGTGCATCCACTGAGCGTCCAACTCGGGTCATGATCTCAGGGTTGTGAGATCCAGCCCCAGGTTGGGCTCCATGTTCAGTGCAGAGTCTGCTTGAGTTTATCTCTCCCTCTCCCTCTGTTTCTCTCCCCTGTGCTCTCTCTCTCTCTCCTTCTGTCTCTCTCTAAAATAAATCATTTAAAAAAAAAAGCTATCTTCATGGCCTCTGAGTAGGCAAATATTTCTAAAATGGACTTAAAGACACTAACTAAGAAGGAAAAAATTGGTAAGTAGGATTATTTATGATCAATTTTTAAAAAATTGAGAACTTCCATTTATTGGAAGGTACCATTAAGAGAGGGAAAGGGCAGCCCACTGAATAGCAACCAATATTTATGAGATATATATGTACACACACACACACTTAACAGATATCTCATATCCAAGATAAGAAATAATTCATAGAAATCAATAAAAAGAAAGTCAAGATAATCCAATCGGATCCCATCAGCCAAAACACATATGAGAAGGTGCTCAACTTCATGAATCATCAGGAAAATGCAAACTAAAACCACAAAGTGATACCACTACACTATACATCACGGAAACCAGTTAAAATGAAGAAGACAATGGGAAGGGTTGACAGAGACAGGGGACAACCAGACGCGTCATGTGCTGCTTGAGGCAGGAGAAGTTGGTGCAAACACTTTGGGAAGTTGTTGGATAGCATCTGTTCAAACGTGAATAGGTGCAGGGACTGTGTTCCTGCATGCCACCCATGACAACGGTCCACATGCTCACCAAAGCACGTGTCCGAGAACATCCACAGTAGCCTATGCCCCAGAGCCTGAAGTGGAACTACTCCAAGGCCCAGCAACATTAGAGCAGATGCATGAATGGAACACTAGACAGAAGCACGATGAACCAACTTCACTACGTGCAGCCAGCCATCTAGATGAATCTCCAAAACAGAACTTTGAAGGCGAACAGCCGGACACAAAATACTACCTACTGAATGACTCTTTATATAATAAAGTTCAAAAACATGCAAAATCAATGTATGGGGTTATAAACCAATAAAATGGTTTCCCTTGAGGGAACAGTGTCTGGAAAGGAGAATGAGAGGGCTTTGGGCAGTGCTGATTGCATTCCACGTCTTGGTGTGGTCCTTTTGTGATGATCCATCAAGCTGCACACTTAGGATCTGCGTGCTTTTCTGGACATAAACTGTAAGTCATTAGAACTTTCCTTAAGTGCAATGGTCTCTTCCTTGCTGACTCCTGGGTGGATGGTCCTTCCCTCACATCACACCGTTTCTCCCACAGTCGGGGCTCCAGCTCCCCTGCTACTGTCCAAGCCCCCATGTCCAATGCCCTGAAGCTGCATGCAACTCCTCCAAGTGTCTGGCATGGTCCTGATGGCAAGGAGGAAGGGACACGTAACCCAGCCCATCATTTTGACTCGTGGCATCACAGCAGATAGAGCTGATGACAGTCCTGCTCTTCCACTTTGTTACAAACAAAAATACCAGGGGAAAAATATAGGCAGAAACAGAGGGAACTCAAAGCCAGAAGAGTGAGAAGGTGCTAAAGCTGCAGCAATTTGCAGGGGTCGGTCCAGGGCCCACGAATGGAACCCAGGAGCTGGAGGCTTGGCTTTAAATGCTTACGTGTTCTTGGCCCACGTGAGATGAGGAACTAGAGCAGAGTATCAGGCTGGACCCTGAAGCCCCAAAGAGCAGCCTTTCAGTGAAATGGGGACTCAGAAACATTCCTGCTCACCCAGAAGAGGTGTCGTGGGCTCTGCCATCTGCCCGGGTCCATGGGGAGGAAAAAAAGTTTATCCAAGATCACTTAAAAACCCAGGCTTGTGCTTCACCTGGGTGTGGAGTCCAAATGTGCAGTCCTTCATGACATAAAAATCCAAGCCAAGAAATTAAGATGACACCTGACCTAGGACTCCTGGAACTCCCAAAGTTTCCCTGAAACCACTCTGTTGGAACTCTTTTACAAGCTGGGATTACAAGAGGAGATCACAATAATAAAAAATGATCCATACCAGGGAACAAGATACAAAGCCACAAACAGGAGAACTGGTATCTCAGGATGTCGTGTTATTAAAAAAAAGGAAAGAGCTCATGAAATCAATATACTTAAGATAATTCAGAAAATGAAGGACTAGAAACCATAATGAAAGAAGGCAACAAAACGAAGAATAAAGGGAAGGATTTGGAACCAAGGAGAAATTCTAAAAATACAAAACAGTTATCTATATTAAAGATTCAGTGGATGGATCAAACAGAAGATTAGACACTGCTGAAGAGAGTTACTAACTTGGAAGATAAAGCTAGGAAATCACTCAGAATGCATCAGAGAGATTTATTTATTTATATTTTGGAGAGAGAGAGAAAGTGTGAGCAGGGAAAAGGACAGAAACAGAAGGAGAGAGAGAATCCTCAAGCAGATTCCTTCCTAAGTGTGGAGCCCCATGTAGGGCTCCATCCTAGGACCCCGAAGAGCCAAAACCAAGGGTTGGATGCTCAAACGACTGAGCCACCCAGGCGCCCCTCATCAGAGAAATTTCAAAAAGAGAAAGCATAAAAGTGTTAAGAGACATCGTAGATAGAAAAATAAGGCCCAATAAACTTCTAATGAGAATGAGAGAGAGGGGCGCCTGGGTAGCCCAGTCGTTAAGCATCTGCCTTCGGCCCAGGTCATGATCCCAGGGTCCTGAGATCGAGCCCCACATCGGGCTCCCTGCTCGGCGGGAAGCCTGCTTCTCCCGCTACCATTCCCTCTGCTTGTGTTCCCTCTCTCTCTGTGTTTCTCTCTGTCAAATAAATAAAATCTTTAAAAAAAAAAAAAGAACGAGAGAGAAATGGGAAACTGGTAGTATCTGAGAAACTGCATATTCAGTCCTACTTCCAGGAATTTACTCTGAAGATACACCCGAACAGCAGAAAAATACATACGCACACAGTTATTCGATGCAGCCTTGTAAATAACTGCAGGATACTGGAAGCCACCCAAATGCCCATACAACGGAAATTTAATGAATAATCTATAATACATACACATCACGGGGGATTACTGAGTTGTAAAAATAAAATGATTGAGAATAATCTCCATGAACTAACTAAAGGGATTTCCAGCATATATTGTTAAGCAAGAAAAGTAAAATACAAAACGGTAATGTTATGGACTGAGTTGTGTCTCCCAATAATTCATATGTTGAAGTCTAAGGCCCTGTACCTCAGACTGTGACTGTATTTGGAGACAGGATCTTTCAAGCGGTGATTAAGTTAAAATTGAGGTCATTAGAGTGGCCCTATCCAATCTGATGGGGTCCTTAACAAGGGAAGGAGATTAAGGACACGGTCATGCACAGAGGGACAATGATGTGAAAAGACAAAGGGAAGATGGCCATCTGCAAACCAAGGAGAGAGGCTTCAGGAGAAACCAGTCCTCCTGACACCTTCATCCTGGACTTCCAGCCTTCAAAACAGTGAGGGAATATATTTATGTTTTTAAGCTAGCCAGGGTGGTACTTTATTATGACAGCTCTAGCAAACTAAACAAAATATAAATTGTATGCTACCTTTCCTGCAAGAAAGAATGGAAGAAATTACGTATCTATCTGCTTATTTCTATAAAAAGAAACCCAAGAAGGATAAGCAGAAATTAATGAGATTGGTTACCTAGAGGGAGTGAGTGGGAATGAAGGACAAGAGGTGCTAAGGGAAAGGGGTGATTCTCTAAGCACACATTTTTGTGTCATTTAGATGGTTAGAACCGCACTGTTTTAGATGCTCAAAAATACAAGTAAATCAACAAGGATGAGGGGGAAAAAGTCCAAAACTGAATGCAAGCAGAAATAAATAAATCTAACTATACCTTAAATATGTCTCAACTTACTTTCGGATAGTTTGGAAAAATACTAAGAGCTGGTGAATCTGGCTGAAAGATACACAGGATTTTTTTTGTACCAGTCCTCTGAAATTATATCAAAATGAAAAGCTACCAAAAAAGGACATGAGAAAATTAAAGACATTCTTTACACCAATAAGGGCTGATACAGACATATCCTTGTAGAAAGAGCTGCTGAAGGGTATATTCCAGGAAGAAGGCAATTAATTCACAAGAAAGGAATGAGGATGTGAAAAGACATTTAAGAAAAGAAATAAAGCAAAATAAGCACTGACTGATAATAATAATGACTAATCCTCAACATCACTAATCATCAGAGAAATGAAAATCTAACCCATAATGAGATTCCGCTTCACACCCATTGGGATGACCACTATTCAAAAAAACAGAAAACAGGGGCACCTGAGTGGCTCAGTCGGTCAAGTGTCTGCCTTTAGCTCAGGTCACAATCCCAGGGTCCTGGGATCAAGCCCCACGTCAGGCTCCCTGCTTAGTGGGAAGCCTGCTTCTCCCTTCCCGACCTTCCCCATACTCTTGCTTTCTCTCAAATAAATAAAATCTTTAAAAAACAACACACACACACACACGCACACACACACACACACACACACACAGAGAAAGAGAGAGAGAGAAAACAAGTGTTGGTGAGGATGTGGAGAACTGGAACCTTGGTCCACTGCTGGTGGGAGTGTGAAATGGGGTAGTCACTGTGGAAAATGGTACAGATTTCTCTAAAAATCAAAAATAGAGGCACTATATGATCCAGCGATTCTACTTCTGGGTGTGCATACTCAAGATAATTGAAACAGGGTCTCAAAGAGATATTGGTGGGCTCATGTTCGTAGCAGCATTATTCACAATAGCCAAGACAGGGAAGCTACCCGAATATCCATCGAGGGACAAGGAGACACACAAAATGTGGTCTATAGCTACCACAGATATTATTCAGACTTTAAAAAGGAGGAAATTCTGACACACTGCAACATAGACCTTAAGAACATTCTATTGAATGAAATAAGGCAGCCACAGAAGAACAAATACTGTATGAGTCCACTTGTAAGACATACTCAGAGTAGTCAAATTCCCAAGATGGTGGTTGTCGGGGGCCTGGGAGAGTGATTAATGGGGAGAGTATACTTTTGTAAGATGGAATGTTCTGGAGATTTGTTTCATAACAATGTTAACATACTTAATGCCACTGTAGTACCTTAAAAATGGTTAAGATGATCAATTTTTGTGACATTTTTTACCCTGATTAAAAAAAGACCCACCATAAAAAAATCATGACTAAATAGGCAGAGATCAAATAATAAATGAGAAAAACTAACAAGACAAAAACAGGGAAAGCAGAATGAAAGCATCTTTATACATGTATGTGTTACTTGGAAAGAAGACAAGCGTTATCTTTAGACTGTATTGTTCAAATACGCACATACAAAATTTAAGGGTCTCAAGGACCCTTACTGTGATCTCTAAGTACCATTTCCCAATAAGGAATGAGGGCTTGGAGAAATGCACAAGATGAGCCCAAACATCTTATTATATCAGAAATCAAGGAAGCTATCAAATACGAATTGGTTGGTCAAAAAGACTTAGAAACTCTCACTCTTAGAGGCTCTCACTGGCCAGAGATGGGGCATGTAAGCAATAATAAGAATAAATAATCACTGCAATAATTGAAAATGTGTCAATCATGTTTTAAAAAAATCTACTTGTTTATTATTTATAACGGGAAAAAAGAAAACAACCTCCTGGGTCATTTTTGAATTAAAATAGGCACGTACTTTCACTTTTCCCCAAACCCACTAAATGATAAACAATTTTTTTCAAGGTCTAAAACCACAAAGACAAAAACAAACCAAAACGGAAGAGGAAACAAGAACAACAAAGTCTGGACACTGGAGGCATATGGATGAGTTAGAATTTCCTGATCTAGCAAGCCCCAAAAAGCCAAATCCTCAGCCGAAATGGGACAAGCTGAGAAGCAATCACACTTACACTGTCAAACTCCCAACTAAAACGCTCTTGAATAAGCAGCACTGGTTACCTTTGGAAGGGAGGACGAAAATGGTTCTAAAAATAGGAAAACTGTTCGAAAGGCTGTTTAAGAAGCAGCTGGATCCCTAATTCCTCTTCCCAGCACTGCAGAGCTGACAAATGTCCCTGCCCCCTGGCAGAAGACTGGAAATTGATTCTGCAAAGAGGGTAAAAGAGAGGCCCTCTGACCCAGAGGACACAGGGCATCACTGTGTGAGGGGAGCTCATGCTCAAAGAGGGAGTAAATGAATCTATCCGTGCTCGCCTGCTCTAACACCGAGGTGCCCAGCCCTCTCCACATCCTGGCTCCCAGAACACTGACAACCAGCCCTTTGTGCTCCCGGTAGGACAGACATTCCTTTTTCAAAGAATCTAGTTACCCAGGAAGAAGGACCTCAAAATGTTGACGTTAAAAACTGTCCAAATGGCCCAGCCAGTCCACCCTCCTGAGAAGCCACAGTTAAAAAACCCCACTCAAAGCTCAAAGCTGCAACCAGCTTTTTGATGGCCCTCCTTAAATAGTTCTGAAAGAACCCACCAGACATCTGGGGAGCAAAGGCATGTGAGAAAACCAAGGCCAAAACTAACAAATAAGGAAAGCAACTTTTTTAAAGACAGTTTCCAATATCCTACAGGCGATAAGACACTGCACACGTGAACAAAACTATTCCTTGAAACTAAACACAGAGTAGGGCAAGAATAAAAGAGCCCTTAGGAACTTAAACATATGAAGGCGCTGCTCTTTTAGACTTGGGTGGGGGCTGGCTCCTCCCCTGGGTTCGGCTAGGCCCCTTCCCATGCACAGCGCGCTCAGCTCTGCCCGGCTAGGCCGCCCACCCACTCCCATCCTTCCCTGTGGTCCCCGCCTAGCTCGGCACTCACACAGTCTATGTTCTCCGTCATGTTCAGAATGATGTAGTTCTTCCCCGCCAGATTGCTCCAGTCTTTGCAGATCACCTGGGCAGTGAGACAAAAGAAGGGTGACAGTTACAAAGGGAGGAGGAAAGGCATCCAGAGAAAGCACAGATGGAAAGCCCTCGAGAAGCCGGAAGGGGAAGGCCGGCTGCAGGTCTGTGACAGCCGGGTGGGAGCCGACAGCCTCTGCAGGGTGGCAAGCCCGGGCTCCAGCCCCAGGCTCACAAACCCAGATGTCTCCAGGGACCACACCGGCGATGTCTTCAATGAGAGGAGGGGCCTGACAGGGCTTTGCCGGAGCTACAGGACTTCAGAGGCAACCCTGCAGGGGTTTCGTGTCTCTTTGGCCAAAGGAAAACAGCCCTGCAGGCCAGATGCACAGGCTGGCAACTTGGGACTCCTTTCCCTTCTGTCCCTTCCCAGATGCGAGCAATGGCCCGGGCGTGTGTGCTGGGCACGGGTGAGGAGGAGAGCAGAGGGCATGTCTGGGGTGGGTGTGGAGATGGGGGCAGGGGGCACAGATCAGGCAGCGGGAAGGCCACAGGAGGTAGCAATAGTGCTGAATGAGGCCAGGCTAGGGAAGCCGAGCTCTTCCAAGAGCTTTGCGTGGTGTTAAGTGTGCTGAGAACACCCGTGCAGGGCTGTGAGGCATGCATCCCAAAAGTTCTGCTGGGGTTCTATGTGCTCTCCAGGGGCCTGCCTCCTGGCAGAAGACTGGCAGACCTCAGCCTGGCAGACCCTCCCATCCCCACCGTGCAGCCAGGGGATGACCAGACCCCTTAGAGAAAGGTGCCGCCAGATGGCTTTCATGTGTCCTCACTTTACCTGAGTAGAATCCCAGGGTATTCTGGACTGGGCTTCGGCGGCCTGTCCTTCCCGGGGCTGCTGGCTGAGGTCTTCTTGCCCCAAGGTAGCAGAGGAAGGGGTCAGTTCCACGTCTCGGGGGGCCAGGGGGAAAGATGCTGAGGCTCCAGGGTAAAGGGGGTCTTCATCGGGGCTCTCAGCCCCACTGGGAGCTTCTGTTTGAGGGAATGACGCCAAGGACGGCACCTCCCCTTGCTTACCAGCCAGCCCCACTGCTCCCACAGTGGCCTCCTCGCTGGCTTCCCGAGGGGCCTCAAACTCTACCCCATGCCCCGCGGCTGGCAGCATTGTGGCCCCTGCCTCCTGGCTGATGAAGTCCTGATCCCCCAGGGTCACTGTACTTGGGGTGACTGCAGGCGGTGACAGGCTGGGCTCCATGCTGCTCCCCACCTCCACACCCGAGGAGGCCTGGTCCCCAGATTCTTCCTGCTTGTGTTTGGCCGCCCCCGTCATCTGGCTGCTGCTGGTGGGAGAAAAGCTGTGGACCTGAGTGTGGGCTTCTTCTTGGGATCCGATCACAGGCAGCAGCTCCTCTTCTTCCTCTTCCTCTTCCTTCTCTACCTCCTCCTTCTCCCTCTCCTCTTCCTCCTCTTCTTCTTCCTCCTCCTCCTCCTCTTCCTCCTCTCCAGGAGCCATATGCCACGGTGGCTCCACCAGGTTCATCTTGGGCAAGGGAGAGGGCAGACTTGGCACCTCTTGACCTTGGCTGGTGTCTTCTATTGGACCCGCCTTCTCAGTCAAGTCTGGAAAGGTGTAGTCTAAGGACAGAGACAGAAACCTCATTCACAAATTTCATCATCCATCACTGATCTGTTCAGTATTCACTGAGCAGATGCCATAAAGCAACCATGAGACCCACAGGGGGACAGTGGGGAGTCAGATTGCCAGTCCTTTTGGAAAGGAGTGGGAAATAAGGCTGGACGGTGGGGGTGTGGGGGAAAGACTGTGGGGGAGATGAGGGCCAGGGTAGTCCTTGTTTCCTTCGTGATGATAAAACTGACACAAATCTGCCACTAAAATTCTGTGAATACAGGAATGTATAAAGTAGAAAGAAAGTGTGTATGATCGCACCCCTCGGAGATTGCCACAGTCCATGACGAGAAGTTAATATCTCTATCGTTCTTATGATGCATTTGTGTCTCCTCATCTGGGAATTTCTCCAAGAAGACCCCAGACAACTCATCAGAAAAGGTTCCCTTTATCTCTTTCCCACTGGGTTGTAATGGGAGGTCTCTTGGTAAAACCTTCGAATGAGGTCTGAGATCACAGGGACAGATGAAACACAGAGATCAATGACCATTGTTCCTAAACTGCACTCTTTTGCTGAGATTTAGGCTCTGGCTGGGAAATTAAAAAAGATGTCAGGAGAGCTCAATAGAGCCCACTGGCTGAGCCCAGAGCCTCCCAGAATGGACAGGGTTGCTGTTGGTGGTGACGGGGAATTTTATCCTCCCTGCCATTCCTGGGAACCATAACTTGAAGTGCAGAACTGAGGAGGCCCCCTGGACAGGCAGGACTTGTTCTGGCTTTGCAGTGAAGCCTAGACCTCTTCATGGTAAAAGGACAGGAAACTCATGCCTTTTCTGTTGGGAGATTCATTCAAAACACCAGAAGTGATTTCTAGGTAGCAACTTACTTACTTTATTTATTTGTTTGTTTATTTACTTATTTATTTATTTGACAGAGAGAGAGATCACAAGTAGGCAGAGCAGGCAGAGAGAGGAGGGGAAGCAGGCTCCCTGCTGAGCAGAGAGCCTGATGCGGGGCTTGATCCCAGGACCCTGAGATCATGACCTGAGCTGAAAGCAGAGGCTTTAACCCACTGAGCCACCCAGGCACCCCTAGGTAGCAACTTTAATTGGCTGCCATTTGGTTACAAAATAAGTATCAAAGACTATTTTAAAATATTCTTTAGATATGAGAAAGGCAGTTTAAGGTGGTGAACTGGGCCTCCTCCCTCAAAATTTCTATCAAATGATAGAATGGCTTTTCAACTGTCAAATTAAAGTTTTAAAGGTTTAGGTAAATTTCTGGGAATATGGAAACCACATGAGATCACAAGAACAAATTAACCATTCAGACAAGACAAACACCAGGAAAGACACTGGAGAAGGGAGGCTCTCTTCCCAATAGAATTAAGGAGAGAAAACAACTATGGGAGTGGCAAGGACACAGAACAGTTCTGTGTCACAGAAGTTACAAGGACAAGTTGCAAGCAGCAAGGACACAGAACACAGTTCAGGTAACGGAAGCTAATTTTTAAATTCCAGTTAATATCTCAGAGAGACCCAAAGATATTGCATCCCTAAAATAAGAACAGGGTAATAAGAGAATCAAGTAGTTTCTAAAAAAGAAAAGGTCTGTGTAAATTGAAATTAAATTGTCAAAATACAAAAATTCAATAGAACAGCTGGAAGAAAAAAGGTCAAGGAAAAGCCTCAAGAGCAAAAGTAAAAGGACAAGAGAGAAAAGTTAAAAGATACAGATGATCAGTGCAAGAGGTCTAACACCTAACTAACATGATTTCCAAAAGATAAGAACCCTTAAAATGGAGAGAATAAATAACCAAAAAAGAAAATTTCCCACACATACACAAAAAAAATTTCCACACCCAGCAGTGGGAATCTTCACATTGAAAGGGTATATAATTGAGGTAAGTAATAAAAGACTCACACCTAGCCTCATTCTCATATTTCGGAATTCTAAGGAGCAAGATAAGATCCTAAAAGCTCTCAGAGAAAGAACAGGTTAACCTATAAAGTAATAATCAAATTATTTCCAAGCTTCTAATTCATAACACTAGACTGCAAGAAGGAAATTGAAAATACATTCAGGATTCTGAGGGAAGTGCATTTGAACCTGGTATTTTATACCCAACTAAACTATCATTCAAGTGTGCTTACAAAATACAGACATTTTCATATGTGCAAAGACTTAAAAGTTTTTTAATCCATGGTTTCAGAGAGAAGTAGTTAAGGAAGTTCTCCAAGAAAACCAAAGACATGGAATCAAGAAACATGAGAGGAAGTCATAACAAATAAATCTCTGGAGGGAAGCTGTGCAATGGGCCTAGGGAACAGCATTCAAATTAGAACATGGATCCATATGGCTTTGAAAATTATTACAAAAAGAAAAATTGACTCCCTATAAGAAAAAGTACAATTTTTTGAAGCTGAATGATCTTAGTGATACTTATAATATTCAGATTATAATTTACATATTAAATGACAATATTTAAATGAATAATTAAATGAACATTCATTTAAATGAATAATTAAAATATTCTACCCAATCAACTTTCGTCAAGCATACTCTTTTTGAGTAGAAGTGACTGGTAACCTAACGTCATCCACTCCTCAGCCCCTGCACACACTCTGTAGGGAAGCTTACCTATTCCCTACCCAGAGCAGTCATGGTGCTCAGGGGAGAGGTATGCTTGTGGAACAGAGACCACAGAATACAGCGGGGACCCACACCAGCCTCTGATACTGATCAGTCTAGTATCATCTTTATAAATATGAAAGAATGATCAAGATTCACAGGACCTTAGGGGAAAGCCAGGCTCATGAAGAAGCATGAAGGAGAGAAAGCAAAGCAACTCACCTCCGAGAAAAGAGTTAATCTAGAAAACAAAGAGAACTTAGAAACATTTCTTCTTAACACCTCTAGAAAGACTCGAGGAAATTACACCCATAAAACAAGTTTATACAAGAATAAAAATATTTTACTTCAATAGAAGTGAGCACTTGTTAATAGATCTGTTTAAAATTGAAATGCAATGCATAAAAACATAACTGGAATGGACTGGGTGGCCACTTGATAGGAAGATGATAAAACAGCTTGTCACATGGATGCTGGGGAAATGGACATATACAACCCCTTAGAGTGATGAGATTTCACGGTTAGAAGATTGCCCTGACAGCAATGTGCAAGAATTTGATGAGAGAGGGGATGACTGAAAGCAGAGAAAAGAGTTGGGGGCTTGCTGCAATGTTCCAGGGGAGATAAACACAGGTGATGACACTGGGAATGATGAGAGAACAGGTTCAAGAGATGACCCCAAGGTAGACTTGATACCCTGTGTGCACTGGCTGATTAACAGGAAGAAGGGGGCACTCTGGCTGACTGTCGGGGCAGCCATACCCATAGCAGAATTGGTCAAGTCTAGAGACAAAGTGCGTGGGAAACCCTTAACAAGTTTGTGAACCAGCCAATAGGTTCAGTAAAGCCTAGAATGCGCCAGGAATGTGGTTGATGGTGGTGTATCCCTTGGAGGTCGGGGAGTTGCCAAGAGGGCAAGCTGACTAAATAATCCCTCTACTCAATATGATGCTGACTCCCTCAAAGTCGAGCTCAGTATCCCTCCAGAGACAGCCTGGCTCCCAACAGAAGTCCCTCAACTAAGCTGGACAATAACAGGGGTCATGCTCTGGGTGACAAGATCTGTAGTGGGAAGACTTAGTCATCAACTTACTTGTCTAAGCGATGGTCAGTCCCTGAGTTTCTCTGGGCTTCCGTTTTACATACGACAAATGGATGCTGGTATATATGAGTTCTAAGGTTCTTTCTAGCACTGATACTCTGTGCTTTGAAGATAGTTCTGACAAATGTGTCTAACACACCAATGGCATTAAAAAACAATTCCTCTACTGTCCTAATTAAGAATAACAGGATTTATGAGATCAAAAACTCTGATTGCTGAGCAAGGTGACTTTCTTTATCCCTGTGTTCCCAGCACCTAACACCGTGCCTGCCAGGCCCAGTGCAGAAAAGAGAGCAATGTGTGTTTGGTAGACCCTTGACTGCCACCTTCTGCCTCCCGAATGCAGGGCCTGTCCCTTTAGGGAGAGAAAAGAGCCTCCAAGGGCACAGACTGCTCCTTCATTAGGCTCCCTACGTGTGTTCACTCCCAGACGGCCAGCCCCTGACTCATCATTTCTGCACTCCTTCCTCAGCGAGCTGATGAATTCCAAAGACTTTATCTATTGCCTCTCTGCTAAAGACGCCCAAATTTACATCACTCCCCGGCCTTCGCTCTCTCCAGCCCTCTCATCTCCAGAGACTTGACAAATCAGTAAACATCACACCCTGACACTCAGACTCAGCAGGACTTTTTCCTTTTTTTTTTAAACCACCTCCCAGCATTCAGAATTATTCCTTCTTCTCTTATTGTGTGATCTTGGTCCCACTGCTGATCAGCAGTGTGCCCTTGGACATTCACTTGACCTCCATGTGTCTCCTTTCCCTTATCTGTAAAATAACAACAGGACCTAGCACCCAGGGCTGTGGTCAGGAGGCAGTGAGATAAAACCTGGACACAGCCCGCACTACACAGCAAATGCGTGATTGATTTTAAGTGCTCCTCTACGTCCTCCTCCTTCTTCTTATTAAATTTTTATATGGTAAAATCATAACAGGAAAAAATGGCACCATTTTGGAAGTCTGCTCCATAGGCTGAGGGGCAGGATAAGCACCTGAGTGATGAATAAATCAGAGCAATCAAGGGAAGAAGGCAGGGCAGGAAAGGATCGATGCTTTCCTGACAAGCCTAGATATGATCTGAGTATCAGGAGGGTCTCTTACACGGAAACAAGAATTTAATGGGAGACCCAGTGGGGATGCAGACCATGAGCCAGAGGTGTGGTGGGAAGTGGAACGTGAGCAGCTGGAGGACGGACCCAGGTAGGATGAAAACGGAGATGCCACAAGAGCGGGGGGTGGGACAGGACTCAAATATGAATGTAGACCAACAAGTAAAGAAACCATGCTCAGTCCAGGAGGGAACCATGGTCTGCTTAACTGAGAAAGATACAACAGCACTTCTGTGCTATTCCTGCCAAAAAAGTAGACCCTGAATCTAATCATGGGGAAACACCAGACAAAATTGAGGGGCAGTCTACAAAATAACTAGCCTATGTCCTTTAAAACTATTAAGGTCATGAAAGACAAAGAAAGACTGGAGAATTTTCCAGAATAAAAGTGACTAACAAGACATGACAACAAACATAGTACCTGATTTTGGACTGACAGTGAACTATAAAAAATAATTTTATTTTGTTTTGCTACAGTGGACGCTTAGGGGAGGGGGAGTGGCAAGTTTGAACAGAGTTTGTCATCATGTAGTAGTAGTGTGTCCTGTCAATTTCCCGATGGTCAGTGTACTGTGATTCTGTAAAAGAATGTTTCTGTTTTTAAGAAACAGACACTGAAGTACGCAGTGTAAGTAAAGGGGCACTGTGTCTACAACTTACTGTCAAATGGTTTAGAAAAAAAATATATCTATAAGTATAGGCACATATTTGGTAAAATATTAACACTAGAGGAATCTGAGTGAAGGGTGTGTGGAATTTATTCTTGCAAATCTTCTGTAAATTTGAAATTATTTTTTAAATAAGGAATTACAGAGAGAGAGAGAGAGTCACTTTAAGTCCTGGCTAGTGAAAATGCTAGGGCCACCAGAAGAGAAGTGAAATATGGCAGGGGACAGGGCAGGCTATCCTGACCTAGGAGCTTCCAAAGGCTCCAGAAGGAAGGAACTCAGTTGCTGTGAGAGGTGAACAGTCTTGGTGGACAGCGAAGAACATGCTTTTCCCATGCCAGTGTCCAGGGAAGCAGACCAGGCTTCCAGAAACTTGACACAGTGGCCTGGGAGAGGAAGCTGGAGCAGAATTTTGGAGAGGAGTATAACGAGGTCAATTGGCAATGGAGGAAGAGAAGAAAAGCAGGGGAACGGAGCGGGGAAAGGAGAGGGATATGGTAGAGGATGGCCCCATAGTGGGGGAGGCACAATGGGCTCAGCAAGGCAGGTGGCTGCCTAGCCCCTCTTCTCCCAATGCAGTGACAGCGGTATGTCCTGAGCCCTGTCCACGGCTGTCACCGGCAGCTATGACTCCACATGGGGAAAGCCTGTGCTGCTTAGTACCCTAGGCTTTGCTTCCTAGCCCATCTCTTCAGCATCTGGAATGGGGACAGGAGGGGCCCATAAACCCCGAAACCTGTCTGGTAAGGAGGCGTACCAGCAGGGCACTCCTCACATGCCCCACACCTGGACATGTTCAAGACAGCAGGAAAGCTGGTCAAAGCCCCAGGAGGGTAGTGACAGCTGGGACACCGAAGAGAGGTGAAACTTCCCCCAGAGCTCAGACCCTCCAGAGGGGGTTCCAGCTTGGCCTCAAAGCATGGAAGGTCAAGTAGCCACACTGCAAGGACAATCAGGAGACAGGTAGCTCAGTCTCCGCAGCCCCATCGGTGTGAGGAATGCCTGGGACCTAGGCCAACCTGCCCCCACCCCTCAGCGCCTGCCCCTGCCCCTGCGGCTTCCCTCCCTGGAGGCGGGCGCCAGCTCTGTGAAGTTGCAGTACCCCCTGGTGGCTTTAATTGGAAACTACA
Organism: Procyon lotor; assembly: GCA_028646535.1. Lineage (NCBI taxonomy): Eukaryota > Metazoa > Chordata > Mammalia > Carnivora > Procyonidae > Procyon > Procyon lotor. The sequence continues at coordinate 47,584,940 of CM053603.1, forward strand.
TCTTTCCTAGACACACCCACCTCCCCCCCACCACCAAGGAAACCAGGCTTCCAAAGGACACAGCCTTTCTTTTACGGATGAGGAAAAGTGAAGCTCACAGAGGGGAGGACACTTGCTCTAAATTGTGAAAGTACACTTACCACAGCTGTAAAGTTGTAAAACCCAGGCTTGTGCGTGGTTAAAGCTAGACTTTCCAGCCACACTGGCTTGGTTAGGCCAACGCCCAGACTTGGCTTCAGATGCAAAATGACAGAGGAGCATCCCCTCTCCCCCTCCATCTGCACCACAGCCCATGGCCCATTTCTTGGAAGCTGGGCTTGAATCACCAGACTAGTTGACAAGTAAGGGCTCAAGGCTCAGCTTCAAGGTTCTGCAGCCAGGGGCTAGAACGCTGGCTAACCCGCCTCTAGGCCCGCCCACCACCCCTCTGGGACCTTGAGGCTGAGGTGAAATGACATAATGCATTCAGATCACCTCGCCCAGAAGACATGCTCTTCTCCCTGAGGCCGTCTCTTAAAGTCGCACTGCTGTCACAGTCCACGTGGCCCAGTTCACTGCAGGTGAATCCGCAGGCAGGTGTTCCTGCAAGGGGACTCCATTGGACCCCCTAGGACCTCCAAAGACCTAGGGGTTCTAGCTCAAGAAGGGACGTGGGAGGTCATCCGGACAGGAGATGGCTAAGTCTGGGTAAGATGGGCTGCCACCTTCTTCAAGAATATGTCTCCTTACAGAGGCATTTCTATGTTGGCGGCTTTTTTCTCCCCAAATTCCTTAAACCCAACTGCCGTGGTTCCTGTACAACTTAAGCACATTTCTGTTTTGTCTGCTTTCGTGAGGAACTTCTGGGAAGCATCTCCCTCGGGATAAAAACCTACGTATTTTCTCAGTTGTTCCAATTTAGCCTCCTTTGCCTGGGGCTCAGCAACTGTGATTATCCCTCATTCTCAGCCTCCTCCCCCTGCCATTCTTCATCTCTTATGGAAACTCTGGATTCGCCACACAGTTGTATCAGTGGTTACAAAATCAGCAGAGTAGGTACACAATAAATATTTGCTGGGCGAACTGCTGAAAAGCCAACAAGATTCATGGGCGAGAAGCTAGCGGATGCGAGCTGGAAAGTAAGGTTTCTGGACTTAGGCAGTGCGGTCTGAATTTAACACAGCACTCACGCTGCTCTCTCCGTGCCAGACGTGATCTCGTGGCTTGGAGGCAGCAGGAGGCCACTCTGATGAAGCTCCAGACCTTTGGACAGCTAGGATTCTCCAGGCTTTTGCTTTTTCTTTTAATCTCACTCTGGGGGCTGGCTTTTGTTCCCTAAATAGATGGTGTTGCATTTTCTCTCTCCTATGTTTCATCGGTTTTGTAAGTCTCTTTCTCCAGCTTATCAAGGTCACACTGGACTTTGTTTCTGCCTTCCAGGGTAGCCATAATCTCATGGATGACCCTTGGCATCTGCTGAAATATTAATGAACTGACTCCCCTGTTTAAGACGTGAAATTAAGACAGCCACCAAGCCAGTGGCATTGGAAGATCACTTAAATGTCCCTTTCGCTTAATGTCAAATCACTGAAAATTGCTCCCCTGAGTGCAACACTCAAGCCAGTTATTCAACCCAGTGTTAATACAAAAACACTCACGAAGTTCACAACAGACTGGTATAAAACAGAGGTGCAAGGGGAGAAGCTTTCTGTAGAATTCAAAATGACTTTGTAATGGTCAACCTCAGTAGTCATCAAAGAAATGCAAAGAAATGTAAATTAAACATGATGATACAGTTTTGGGGCTGCCAACCTGACAATATACGTATATATTTAATGATAATACCGAGTATTGGATGAGTGCAGGAAACGGGCACTCCATCTGCTACTGATGGGAGTGGAAATCAGGCCACACTGGGGGTGTGGGGGGGTTAATGTGCATGAAAAGCTTTAAGAAGAGACATTCTGAACCTGTCATTTCACTTCTAGAAAGATACCCTAAGGAAACAATGAGGATGCTTGTAAAGACTCGGTTTCAAGGATTCCCATCAGGGCACAGCTTGCAGAACAAAAGACTGGAGGCCATCCCTCTGCGCTCAGGCAGAGGGCCACTGACCGAAGGAGCGGTGGCCGGGCCAGGCTTGGGAGACGGCTCCCACCTTAAAGGTGAGGGTGGACAGCTGGCTTGGAGAGAGGCTGTGAAGTGAAACAGCAGGACCTGTGCACTGTAATTCCATTTTTTATAAAGGCATATTTTACGTATTTCCCATGTAAAAAAAATTTAAAAATTCCCAATTTCCAGAAAGATACATGCCAAAACGGTAACATTGGCCAATTCTGGCTGATGGGATTAGGAGTGGTTTTTACTTTCTTCTTTTCTGCATTTTCGGATTTTCACATAATGATACTTATTACTAGTGTAAAACAAAGTACAGTTTCTTGTGGCATCTAGGTGCAAGTGCTTCTGTCAGCCAGCCTTCTTAGCAAACATGCCTGATGCGTGCGCCGTGACCCAGAAGGTCAGATCATTCAGCAGCAGGTATAGTATCAATACATGGGAGCCGTTTCCAGGTCCTAGCAGACTGGCTTTGATGATCTGCTTTTCTGTAAAATCCATCACAGGCAATAGTAATTCAAGGGGTCTAATGAATGATTTCACACGGAGGGGTAGCAGATCTTAAAGTAGGAATTTCAAATTTGAGATTTTGCTCTGCTGCTCGTTACCTGTGTGATTTCATGCCACATTTAAACCTCTCTGAGCCGGTTTCCTTAGTTATAAAGCAGGGATCCTAACGATGGCTACTTTCACAGATTTCATCGGGCTGCTGTGAGGTTAAAAAAAATGATGTGAAAATGATTTATATAATAATACAAGCACTCATGAATGTTCCTTTATGCCCAACCATCATTTGGCGTGTACCCCCCTTCCTCTTGGTACAGGAGTGTGGGGCGCTACCTCCTGGTACAACCCCCAGAGAACCCAGGCCCTCTGGCCTCAGGATTGGGTCGTAGATGGACTTATGACCCAGGACAGACACACGAGCTTCCATCCCGAGACTTTCTCAGAAGTGCCAGGTAGGCAGAGTTCTCTCTCTGCTGAGGCTGCTGAGTGAAAGAAGAGGACACTGGAGTGACCGAGGGCTCTCTGAGCCGCCGCACAGGGACAACGTGCCTGAGAATGAAACCGGCCAGGGAAGGCGAGGCCTGATGGAGAAAGACAGGTGCTGGTGTCCCGTTTCAACACCTGGATCCCACCTGCCTAGGTTCTGTAGTTACTGAGCCAATCGACACCCCCTTTTTCACACAGGCCTGTCAGCATGTTTGAGTTGGGTTTCTAGAACTTGCCGACCCCGAAGAGTTATTGCTTTTCTTGTAGAACACTAATTAGCTTTTTAAAATTGCATGCAGAGAATTTTATTAAGGATATTGGAGAATGAAAGGGTGGAGGGTGACAGGAGAGACAGCCTTGGGATGAGTGGGTAACCCGGGAAACTGTTCTTAATCATTAACGATCTTGCCTGAATTACTTGATCAGGCCTTAAGTTGGCTTGATGCTAGCTGGTGGAGGGGCAAGCGACATTCCATTTCTTTCTCCCTGCTTTGCTGAGACCACTCTTCTCACCTGAAATGTCAGAAAACCATAATGTTTTAAAGCTGGAGAAGGCTTCAATCTATCATTCCTCACTTACAGAGGAGAGACTGTAAGCCAAGATCAGACAAGGAACCCACTCAAGGTCACACTGCTCATCACCAGCTGAGCAGAAAGACCAGTGGCTGTTTTTGCCGTGGGACCTCAGGATTGTCACTGTAGGAGAAGGAAGGCCCCAGCTCTGGCTCTTCTAGTCCAACAAACTAGCAATGAGATGCATAGCAAAGTACTCGTGACAACGAAATGCACTGGTTTCCTAATACATACTATCTCTGTGCTCCCACAGCGGGCTACCAAGCCCAGGCACTCAGAAGCCCCTGATTCTAGGCTCAGCTCTGCCATACTCAAGCTGTGCAGCCTTGAGCAAACCTCTTACCCTCTCTGGGCCTGGGTTTCAGCATCTATGAAACAGTGTGTATCCTACAGAGTGGAGTTCAAATGAGCTAATCAAAGAGAAAATTCTATGGGAAAAAACGGTGACATTTACTATGTAAAAATACAAGACCTTACTGCTAGTCTCTAGTAAAATGGTTGAGCTGAGAGGCAACCTAATAGAAAGAGCCAAGGCTATGGAGTCTGAGAACTCGGGTTTGATTCCTGGTTCTTACAGCTGGTAGCTGGGCTGTTAAACTCCTGGAGTGTCAGTTTGTTCACTGGTCAAATGGGAGTAACAGTATATACCTGTTTCTTTTGAGATTAAATGAGATAATACATTGAAACACCTAACATGGCACCTGGTACGTGCTAGGTGCTCACATATGGGTCGATATCATAATTACTAGAAGGATAATGGGTCTGAGATTAGGCCCATCCACAGCCTGGCTTTCAGCAGTCATTGCTCCTGGGCACGGATGTATCCCCAAGGGCTGTGTTAGGACACAGCACTGAGCATGGTCACTCTGACCTCTGGGCACACTTCTCCAGGAAGGCCCTTTGAAGGTTCTTTGGGTCTCCTCCAACCTCAGGAGCAAACCCTAAGAGGCAATGCCCTCCTTCCTTCCAGAGAACCTTAAATGGAAGCCTCTGACTTTTAGGGTCAGGAGCAGACGTGGGCAGAAGGGGTTGGCACACACACTGCCCTCTCTGGGCTGCCTCCCCCTACAAAGGAGCCTCACACCTAGAACACTCTCTGTCTCCGTGATGGCCTCATACCGTATTATCAAGGTACCATGAGGACGCAGAAGCAGGGATAACAAGCTTCACATCAGGGTCACTGCCAGCTCACAGAGAGGTCCCTCTGGGCAGATGACTTAGAATAAGGCACTCCTTCCATCCAGCCCCTGCCTGGGTGAGTAGCATGCAGGCTGGACTTGAGTCCCAGCTCCCCTGCTCGGCAGGACGCCCTTGCACAGGGCACCACGCGCACAACCCTGTGCAGTCCTGCCTGCCCGGTAGAGATGCAAAGGCCTCTCAGAAGCTGTGTCTTCTGAGCTGGGTGTTGCAGGATGGTGACAAGTGTGCCAGGCAGCTGGGGTGGAGAAGAGCGTTCCAGGAGGAAGGGCACCACAGGCTCAGAGAACAGGCCTGAGAACACACCAATTCTCGATCCAGCTCTGTCACACACCGAGGGCGACCTTGTTAAAGCACTTAGCTTCCCTGTGCCTCGGTCTCGCATCTGCATCTGCCAAGCGGGGACAATAATAGGCTAGTGAACTGACGCTTGCAGGGGCAGGGAAGGAGATGAGGCCAAGGGGCTGGGCCAGAGCATCAAGAGCATTTTCTGCAGTACTAAGATGTTTCTCTTTTATCCTGTGGGTACCGTGTTTTCACAAATTGCCTTGGGGGTGTACAGAGAAGACACTGACCCGAGGAAAGGCAAGGGCCCCGTGGGAAGGTGAGAGACGTGGAAGCCTGGGAAAAGCAGCCCTCTTTCCCCTCCCTCCTCTGGGGCTGTCGTCCATTCTTTGCACCAGGCACCTGCGTCCCCCAGTCACAGTTGTTCAGGGTGTAGAGCAGAGAGGAGGAGACAGACCATGCTGTAGAGCCGGCACAAGGAGGAGGACAGATGCCAAGCACCCGTGACAGAACACGCGTTTAATGAATGGCTGTTTTCACTATTAAGAGAGGCAGACAGGCTAATGGGAGAAGAGAGAGGAAGTGAGAGGAAAAGGAGGGAAAGGGAAAGGAGAGCCAGAGAAAATGAGCTCAGCAAAGCCTCAGGGCCATCCCACTGTTATCCCGAGGAAAGTCCCAGGCTCAGCACCGCGGCTTTCTCAGCGGAGGCCCTCGGAGAGAGTGCTCGTCTCAGACTAGAATCTCAAGGGTCTACCCAAGAAGAAAAGCCCAGAGACAGATCCAAGCACATCTAATTGTCTAGTGCTTCTTTTCCATGATGAGGGGATAGATTTATTAGCCTATGCTGCTACAGTAACAGGCTAGCTTTATGGGCGAAATGAACTAAAAAACTAATCCATATCTTTTACCAAAGTTTATTACTGCTAGAATAAGGAGTTAAATGTAAAAATTTAAGGTAAAAAAAAAATAAAGGAATATATCTCAGGCATATATCTCAGGGAGGAAAAGGATTTTCTAAACATAAAGCAAAGAAAAAAGCAGAAAAACATTTCAACCATTTCAAAAGAAAGACTGTCCAGTTTGTAAAAAAAATTTATGTCAAAAATTAGTATAATAAAGAAATAATTGATAAACTGGAAGAATGTTTTCTATATACATTGGAGAATGTATTCTTTTTATGTGAGGATTGGTACAGTGGTAAAAAAAAAAGTAAAGCCCCAACAGAAAAAAATGGAAAAGTAAAAACAGGTAATACAGAGTACTTAGATGTAGCAAGTGCTGTACTGAGAGTGTTCTAGTCCAACAAACTAGCAATGAGATGCATAGCAAAGTACTCGTGACAACGAAATGCACTGGTTTCCTAATACATACTATCTCTGTGCTCCCACAGCGGGCTACCAAGCCCAGGCACTCAGAAGCCCCTGATTCTAGGCTCATTGCAGTAATGAATTACTGCACTTAAACCTCACAAACCTATGATTCATTCCCTAGATGGGAAAACTGAGGCTCAGGTTGCTCCTGGCCAAAAAGCACATAGCCGTTAGGTGTCAGTGCTGAAACTTTGGAATCTGCCCGACGCCAGAGCCTGCTCTTCATTACACCACGCCTCAGATTAGAGAGAACTGTGAGTGGTCAGAATATGTACATACGTACACCCACACACATACATGTTAACATTCACTAGCAATCAAAGGCCATTATAATTCACTTATTGAATTGACCAAGATTTCTAAATGACAGAATGCAGTGGTGGCAAGGCTCCAATAACCTGCCATTCATCTCACCTCTGGTGGGTATGCAAATGGAAGGACCTCTCTAGAGGCTGGTTTGGAAATATTTAACAAAAGCCCGTGGGAAGCTTCCTATTGTGCCAGACATGCTCCATCGCCTCCAGATCTTCTCTCTACCCTTCTCTACCCTGGGAGACAGACCCCGAGAGTTACCACAATAGGCCGTGTTCCTGCTTCCTGACCAGACTCCCCCACAGAGGCAGGGGAAGAGAGATTGACAGGGATCCTGACAGAAGATGGGAGGAGAGGGGGTCAGGTGTTTCCTCCCCTGGTTTCTCCCCTGCTGGGTCACAGCTTTGGCCAGGATCACCTGCTTTCCATCACTCTCTGTCCTTCCTGGTTCCTTTCATTCATCTCTCCCTCTGTCCACTTGTAGGGGCACTGAGTGCTCTGCTGCCACGAACCCTGGACTCCCCTGTGGTTGGCCTGTCCCCTGCCCATACCTTTCTAAGTTCCTTGATCTACAAATAAACTCTCCTTGGGTAATCTCAGTTTGGTCGTGTCTTCTTTTTCCGGGTGGGATGCCGAATGATACATCTTTACACCTAGCAATTTTATTCTAGGAATGTATCACGAGGGAACAATCAGAGAAGTGTAAAAATATATAACGATAGTTATAGCGGCATTAAAACTGGAAACAACCGAAATATTCAACAATAGGGAGCTGGCTTTATACCTATGATGAGCCACATGACGAAATACTATGTAGTCATTAAAAATCAGGTTTAAAAAGAGTATTTAATGATGTGGAACTACATTTATTAAACATTTTAAGTGAAAATATGATTCCAATTTGGGACATAAAAGTGACTGCAAGGATGTATCCAAAACTATTACTAGTAATTCTCTTTCAGTTATGAGATTACGGGTGACTTTTGTTTCTTTCTCGGCATCTTTTGTATTTTCTACAATTTCCAGGTATTATTTTCATAATTAGAGGACATAAACCCAAAATATTATCTAGCCTAAAGAGAAAAATTCGACCTGAGCTCTGTCACAGCCTGCCCCCATATGCACGGGCGGGCACACACACAATGTGGTGGCCCAGCATTTACAAATGGGCTCCTGCTGGCCAAGAACACACACAGCTGCTAGAGCCAGGAGCAAGGCAAACGTGCTCCACCATGTCTGCACCCAGTCCCTAACTGCGTGCATCCTGGCATGGCCCCAGGCCCCGGGTGGCTGGCCCACACAGGTCCACCAGGCATGCTCTGGAAACCCACGAACCAGCTCTGGGACATGTGCCTGGATCAGGGGTCAGAGAGACCTCAGGAGCAGTACAGGAACCTTCAACAGGGACGACATAGCACAGCAGGGAAAACAATGACCCCCTAGATCTTGGGAAGCCTTGGCTTGGATCATAGTTGAGCCGATGAGCGGCTGTATGAACTTAAAGATACTCTTAACCACTCTGAGAGGCAGTTTTTGCATGTTTACATGGGGAGAAAGTTATGCCCCCCAGGCTGTCGCATTATATGGTGCTGTATGAGCACATAACATGGCTCCCTAAACAGCAGCAACTGTTAAAGAGAAAAGAGCCCCGGGGACCAGTAAGACACCGGGGGTCCCAGAGACTCGGCTCTGGGAGAGAGGCGGACCGCTGCATGATAAAAGCTGGCGGGGAGAGACAAGAGATACGATTTGAGCAAGGAAACGGTCCTCTGGCATTCTGCCTAGCCAGCCTCCCTCCCAGCTGCAATGGGCACCTACTCTTAGGTGAGAAGAGCTACCTGCGGTGGGTCCCAGGTCCAGACTGGAGTCATTCAGCTCCTCCTCCTCTTCCCAGAAGTACTGTGGTGGCTGCAGAATGCGCGACTCGTCACTCTCTTCACTGGGGAAACCCGAGCCGGGGGCTCCCAGGCCAGCTCCCAGTCCCATGGCCTCACTGGGCTCCTCTGAGTCCAGCGGCTCCAGGCCCGTGGGAGGCAGGAGGTCCAGCAAGGAGGTGGAGGTGAGGCCCTCGGGGCCAGGTTCATCGGACCCCGCTGCACATGTGCTCAGGGATGCTCCTGCACAGACACGAAAGCCAGATGGTAAGGAGAGGCCAGGAAGGCCAGAGTGGCACGCGGTTTAGACATGTCTCCAACAGCAAAGAACACAGGGGTGCCCGTGGGGACTTGGGGGGAGATACTCCTGACACCCAGGGACTGCAGGGGGTTTCTGAGATGCTGTTCTTGGTCCACAAAGGCCGAGCTGTTCAGCCCTCCCTGTGGCAGAGGCAAAGGGGAGCCCAAGGGAGGTGGCCGGAGAGAGTGAGGTTCATCGGACTCAGCACCAGCTGAGGGAGGGGGGCGTTTGTTCACTCAGAAATAGCCACCAGCGCCCATCTTCGCTACAGCTATGCTGGGTGCTCAGGGCACAAATGCAGTAAAGAACAAGTCCCTGCTTTGAAGGACCCTGTACACAGTTCCCCAGGCTTCTGTCCTAAGCTGAATGTTTTCCAAAAGTGCATTAAGAATGAGATTTGGATTTCAGCAATCCGATCTCCTGAACAGTCTTTAAAGACTAGGTAAGACTGCAGGTCAGACTCAGCCAGCATTGGTCATAACATATTTGCTTAGCATCTTGGATCCCTCTTTTCTAATTTATAAAACAAACAAACAAAAATTAAAGGGCAGCTTTCTTCCATCTCTCTCCCATTCACTAAGAGGGAGAAGACAGCCCTATTGGCCAGTTTCACACCTTAAGTACTAGCTTAATCACACAAATATTACTAACTTGCGCTATGTCTTCTGGAAAGTTGCTTAAAACCTCTGGGTCTATCTCCTCATCCTCAAAGATAATGAAGGTGGTTGAAATGACCTCCAAGGTTTTTTTTCCAAGACTAAAAGTTCAGTGATGCAATCAAGAGTTACATCCCACTCTCCCTCGGTTGCTCACTGTGCCCCAGCCTGAATAGTTCATGGAAAATTTTCATGATGTTTAGAGTAAAAAATGAGAGCTAACACTGTTGGCACTGCGTGCTCAGTGCTCTGCATTATCTGAATCTGAAACTTCACAACCACCTTATGCAGTCGTGGTAAGCCCTAAGCTCGGCACCCGGAGTGTGGTGAAGACCTCTCGAGCTATGTGTGCACGGTTGGGTGACACAGGACCATGAATACAGCATCTGACCGAAAGGAGAGCCTTCCGAGGGAAAGGGGCTTAACACAGTTAAAATGTGTGTGGATGAGGATAAACAGGTCTTGAACTCAAACACAGGAGGATGTTCTAGCAGAGCGAGCTTGGGCCAGGGAAGCAGGTTTGCAGTCTGGCTTCCCTGGTGAGCTGCTCTGAGTAAGCTACTTTTCCACCAGGGGCCCCAGGTTCCTCAACAGTAAAGCAAAAATTTCACAGCCCTCAGGGAGGCAGGGGCATCAGGTAAGGGAAGCTCCACGCAAACAGTGCTACAATGAGCAGACTGCATTCCCGAAATCTAAGTATCATTATCCTTCATAAAGAACAGAGAACTGGGACGTTCTTAGCCAGGAAAAAAGAACATGCAAGAGAGACAATGGTCAGTATCTCCAAATATATTAAAATAAAAGGCTGATGTGAATAATAGAGACCAGAGTTATTCTATGCGACTTTAAAAAAAAAAAAAACAAAAAAAAACAGGACTGAGGTTGGAAACATGGGATGGCATGCAAGCCTCAAAAAGCCTTTAACCTAAGAAGCAGGTAATGCCTAGGGCCACCTGTGCCCACCTGCCCAGCTCCTGCTTCTGCTCCCAGCCCGTGCTTCTGAGAGGCTCTCCTGGGCCACTCCTGGTGTAGCCTAGGCACCACTACTAGGCATCACTTCTGAACCAACTACTGCACTTTTCTCTCAAACTGGATCAGGCCATCTACGGCCTCCTTCTCTCACTCCGTGTGTCTCGCATCTGAGTCAACTTGGTTGGCCCAGTGACCAGTTAACAGAAGTCCTGTAATTAGCTGGTTTTTTCCCTCAAAAATGACCACGTTTTGAAAAGTGTAGTCTAAGTTTTAAATGTGATACCTGCAGATACAACCACCCTGTTTTGTAGAAGTAGTGCCCCCAAGATTAGGGGAGCCAAATGTGATAAATTTATCTGGAAAAAAACTCACACAGTCCATGAGGAAAAAAGTCAGTGGACAAGAAATGTCTGTAACAATTAAATAAACACTTTACAGATCTCCAGGTCGCCTGGGCAGCCAATCTTTGAAATGGCCATTGGGTGAAAATCTTTATCTACATGGACCAGCCTCTAGTGGGTATATTGGGGAAGACATTATGTCAGCTTCTTTAGAAAAGTGCAAACTCGTTTTATTTAGGAATTCTTGGGATTTCAGCCTCTGGAGGCTCAAGCTTGCATTGCCTCTTCAAAATCTGAATGTTGCCTCTCTCGGAGCTGAACTAGGGCATGGTAGGAGAGAAGTCACTCCCTTCTAGGCCTTGGGCGGTCTCGGAAACTGCATCAGCCCTCTCAAGGAAAGTCTGACCAGCAGTCCTGTTGATGGCCCACTTCTGGAAATCAAATACTGTTTAGTCAGTGAAGCTCCCTGTTCAGAGGACTGGGGTCTGTTGAATTCCCTGGGACCACTCCCTACTATTTCCACAATAAGGCGAGTTTCTCCATTCTCCGAAACTCTCTCCTCTCTCCCAGGCGGAGACACCACAGTGTCCTTCCACCTCATCCACCCTCCCTCCTCCTCTTCCTTTCCCAACCATCCAATATGAATGAACAGAGATTTGGAGAATCTTGCCGAAAAGCTGTGTGTGAAAAAAGGAATCTGGGCTTTCAGTCCTTTTCCAGTAAACAGTTCCATTTTCTTGAACTTCTTTTTCCCTGTGATGATTATTTTTTCTTTATATAGACCTTGATATTTTCAAAAGCCTTGGCAATGGATAATTATTTAGGTAATTGTAAGAGCTTGCTTATTTTCCAACTTGCCCACCAAAATAGTAGCTGAGCCCTAAGCATTCTGCGTATAATTGCTTTTGCACTTGATAATTAATCTGCCTTAATTGAGACTCCATCTGATTTAAAATTTCAGAATTATACTCTTTGTGACTGATTCTTTTTTCTTTTTAAAGACTTATTTATCTTGAGAGAGATCACACTAGCACACGAGGTGGGGGGCAGCGGGAGAGGGAGAGAGAATCTCAAGCAGACTCCACGCTGGGCGTAGAGCCCGACACGGGACTTGATGTCACAGAATCACGACCTGAGCTGAAGCCAAGAGGTGGACACTTAACCAACGGTGCCACCCAGGCGCCCTGATTTTCTTTTTTTCTCCTCTAGCATCTATAATTTTCTGATACTTTGTCACTCCCAACAGAGAGAGGGAGAGCAAAAGAAGGCAGATGAAAAGGATTTGGGAACCAGCCTCAAAGAATTGCAAATCTGACCCAAACTCAGAAAAAGAGGCAAAGGAAGCAGGCTTCTATCTCAGGGAGTGAAAAAAACAAGGCCTTAGTAATCCGCATGTTTTATCTCCCCGGCAATCTGCTCCTGATCCAAACATCCTTTTCTGATTTGCACCATCAGCTACACCCCCACCCTTCTCCTCATCAGCAGCTTTGAAGTATAGCTCTCCCTAAGCCTTTGCCAGACACCAATATGGGGGCTGCCCAGCGACATCTGCCACACAGCCACCACACCCGTAAGTGTCGCTACAGCAGAAATCGTCTAGCACAATCACCCTACCACACATACACTCACACTAGTGTGCATGTCTGGATATATCTGAGGAGCAATGCCCAAGGGTTCTTGAAGGGTTTCTACAGAAAGGTGTATAAGAAAGAGACATGCTACCAGACACTAATATGTCACCAAGGGGGAACTAATAACGTACATCATGAAGTGTGTGTGAGATGGAGGAGGTGGGAGGGAACATAGGAGTAAAGCTGCCCGCAGTCATCCATGCCTAGCCGTAGCTGGGCATGGGTCCTGACACATTTTGCTTGCCAGTTCTGGTGTGGCTGTTGCACAAAGAAAGAGAAGACTAATCAATATTTAATTTATTTGTTGAATCTCACCTCTTTCAGAGATGTTTCAAGCTATGCAAACATAGACATAGGTGTGTGTGTGAGCGCATGAGACAAACGCCAATGGGCATATTTCTGTGCACACCACTTAGGTCCTTACCAATCCCTGGACTGACGGTGGAGAAAAAGTACCCCTTTTTCTGACCCTTCCCGGGGCAAGCTCAGGTGCAAGAGGACCCTTTCCCCTCTAGTCATTTTCCCTGGCATTCTGTCACTATGGGCCCATGGCTATGGCCCATCTCACGGCTACTGTCAAGCAAAGACTGCTCTCCCCCCGGGGGCAGAGACCCTTCAAAGGCCTCTCCTTCACTCACACAGATGCACACCTGTGCTTGTGTCTTTGGGGGTTAACTTCACGGGGGTGACTAACTAGCCAGTGTCCAGGTCAACTCCCTCGCCCCCCACACACATTATACTCCTTGTCCATCAGAAGTGGAGTCACTCAAGGCAATCTGATTAAGTGAATATGCACACTATACACACACATGCGCGTACACACTCATTCCGGTGTGTCTCTCCACCAACACCAATCAGTAATCCCCCCTGGACAGGCACTGGTGGCATACTTTCCCCTTTCTGCTGTGGCAGCCACATGGAGAAGCTGTTTAGTCATGTCCTTATTTGACCCACCCCTGCAGACAGCACTTCTACTCACCCGCATTTGGAGGCTGCCACATACCTTGTGCCCACCCGCCAGGCACACACCTGAATCCTGTGTCGGCTGCGGGGAAGCTTTTAGCAGGCTCTGTCACAGGCACACCTATTTCACGCCTGCCCCGCACACCCAACCTGTCATCACCCACACACTGCCCTTGGGCATTGCTGAACGGAAACCACATCTCAGAGTGTCTCTCACACCCATCCGTGCGTGGCAGCTGCGCAGGAGCTATCCAGCAGTGTCACTGTCACAAGCAGAGACCTGGCTGCTGTCATACCTCTTCTTTTCTGTCAGCTCCTAATAAAGTTGCCCAGCACAGTCTAGACAGCCATTCGCAATGACACACACACACACCCCCCTCGTCCGGTAGCACCACACGCGCGTAAACACACACCCTTCATTGTCGCAGCAGCTGTGTGTAGGGCTCTTTGGCACTTTCCCCCTCGGAGCTGCAAGACACTCGCGCCCACACTCACTGTAGTGACCCCATGGGACCTGTTAATCCGGTCCCTGCGTGTCCGTCGCGGAGCTGGCGGCCAGGGTCCGCCCTCCTCTTGCTCGTGCTCCCGCCCTCCCCAAAGGCCCCCCGAACAGAGCCCCCAGGGAGCGCGTGCAGGCGCGCCCGCCGCCACACTCCGCGCGCCTCCCCTGCGTGTGCGTGTGTGTGTGTGTGTGTGTGTGTGTGTGTGTGGACACATGCACGCCCCCCCGCCGGGGAGCCGCTCTCACACGAGGCACACGCGGTGGCCCCACGCCCCCCGCCCTGGGAGCGCGCCTGTCGCGGACGGCGCAGCAGCCCAGCCGAGCCCCGCGCTCCCGCGCCTCGCGCGCCAGCCCCTTTGTTGGCGGCCCGGGAGCTGTCCAGCACCGCGGCCCGCCGTCACCGTCGCCACCCGCCGGCCCCAGGCCCGCGGCCGCCCGCCCGCGCGGCGCGCACTCACCTCCGGCCAGCAGCAGCAGCAGCGGCGGCAGCAGCAGCGGCGGCAGCCGGGCGGCCCGCAGCAGCCAACCCATGGTGCAGCTGTCGCCGCCCGCAGCCGCAGCGGCGCGGCGCCTCGGCCGGCGTCAGGGGCCGCGCGGGCGGCGGCGGCGGCGCGCACCCGCCCCATTGGCCCGCGTGGCCGTCACTCACCCCCCGGCCCCGCCCGGCCGCGTGCCGCGGGCGCGCCCCCGCGGAGACGAGGCGGGCACGCGGGCGGCCGCCCCTCTGCTTGGTCCCTGGCGCCCGGCCCGCCAATCAGCACCGGAGAGGCCTGGAGGGGCGGGGCTGCGGCCGCGACCGCGACCGCCTGGAGGACCTGGCCTCGCACCTCGGGAGTTCGGGAGCGGCGGCCACCTGCCCGAGGTGCAGCGACGGAGGAGGGCACGCCAGGGCCATCTAGTCATCCATTCCACTGGAAACATTTCCTGAGCGCCCAAAAGGCAGCTGGTGGTCACTTGCATGGAACGACACTGATCGGACTGACAGGACTGACCCCTGACGCAGTTGACACGAAGAGTGTCTTTAATCCTACATCAGGGGACTCTAGGTGGAGTGGGGTCAGGGAAGGCTTCTCAAGGGCTCTTCAGCTGGGCAAGCTCTCCTTTGCGCCTCGGTTGCCTCAACTGTTTCATATGGGCTTTCAGTTATCAAAGCAGCGTTTCCTAACTTTTGTAAAGTGTTTGGTCCCTTTTGGCAACTGAAGTTCTTTCATGTGCCCGGGCTCCACGGTAGTGAACAAACCCTTATCCTCTGAGCTTAGTCTAGTGGGGAAGACAAACCTAAAAACCAACACGATGCACATATGATTGCATGATTATATTGTAAGGTCCGTTAAGAAGTATTAGGGAATATGAGACAGTATAGAAGGGCACCTTTATACATGCCTTCCTGAAGAAACGACGTTTAAGCTGGCACCTGGATGGATGGATAGGTATTAGGTAGGAAGTCGGGTTAGAGAGAGAATCTTCCAGGCAGAGAGAAAAGTGCATTCATAATTGCTGAGTTAGGATGGAGCTCATCCTCTTTAAGGAACAGAGAAAAGTCCTGACCCTTTGGGGATGAGTGAAATTTAAACATCTGCACCAGTAATAATTACCTGGAGTTTTACTTTATATGTAGTACACTTGGAAAACATTACTTTAAAATAAATTATATTGAATCTGCTTTTTCAAATTATATTCTCATCCCTCCATCCAGGGGCATATCACTAGGTATTGTAGATGATCCCAAAGGACTCTCTCAGGACTAAATATGTAGGAGAAATAGGAGTTGGGGAGGAGTGGGATAGGGCAGAAATGGGTCCCTGGCAAAGGAAAGAACATGAGCAAAATGTAGCATTGTATTGTAAATGGCATGTCATACTAAGGGGGATAATGAGTTTCATGATTAGCATGGGGACAGGAGACAAGGTTAGAAAAATAGATGGCTTATCAGCTAAATATCTTGATGAATTCTTGGTTAATCTGTACAAAGTAGTAAGCCCTTACATTATAAATAAGGAAATGAAACATAAGGAGAAAGTGACTGGTCTAAGAACATATCATTAAAAAGCAGTACCATAAAATGAGAACACTTAGGTAAAGATATTCTCATTTAATGAACAGAACTACATCATTTTATTTAGCCCGTGGTCAATTTAAACTCCATAGGCCATTTGAGTCAATGGACACGATGGGTTCTAGAAAAGCAGGTGAGGACCTGGTAGTAAAAGATCTTGAACATCGTAAGTTTAGACTTCCATTACTTCTGTAGGAACCATGGCATGTATTTTAGAGAATTTTGAGGGCAGCAGGGAGGAAGAGCAAAATGGCCAGTAGAGAGAATGCTGTAGTCGTCTCGGTGGCAGATGGTAGAAGTCTGACCTAGGGCTGGCATAGCAGATTTGAGAAAACACTCCAGAGACAACCAACAGGACTTGGAGAATGACTGAATTGAGTCACGTTGACTCTGTTTTGGGGTGCTATTTTCTATGCAAGTACAAGCTAAAGGAGACCTAATTTAATTAAAACAGTTCATACAGGGGCACCTGGGTGACTCAGTTGCTTAAGCGTCTGCCTTTAGCTCAGGTCATGATCCCACGGTTCTGGGATGGAGCCCCATGTCAGCTCTCTGCTCAGTGGAGATCCTGCTTCTCCCTCTCCCTCTCCCTCTGCCTGCCGCTCCCCCTGCTTGTGCATGTTCTCTCTTTCCCCCTTTCTTATTCTGTCAAATAAATAAATAAAATCTTAAAAGAAAAAAAAACAGTTCATACAAAAAGCCCACAAATAGGTAATGGGTACAAAGTGTAAAGCAATTTTGGACTTAAAATGATACAGTATCCAGAACAAGGAAGTTAATGGTTCCATTATTCTGAACTGTTTGAACTTTTTTAGCATTATCTTTTTATAACAACCTTTTCCTTTTTAGGAAGAACCAAATAACAGAGGAGATATCCGGAAAGATGTCATGAAAACCAGTTGTTAAACCTGGCAGTATATGACTTGGAAAAGAGAAAACTAGGGTGCATCTAGACCTGTCATCTATTTCCTTCTTTCCTCTGTTACGATGAAAGAAACATCCCCTCTTTATCCCTGGCCAGTCTCCTCCACTATTGCATTCCTTATCTCCTCTTCAAGGACTTCCATATTAAGGTCTCCCTTTTCTGATAGTGTCAGTTTTTCTTTCTCTCGATCATTTTCATTAGATACCAATGTGATCCAGAACTTCCACTTTAAAAGAAAAAAAAAAAAAGAGAGAGAAAGAAAAGAGAAAAAAACTGAGGGATATGAAATCATGCTGGTACACTGAATACACGTCCTTCCTTTCCCCTCTTGCTCTTGATTCCTAGAAATGATATGAAAGATAAATATAAACACCTAAGTCCAAAACAGCACTGGAAAACAAGATGGGATCAACTGGTGGCCTAAAATGAGGAAGAATTGCTTGGAAGATAAAAAGCAAATGAAATTTAATTGATGGAGGAAACCACAGCCCAAAATGCATACTTGTCTAAATAATCTTAGGTTAAAGAGTAAATCACAATATAAATTTTAGTCTACTCAGAAATTAATGACAGTGTGAGAACATTGCACATCAAAATCCATTGGATATAGCCAACAATTTACAGAGGTTTTATAGCTGTAAGTGCCTTTATTGGGGGAAAAAACACAGGTTAAACGCAAACGAATTAAGCATTCAATTTAAGAAGCTTTAAGCTCACAAAAACACCCCCCCACATATACATGAATCAATAAATTCCTATTGTTGTTAAAATAACAACAAAAGCCCAGTAGAAACGATTGCTAAAACCTGTTATTTGAAAAAATAAATAAAACAGTTAAACCTTAAGTTTAAGATAAGAAAGAAAAGATATAAATAGATACCATTAGGAAAGAAAAAGGAACAAAACTAGAAATAAAATTTCAAAATTATAAGCAAAACTTGGTATATATCAATAAAATTTAATGTGTAATTGAATACTTTTTAAAAAAAGATTTTATTTATTTATTTGACAGAGGGAGAGACAGAGATCACAAGTAGGCAGAGTAGCCCCTGTAATTGAATACTTTTAAGGGACACACAAACTACTGAAATTGATTCAAATAGTAGAAAAGCTAAATAAACAAATAACAATGGACAAAAACAAAGAGTAAAAAAATCGACTGTTAAAAAAGACATAAGCCCCTTTTGGAATGAGTGTATTCTGTCAAAACTTCAATGTATAAGCTCTTACAAAGCAAAGTTAGAAAGTGTCCCAATTTGCTTTATGAGGTTTGTGTAACCCCAATGCCAAAACCAACTAAGAATAATACAAATAGAAAAAACCCTAATTCAACCTTCTTTAACACGGATGCAACTTACATAAAGAAAATGTGTATAAGTCGAACCCTAAGAGACTGTTTTATAGAATTTGAAAAGAAGATTTTAAAATTCATCTAGAACAGAAAACATCCAAGGAAAGCCAAGGAAATTTTTATCAAAACATAGTATAAAATATAGAAATTAAAATAGTGTGGTATTAAAACCAGAAGAGATGCATAAATCAATGAAATAAAACAGAGAAAGTCAAAAGCAGACCTCACATGGAAATTTATGATAAAGAAAGCTTTTCAAAGTAGTGGGGAATAGCTATGTACTCAGTAAATGGTGTTGTGTCAATTATACTTGAAAACATGAAGTTAGGGGTTCCCGGGTAGCTCAGTGGGTTGAAGCCTCTGCCTTCTTCGGCTCAGGTCATGATCTCTGAGTCCTGGGATCGAGCCCCACATCGGGCTCTCTGCTGGGCAGGGAGCCTGCTTCCCCCTCTCTCTCTGCCTGCCTCTCTGCCTGCTTGTGATCTCTCTCTCTCTCTCTCTGTGCCAAATCAATCAATCAATCAATCAATCAATCTTTGAAAACATGAAGTTAGATCCATACTACCTATCATAGTATCAGACTGAAGAACTGAATGTAACACTCTTTAAAAGCTACTCTAAGTAATAGTAAGGAATACAGGAAATGTATTAACCAATCACGAAATACACAATAAAGTGACTGAGTTTGACAACTACATAAAAATAAATACCAAGCATTTAAAGAAGAATCAGTACCAATTTTTCACAAACTCTTCCAAACACAGAAGAGGAGAAAACACTTCTCAGCTCATTACATGAGGCCAGTATTACTCTGATATCAAAACCAGGCACAGATATGATAAGGAAAAAAACAACTACAGACCAATATCTCTTGTAATTATAGATGCAAAAATACTCAACAAAGTACTAGGAAACCAAATCCAGTGACATATCAGAAAAATTTTACATGATAACCAACTGAGATATATTCCAAGAATGCAAGATAATTCAAAATCTGAAAATCATCTGAAAATTAACTAATGCAATACACCATATCAATAGTATAAGGGCCAACACCCACATGATTGTCTCAGTAGGTGCAGAAAATACATTAGAAATAATTCAACACCCCTTCATGATAAAAAAAAAATTACTTAAGAAACTAGGAATAGAAGGGAGCTTTCTCAACCTGATAAAGACACCTATGAAAACCTCTAGCCAACATCATACTTAATGGTGAAAGACTGAATGCTTTTCTGCTAAGATCAGGAACAAAACAAAGATATCCACTCTTGGTGCTTCTATTCAATATTGCACTAGAGGTTCTGGCCAATTAGACAAGAAAATTTTTAAAAAGGCATCCAGATTAGAAAGGAGGAAAACCCTCTCCACTTATAGATGACATAGCCTTTTGTATAGAAAATCCTAAAGATCCATCTAGTAAAAAGTTATTAAAACTAATAAATGTATTCAGCAGGATACAGGATCGATATACAAAATCAAATGTATTTCTATATATGTGTGTAATAGGCAGAATAATGGCCCCCCCCCCAAGATGTCCCCTGTCCTAATCACCAAAACCTGTGAATGCATTACCTCACGTGGCAAAAGGGGCTTTCAGATGTGACTACATTAAGGACTTAAGATGGGAAGGAATCCTGGATTATAGAGGTGGGCCCAATATAATTACAGGATCCTTACAATTGAAAGAGGGAAGAAGGAGGGGTGCCTGGCTGGCTCAGTCGGTAAAGTATGCGGCTCTTGAATTTGGAATCATGCGTTTGCACCCTACATTGGGCACAATGCTTAAATAGGTAAATAAGAAAGAAAAGAAGCACATTGCTTAAATAGGTAAATAAGAAAGAAAAGAAAAGAAAGAAAAAGAAGGAGGGAGGGAGGGAAGGAGGAAGGAAGGGAGGAAAGGGAAAGAAGGAAGGAAGGAAGGAAGAGAGGGAGGGAGGGAGGAAGGAAGGAAAAAAGAAGGTCAAAGTCAGAGAAGGAGATGTGATGATGGTAGCCTAGCTCAGAGTGATGAAATTACTGGCTTTGGAAGTGGAATAAGGGGCCACGAGCCAAGAAGGAAGGCAGGCAGCCTCTAGAAGTCAGAAAAAGCAAGGGAATAGATTTTCCCTCCAGAGCCTCTAGAAGGAATATAGCCCTATGGACACCATGCGTTTAGCTCAGTGGGATCCATGTCAGACTTCTGATCTCCAAAACTGAGATAATAAATGTGTGTTATTTTAAGCCTCTGAGTTTGTAGGAATTTGTTACAATAGCAATAGGAAACTAAACAAATTACAACAAAATTAAGAAAACAATTCCATTGACAACAGCATCAGGAAGAATAAAATACTTCGGAATAAATAAAATAAGTACCATGCTTACTCTGAAAACCACAAATGTTATTGAAAGACAGCAAAGAAGATCTAAATAAATGGAAAGACATTCCGTTTTCATGGACAAGAAGAAGAAGACTGTTAAAATGGTAACCCCCAAATTAATCTACTGATTCAACACAATCCCCATCAAAATTCTAGTCGGCTTCCTTGTAGAGACTGACAAGATGATTCTAAAGTTCATGTGGAAATTCAAAGGGTCCAGAATAACCGAAACAATCTTGAGAAAGAAAAACAAAGTTGGCTCTGGCACAAGGATAATCACATCCTTGGATGAAATTGAGAGTTTAGAAATAAACCCTCACATTACGGTCAATTGATTTTTGGCATAAGAGTGCCAAAGCAACTCAATGGTGACAGCATAGTCTACAGAAATCATGCTGAGGCACATGTGAAAGAATGAAATTGGATCCCTACCTCATACTATATACAAAAATTAACTCCAAATGGATTAAAGACCTAAATGTAGGAGCTAAAACGATAAAACAATTAAAAGAAATCATGGCAGGGGGCTCCTGGGTGGCTTAGTTGGTTAAGCATCTGCCTTTGGCTCAGGTCATGATCCCAGGGTCCTGGGGTCCAGCCCCACATCAGGTTCCCTTCAGCAGGGAGTCTGCTTCTCCCTCTCTGTCTGCTCCTCTCCCCCATCCAGTTCATGCTTTCTCTCTCAAAATAAATAAAATCCTAAAAAAAAAAGAAAAAAAAAAAGAAAAAGAAAACATAGGGGTATATTTTCATGACCTTGGATTAGGCAATAGTTTCTGAGATGACATCAAAAACATAAGCAACAACAATAAAATATAAAAATTGGAAATTGAGAAAGTTAAAAACTTCTTTGCTTCAAAAGACACAATCTAGGAAGTGAAAACAACTCATGGAATGGGAAAAATAACATTTGAAAGTCATAAATCTGATAAGGGGCTTGTGTCTAGAATACATAAAGAACTCCTATAATTCAATAATGAAGGGACAAGCCAATTAAAAATGGGCAAAAATCTCAATAGGTATTTCTCCAAAGAAGATATACCAAGGGCCAATAAACACATAAAAAGATGCTTAACCTCACTAGCTTCAGGAAAACGCAAACTGGAATCACAAGAAAGCACTTTACCTGCACTGAGATGACAAAAGTCAAGAAAGACAGACAGTTTGTGTCAGGCAGGATATGGAGAATTCAAAACCCTCACGCCCTAGTGATGGGAATGCAAAATGGTGCAGCCGTTTGGAAAACAGGCTCGTGGCTCCTCACAAGATTAAAACCTAGAGTTGCTAACAACCCCGCAATTCCAGTCCTAGGTGTGGATCCCAGAGAACCGAAAACATATATTCATACAAAAATGTGTTACAGGAATGTTCGTGGTCTCATGACTCATGATAGTGCAAAGGTGGAAACAACCCAAATGCTCATCAACCAATGAGTAGGTAGGTACACAAAATGTGATGTATCCATCCAATGGAATGTTCTTCAGCCATGAAAAGGAACAAAGAGCTCCTACAGGCTACAGTAGGGATGGAAAATAAGAACATTATGTGGAAACAGTCCATCACAATACCATGTATTGTTAAGATTCCACTTGTATGAAATGTCGAGAATAGGCATAACATAGAGACAGAAAGTGGATTAGTGTTTGCCTCGGGCTGGGGAGTGAACAGGAGGAGAGTTGACCATTAACAGGTATGGATTTTTGGGAGGTGAAGTATATGTTCTAAAATTGATTATGATGATGGTTGTACAAACTCTAAATATGTTAACACCAATGGATTGTACATTTTAAATCATATGGTATATAAATTCTATCTCAATAAACCTGTTATGTAAAAAAACCCCACAAGAACATAAGCATACACTTTGTATTATCTTTTTTTCTTTTGTGAGAGAGAGAGAGAGAGAGAGATCAGGGGAGAGGGAGGGGCAGAGGGAGAGAATCTGAAACAGAGTCCATGCTGAACATAGAACCCAACGTGGGGCTCAATCTCATGACCCTGAGATCATGACCTGAGCCTAAATCAAGAGTCGGACACTTAATGGACTGAGCCACCCAGGAACTCCTGCTTTGTATTATCTTTAACACACACACACACTCACACACACACATTAAGAGTACATAATATTGGTATACTTTTAAATTTTACATATTTGGAATCACATGCTTTGGCATCTTATTTTTTCACTCACAGTTATCTTTCAGACTAATCCATTAGTAAACTCTTCTATTGCGTGAATACAAACTTTGATGATCCAGTTCCAAAATACACAAACTCCTTTGATCCTATACACCTTGCCAGCTGCCCATTTCCCTGCTCCCCCTTCAGAGCCGAACTTCTCAAGACTTTTCTCGTTATGAAACTTCTACTGCCTTACCACTTACCTCCCCTTATTCGATGAACAGTGCATTGAAACCGCTCATCAAGGTCACTTTCAGCCTCCACGTTACTGCAAATACCCCATTTCCACTTGAGATGCCTATTTGAAACAATTCCCCAGCATCTCTAAGCTGGGATGTGTTATGGTTGATGGCATCTCATTACTCT
Source organism: Procyon lotor (assembly GCA_028646535.1). Classification (NCBI taxonomy): domain Eukaryota; kingdom Metazoa; phylum Chordata; class Mammalia; order Carnivora; family Procyonidae; genus Procyon; species Procyon lotor. The sequence continues at coordinate 47,608,243 of CM053603.1, forward strand.
AAATGTTAGCATTTTTGTCTTTGCAGCACATAAAATAATGGTGATTTTTATAATAGATGGCATCTTAAATGCAATGAAACTTGGTACCGTGGACAGGCTTGTCATTTCACCTGAACTTACAGCTATGTTGGCCCCAAGTGACCTCAACCTTCCTGAATTGCTTTCTTCTCGCTTCCATAAGCACTTCATTTGCCTCCCGCCTTCTGCCCACTCCTAAGTGTCCTTTGCTGGTTCAGATAATGGGGCCTCAAGTCTCCTTCGGCGCTCATTTCTCCTTGCGCTCTGCTGGGTGATTACACCCAGCCCCATAGTGATGGCTATCATATGATTATAGCTCATGCCCGAAACGCTATCAGCAGCCCAGGCTCAACTCTGCCTGCGAAGTTCACACCACTACTTGATGTCTACAAGGCATTTCTAGCTAACACGCCCACAGCGAAAGATACTGGTTCTCCCCCACTAAACCTCAACCCGTTTCTCGAGCTAGGTCATCATTATCTGCCATTTCTTTTCTCCCACTCCCACTTCTTATCCATCAATAAATCTTGCTGAAATCGCAAAATCCACCTAAATGGCATCCACCTGCCTCCGCCCCCTAGTTCAGACCATTGCTATCTGCAGATAGCATCCGCTAACCTCTTCTTCCTTTCTCCCCGCAGGGGCCGGGAGGAGTTCCTGCAAAATACATGGAACCCTGTTACTCCCCTGCTTACCACCCCTCGAGGGCTGGCTCTGGCCATCAGACTCAAGCCCTAATTAGACCTGTGTGATATTGTTCCGGAGCATTGTAAAAATACACAGTACAGCATGGTGACTATAGTTCACAGTGCTGGATGGTAGATTTAAATGTTGCTCAGAGTAAAAAAGTCTTTAAAATTCCTCATCACACGAAAAGTATTGAGGAGATGGATGTTAACCAGACTTACTGTGATCACTTTGCAACATGTAAAAGGATCCAATCATTCTGTTATACGCCTGAAACTAATAGGATGTTATATGTCAGTTACATCTCAATGAAAAAAAAAATCAGATCTCTCATCTTGGTTCCTAAAGAACAGAACAAACAGTGTATAGTATACATATTTTGTCTTCGCTCCCGGCTCCTTGTCAGAGCTTCTAATGTCTTTGTAATTTCCTAAGTGATAAGAGGATAGGAGCAACTTTCATTCTAATTATCTTGGTTTTATCTTAGCTCCGGAAGCTCCAAGTAATAAAGGTGGAAAGAAGGTGTTTACTTATTCCTAACAAGCCCTTTCAGCTACACAAGAACCTAAGGAGGTAACTTTTGGAAAGCCCCCAAGGATGGGGGCTGGTTGTTGTGGGAACCAACCCTGGGATAGGAGGGTTAGAACTTTTGGTCCCAGCCCCTGGCCTCTGGGGAGGGGAGGACTAGAAGTTGAGCTAATCACAAATGGCCAATGATTTAATCATCGTGCTTATGAAGCCTCCAGAAAAACCCCTAACTGAAGGTATTCGAGGATCTTCTGGCTTGGCAAACAAGAACACAGCCATGTGCCAGGAGGGTGCCGCCCCCCCCCAAACTCCACAGGGACAGAAGCTTCTGCGCCCAGGACTCTTTGGGATTCCCCCCAATGTCTCTCTCCCTCTGATCATTTGTATCCCTCGGGATGTAGTAAGTCAGTCCTAGTAAGTCAACTGCTGCCCTGGGCTCTGTGAGCTCTTAGAGCAAATTATCAAACCTGCGGGGAAGTCGTGGGAATCTCTGATTTGCAGGCAAGTGGGACCTAAGTGTGGGAGACCTGGGGCCCCACTACCTGCAACCAGTGTCCGAAGTGGGTACAGTGCTGTGGGACTGAGCCCTTACCCTGTGGGGGTCTGTGTGCTGATTCTAGGTAATGTCAGAGCTGCCTTATATTGTGGGACACCGACAGGCGCCCGGGTGGCTCAGTAGGTTCAGCGTCTCCCTTTGGCTCAGGCTATGATCACAGTGAGCCTGGGATCCAGCCCTGTGTCCATCTGTGGCTCCCGCTCCCTGCTTGGTGGGGGGTTTGCTCCTCCCTCTCCCTCTGTCCCTCCCCCCTGCTCATGCACTCTCTCTCTCAAATAACCTTTAAAGAAAAAAACTGTAGGATACCCAGTGTGTGACTGTGAAGTGACTTGAGGTGGTGTGGAGAACATACGCATCTGGTGTTAGAAGCGTTCTCTGCGTTAAGAGATCTTTCCCTTTTCGGGCTGTAAGCTCTGCAAGGCCCAGCTCCTGCCCAAGCTCTTCATCTCCAGCCCTTAAGCTTCAGCCACCCCAACTGCTCTCTCCTGGGGGTTCTTTCCCATTCTTCCTCCTAAACATCTCACCTTTACAGGGGCCACTTCCTTATCCCTCCCCTACCCTGTTCAGTTCCCCAGGACTTAGGACTGCTTCCTTAGAGATCCCCCCCACATCCCTCAGGGCCTTCCCCTTATCAGACTCTCCAGGAAATGTGCAAGGGACTGAATAAGGAAATCAAACATATGAGCTTCATCAAACATCTGCAGGACTTCACAGGAAGGACTCATCCTGGAAGTCTCCAGAAAGGATAATTCGGACCAGAGTGAAGCTGTAAGGAGACATTTCCGCTACACCTCAGGTGGGAAACACTAAGAATGGTAAGTGTCCACCCACCCCAAGGACAGCTGATCGGAGCTGGGTGTTTCCAGGTAAAGGCCAGATGGTGATGCTGTCAAGATAACAATAGGGCTCTCTTTGGAAGCGGGGCCAGGTTACCTCTAGTCCCTCTAGGTGTACAAGCCTGAGCCTGTTCTCTGGTTCTCGTGGATTCCACAGAAGTCACAGAGGCAGCAACTGCCCACTGAATTCCCTAGGGAAAGCAACACCATTTTTCCTTTTTGCACACCCACAAACAAGACAGCTCGTACAGCCAAATCTACCTCCGACAAACACCAAAAATGGAAGATGGGAAAGGCCTTCGAGAGGAATGCAGGAAAGCCTGCGTGATGACACGAAGATACAATTCAGACCAATAGCCACCACTGTTTAGATTTTATTTCATTAAGAATAAAAACTACAGAAACAAACACTGAACGTACAACAAGAGAACAGGGACTGGCTAGTAGGAGAAAACAAATGAGCACAGCAACGGGGACGGCCAGTCCTGCCTAGGCACAATCCATACCAGGGATAAGCCTCGTTCCTGCCTCCCGACCACAGCAATCCCTGGCCCTGGGGGGGTGGCAGGGGTGGGGAAGGCGCCACGCCACACGTCGTGTGCTCTTCTGCCCACATTTCCTCTACTCACAGAAGCCCAGAGAAACCTGTGGGACAGAGTTCAGGAAAACACTACAAATACCTTGAACTTGCTCTTTGGCCAAAGCGGTAGAAGCCTCCAAGACCGGAAATCACACCAAGAGGGCAACAAGTTCTCGTGACACCCTCGTATGCTTGGTCATCTAAAACAGGCGTGGTACCCGGAACACAAGGGATGAAGTAGAGACCAAGCTCCCGCAGGTGGCGGGCTGCCAAGCACGTGAAAGAGGGACACTGGCAAAGAACAAGTGCCCATCCAAGACGGCGTGAGGACCAGGAAGTGGAGCCAAGGAAACAAACAGCCTCGTTCCCAGCCCGCCTGAGCCCAGAAGATGGTGAGGGGAGCCAGATGTTCGGCCACGGGGCCCCATATGCCCTCTGGGGTCCCTCAGCGAGCTGCTGTGGACGGCCCCGAGCCTCAGAACTGCTGAAGGATCATTTTCCGTTTCAGGTCATGACTGAACCTGTTCATCCTGAAGAGCTCACTGTCATAAAAAGCTGACAGGTTGTGGATGTTGATCTGACGAGCCTGAAGAGAGAAAACGTCAAGTGAGCCATGAAAACGAGCTCCAGCCGATCCACAGCAGAGTCCCTGGAGCTGGGGCCATGTCTAAGGCCCGTCCGTGGCAGGGGTAAACTGAGTCAGGGTCTGGAGCTGGACATGGGGCTTGAGATCTCCAGTCTGCCCCCTGCCTGCGAGCGTGGACAAGCTCTGTCCTCATTGCTGTGTGTCTGTCTCCTCTGTGAGACGGGATGGCGGTAACAGGGCTCCCCGTGATCAAGGGTAACTGCACGGAATGGGGCTCGGCACATCACGGACCAAGGACTTCCCACCCTCAGAGATGCCGGACAGCTCCCTCCCTCCCAGCTGTGCCCATACCTTGTCCACCAAGTCCTTCTCAGGCACCTCGATAGTGTCCTGCTGGGCCCCGAAGCGGTTGCGCTGGTACGTCACCTGTTCCGCCACTAACTGCTTCAGTATGAAGAGCAGCAACTCATTGTTATCACGCCGGAATGAAAGGTAGCGGGCAAAAGTCTGCAGAGGACAGCCAAAGTCAGCGCTGCCCTTCCTCCCCGGGACCCTCCCGGCTACTAGAGGATGACCTGTCCCCACCATGTCTCCCGCCACCACCAGCCTGAGCAGCCAGGCAGGACCACAGAGTCCGGACCCAGAGCCTCGGGATGCCCACCGTGGCCGCCACGCTCCCACCCACCTTCCTCATGCTGCGCATGACGCTGAACTTCTGCGTGTCGATGAAGCTCTCCAGCATCACGCGGATGGCCATGCTGACGTCATCTTCAATGACGTAATCGCGCAGGTGGATGCGCGCATGGGCCTCCGCCATTCGGATCATGGACTCTATGTGCCGCACAGTGATGGGGATGCTACCTGTGGCCTGGGAGGGGAAGGACGGTGTCAGGGCTCCTCAGGCCAGAAACAGGCAAGGGAAATGGAGAAGCAGCGCAGCCCGCGGCTCCCACGCAGGCCGCACGCTTGTGGCCTGCCACCATCCCGCCTGCACCTTCCCTCTCCCCGCTCGCTGTGTGCGGCCCAGAGTCCCAGAGGTCTGTGGCCAAGGACTTCATTGAAAGGTAAAACAAAAACAAAAACAAAACAAAACAAAAAAACCAACCAAACAAAAAAGCCAAAGAAGCTGCCATCTTGGTTAGGTAGGTGAAGCCTACCAATCCACAAGAATTCTGCAATCCGGGGGCACCTGGGTGGCTCAGTCAGTTGAGCGGCCGGCCCACTCTTGATTTCAGCTCAGGTCATGATCTCAGGGTCGTGAGATCGAGCCCCATGTCTGAGAGTCGGCTTGGGGATTCGCTCTCTCCCTCTGCCCCCAGCACCCTCTGCTTCCTCAAGCAAAAAAAGAGTTCAGCATTCCAGCTACGTGCAAGCTGCTATTTTAGATTTTGCTCCACTACAAAAAACTGATCCTCGTTCAGACCACACGTTTGAGTGAGATTCGCAAAGTCAGCACAGAACTTGACCGGTGGCCAACACTCAGGAGACCCTGGCCCCATACTCAGACAAATGGACGTACGTCTACACTCCATCTGAAACAAAACGGTCAGGGTATCTACGTATCCTTTGGGAAAGGCGTTCCAGCTCTAGTGCTTCTTAGATGAATGGACCGCATAGCTAAAGAAGCTTCTGCTGAGCTACCCCCTTGCACCCCTCCCCCAGCTGCGCCCTGGGCCCTCACCATGGACTCTTTCCTCAGGTCACTGTACATCTTGGCCACCTTGTCCTGATCCATCTGGTTGAGCTTCGGGTGGACCCTCTCCTTAGCATAGATGATGTACTTCTTCAGGACCTCCTGCGGCAGGGGCTCCACACCATACGTGTTGGGCATGGCGGGCTCTTGGGTGCCGCTGCCGCCCGGCCCCTCCTCCTTGTTGCCAGGGTGATGTCTGACGTGGCTGCCAACCACGAAGCGAGCCAGCATCTCATCCTAAGACAAGACAGAAGGGGGCACGTCGCGGGGTGAATCTCGTGACCGGGCCTGGAGTAAGTCAGCTCACGAGAAGGAGCAGAAGCTGTGGGTGCCGGAGAAGAACGTTCTCGCAACACTACTGTCCGATGCCTACTACATGCCAGGTGGTGGGAGGTGCAGGGGGGGGCAGTGCACGTGACAAAGCTCGAGCTCGCCTCTTGGTGAGAGGGGAGTGGACAGGCCCAGTTTTCCAAATAACCACAGAGAGGAACAGGCCCAGGAGGGAGGGCCCGAGGAGACTCCTCCAGCCGAGGCTGCCAGAACGCCTCGGCCAGTCAGCAATCTAGGAAGAGCCTTCCAGGAAGAGAGAAGAGCGCATTGACGAGCTGAGGCCTGGCAGCTGCAGGGGAGGGAAACGGTGGTGTGGCCAGGGAGGATGAAGTGAGGGGAGCAAGGAGGAGAGACAGGCCCAGAGGAGGCCTCTTGGGGCCTGTGGATTCTCTGCTGGTTACAATGGGAGCTGCCAGCACGGTGAGAAGACGTGGGCTGGCCTCCAAATGGAGAAGGCCTCAAATGGGCATGGGAGCGGAAGCCAGGAGCCCGACTGCCGCCCGACGCGGTGGTACTCTGGATCAGAGCAAGAGAAGCCAAGAGTGGGCGATGCCAGCTGGGCTGCAGACAGAGCGAAGGAAGGGGAAACCAAGGCTGACTCTCAGACAAACGCCACAGTTCAAGCAGGATCCCTATCTCCGCGCCTGATACAATACAGGCCCCCAAGCCTTACTCAAGGTCCCCGGAACTCAGTGCACGAGGCCTGGGACATGGGGTGGTGTTACCTGGACTGGGTCCACTGTGTCCCTCACCACACACAGGATGTCAAAGCGGGAAATGATAGGTTCCGTGAGGTCCACGTTTTCTGAGAAGGTGAGCGAGGGGTCATAGCGGCCTCCTGCAACACAAAGGCACCGCTCCATCAGGGCTCAGGCTCCCCTGATCTGCTCTTCTTCTGAGCGCAACATTCTTGCCAACCTCAAGCAGCTTCAGTGACGGAAGAGGAAGAGGGCTTCGAAAAGGAAGGACGCTCAGTGCTTGCTATCTGCCAGGCGCTCTCGATAAAACGCGGAAGAGGGCTTTCCTGGAGCAGTGGCCAGAAATAGCGTAGAGACTACAAGTCTAATCAACTCCCAGCAGGAAAAACCAAGAACAAGGTGGGCAAGGTTACCTGGGCTCCCTGCCCACGTGCTGGCTGGGATCAACAACCAACTCCACCCCAACTTAAACAATGCACTAGATTTTTCGCTTTTCTTCTGAGGAAAACGTCCAAAACTGGTTCTAAGAACGCGGCGCAATGAACAACCCCAAATCTTGCTTCCATGTGCCCCTAGCAAGAACCGCGGGAGAGAGGAAGGGTTTCTGATGTTCAGTTCCTTCCTCAGACCTCGGGACTGGCCGAGGGACGCCGTGGGCTTCTAGTCCCCAGGGCAAGGCCTCCCTGTGGCAGACCCCAAATCCCCACAGCTGTCGTGCCCGATGTACCTATGGGGTTGGCCGCGGCGATGATGGTGCAGCGAGCCTGGAGAGAGGTGACGATGCCGGCCTTGGAGATGGAGATGCTCTGCTGCTCCATGGCCTCGTGGATGCTAGTTCTGTCCTGGTCGTTCATCTGCGGGAGGTTCATACGTGGGATGCTTGGCCCTGACCGCTATCCCGCTAACACCTGTATCCCACCACTCGGGCCTAAGCCAACACATCCCAAATCTTATGGCCACACGGCCCAAGGCGCACCTTGTCAAATTCATCGATGAGACACACTCCTCGGTCAGCCAGAACCAAGGCTCCTGCCTCCAAGGTCCACTCCCTGCTGACGGGGTGCCGTTGGACATACGCCGTGAGGCCCACAGCCGAAGCCCCCTGGCCGGTGGTGAAGATGGCTCGGCTAGACACTTTCTCGATGTATTTGAGGAACTGAGACTTGGCTGTGCCGGGATCTCCACACAAGAGCACGTTGATGTCACCTCGAACCTTGTGCTTACCCCCTGGAGGAGGTGGGGACGGGGGTGGGGATGAAAGGGAGGGCAAAGCATATTCTTCTAGAAGGGGATGCAAGACCCTAGGACTAGCAATTCCACTTCTGAGAACCGAACCCAGAGAACTGGGGCACAGAGCCACTAGCATAAAGATGCTCTTAGTAAAGGTAAGAAACTAGAAGCCATGCAGATCTTCCCCAGTGAGAAGAGCTATATGTACGCTGTGCTACAGGAACCTTGATACAGTCGCTTATGAGAATAAATCTGCCTAGTAGGCACAGATGCAAAACAATGCCCCCAACATGCCAATGAGCAGGGAGAGATCAATTGGGTACTTCACAGAGTCACTTACACACAGGCACATGAAACACTACTTATAAACAGAAACATATGCATACCATGGAACTGTGTCACTGTGTAAGTACACGTGTTAAGTCTTTGTGAATGGCCACGCAAAGGTACACTAGTGACCCGCCAGGATAGGACTGGATTAGAAACGGTGGTCAGGGCACCTGGGTGGCTCAGTTGGTTAAGTGACTGCCTTCAACTCAGGTCAAGATCCTGGAGTCCCGGGATCGAGTCCCACATTGGGCTCCCTGCTCCATGGGGAGTCTGCTTCTCCCTCTGACCTTCTCCCCTCTTATGCTCTCGCTCTCTCTCTAATAAATAAAGAAAATCTTGGGGCACCTGGGTGGCTCAGTGGATTAAAGCCTCTGCTTTTGGCTCAGGTCATGATCTCAGGATCCTGGGATCGGGCCCTGCATCGGGCTCTCTGCTCAGCAGGGAGCCTGCTTCCCTCTCTCTCTCTGCCTGTCTCTCTGCCTACTTGTGATCTCTCTATGTCAAATAAATAAATAAAATCTTTAAAAAAAAGAAAGAAAAGAAATGGTAGTCAGCGGGGACCTCCATCTTTCTGTGACTTCTAACAATTTCAGAAAACAGTATAATCACCTCTACATATTAATGTATTAATTTTACAGTAAAAACCGCCCAAGGTGCCACAGCCATGGGCTACGCTCTCCCTACAATGACTGAGCCGCACGTGGTCTGGCCATCTGCTAACTTGTACTTTCTCCCCAGGCACCCGGCCTTTAAATGCAAAGTCCTGTCTTGTCTGGTACCCACAATGCAGAGGAAAGGAGAGGAGGTGGTGCCCACTGCTGCTCACCTGGATTTTTGGGCTCCCCTCCGAACAGAGCCAGTGCCAGGCCTCTCTTGATATCTTCGTGCCCATAGATGGAAGGAGCAATACTGGCAAAGATCTGCAAGGGAGGAAGAGCCAGTGAGAACAGGTGCTTCTGCTCTGAATCTGTGCCAAACCCCCCCCCAACACACACTCGGTAGGTTCCCCCACCTGCTACTATCTTAGCGAACAGGGACGTCTCCAGCCGCGAAATGCCCACACCACAGCTGCCGCACTCCCACCAGGCCCCAGCACCAACCTGTGCCCTCTGGCCTTGGGCCAGACAATAAGTTGGCTTTTCCTGAGAATCACGGAACTTTAGAGCCTAACGGAACCTCAGTCAGACCCCCTTTTGGGTCACGTCACAAAGGTAGCAGAAAGGAAACAAGACCCGGGCCCATGAAACCGTGCAATGTGGGCTTTGACAATACAGCTGCAGCGAGACCCCTCCCACGGGCTCTGTGGCTGCCTGAGCCTTGGTCTCCTCAGATGGACACAAGCCGACTCAGAGGACTGGGTGGGCCCTAAGTGAGAGGTTTACACAAGAGCCCGGCTTCCAGCTACGCTTTAGTAGCCAAACGTGATAAATATGGAACATGCAGGAGAGGGGCCCCCACTGGGGAGTTGTCATTTCAACTGGTAAGTCATGGAGACATCTATACGTGTGTGAGAGAAAGGCAGGGAAGAGGAAAAACAGGATCTCAAAATCTGTGTGATTTTCCAAGA
>CM053603.1:47618381-47628802 GCA_028646535.1 Procyon lotor
GCCAAAGCCTCGATGACATTTAAGTCTGCTCATCTGTGATGGTGCTCAGTGGTCACTTCGGGAGGGGAACCATTCATGATTTTGAAAACTACTCAGTGAAGGGAAAAGATCAAGCATGATCCCGCTTTTTCTATAGGACCCCTACCTAGACACAGTCCAATAGCTAATAAAGAGAATTTCTCTGCGTAGAAGCATTCCAGAAAATAAATGGAGGAGGATCTGGAGTTAGAAGACCATCATTTTCCAAGCCCTAATGTGGGTTTAGCCAAGGATCGTCAGTGGCTGCTAAAACCACAGGGAGACAAGGAGATGCGAGGTGTGGCGGTGGGAACACAGACCTCTGGCCCGTCTCGCTATGGACCCCACCCAAAAAGTAATCAGCCTGGAGACTGATTAAGCTTGTGCGTTGCTGTGACAATTCACGGAAAACAGGAAGCCCAGGAATTATGTTCGACAAAGACCTCATCGGCAACACCCAGACAGGAAATCTCAGCAGGACAAATGATCCAGATCCTTCCACAAAAAAAGAGGGGGGGGGACCTAAAAGACTGAGACTTAAGAGGGAGATCGACCGGTCCCAATGTGCGGGCCTTCCTTGGACACGGATACCGAAGTAGGATAACCACGAAGTGTGGCCACCAACTTAACACTTGCTACCACGGAACCTCGAACCGTTTTTAACGTGCAGCCACAGTGCTGTGGTTGGGGCATTCGGGGAGGGCCTATAGGGAGATCCACGGATGCAGGTCAAACGCTGCTCAGAGAACTGCCGCAGTTATTGAGGGGACCGGGCACGAGTATACAGGACACAGGGGTGGCCCGACTCCAGCCGCAGGTGGAGCCCAGGGGAAGGGCACATGGGGTTCATTGTAACAGCTCCACGAGTATGTCTGCGAGTTTCTGTAATAAGGTTTTAATGCTCGGACCAGGACTCGTGCTTGCGTGGCCACAGAACTCACATAACCAAGTACCCCCCCAACACACACCCACACATCCTCCCGAGTTGCGGTAACGAGGAGAGGGAGCAGAGTCACTGGAGCAGACTCAGACCAGTGGGGATCCCGGCTCTGCTGTTAGCAGCTATGCCGCAGGGCAGCTTCCTTATGCCAGGCCTTTTTTTCATTTATTTTTTTTCATATTTTCATGAAAATAATATTTTCATATTATTTATTCATCAATAAAACGGGCACCCAGGACACCTCCGTTATAGGATCGTTACTGCTGTTAATCTGGAAATTACCTACACAGCGTCAAGCAGATGCTTTGGGCTCAGTACGCAGGCTTCTCCCACCTGTGCTGGGAATGTTGGGAGACAAGCCGCCATGAATGTCTCATCCTCCTGTTCGTCTTGTGGGTTTGCAAGGCTGCCTGCCCCTGACCTCTCCTTACCCAGACCCCTTTTCTCAGGGTTGTTCCTGTAGCAGGCACCCCTGCAAGAGTGAGGTAATGTCTCCCTCCAGGACCAAGAGCTGCAGGCCCCCTTCCTGCCTGTCATGCACCAGCTGCCCAAGGTCAGCTCCCTGCCTGCAGATCGCCCACTGCATCCAGACAGGCCTCCCTACAGACCAGAGGACAAGGAGGCCACCAGGCTAAAGCCGATGCTGCCCTGTCGCCGACCCAACCGGTCTGAGAGAGTACCAGGCGAAGGTACCGGCTAGGAAGAAGGGAAAAGTCAGGGGCGCCTGGGTGGCTCAGCCGGTTAAGTGTCTGTGTTTGGCTCAAGTCATGATCCTGGGGTCCTTGGAATCGGGCCCCACATCGGGCTCCCTGCTCAGTGGAGAGTCTGCGTCTCCCTCTCCCTCTGTCTCCCCACCCTCTGTTCATGCGCATTCTCTCCCTCTATCCCGAATAAATCTTAAAAAAAAAAAAAAAAGGAAACTCAAACCCAGACCCGCCAAGGAATAACACACCTGCCGTGAAGTACTCCACTTAACCCTCCTAATGATCCTGGTTCCTGGCATCAAAAAGGAGGAAACAAACCAAGGCTCTGGTCACACTGTTCCTAAGTGAGAGACGCAGGACCTGACCCCAGATTCCTCTGAATATGAAGCCCATGCTCTTAATTCTCAGTACGCACTGCCCTATGTCCCCAGCCCAGAACAGTCTGTGGGAAAGGGAGGCCAAGTTCCCACCCACACAGCTATGGGGAGCACACAACAATGCATGGGAAATGTCTACCATGCCCCAAAGTTATTTTTATCCTTCTATGGTCCTTACACTTTTAACATCCACTGTCCTGGGCGGCACGCCCATCCCGTTTTCGTACCAGTTTAAATTTTGTACAGACATGCACTAACAGCTGGCCGCTGAGCACGCAGCAGCGTGGCATCCACGCGCACACATCCACGTAACCCTTGGGACAGCATCACCCAGGGGTACCGCCTACCGTCAACTCACCTGTACAGAGGCGAGCAACTCATCTGATCGCACCAGGGATCAGGCCAAAAGCCAAAACCAAGGAGTCTGACCCCAGATTGATTCTCCCGTAAGGTCCTTCAAAATCTAAGTGTTAGGCACGGCGTTTATCCCTTGGCGATTTCTACCTGTCCGCGGCCAGGGCCCACAAAACCAAACGGAGACCGGAAGGCAAGCTGAGTTCATCAGGCTGCAGAGGATGGAGGAGGAGGTGGTGAGGACAGATGGCAGGGAGTGTGCCCCGTCGGCAAGGGCAGCTGTCCCTCAGCTCTCCCATCAGCTGTCGCTGGGAGAAACAAAGACCTAGCACTGATGGATGCTGGGACGATCACAAAGCAGGGCTTCCAGATTTTTATGTGCCGTCTCGATGCCTAAAGCACGGTAACTACTTCAAAAATAAAAGCAGGGGCGCCTGGGTGGCTCAGTCGCTAAGCGGCTGCCTTCGGCTCAGGTCATGATCCCAGGGGCCTGGGATCGAGCCCCGCATCGGGCTCCCTGCTCGGCGGGAAGCCTGCTTCTCCCACTACCATTCCCTCTGCTTGTGTTCCCTCTCTCGCTGTGTTTCTCTCTGTCAAATAAATAAAATCTTTAAAAAATAAAAAATAAAAGCAAACCGAAAGAAAAGGGAACAGAGAACCACCTACCGACCCAACAAAACCCATCAGCAAGCCGCAGGAGGCCCACAGGCCACCAAATTGCAAACCTGTGGCTTAAACAGTTCAAATGAACCCCATCATGACAGGCCTGTCCTCCTTTCAGTTTGTCCCTAAAACTGCCAAGTGTGGTTTCTGTCTTTGTTCGAGTTCTTGGTAAAAATATCCACCCTGACAGTGAACTAGAGGGATCAGTACAGAGCAACCCTCCCTGGTATCACCCAGCCCTCCTTCCCTGACGGGGCTCAGAAAGGTGTCCCACAGAGATCTCACCCTCTCTAGAAGGATCTCCTCTAGATCTTTCTAAAGCATCTCTGTTTAAAGTCACCATCTCCAACTGTGATGGGGTCACGGTATAAGCATGCAGGTGTAACTGAACTTGAAGGGTCGCTACCATGACGCCGGGACACGTCTGCCTGACCAAGTCAGCTACATGGACAAGGAGGCAGACAAAACAGCAGCTATGAAGTGTGGCAGAGCCTTTTATGTTTGGCCACTGGGGTCAATTCTGGAAGTCTGGGGCACAAGGCACACATAGGGCCTGCACTGTCCAAAGCCTTAAGTCAAGCACATCCTTCCCTACCATACTTTTATCTGCTACTGTTCCTCAACAGAGTGGGAGAAGAGTGACTGAGAACTGAGGCAGAGGGAAAGAGGGCACTGGCAGAATGTTCTAGAAGAACACTGCTCCTTCAGCAGCTCAGGCGCACATGCACACAGCTGACACCGGCCAGGTCACAGGCAGCAAGGGCTGGCTCGCCAGCCCTGGAGAAACTGGCTCAAATACTGGTGAAGACTCCAAAAACACATCCATCATGTTAGTACTCGTTTTCCTCTGAGAGGAGCAGGAAGCAAAGAATCAGGGGTTGTGGCTGTCTTCCCACGATTCCATGAGAAGATCCTGTGTTTCTGCTTTATTATCGGGGATCCTGATTAACTACAAGCCCCAGGGAAGGAGTGACTGTGTCTGACTTCCACCACGACCCTAGAACGCGGCCCTACGAGGTAGTCAAGGGCGGAGTATGTTGGCAGAATGAAGTTCTTGTCCTCCCAAGGCTGAGGAAACCCCTGCCTCTCCTGGAGGAACCCCAAATCGCGGTGGCCCATGTGGAGGTGACAAAGGTGAGTGTGCCAAATGTGGCCCTGCCCTCAGGAAAGGATCCTGTTTGCTTAACAAGCCAGATAGAGTCTGTGCCAAGTCACCTGAACTGAGGGTCTGGCTCTTTAAACTCTAGCCCCCTAACCTGCAGTGAGAACGTCTACAGTTAAAAAAAAAAAAAAAACCCAAACCCTAAAACCCTAGAGAAACAAGGGTAGCGTTCTTCCTAGAGAAACAGGAGTTGGTAGGAGTCTGACACCAGGGGACACCCTCACGAGACGAGTTACTCCTACTGCTCCACCTGTTTCAGCTTTGAGCCTGGGCTCGACCCCATCCACCCACTCCTTGCCACAGCGCCATCCCATCAAGGGGTCGGTCCCCAACGCCAGCACCCCAGCTCCTCCCCCAGAGCACAGGCCCCCCCCCAGTCAAGGCAACGTTGGGAGGGGAAAGAACGGAGAAGCGGAGCCCAGACCCCAGGACCCGGGAATCAGCAGTTCAGGGGCCTCCTCTGGGAGTATGACAAACCCGCCCAGACTTCCACCTGCCTTCTCCCCGATCTGCTGGTCCTTGGAGAGGCTGGTGATCATCTTCACGTCTTCGTCTGTCAGTTCCCCCACAGCGACCTTGTTGTCCTTCTTGGCTACGTGGTTGGCTAAGATGACAGTGGCAAAGACGGGGAAGCCGTTGGCCGTGTTGAGGGAGCCGTCGTAGTTATTGTGGTAGATGCCTGTCAGCTCCTGAGAGAGGGGAGACAGCCCGGAGGGCCGGCCCGAGGTTAGGCTCAGGGCCGGGGTCCTCCTCCCCGCTGCCGCCATCATCCCATTTCTTCTCAACTCCCCTCTTGCCAGACATCGAGATGAGTAACCCAGACCAAAGCAGAACTCCCTACATTCCGCCCAGCCGGTTCTTTACAAGGAGGAAAAGGCTCTTCTTCCCAGTGACTGTAGAACTGAACTCAGCCTGCTCCTCCCACAGCCAGCAACCCTCTGCACCAAACATGCTCACGCTGATGTCCTTAGCAACCTGGCTCCCCCGGGCCTGCTCCCGGGCCACTTACTATCTCGTCTCCTGGCTTGCAGCTATCCACCAGATCGGCGAGGAGGATGGCGTCCTTGGAGCGAGGCAGTCGGCCCGCTGCCACTTTGCCGGGGCTCTCCTGAATTCGGATGCGCTGGTAGTTCTGATAGATGGTCTGTGTGGGACAAACAGAAGGTCATGGGGGCCTGTCTCTGCATGGCCGACTTCGCACTCCTCCAAGCACGGACTTGAGACGTCACCTAACTCTGGCTGCGGCCCCGTGAGGGAGAACAGACAGGATTCCTATCTCCATCAACGGACCAGAAAACGGAAAGCCGAAGCCAGCAGAGGACAAGACTGCTGCGACTGACACGTGGGCGGTCCCCATTCCTGCCTCTACCCCTGTGGATGCCTCCTTACTGCCAGTCAGGCACCCGCTTGTAGCTGAGCCCTGGCGCGTATGGACGCCACAGCCATGCTGCCTAGATTCAAACCCTAGTTCTGTGGCTTTAGCTGTGTGATCCCAGGCAAGTGATGTCCCCTCTCTATGCCTTCTCTGTGAAACGGGGATGCTAATGCTCTAAGTGCAATCTCACAGTGAAAGTTAAATCACATCACACAGGGAAGCCTGGATGGCTCAGTCAGTTAAGCGTCTGCTTTTGGCTCAGGCCATGATCTCAGGGTCCTGGGAGTGAGCCCCACGTAGGGCTCCCAGCTTGGTAGAGAGTCCGCCCCCCCCACCCTAATTCATGCATGCTTTCCCTCTCAAGTAAATAAAATCTTTTAAAAAAAAAACAAAACCGGGGCACCTGGGTGGCTCAGTGGGTTAAAGCCTCTGCCTTCGGCTCAGGTCATGATCTCAGGGTCCTGGGATCAAGCCCCACATCGGGCTCTCTGCTCAGCGGAGAGCCTGCTTCCCCCTCTCTCTGTGCCTGCCTCTCTGCCTACTGTGATCTCTCTGTCAAATAAATAAATAAAATCTTAAAAAAAAAAAAACCATGTCATACATGAAAAGCACTCAAATCAATGCCCAACAAGACAGTGAGCTCCACCAAGTGTGGGTTCTATGGCCAAACATCACATGGCAATGTCGTGCCGTGCAATTTAACGTCCGTTATTTCATTTACCGTCCAGGAAAGAGGCTGCGTAATACAGCTGCTAAAAGTAGACGCTCAGGATCCAAATGCCTGAGTTCTTTTTTTTTTTTTTTTTAAAGATTTTATTTATTTATTTGATAGAGAGAAAGTGAGAGGATGAGAGGAGTGAAGGTCAGAGAGAGAAGCAGACTCCCCGTGGAGCTGGGAGCCCGATGTGGGACTCGATCCCAGGACTCAGGGATCATGACCTGGGCCGCAGGCAGCTGCTTAACCAACTGAGCCACCCAGGTGCCCCCCAAATGCCTGAGTTCTAACCCTTTGGGCCTCTTTCTAGCTGGGTGACTTCAGGGTCAATAATGCCACCTGCCTCAAAAGGTATGAGGAACACTGAATTTTACATCACCCACCCCCCCGGGGCCTTATAAGTACTCTGGAAACTTCAGCTGTAATTATTGTTCGTGTAGGAGCAGAGCCTGACACTGCTCCTGTGGTGGAGCCTTCTCCAGGAGCTTCGGAGAAAGTGGATTCTTAAGGAGGCTGAGCTAAGCAGGTAGGTGAAGACTGTGGGCAAAGGCATGAGCTCACCCCCCTAAGGCAAAGGGCACCTGAGCTTTTGAGAAGGTCTGTTTTCGGCTGTGGGCTGCCACAAGCAGAAACTCTCAGACCCCTTCTGGTAAGGAAGTCCCAGCTACGGCATTTCCCAGAGGTGCAGAGTGCTGGGAGCTTAGCAGCTGGCATTCACGGCTGCAAGGCGATAAAGGGGGTCTGGGTACCCCCCACCCCCTGCATGTACTGCGATGACCCCTACTCTACAGAAGAAGTCATTCAAATGCAAAGGCAAAAGCCCAAAAGCTCGCAGCAGGGCCCCCTGAATCCAGCGCAGCAATGTCTAAGCTAATCATGATCTAGAGGCCCCCAACGAGAGGCCTACAGAGAGCCAGGTGCCAGAAAAGCCAAGGGGAAGCCCCATGGGAGTGAGGGACTGGAAAGCAGGTGAACAGGAAGTGAGGCCAGTTTTGCCAGTCACCCCCCGCTTTTTGTTTTAAGAAAAACCATCAACTTTGACATTTGAAACAAAATGACCTCGTTTTAAAACATTGGCTAGGATTCTTGAAATACAGCCCACGGGCCAGACTAAGCAGGCTGGCTGGAGAGCTCTGGTTCGCCTCCGGGTGTGGCCACAAGTCCCCTTCCTTTCCCGTGGCCCCCGCGCTCATCCACCTGCCTTAGCGGCGGGGTGGGCCCGGGGTGGACAGGAAGGGCCGCCACCGGCGGACGCAGCTTCTCACCTCCTCCATGTTGACTTCGAAGGGGCCAGCTGACTGGCACTCAGGGCACGAGCCCGGCTTCACCTCCTGGTTCTGGGACTGACAGAAGGGCCCCAGCACGAAGTTACACTTGTTGCAGTTGTACTTGACCATGCTGAGCTGGGGCAGGACGCCCGTGCAGCTGGTCACCACCCCGCTGGTGCGGATCAGCTGGTTCAGGTGCAGCTGCCTACAGAGACGGGAGGGCGTGTCAGAGGCCTGGAGGCCGAAGCCTGACCTGTGGCCCCCAAAGATCAGTGCCGGACATGAGGTGGGTCCAGAAAACTTGGGAGCCCGCCAGATCCACACTATCGCCATCGCAGTTGGTCCAAGCCAGAGGGCCTGGCGGGGAGGGGGGCTCCCTGGCCACAGCCAGCCTACCCAGGGCCTCGGGGCCCCCGGCTCCTGCCCTGTCCCTGGCTCACCTCAGCGAGCGTAGCTCCTCCACCAGAGGCAGGTGGGAGATGCGCACGTGGATGTGGCTGGCGATGCGGTCGTACTTGGGGTACATGGCCAACACGACCTCCAGTGCGGCCTCGTCGAAGATCTGCAGTAGCTCTGCGGGCGCCTCCGGCAGGAAGTAAGCCAGGACATGCTCCCGGGCTGCCAGATCCTCATAGTTCACCACCAGGCTCTCGCGGTTCTCTGCAGGTGGAAAGAGAGACTGAGCACAGAGCTCGGCCGCAGACACGGCAGGTGACTTCCCTGTCCCCGTGCAACAAGGCAGGCCTGCCCCCCACCTTCCACCTGGAGCTGGAAGCCCCAGCCCTGACTTCAAAGCCCGCCCTGCTTTAGCTGAGTGACTCAGGCAGTAAGTGACCCATCCTGAGCCTCAGCTTCCCAGCCTGTAAAATGCGACATCACACGATGCAGGAAGTCACATTACGTGAAACGACACGTGCAGGGTGCCTCTTACAGGAAGGCCACAAACTCAAAGATGCCTAAAAGCGCCAAGAAGAAACCTGTGAATAGGCTGCTCCAAATACAGGACAAAAAGGAGTAGTGTGGACAGCAGCAGACTGGAATTCACAGGCTTCTTTCTAAATCTAATTCCTGCCCCACAGAAATGTGCTATTTTCTGGCTGAAGTAGTAATCCAGACTTCGACATTAAATGTGCCACATTGTAAGCACATCAAACCACGCTTCTGTGGTCCGGATGTCGTCCCTAGACAGCACTATCCCTACGCAGACATGCGGTGCTTTTTGTATTTTGCCCGAGAACAGCCACCTCGGGCTTCAGGCGCCAGCTCCTGTCCAGCGACCGGCAAGGGGCCCAGTGTCCCCTGCACTTGACACCTCGATTCAACATGAATGCCTAAGGGAACGATCCCCCCAGGGGAGAATTCTGCAAGGTGCACTGTGATGAGTGGAGAGGCAGCAGGGACACGTGGGAGCCACACCTTTACACATGTCGCTGATGCGCTCCTTGAAGACGTTGTGGCCGTGGCTGTCCACGTGGGTGCGCAGGAAGTTCTTAAAGCGGTGGTGGATCTCCAGGCGTGGGCCCGCCATGCTCACCCACTCACGCACGGAGTGGCCTTTGAGGTCCTCCAGGTTCTCAATGCTCTCGATCATGTCTTCGTCCTCCTCGCCATCCTCTGTGGCCCGCTCTACCTGGCGCCGTTTCCGGGAGGGGCGCTCCTCGTCCTCCTCATCGCTGTCTGGGGGCCAAAGGGACACCCTCCGGTGAAATTTTCCACCGCCTTCCACCTGCCTCCCCCAGAACTCCCTTTCCAGCACCCTGAGGCTCTGGAAGCTGGGACCAGCCTTGCACCCCTGGAGGAGCAGACATCCGAGCCTACCATACAGGAGCCCACGGCGCATGCGGCCCAGGCCCCGGCCGGCCTCTCGGTCACGCTGCCGCATGGCCCGCTCTGCCGCCTCCCTCTGACTGGCTGTCAGCTCCTCGACATCCTCGTCGTCCAGGGCCAGGCCCTCAGCCTCGTAGACATCCAGTTCTGGGATGGCGCGATAGTCCCTGAGGGAGCCCCCCAAACAGACCCTGTTAGTATCAAAAACAAAACAAAAGCCGGCCCAGGAACTGGGCCTGCTCCAGAAGATTCAGGAGCCCCGGCCTGCGCAGGCCGAAAGTCTCCAGGCCAGAAATACAGAAGGCTCCAAAAGGATCTCCGATAGAGACCAAGTGTGGTCTGTGCATACGACTGGACACTGAGGACAGTTAAGATGGTAAATTCTGTGTTATGTGTGTTTACCACAATAAAAAAACGGGGAGAGGGACCTCCAGACAGTTTTGACAATCCAGTAAGAAATAGGAATTTAAGGAACCACAAAACCTTCAGGCAGAAAGGCCCTTCAGACAGCCGACCCCAGCTCCCCAACAAATTCTCCCTGCACCTTCCCCTCCCAGACGATGCACCTCCCCTCCTCAAACCCCTTGAAGTACTGGGAAGGTCTTCCGACACCAGCCGAACCGGCCTCTGAAACGCCTGCCCGCTGGCACAACCCTCTCAACTACTGCAACACCTCCAAGGACTGTTTTCCACGGAGTCACCTGTCAGGTATTTGAAGGGGAATGCTGTCTGGACAAAGAACCCACTGAGAGCAAGGACGGCTTTCCTCCCTGCAATTCTGGGAGGGAGACAAAATTACTCCATCTGAAAGATGAGCAAACAGGATTATGGGGATGACAGGGCTTTTGCCAAGAGCCACTCAGCAGAGCTGGGTGTCAAAACGCAGTCCAACCACAACCTGCAGGCTCATTCCCTGATATGATACCACACTACCTCCCCAAGACAATCCTCTGGAATTCTCCCTTTTATCAGGGTAAATGGTGACTGGGTTGGGGGGGTATTGGCTATTTTTTTTTTT
>CM053603.1:47628902-47714156 GCA_028646535.1 Procyon lotor
AAATAAAATCTTTAAAAAAATTAATAAATTGGGTTTTATTAACATTAAAAACTTATGTGCCATTAAAAAAAAAAAGTGAGAAGAAAATATCTGCAAATCAAGTGTCTGGTAAAGGACCTGTACCAGGTCGATGTTCGATGATACAAAAGAAAAATCAAGCAATCCAATCACAAAATGGGCAAGAGATCAGAATAAATATTTCTCCAAAGATATACAAATGGCCAATAAGCACATAAAAAGATGTTCCACGTCACTAACCACCAGGGAAATGCAAACCAAAACCCCAATGAGACATCACCTCACACCCACCGGGATGGCAATCACCGAAAACTAGAAAATAACAAGTGTCGGCAAGAATTGGAGGAACTAGCACCCTCACAGACCACTTGTGAGAATGTAAAATGGTGCAGCTCTTTCAGAAAACGGTCTAGGAGTTCCTCAGAAGATGAACCAGAGTTAACATACAAGCCAGCAATCCCATCCCTAGATATATGCCGAAGAGAATTCAAAACATACGTTCGCGTAACAACTTTGGAGCTGATCTGTCCAAAGGCTCCCGATTCCTTCCAGAGTATGGGGCATACCGCACATCCACCCTCATCAGCTGGGTGACAGTACTTAAAGCACAGATCCAAAAGGCCCAGGGAACCCTTGCCAGTCCCTTTGGGGGCTTACAGAGGGCACTCCCCATGGACCATGGGACGGCCTTGTACAATACTCTCCTACACCCCACATTTGGAACCCGAGAGTCAGAGTCAAAGAAGGCCCCAAAAGAAAAAAAAAAAAGGGAGTCTTCATAAGGCTCTGGGTATTCAAACAATTCTACCACTAGTATATCCACCAAATCCTGATTGTAAATACGGGGCAAAGCAGCAGAACTCTAACCTTGCTCCCTTGCAGACCCTACTCCATTACTTTGCCACTGAGTCTCGTTACCTTTAATACATGTTTATATTTTTATTAGTAAGTGTGAAAATATCTAACTCAGGGCCTGGTACAGATCAGGCATAAATGTTTGCTGAAATGCACTGAAATCTTGATTCATTAGTCGTTCCCACCCCCCGCAATGTTTCTTTGAAGTTGCAATTGCAAAATAACACTCAGCTGCCTGCCTCCTGTTCTTCTAAGTCAACCTTGGCATCCCTGATGTGGTCTACTACAGGAGAGACTCCTTGCATTCCCCTGAGGGGCACATCTTACCGAGCTGAGGTTTACTATGTATGTATGTTATGGCAAGTTACTGAGGCCTATGTTGTGGTTCCTTGGACCTGTCTGTTTCCCCCTAGATCCTGCATCAAGGTGCACTCATAGGCAAGGATTCGGATTCCTCTGCTTCCCCGGTACCCAAAGCAAGGTCACTGGACACACCACGTGCTCTCGGCAAAACTACCCGAATGCCCGGCCTTGAATGAAAATACCTTTCCATGCCATCTCCAATAAGCTCCTCTCCATCTTCTTCCTCTTCATCCAGGGGTCCCTCTGTACCTAGAAGTCCCTCAGACTCATCCTCAAAGGGGGGAAGATCACGGCCAGGGCTGGAGGTCAGGGCATCCGTGCGACGGGAGCTCCGCCCAGGGCTGGAGGTAAGAGGATCACTTCGTAGCCGCCGGGCTGGGCTGGATGCCACAGTAAAGGATTCTGATGATTCCTGCAGGAAAGGACCGAGAAGGTGAGGGCTGACTTAACTTCCTATAGGGCAGCCCTCTCCACCTGTGACCCTGTCCCCTGACACTCCAAATCCCTCCAGCCTCAAAACTTTGCATCTCCCAGTCCCTCTGCCAGGAACGCTCTCCAGTAAGCTCTCTGAGCCAATAGCTTCTCAACACACAGGAACCAGCTCAAGTATCACCTCCTCAAATACTCCAGGCACTGACATTTCCCTGTGATTTCTCTGTGACAAGTCACTAAGGATCCCTTGTTTGTGCACCTGTTTCTCCACTCCTCCCACATTCCTCTCCTGTAAGCATGCCTCCCCACCCACAATATGCAAGACACTGCGACAGGACACCGAATAGAGAGTGACCAAAACATAAGCGATCTGGAATGTGCATATTGGTGGAGGGGACGGACAATAAATAAGACAAAGGGACAAAAAACACTACAATAATACGTGGACGAAGAACAGGGCCTTATCTACTTTGTGCACATCCAGTGCCAGGCCCAGAGAGGGAGCCCCACAAGCATGTGCGGAGTGAGTAAATGATAGTGGCCGAGTGGGCCATCAAGCTTGGGTTAGGGAATTCGGGGCTCCCAGCTTGCTGGGGGGAGAGGGGAGGGGAGCGAGGAGAATGTCCTCAGGGAGATTCGAGCAGTGTGGGGGCCCGCAAGGGAGGAGTAAAGTGGAGAAACCAGCTTCAAACCAGAGCCCAGGGGCCCAACCCCATCTGGAGGCCCGCTGCCGAAGGGGCGGAGTCAGGTGAGGGCCTGAGGACTAGAAGCGCGCAGCCCCTCGCCCCAGGACCCGGCGCGCGCTCCCCGGCCCACGCAGACAAGCGGACTCTCCCGGACCAGTCGCCAGCCCCCAACGCAAGCGCCTCCCTCCCGCACGGCAGACGCGCAGCCCGCCGGGGTACCCCCGCGCGCTCACCGCCATCGCAGCAGCACCACGCTCCCCACTGCCACTCCGGCAACAACCAGTTTTCGCGCGAAAACCGGCTCACGTGACCCTCCCGAGCCCGGGAAGCGACTGAAGGAACACTGCGTCGTGACGTCAGCCTCATCTGCGTGCCCGGGGGGCGGGCCAGAGGAAGAGGCCCCGCCCACGCCTCCGAGGCAACCCACCGCCTGCCCCGCCCAGCGCGCGAAGAGGGGCTCGGCGCGGCTTTGACCTCCGGAAAAAGTGTGGGAGCGGGCGCTGCGGCTGTGAGCAGAGGGGACCAGCCCCACCTGCCGCCTGCGTGACCTCGCTCGCCCTGTGTCATTTTACAGAGGAGGCAGCTGAGGCCCGTTTTCTGAGGTCTCTTTCAACTACTCCAGAAGCTCTCAGGCTGAATACTTAGAGCACCCAAACAGCTCCAGGATTGTAGAGGGCCACATGTGATGTTCTAGTAGGAGTTATTTTCACCGAGGAAAGCAAAGATGCAGAGGCGTTCCAGATAGAAAGAACGTCATTTGTAAAGATGTAGAGAGCCTGGCACAGCGGGGATCACCAGGAAGTCTCTAGTTTTGGTTAAACAGTTTGTGATGCCCTGGAAGGGGGAAATCCCTCAGGCTGCTCCTGGGTGGTGGTGGATTGAACCGGGTTGGAAGCTGTTGTGGCTGTTCTTTCTCCAATTACACTAGCACCTCAGGCTAGGGCAGGGCCCTTGGTGAGCAGGGCTGGATGTCAGTCAGCCCTCTGTACTTCTGTACAAAGAACAGGCATCTCTGGATGGAACCCAATGTAGGTGCAGAAGCGATCATGAGCGCTGGAAATATCCAAGAGACATTTAGGAGATAGAATCTATTGGTGTTGGGTATTGAGGACAGCAAAAGGGAGGCATCCAGGAAGACACCAGGATTCTGGCTTGGGAAACTGGGGAGATGACGGCACCACCTCTGTGATGGGGAGTGCAGGAGGGAAAGTGGAGAAGTTTGTTTCTGGCTCTGTTGAACATGAGCCCTGAGTGGAGATAACCAGGAGGGCATTCAGTGTTTAGGTCTGGGGCTTGTGAGAGAGTTCAGGTTGTAGTTGTTGGTCGTCTTTTGAGAGTGGTGGACCATCCAGACAGTGAGTGCAGTGAGAAGAGAAGGCCCAGGCCTTACACTTGGGAAACCCTAGAAGATAGGAGGCACCAACAAAGGACTCTTTTTTTTTTCTCTTTGTTTACTGGTCATGAGGGGCCTCTCAGTAGGTCATAGGTGTGAGGGAGAGGTGGCTGATGTGACAAGGGCAGGGGATGTGGAGCTACCATGGATCACTTATGATCTGCTGGTCCCACCTGAATTTACAACTTAGCGAGCCCGATAGAACCCAGTTCATTAGAGACAGCTCTGGCCTTATGGTTACTTGATGTCCCTAGTCATCTCCACAAGGGTCCAGTAGCCTAGTGGAATTCCTTTTTGAATTGGTGTACGATTTTCTGCTGTAGGTGGCCTGGCCTGGCTCTAGAACGCTATGGGTGTACATTCTGGATTTCCTAGGAGAGCTTGCCATAAACAGCATCTTTACCCACCCCATATGCTCCTAATATTATAAGGTCCATGCTTCCTGTGGCCTAGGGGACAGCCCCTTCCTGCTGTGAGCCTCATTTGAAGCTGGAAGCTTTTACCCAGGGTTGTATGGGTCAGAGCAGAATTCTCAGGTGTGAAATATACTGCTTTCAGAACCCAAAGAGTGGGTTCTGACATTGTGCCTCGTTCCCTGCCATAGGGTGTGCGAGGTGCAATCATTCGTCCTTTGGAAGCGATGTCCCGGTATGCCCCAGACTGCTAGACTCCACTGAGGTGGCAAGCACCCACATCTTCACCTTCTGGAGCGCCTAGGTCTCATCGAGGTCTTCATTTACTTGTTACTTCTCATTCAGCTGGCTGGAGTAGTAGGATATCATCAATACAGTAAACCAATGCAACGTTCCCTCAAATGTCCAGATGGCCAGGGCCCTTTGGACCATATTATGACAAAGGTGGCAGAGGGACCACTGGCCTGGGGCAAGACCATAACTGTGAGTGGCTGTCTTTCCCTGTGAATGTCAACAGTTCCTGATATGAATGGTCAGATCTCAGGCCAGCTGCTGGGTACCTCAGGCCATGCTGATCGGTGACAGCAAGGACACCAATACTGAAGCTGCAATTGGGGCTACTCCTTGATTGAGTCTGTAGCAATCCGCTGCCACTTTGTGTACTGTTCTAAGTTCAAACTGATGAATTCATTAGGGATACAATGGGGTCCACCCCCAACTCCATTTGCTTTAGGTCTTCATGGGTAGCACTCATCTCTGCATTTCCCCTGCTAGGTGATATTGTTTTTGTATTTACTATCTTGGCTGGGGTGGGTGGGTAGGGACAAGTTTCAGGGGCTTTCACTGGACCTTCACCTCTGGGAAACCTCAGAACTCAGAATGCAGACCTCAAAACTCTGGGAAAATTCAGCCTTGCTGGCTGCTCCTTTGGCCTCAATGGTTATATGACAATTGCACTGACTTTTCTTCGGACAGCTAAGTGCTGTCATGTGTTTCTGTTATTTGCAGATTTCCATTGCTTTCATGGAGCCCAGCTCTGTAGCAGCCATATCCCAGAGAGCATGACTGAGCCTGGTGTAGGGCTTTAACTTGGGAGTCGGAGCTACCATTTCTTGAACTTTGCTGACACCACACTCTGTCCTGTGTGTAGGGGATACTGCAGTGAATAAAACCCTGATTCTGCCCTGAAGGGGAGGGGATGAAATCGATACCCTCAGTTATTCCATGAATGAAATCCTGCAGAAACCTACACATGAGGCCCCAAGCTCAGAGTATAGAAGGCAGAATTGTCTATCGCAATAGTAATAGCAAATTTCCTGCCCTGGAAAGTCTGTACTGTCACACACACACACACACACACACACACACTTAAGATGGAGGGTAGTCTTTTGGTCTGGTCACAGTTATCCCATTATTCCATTTCTTCTTCCTGGAACATGGTAGGAGGGACATTTCCTGCCCCCTGGAGGTTAGGAGTGGCCTAGGACTCGTTTTTTGCCAATTAAATGTGAGTAGTGGTGATGTGCTTAGCTTCCTGACCTTGACTCCCACAAGTCCATTCAGGAAGGCAGGCATCAGCGTGGAGCACAGCCCGTTTTGGCTGATACAAAAACTGCACACCAAGCTGACCACAGTCCAGGCTAGGAAAGTCCCAGACAAACTGAATCCCGAATGGTCATGAGGTGGTGACTTCCTTCTCCTGCTTTAGAAGAACAGGGCCAATCTCATTCCAGCCCGACTGTGAAGCAGCTGTGTTATCACGGGGTGTGTGTCTTGAGGTTACTGTGATAAGTGGGTGTCTACAATTTGCACCAGGCGCCAAGTCAGCCTCAGGATGTTGCGGGGAATGTGACAAACATGGTTTTGTCCTCATGACACTGATAATTCTAGTGGAGGGTGGCTGATGAACTAGGAGGCAAGTAAATGAATATAATCATGTTAGAGAGAGGGTGCTCGGAAGGAAATAAAGAGGCATTATGTGACAGAGACTGCACAGTTACTTTTGCTAGGGTGTCAGGAAGGAGGTCATGTGACCAGGAGCCAGCCAGACAGGACAGATGCAAGAGAGAGGGAGGCAGGAACAAGCTTTGGTATATTCAAGGAATAGAAACAGAAAGCACTGTGGGCTGGAGCACGCTGAATGAGGAGGGGATGGGTGGGAGAGGAGGACCCAGACGCGGGAGGGCCACGCAGGGCCAGCGTGAGAGGAGGGCTGGCTGAGAACACAGCAGAGATGTCAGAAGCGCAAGCAGGGGGCAATCGCGGAAGGCTTCCCAGAGGAAGTTGCCTGAAGAACCGTCGAAGTTAGAAAAGAGAGGAGGGGCGGTTCAAACCTCCGGCGTCTAGGCTTTGCCATTTCCTAGTCGTGTGTCTTTGGGCAAGTTATTTAACGTCTCTAAGCCGCAGGTTCCTCCTCTGAAAAGGCGACTAATAATAACCGCCCTGCCGAGTTGTTGTGAAAATTAGTGCCTGAAACCCGGATGCCAGTGCGCTTTGATGGTGGACGTGGAGGCAGCGTGGCGTGCTGTGGAAGCGCGTCGTTCCGGGGGAGGGGTTGTCCCTACCCTTCCTTCCTCAGCCAGGTGACCAAAGGTCACCCGGCCCGATTGCCGCTGCGGGGCGCCCGAGGCGGTGGCACGCGAGGGGGCGGTCCGCGGAGGCTCCTCCCTGGACGGTCGGGCCGCGGTCCGGCCCCGGGGTAGGAGCGCAGGCTGGAACGAGAGGGTCCGTTGACAGCTGCTGACAGCTGGCAGGCGCGGGGGCCAAGAGGCGGCAGCGTCCTCGGCTCTCGGGTCCGCGATCCTGGCCGCCTTCAGAGTAAGGTACGCAGCACCTTCCCAACCCTGGCACTGCTTCCCTCCCCCGCAGCGCCAGCTTCCTGTCTCTTTAAGAGGTCGGCGGGTCGCCCCGCCTCTTAGGGATCTAATTGGCTTCTTCCGCGGCTTGCGCCCTCTTTTTGCTGTAGCTCCATTTCTATAGGCTGCTGGGGCCTGGGGGCGGGCCTGAATGCTATAAGTAGGGGCTGTGGCTGTTTTCGCAGTTTTGGCCAAACGAAAAGGACGCTGCTGCCTTCCGGGAAAGGCTGCCGGGAAAGGCTGCACGCTGTTTTGGGGGTCGGTGGGCCCGGTGCGCTGACCGCATTTCCCCTTTCCCACCGTCCCCTCTCCTGAGGAGCCGGCTGCCGGCGGCTCTTGCGCGACGCTCCCTGGCCCCGCCGCCTGCCGGGGCGCTGGAGGCCGGACTCCCGGGGCCTGTGCCGGGTCAGCGCACTCTGCGGTGGCGGATGAGCGGCCCGGGCGGTGGGCCCTGAGTAGGGCCCGGGGCCCTCAGGTAAGGAGGGGCCCTTCTCCCGCCACACCTGGAGGGGAGCCCCGTCGTCTCGCGTCCTGAAGCCTTACCGAGGGGCTGGGCGCCCCCTCCCTCTGCCGTGGCTGGGACCGCCACTGCAGGGACGCCCTCTGGCCTTCGCCGCACCTACAGTCCCTCCCCGGCAAGGAGCACCCAAAGCTCGGGTGCATCTAGTGACTCCCTGCGACAGCTGCGGGAGAGCCAGGAGCTGATCGGGACCTCCACCCCCATCCCCACAGCAATACCGGGGCCCACCTGTCGCCGCTCCTTCCTTCGGGAGTGACCCCTTCCCGCTCAGGGCACAGCCTCAAAGGACCCCCTTGGGGAAGTTTCAGAGGGCCAAGGGGCCCCCTGGGTGGGGACTCACAGGAAGAGGCGACGGGTAACGGGGAGGTCCGGAGGGGAGGGGGTAGCAGAGCGCTCGGGGAGGGAGAGTGAGCACGCATAGCTGCGCAGGGCCGGGGCTGGCCAGCCAGCTGGTCTGGTGAGCTTGAGGCTGTGCAGGAAGAGATCTAGACTTGGTGGCCCTGCATCTGGGGCTGTGTCCCCATCTGCAGACGGTGGGACAGGACCTGCCTCCCAACTTGGCGGTGGCCTTCAGCAACCCCAGAGGGGCAGGAGGTGGTGTTTAGGCGGCTGGGGCTCTGTTGCAGGAGGGCTCTTCCTCCTGCAGAGGAAGGAGGGTGGAGAGTGACTTTGCCTTCTGCCTCTGTAGTAGGGATGGGGCTGGGGGTCCTCCCAGGCGATCCTTCTCCCGCTCCCCTCCCCTGGAAGGGCTTGGCTGCTCTCTGCTGGAGGTTCATCTGTCCCCATTGTAACATTTTGTTGAGAACTTACTCTGTGCCAGGCGCTATTCTAGGGGATTGGGTCATAAGCACACCAGGGTGGGCGGCCAGTATACACATAAACACCCAACTGGGGCCCCTTCAAATGGAGGCCAAGTGCTGTAAAGAAAACATAGGGCGGGCTAGCTGAGAGAAGTGGTTAAGGAGGGCCCCAGGAGGTGGCCTCTGATGAGACCGGCAGAAGGGCCTGCACAAAGGCCCATGCTCTTGCTCCCTGAGGTAGGAGGAAGCTTAGCGGGTTGGAGAACAAGGTGGAAGCCAGGGAGCTAAAGAATGGAAGGCATGAGACAGGGCAACAGGCAGGGGCAAATCAGGAGGGGCTTCCCTTCGTCCTGGGGGCTCCTGCCTGGGCTGCTGGCAGTGTATCAGGAGTGCCTGTCTGGAACAGCGTTCCCCTCCCCCCACCCACAAAGCTGAAGGATAAGGGGCTGGCCTCTGTCCCATGGAGCCTTCTTCTTCTTTTTTTTTCCCCCCCATGGAGCCTTCTTAATCTGTTTTGGTTCCAGGGTTTAGAAGCTCAACAATCTGCTAGGGGTCAGAAGCACTGAGGGGCGTTGCAGCAACTATGAAGTATAGCCTCTCTCTTTTTGCTCGGGGCTTTCTGTCTTCCCCTGGGGTTTTTCATCCCATCCTGGTCCATCCCATTGCACAGGTGAGAGATGGGAAAGCTGAGGCCCAGAGCAGGGAAGATCCTCTCCAGGGGCTCTTTGCAGGTCTGGCACTGCCTGACTGGAACCAGCCCGACGTCCTGCCCCATAGGCTGGCCACAGAGGGAGGGTGGGAGGGAGCTGGAGGCCCAAGTGGTGGGTGGGAAGATGGCTGCTGGAATGTTAACAAGGTCAGGAAAGTCCCTTCCAGGTGGAAGAAACAGTCTGTCCCAGATTCCCTGGTCCTGAAAGGCCCGGGGTTGCCTTAGGCCACTCAGCCTCCAGGAAGCTCCTCTGAGAATTTCCTTCCCCATCCCTGGAATCTGGGCTCTACCCCTTCTTCTTCCTGCCCTCAGCCAGCCTTCCCACCATCTCCCGTCGCCTGTCCCATCCTCTGTCCCCTATTTCCTGAGCCTGCAGACCCCTTACTTCTCGGTCACCGCCCACGCTCTTGCTCCCAAGCCCAGGAGCTCGCCTAACGTGGGGGGAGGAGAATATGGAGCCAGTGACTTAACCCTCTTGTGCCTCTCCTTTCCCCCTCTGTACAGTGGGTACAAGAGTGGTTCCATCTCACGCAGAGGCTAGTGTGATGGTTAAGAACGTCACTAAGTGTAAAGCACTTAGGCCTGTGTCTGAAGGTAGTGTGTATTGTTTTATGTTTTATCGTAGCTTCAGTTATTTTACAAGCTTTGACACATAGTGGCAATTCTGGTGTGGCCAACAGCCTCATAAGCCAACAGTGCTTCTTTGACCAGCAGAGCAAAGGCACCAGCTGGGATCATATTAGCAACGTGGGCTGTCATCCCTGCCCTTGGCCTGCTGGGTCAGAATCTGCAGGTTCACAACACTCAAGTGTGAGAAGCATACCTCTAGATGGAGCCCAGAGCCTTCCATCCATAGGTGGAGAAACTGACTCCCAGAGAGGGGCACTTGGCAAGTCACCACCCGGGGGCCTGGGCACTGGACACAATCTGGCAGGTGGCTGGCGGGCCCCTGAGCTTTGTCCACGGGGATAACAGAAGTACTTCCCTTGTCCGGCTGAGAGGGCTCAGCGAGTGTGTCTGCCGCTGTCACCGAGTCAGCAGGGGCACTGGTGGAGGGAGAGCGGTCGGCACTCTTTTGAAAGGGCCCCTTGTGCTCAGAACCAAATCTTTCTTCCCTCTACACCCCCCAGGCCCTCCTCTTGGAAAAAAAGCAGCAGTTACCGTGGTGTGACCTTTTGTAGGATTTACTTCTCTGTTCTCGTTTGATCCTCCTGGCAACTTTGTTGGGAAGGTGTTATTTGTCCCTGTGACACGGCGAGAGGAGAAATGACTCAAGGTCACATAGCAAGTACGTGGCTGAGCCAGAAGTGCCCCAGATCTGCCTGTCTTCATAACCCGTGTCGGCCAGAAGGTTTTTCTTAGTGATTTAGAGACATTGGACTCAACTGGACCTAAGCAGAGAAGGAAATTTGTTGGATTTTATACCTAAAAGGGTATAGGTGCAGGGTAGGGCTAGCTTCAGGTCTGGCTAGATCCAGGAGCTCCCATGAGGCTCTATTCCGGGATGGATTTCCATGTTCTCCTCAGCTCTGTATCCCTTTATGTTGGCTTTATTCTCAGGTGGGTAGACACGTGTGGAGTCAAAGTGGTCTGGCTCTCTGCGGTACCATGACACTTTCAGCAGAAAGCGTATCTGTTCCTAGCAATTACAGCAAGTCTCCGGGCTGATTCTCATTGGCTGGGACAGTGGAGTATCCCGATTGGCCTGGCTTAGATCACATGCGCTGTGAAGGGCTTGAGTCAGCTGTCCCTCAACTTCAGGGACAGAGACTCGGGAAGCTGAGGTTCTCTGCTTCAGGAAAATGGGGGGCTGGACAGGCAAAACCAAGTGATGCTTCCCTCATTAGACTCTATCTGATTCTTTCTGCTGCTTGGCCCTGGTCATCCTCACTGGCTTTATTATTTTTTTTTTATTTTTTATTTTTTTGCCACAAGAGACCTCTTGGCTTCTCACCAGCTGCTGGGTGCTTGGCTTGCCCTCCGGGGCCTGCCCCTCCTGGGACTGCTTGATACCATGTCCTAGACCAGAGCTGGTGGTGGGTTGCTGGGACCTGAAGTTTGCTCCACAGAGAATGGTGAGGGGCGGAGGGGGCAGTGGAATCACTCTTCTTCAACTCACGTCACTTACCAGTCATCCTCCCAGGTCACAGAAGTCTTGGGGGGGTGGCTTAGCATGGCCACATTCACACAGCAGATCCTCAATGGCCCCATGCCGGTGCCAGGAAGGGGCTTTCCTCCTGGAGGGTGTCTGACAGTCAGTGAGGAAAACGTTTCTTGGGAGACTTCCCCCCCTATTTCATCACCGGCCATTGCCTAAACTTGGCACCAGCAAGGAGAACACCCTTCCGGACGTGGACCTGAGCCTCCGTTGGGGGCACTGTTGGCAAAGGGGAAGACGATCATTCGGTGGGCTGTCCCATGTATTGCAGCACACGTGGCAGCCTTGGACCCTGTCCATGCAAAATCATAGCACCCCATCCCCACCATCCCCGCGTCAACCTGGAGGACCCCTGTGTGCTACTGGGTGTCCAGTTCTGTTCTGAAGGCGTCTGGCTTACCGTAGTTGAGATTCAGGCTCTGGTCCAGGGGAGGGGCCTCTGCCTCTGGCTTCCCGGAGGGGTCCCAGAACAAAATTGCACCTTGATAGCTAAGGAGAAGGGGGCAGTGGCTGCTGGGGACACATTAGCAGCATTGGGCTAGCTGGTACAAAATAGCCAGTGGCCAGGCCAGAAGCCACCACATCCTTGCCCTCTTCCCGCATTCCCTCGGGGTGTCTGCGGGCTGCTCAGGTTGGCTGAGCCTCCCAGGGGTCTCCCAGATCGATCCCTCCACTCCACCCCCACCGCAGCCACGGGTCAAGCCATCGTCCTCCTGCCTGCACTGGTACAGTGGCTTCTCGGTCTCCTTGCCTCCACTCTCCCCCTGCTCCAGTCTGTGTTCCCCGGCAGCCTGAGGGGTCCTCTCCACGTGGACATGGGACCCTGTCACCTGCCTACGTGGCACCCTTCTCATTGCATTCAGAATGCAGTCACATTGGCAGGTGGCCGTATGGTCCTGTGTGACCTGGCCCTGCCAGCCTTTCTGATCTCCCCGCCAGCCACATTGGCCTACTTCTTGTCCTTTGAACAGGCCAAGCCTATTTGTACCTCACGGCATTTGCATTTACTGTTCTCTCCCAGGTGTGCTTTTTGTCCAGATTTTCCCAAGTCTCTTTCCTTCTCAATTATTTATATCTAGTGCAAATGTCAGCTTGTCTGACAACCCAGCCCAAAGCAGTACCTCTTTATATTCATTGGGATTCAGGCTTAGCTTTTGAAACAAAGGTCAGGATAATAAGACAGAAGATTATTCCTGTGTCTGTGTGCAAGCTGTGCAGGATATGCCTGGAGGCCTGTTGGTCTGGGACCCAGACATTTCCCCTCATTTCTCTCTTATCCTCAATACATGGTTTCAGTTTTGCGGTCTAAGATGGCTGCTGTTGCTCCTGCCACCACATCCCTATTCCAGGCAATAGGAAAGGAGACTTGCTTGGCTTGAAGTGGGCCAACTCATTAAATTAATTGCTCATTTCCAATTGGATAAAACTTGGTCATGTGGCCACACAGTGGCAATGGGAGCTCGGAAAATAGCCATCATCCTGGGAAGCCACGTGTGAGCGAAAATCCACTGGCTCCAGTACCAAAGGGAAGGGTGGATGGTGAGGACTTTGATAGTCTCTGCTCTGTTACCCATTCATTGTTCATTCCCACTCCTCTGTTA
The DNA here is from genome assembly GCA_028646535.1 of Procyon lotor. Classification (NCBI taxonomy): domain Eukaryota; kingdom Metazoa; phylum Chordata; class Mammalia; order Carnivora; family Procyonidae; genus Procyon; species Procyon lotor. The sequence goes on from CM053603.1 coordinate 47,641,706, forward strand.
ACATGGTTTTCATGGCTGCCTGGCTGGTGGAAGAATGCATGAAGAATGCATTCTTTCTTCGGACCTACTATGTGTTGGGCATATCTATTTTTTTTTCCTCCTGTTGGTTTGGCCTCAAGTTGCAGGTGGGGATGTGATCCCAGAGCCAGCGAGTGGCCTGTGGAGAAGAATGGAGGAGCCTGAGCCCTGGGTCTCGGCCCATCTGCTTGCATCTCGCCTCCCTTTCAGCCAGGGGCAGCACTTGCATTCCATGGCTTGGAAGGGTAGCAAGGAGGCCCTGCGTCCCCTGCAGCCCTTGCCCGGACCTGTTGCTGCTCAGGGCCAGTGTTAGTGACGTCACAGACATGGGTGCTCGTGGCATTTGAAGATCCTTGCAGCCCAGGCTCCTTGCTGAATGGGAGACCTGTGCTCTTAGAGTGTAAACAAAACACATCTTTCTAATTTTTTAAAACTTACTGACATGTAAGTCAGTACAGAAAAGGGCACAGATCACAGACTCAATGAATTTTGCCACGGTGAGCATGCCTGAGTACCCGCCACCCCCCGCCGCCATCAAACACCAGAAGCTGGTGTGCCCCCCCATGCCCTCCATCATCCACGAAGGTCACCCGCACCGGGATCTGTGCGTGGGGTCAGGTCAGGCCACACGCGTGCACTCGTAGATAGCCTCCCTCGGTCCCATATCCGTGAGGCCCTGTCATGTCACTGCCCAAAGCAGTGGCTTGTTCCTTCTCTTTCTGTACCGCTGTGAATATGAGCCTATATGTGTGCATTCTGCTGATGGCGGGCGTCTGGGTCCCTGCGAGCCCGGGGCGGTTACAAATGTACCCAGAAGTGGAGATTCCAGGTCATAAAGCTTCATCTGTTCTATTCATTTTAATGCTGGCATCTGTTATGTCCTGGAACCCAGGCCACGCCGAGCTCGCCTGCCCTGCACCCCCCCAGCTCCCTGAGGAAGTCCCTGCTGCCATTGGTGCGGGCCCAGCTCCTCTGCTCCTGTCCCTGAATGCCCAGTGACTGGGAGCCTGTCTGGTCCAGGGCAGCTCCCAGGGCCCCAGGCTGCCAGCTCTCCTGTCTTCTAGGCTGGACTCTTCACCTCTCATTCAGAGGCATTTGGCTGTGGGTCCCCCTGCCGACTTCCATTTCCCCCCTGGCAGCCCCCCATCATTGCCTTTGCAGACACAGCTCCCTCTGCGGGAGCCCCTCTGCAATTTCTGTCCTTCCTTCCCCTTCTCCACTTGGAGACCTCCTGTGCGTCTTCCTGGCATGGTGCATGTCCCCCCGATTTGCGTTTCCCTTTCCAGGGAGGCAGCAGAGGATAACAAGGGGTGTGGTCCTCCTGAAGTGTGTGCAGTGCCCCGCTCTGGTGTGTGGTGGCTCTGTGATTGCACAGTCAGTCTCTGGGCCTCCAGCACAGCAGAGGACTCTGAGGACTGTGGGCATGTGGCCTGTAGGGGGCGCTAGACACCACTTCTTCAGTGCCCACGACAGCCTCCCAGGCTGGACGCTGTCGTTCGTCCTGTTCCAGGGGCACTGGGACCTCGCTCCTCTGTCCCCTGTCAGTCCCTGGGACCCCCAGGAGCAGGGGGAGGAGCTGGGGTCTTGCCCAGTAGCTGGCTTTGCTGCGCCTGGCACAGAGGAAGGCTCAGTCACTGGGGGTGACCTTTACTGTACATGGGGCACAAGACAGAGGCCAAGGTAGAGCACTGGGCCCCTATCCAGGGCTTGTGTTGTGACATGTGGGGGAGCCAGACCTCACCTTCCGCCTGGTGGGTGGGAGAGTGGTCCACTGCCCCACGGTAGGTAACCACGCTTGGGTTCCACGAGGAGCCTGAGACCAGAGACCTAAGGCCACACAGCCCATGCACTGCTCACGTGGGGGCTCTCGCTCCCCCAGGGCCGGCTGCTGGCGGGATGGACATCCTGGAAGAGGCGATTTGGGCCAACGGGAGCACAGCCCTGCCCCCACCTGTGGCACCCAACATCAGCGTGCCACATCGCTGTCTGCTGCTGCTCTACGAGGATATCGGGACCTCCAGGTGAGGCCGGCTGTGGACCTGAGTGGGTTTCCCCCGAAAACACACGCGCACGGGTGTGACGTGTATGATGGACGGGCTGGGGTGGGGGTGGGGGGGTTGCAGCCAGAACCTTACCAATCGGCTGGCTTCTGTCCCTGTCTGCTAGGGTCCGGTACTGGGACCTCTTGCTGCTTATCCCCAATGTGCTCTTCTTCATCTTCCTGCTCTGGAAGCTTCCATTTGCTCGGGCCAAGATCCGCGTCACCTCCAGCCCCATTTTTATCACCTTCTATATCCTGGTGAGTTCACTCCAACTGGTGACAGAAAGACCCAACTCCGATGGGCTTAAGTGAAAAAGGGAATTCTATAATGAAGACCAGCTTCAGATGCGGCCGGATCCAGGGGTAGACAGACATCCTCAGGACTCTGTCTCTCTGCCTCTCTGCTTGCCTCTGGCCTTGTCTCAGATGAGCTCTCCCCTGCCTGGTGTCCAAAATAGTCAAGAGCAGTGGTGAGCTGACATCCTGCTTCCCTGCTCACGCCGGCAGAAGAAGACCACTTTCCTGGTCTTCTCAGGACCAGGACCTGGGACTCCCTCTGACCGGCCCGCCTTGGATCCCCTGTTGGTCCCTGAGCCAATCACTGTGACTAACAGGGAAGGGGCGCTCTGGGGCTGGGAGGGTGGGGTCAACTCAGCCAGGCCGTGTGGACTGCGGAGGGTGGTGGTCCCTTGAGGAAACCTGGGGAGCCCTTTGTAGAGGGCAGGGGAAGAGATGCTGGCTGGCAGAAGAGTGCCCCCTGCCGCCTCCATGAGGCAGCACCAGGGGACTCAGCACTGCTCCTGCCCTCTTATTCCTGGGGACTTCTTTCTAGAGAGCTCAGGAAACAGTGGCGAGCATTGGCTCAGGCAGATTGCCTCCAGACCTCAGCTGTGCTAAATGACCTCAGACTGGTGGCTTGGCCTCTCTGTGCCTCGGTGCCGTCCTTCCCACATTATGTGTGCTGGGCCTGCTTTAGCTCGCGGAGCACCTGTGAGCACCAGAGAAGACCCATGCGCAGCTGCGTGTGCAGCTCTAGCCCACGGGCCAGAGAACACCTGTGCATAGATGCGTGCGCAGCTCTAGCCCACAGGCAGCCGGGTATGCAGTAGGCACATGGCAGTTGGTTGTCTCTACAGCCTGTTGAGTGGTGTTAGCCTCCCCAAGGGTTCCACGTGGATTTTGGGGCACAAAGGACAGACTGTATGGATCTGGACTCTTGTGTTTGCATGTGTCAGAAAGCCAAAGTGAAACTCACAGAACCGGGAGGGAATGTATTGATGGAGAAACTGACAGGTCCCGGGGCTTTAGGCATGGCTGGATTCAGGCGCTCTGCAAGGGGCAGAGTCTCAGTCTCCCTGGGAGACACAGGCACAGTCTCAGTCTCCCTGTCAGCTGAGGTCTCTCCGATGGCCTTGTCTCTAGCAGTCTCGCTCTCATGGAGCCAGGCAGCTCCAGTGGCTCTGGGCTCACAATGCCCCCCACCCCCCAGCTTCCCTTCCCAGTGGCTGCACCTGGTGTCCTGGCTGTGCCTGTCACTAGACTCCCTTGGGTCCCACCCCATCCCCAAATCAGGGAATGGCATGTGCCGAATGGCCAGCCCTGGGTTACAGGCCAGTCCCTGAAGCCAGGAGAGGGGGGGTCAGCACCCCTGCCCCCGAGCCACATAAGCAGTGGGGAGAGGAAGGAGGCTATTGCCAGAGGAACGGAGTGGATACCAGGGTGACAAAATCTGCTGATACTGAGCACAGGCACTTCTGGGAGACGTGCTGGGGCAGCAGACTTCCCCAGGGTCTCTGAGGTCTCTTTCCGGCAGCCTCCTTCTCCCCATGGCTGGGGACTAAAAGTGCTAATATGATGACCCTGGAGGAAAATGTGTACCCAGCCTTTATCAGCTGCCAGGCTCCCCTTCCACTACATCGATTTACCCTTTGATGGCTCCTGGCAGCCATCAAATACAGTAGGCGCTAGTTTTACCCCATTTCATAGATGAGGAAACTGAGGCATGGAGGTGCACGTCCTTGGCTGAGGTCACAGAGGCAGGAAGTGGCAGGGCTGGCATTCGAGCCTGGCCGTGGGGCTCTACCGTGTCACCCCATTAGCCATTCTAAGGCTGCCAGGCAGAGGTTACCAGCCGTGGAGGGCCGTCCCACCTCCCTGCATCCCACTGCTGACTCTTTTAGTTTAGAATCCTTCCATTCTCAGGGAATCCAGGCTCCTGCGATGCTCTGCACCTCACCCTGGTCTCACTCCCTGACCCCATCACGGCATCCCTGCTCTTGCCCACCAGGTGTTCGTGGTGGCGCTGGTGGGCATCGCCCGGGCCGTGGTGTCCATGACCGTCAGCACCTCGGATGCCGCGACTGTTGCCGATAAGGTGTGGCCGGGCCTGCCGACAAGGGCGGGGGGATGCGGGGCACCGGGGAGAGGGGTGACTGGGCCCCCAGGCTGACACTCTGCCCACTCTGTGTCCAGATCCTGTGGGAGATTACCCGCTTCTTCCTGTTGGCCATCGAGCTGAGCGTGGTCATCCTGGGCCTTGCCTTTGGTGCGTGTGCTGCTGGGGCCAGCGCTCCCCCTGTCCCTCCCCTAGTGGGCACCGACCCCTCCCCCCTCCGCCTCTGGCTCCCACTCACTGACCAGCACGTTTCTTCCAGGTCACCTGGAGAGCAAGTCAAGTATCAAGCGGGTGCTGGCCATCACCACGGTGCTGTCCCTGGCCTACTCAGTCACCCAGGTAAGAGGAGAGGTGGGGGGCAGGGGCAGCTAGGGGGGGTCCCCTGGAGGAGATCAAGGGTCACTGAGGGCCGAGCTTCCCCTGCTCCCTGGTTCTGGGTCCAGGTTTGAATCCCTGGGGAGCTTGTTAACAAGGCAGGTTCTCCCTGCCCCCCAACTAGTGCAGTCCAGTAGGCTGAGGTGGGGGCAGGAAGGATGCCTAGAGCCTGCTGTTGTCACACGCAGCCCAGATACCCTAATATACAGGTTTGCAGACCATACTGAGAGCCATAAATCTAGAGACTCCTTCCTTAGATTTGGCAGCGGCTACCTCCCACCTGGCTCGGTTCCCTGCCCCATGGCGAGGGCCTCCTCTGGGTGCGGGAACTAGGTGGGTAGGGAGCGGAGGGAGGCCACGAGCAGTCTGGAGCAGGCCAGGCCCGGGAGCTGGGCTTGCTGTGGTGGAGAGCTCTGGGTGCTTTGTATCAGGGAGCTGCCAGGGAGGGGGCTTTCCGGGTGGCGGGAGCCTGAGGCCGTCCCCTGCCTGCCCCTGCAGGGGACGCTGGAGATCCTATACCCTGATGCCCACCTGTCGGCTGAGGACTTCAACATCTACGGGCATGGGGGCCGCCAGTTCTGGCTGGTCAGCTCCTGCTTCTTTTTCCTGGTGAGGCAGAGGGGGCCCTCCCCGCTTTCTGGGCCCCGGCACCGTGGGGGTGGCTGCGTGGGCCTCAGAGGCTGAGGCCGGGGCCTGGATGTCTTGGTCCCGGGCTTAGCTCTGGGCCTGGTGTCCCCAGCATCCTCCTCAGCCCTACTCTGTCTCTGCAGGTCTATTCTCTGGTGGTCGTGCTCCCCAAGACCCCGCTGAAGGAGCGCATCTCCCTGCCTTGTAAGCAGCCCGTGGGTGGCTCTGGGATGGGGCGGGGCGCAGGGTGGGGTCTCCTGCTGGAGAGCCCTTGGTGAGATGGAGGGGTCCTCCTGGGAGCCCAGAAGGGCCTCAGGTGACACGCTGGGGATGAAGGGCGGTGGCAAGGGCAAAGCCTCACGGTCCCCAAACCCCCAGCGCGAAGGAGCTTCTACGTGTACGCGGGCATTCTGGCGTTGCTCAACCTGCTACAGGGGCTGGGAAGCGCGCTGCTCTGCGCAGACATCATCGAGGGGCTCTGGTAGGTGGGGCCAGGCCCGACTGGGAGCGGTGGGCAGGGGGAGGCCAAGCCCAGGTCCCACTCAGAGGAGGCTCCTCCTAACCCCCTCCTCACCCCCTCCTCCTGCCCCCCCCCAGCTGTGTAGATGCCACCACGTTTCTCTACTTCAGTTTCTTTGCGCCCCTCATCTACGTGGCCTTCCTGCGGGGCTTCTTTGGGTGAGTCTTCCCGCAGGGATGGGGCGGGGGTGCGGCACAGGCAGGGGGCCTGGGAGTGGGGTGGTAGCTGGTGCCGGGCTGGGTGGCCTGTGGTTTGAGGGCCGCGGGCGCCGCCGTGTGGCTGCTTGCAGAACTGTGCCTCCAGATCCGTGCGCATGCGCATCCTCGGCCTCCGTGTCCTGCACCCCCCTCTCCCACCCAGTTCAGGATTGGGAAGGATAAGACAGATGGTATGTGACTGTACCCACACACGCGCTCACACATATATATGCATATGCACACATGCATGCACGTACATGCACATACACATTTTATATGCAACACACACAAGCATATACACTTTCCCCACAAGAGAGTGTTTACGCACAGGGTTCTACATTTGCTTGCTTTTCATTTTAGAAGACTTAGCTCACTCAGCAAGCATTCATTGAGTACCTACTTGGTGTTGGGCACTGCTGCAGCTGCCACACATGGCAGGGAACAAAGAAGACACAAATCACCGTGCTCCCGGGATGCTCGCTGGGAGTGGCTGGGGAGGGGAGCAGGGTTGTGGGAGGCGGGCGTGGAATGGAGCCTAGGGGGAGGTGCACGTTGGCGCCTGTGTGTGTTTGGAGGTGTGTCAGGGAGACGGGATGCTAAGGACGGTTGGATCCTGGGCCTCTGATGTGGCAGAAGTGCTGGGTCTGAGGAGGTGGCGGGGGACCGGAAGGGGGGGTGGAGAGGACATCAGAGGAGGGCTGAGAGGGGTTAGATTGGCTCTCGTCAGCCCAGCCCTGATCTGTATGGACCTTTCACATGCATTTATCTCCTTGGCCTTGGGCTTCTTTTTGTAAATTGGGTACAGCACTCCCCCATCAGAGTTACTTGAGGATGGAGGGACCCCTTCTACCTGCCCTCTCCCTGCTCAGCAGCGTGGCCCGGGAGAGCGCCAAGTAGGTGATCATAAAAACCGCAAGGCTCAAGGTTGCTGCTGGTGTTTGCTGAGCACCTCGGGCCAGAATTTACCTCTGTCTACCCTCTGCTAAGAGCCTCTCAGGGTCAGAGTTGTACCCATTTTACAGTGAGAAGCGGGCACGTGAGAAACTTGTCCTTGTTCAAGCTCACACACGGGCTTGAGTTTTAAAACGGGTCCCGTTGGACTCCAGAGTCCAAGCTTTGGGACCTCTTGGGGCAGCCGTTGGGCAGCAAGCCTTAGTGTTCGGAGAAAGAAGCCTTTCCTGACCAGACAGTGGGGCTCCCCACCATCTCTCCTCCCCACCAGCTCGGAGCCCAAGATCCTCTTCTCCTACAAATGTCAAGTGGACGAGACGGAGGAGCCGGACATGCACCTGCCCCAGCCCTACGCTGTGGCCCGGCGGGAGGGCCCAGAGGTGGCCGGAGCTGCCAGCACGCAGTTTGACTCGGCTGGTGGGGTGGCCTACCTGGACGACATCGCTTCCATGCCCTGCCACACGGGTAGCATCAATAGCACAGACAGTGAGCGCTGGAAGGCTATCAACGCCTGAGTGTGGCCACCGTGGCCGGAAGGCCCGCTGGAGCCCGTGGAGGGCAGGCTGGAGAGAAGAGTGCCAGGTCCCTGGGTGGGGGGAGGAGGACAAGGTCATGGGACCTTGTGTGGGCAGCAGCCCCACGCAGGCCCTGTCTCGCCCTCTGTGCCCCCAGCTGCCTTTGGCCACCTCTGCTCTAGTTTGGGGCTGCCTCCCCTTCCACCTGCCCCCTCTCTGCTCCGCAGCGTGGCCCAGACTCTGATCTCTCAGGGCCAGGCCTGGCTAGGCCGGCTGAGGGCACCTCTTTTCTCCAAAGCTGGGGCACCCAGGACCGGTCTGGCCCTTCTCATCCCTCTGCTTCCTCCCCGTGGCACTTTGGCCTCCTCAAAGCCCACTCCAGCGTGTGGGTAGAAGTGTGTATATTTTCTGGATCTATTTTTTAATAAAAAAAACCAAAAAGAATAAAAGGTGTGGCTGTGGAGGTTCCTCTTAAGGAGCTCAAGGGCTGGGGTGAGAACCTGTGATGATCAGAGATCCTGTGGCAGGTCCCTCTGCGTCCCGAGCCCTGGGAGGCTCTGGGCTCCTTCATTTGCTCAGTGCAGGAACGCTGGTCAGTGCCCAGGCCCTGGGCTGGCTGCTGGGGAAGTGGGGGGCAATCGGATCCCGGTGCTCTGTGTCTCGGGCCCCCGTCCAAACAGACAAGAGGATTGTGGAAAGGGAAACATGGTTCCGTGAGCTGCCGTTTCCCTACCCTGTTGGGGAGCATGGGGTTTGGAGTGAGCCCTGCAGGTCCCGTCCTTTATCCGTGCCTTCTGCTCTGCCCTCCTGGACCGGCTGCTTCCCCTCCCCTAGCTCCAGCTCGCCGATAAGGAGGCCTGTCTTGCAGGGGCTGCTGTAAGGATTACCAACACGGCTTATTGTGACTGTGGGGCCAACGTGCCATGCTCCCCGGGATCTGGGGCCCAGAGGGCTGTCAGTGGGCTGGGAGGTTCCTTCTCAGAGCTTTCCTGGAAGCCTGATGGGCAGGGGCAGGAGGCCTGCTGGGCATTCCAAGCAGGGCACGAATTGGGGGCCGGATAGGGAGGCCAGGGCAGGCCAGTCCAGAGCCGCACTCAGTACCAGTGGCCTGGGACACCTGTGCCATCCAAGAGGCTGGAGTGACAGCCTGGATTTGCTCAGTGTGATGCCTGAGCACACGGCCCTGTCGATGGGGAGGCACTCAAAAAGATAGTATTTTGAGATGGCAATTGTGTCTTTTCCTTCCTGAACTTCACCTTCTTCTCTCTCCCATATGAGTGGGAGTTTGGTCTTGTCCTTCCTTGCCCAGGGAAACTCACAGGTAAAAAGAGACTTGAAGCCTGCTGCTTTTTTGTTCCAATCTTAAAACTCGTTTTTTAATAGGCAACGTGCAGATGGCAAAGAAAAGTGCAGGGAGGTGCGTAGTGGTACGTGAATCTCCTGCCCGCCCTGACATTCACTGTCCCCATCCCCTGTCCCAGAAGCACTGCCAAGGCCAGGGGCTTCCTGGTTGGCCAGAGGTGCCTGTGTGCATTCACACTTGTGTATGCACTTTACCCCTGTTCTGGGAACATAGACCTTCTGTCTGTTCTTCACTTGACACTTGATCTTGGGATCATTCCGTGTCAGGTGGCAGGGCGGTTTTTGTTCCCGATATGTTTTGCAACAAGAAACAAACATCCTTACAGATGTGCTTTCGGTAACTCATGCACATGGAATTACTGGAGCATACAGTCTTAATTAGTTTTAATTAGTCTTGCAGTCTTCTGGCAGAGACTAATAGCTGTCCTCCAATGTGCCCCCCTTTTCTTCCATTGTAATCGAATCTCTGATTTTTTTTTTTTTAAGCTGGGTACACAGCTTCCTGGAACAAGACTACATTTTCCAGCCGGCTCTGCGGGTAGGTGTGGCCATGGGACCAAGTTCTGGCCAATGGGATTACGAGCATGCATGCAATTTCCTGAGAGGACAGGCTCTGTGCCTTTCTTCTAATGGGGATGTTGTCACACTGGCTGGCATTGTAGCAGCAATCTTGAGTCGCAGCGCATCTTGGGAATGGAAGCCTTTCACGGAAGTGCAACAAGATAGAAGGAGCCCATATCCTGACGCTGGTGCATCCGTAGTCGCCTTGGACTTTGCACCTTAGGATGACTTTTTTGAGGATGATGAGAAATAAATGTCTACTTGGTTTCAATCCCTTTGGATTTTTCTCTTACAGTTGAACCTGATCTGAGCCAACAGGCTCTTCAAAGAGGCTGGACCGGTGTTAAGTTCTACCAGTATGGCCTCACCGACTATCTGCCATTCAAATTTTTGATTTCCTGAAAAGACCTGCTCACTTCTGTTCTGCCAGGAACACATTCTGTGCATTGTATCTGCATCATAACAAACATCGTGCCAAAGACTGACCAGAACGTGGGGCTTTCTGAGGCCTTGGTATGGTGATGGGGTTCACTGTATGTGGCCCAAGTACCAGTCCAACGTCCCTACTGCTGTCACTCACAGGGTGTGGACGGGGGCAAAGCATGTCTTCTTTCTGACCTTCAGGTTCCTCATAGTGCCTCAGGGTATCAGATGACCAGTTGCCACCTAATACCTATTTTCCCTCCCTTTGTGACCACACCCTGATGTTTTGTGGTTCAGGGAAGCACCTGGGTATAAGGTGGCATTCCCTGCCCCATTGCAGTCGCTCATGTGACTAAAGTCTGGTCAGTGGGATGTTAGCAGAAATAGGAGAAACTTTCTTTAGCATAGACTGCTTAAGGGGAGCTAACTCAGCTAGGAGCTCCGCTCTTTTGTTTTCCTGCCTTTCTCCTTCCTGCTTCCTGGAATGCAGATGTGATGACTAGTTCTCCAGCAGCCATCCTGGATGATGAGGTGACTTTGGGAAGCTCAACCTCATTCACTGAGTATGCTCAAATAGACAAAACAATAATCCCTGTCCCTAAAGATGGTGATGTTGCTGTACCAGGAGTGGACTGCTACCAACAGGCCTCTTTAACACGAGAAAAGAATTATCTTGTTTACAGCAAACTTGGCCCTAATGGAAACATGTGAAGATCAGAACATGCCCCCCAAGGGGTCACTTGCAGGAGACAGGATAGTATTTTGAGATGGCAATTGTGTCTTTTCCTTCCTGAACTTCACCTTCTTCTCTCTCCCATATGAGTGGGAGTTTGGTCTTGTCCTTCCTTGCCCAGGGAAACTCACAGCTGGTGGATGACCTCCTGACTTTGTCCCAAATGCCTTGGGTTACAGAAGGCAGCAGGGGCTGGTGGAAAGAAACAGGTGGGGATTCCCTTGGGAATTCCTATGTGTCCCTGAGTGTTGAGGACCCAGGCATGGGTAAGGGCAGGCTCCAGATAACACAGCACCTTTGGGAGCTTAGGGAGGAAGACCCTGGGTTCAGGGTCCTTGGCTGTGTCTATGGACACAGCAGAGCTCTGAAATCTGCAGGTCCCGGTGGCCAGGGGCACCAGAGGGAGGCCTCAGTGCTAACAGGTGCGAAACCAGGACCATTGGCGGTATCGACCTGCTGTGGTTGCTGTAACAAAGAACCATGGACTGGGTGGCTAAAACAAGATAATTATTCCTCCCAGCTCCGGAGGCTGGAAGTCTGGGATCAGGGTGCGGGCCAAGTCGGCTTCTTCAGAGGCCAATCTCTGGCACACTTGTTTGTCCTCAGCTGGCCTATTCCTCTGTGCATGTACATTCCTGCTGCCTCTCTGGGGGCCTACATTTCCTGTTCCAAGGCCACCCTGACGGCCTTATTTTAACTTAATCAGTTCTCAAAGGTCTTGTCCCCAAACACTGTCACATTCTGACGTGCTGGGTGTTAGGGCTTCCCTGCGTGAATTGGGGGGAGGACACAATTCAGCCCGAAATAAAGGGTACTAGAACTTTTCTGTCCTGACAAGCTGGCACTGTGCCAGATCCTGGGAACTTGACCAGAGCGACGGACCAGGCAGAACTCCCCCGAGAATGACAGGGTGAGATCTTCCACCCACTGAGCAGGATAGGGCAAAGTAGGACGTTGAGTGGCATTCTAGGAAGTCACCTGTATATGTGTGGACTGGGATTCACGGTGCCTGTATGGGGGGCTGGTGGGGGGGGTTCCTCTGGAGAATTGCCCACACATTCTGCTTCTCTTCCTCCTGGACACACCTGTGGGATTATTGTCCTCCCCCAGCCCCCTCAGGGAGAGGGGTGATGCCGCCGTGTGACTCACTATACGGTTAGAGAAATGTCAGCAGAAGTGGCACATGTCCCTTCCGGGTAGAAGCCCTTGATGGCTAGCACGTGACTCGGTCCTGCCAAGGTCATGGTGATACCTGTCAAGCCAGGGATGCCAGTAGAGGCTCCGCCTCCAGACTCTGCGGGCACCACAGAGTCTTCTGGGGGTCTTCTGGACCTTGGGGGGCTGCTGTCTCTCCGAGAGCTGGTTTGCTCTTCAGCCGTGAGTCATTCACAGCAGGCAATTCTGCTAAAGCCCGAGAAGTACCCCGAGAGATGGATGTTCTTCTGTCGCCCCCACCTTACAGGCGAGGGCACCGAGGCTCTGACCGGGCCAGCTGCTGTCTCGTGGGAAGCAGAGCTGGGGGTAGGCCCGGGGCCGTGGGCTGCCCCAGCGCACCCCCAGCAGCCACGGGTGTCAGGGGTGTGAAGGGGAGCTGACCAGAGAGAAAGTCGGGGCCATTGGCAGGTCCAGTGTGTCACTGGCTGGTTGTCCCCAGGGGCGAATGTCAGTCGTTTGCGATGCAGAGGCCTGTGATGGTGGCAGTCCCTAACACTGCGTGCAGGCCAGGGAACATAGTCCCGCAGTTAAGATGACCACTTTTTTTTTTTTTAAAGACTTTATTTATTTATTTGACAGAGGGAGAGAGATCACAAGCAGGCAGAGAGGCAGGCAGAGAGAGAGGGGGAAGCAGGCTCCCTGCCCAGCAGAGAGCCCGATGTGGGGCTCGATCCCAGGACCCTGAGATCATGACCTGAGCTGAAGGCAGAGGCTTTAACCCACTGAGCCACCCAGGTACCCCTAAGATGCCCACTGTACAGATGGGGAAACCGAGGGATAGAGAGGCCATGTGCCAACACAAGGCAGGGCAGGATGTGAGCTCAGGCTGCTGACCACTGGACTCCTGGGCTGAGACTCACAGAAACACCTCCCACATAGAAAGGGCTCTGAGCCTGGTCGCTGGGGCCGTTGGACCCAGGTGAGGAACCTGCAGCCACTCCACAGTGTAAGGGTGCAGAGAAATCCCTACTGGATTGCCGTGGAGGGGAGAGAGAGTCCCCTGGGGTGCTTACGGTAGAACTGGGTCTGGAATGCACGCCATTCGAACATCAGGCAAACAACCCAGTTCCTAGACCCAGGTCTGCCTTTCCCTCACATGTGACCTTGACCCAGATCTGCCTTTCCCTCACATGTGACCTTGACAGGGCTCCTTGCCCTCCATGCCTTGATTTCACCCCCTGCAACATGGCACCGACCATGGCCAGCCCCCATTCTGTGCAGGGGCTGGCACTAAACAGCTTCTCTGTCTCAGGAGCTGTCCACCTTCTGTTTCTAGGCAGGATCTTCCTGGGGGGTGGGGGTGGGGGCGCCGGGCCTGCTTTCGGGGAGCGGCCCGAGTAATTGGCCCTGCGGATCAGGAGGCGTCTGCTGGGCATCCGAGCGTGGCCAGCGTTTTATTTCTCATATTGTTTGGGGACGGTGACTCAGCTGAACGCATCCAGCAAATCAAGACCCAATCACCCGCTGTGAAGAATGTTTAAAGCCGGGCTCCAGTCAAGATCTCGTTAGGAGCTCCGGGAGGCTCTGGGACGCAAAATCAGTTCCACTTGGCCAGGGCCGAATGGCATTCTGGGGAAGATGCGTCTTATTTGAGGTGGAAAATTGGAGACAGGCTTCCCAGTGGGCCAGGGTCTGCCCCGGGCCGCGGGGCTAGCCTGGCGCGCACCCTCAGGTGGTGGCCTACCCCCGCCACCCAGGGTTGGCCCCAGAAACCCCTGAATCCCAAACTGGTGTGGGGTGACAGCCCTCTCAGCCACGGGAGCAGCCCTTATGAAGGTGGCCTTCCAGAAGCCTCCTGTTCTTCCCTCTGGTGCACATTCCAAATACCAACTCTCATTGTCCTCATAAACAGGTGGCCCATGGGTGTGTACAGTGTTAAAAAAAATGTTTTCTAATTAATTGTCAGAACTTAAGTATTAGATATCACACGCACGATCCCAGATTGGGGCATTCCCCGCAACGTCTCCCTGGCCTACATCAGTTCTTTCCGTCTCCAGCCTGGTCTCTCAACATCTGGGGATTTGAAACAGCCAAGAGACTCTAAGGCTGTGGAATTGAGGCATCTAGTACTTTCCATCCATGTTATCCCATAAACCTTTACTGAGCACCTACTATGTGCCAGACTCCTGTGTTTGGCCATCTGGACACAGAAGGACACAAGAAAACAAATTACAAGCTCATGTTGCAGTGGGCTTTTGTGCCAGCTCAGTGCCCCGATGAAAACCATCCCCCTCACCCTTTCCAGGACTAGCCCTCCCATGTCATCAAGGCTCCCTCCCGTCCCATGGTGGGCACAGGTGCCGACCTAGCCCGTGAGAATCTGCAGGGATTGGCTCAGAGATGCATGTGACATGTGGGGAAGGCCTGATCAGAATCACAGAACTGCTTCTGGCCTTTAAGAACAAGATGTATCGGGGCACCTGGGTGGCTCAGTGGGTTAAAGCCTCTGCCTTCAGCTCAGATCATGATCTCAGGGTCCTGGGATCGAGCCCTGGCATTGGGCTCTCTGCTCAGTGGGGAGCCTGCTTCCCCTCTCTTTCTGCCTTCAGAAAGGCAGAGTCTTTCTGCCTCTCTCTGCCTACTTGTGATCTCTCTCTCTCTGTCAAGTAAATAATAAAATCTTAAAAAAAAAAAAAAGAACAAGATGTATCTTTCTGCCAGGTTGGTTGAGTTAGTGGACTGTGGTCCCAGAGCTGCCTTCACACCCTTGCTAGAACCTCTCTGAGGATGAAGCCACCCCAGGCCACTGCAGAGGCTAGACAGAAGCAAAGCACAGGAACAAATCATCCTGTAAGCACCTGGATCCAGCTGTGCCTGATTGTAGATTTTCTGGTCTCCAGGGTTTCCAGGATTTCCAGGATTTCCAGGCACCAGAGCTAGTGCAATTCCTTCTTGGCTCAAGCTAGTTTGAATTGGGTTCTTAGCCCTTGTAACTAGAGGAGTCCTGGCTGATGTGAGGGAGGGGGGAGTTACTCGGAGACACTGTGGGGCTGTGGGAATGAAGAAGGAGGGCCAGTTCTGCTGGGGGCAGGGTCCTTCCAAGAAGGAGATTCTGGGCGAGCTTGAGAGGTGAGCTCATGTTAATGAAATGAAGGGAAAGCAGAGCAGGAGAACATTCTGGTCAGGGGAACGCACAAAGACTGGTAGTTGGGTGTTGATTTGAATAGAGACAAGACAGGGCCCCTGGGTGGCTTACTCAGCTAAGCATCTGACTCTTGATTTCAGCTCAGGTTATTATCTCAGGGTCCTGGGATCGAGCCCCACATCAGGCTCCCAGCTCACTGGGGAGTCTGCTTGTCTCCCTCTGCTCGCTCTCTCTGTCTCTCTCTCTCTGTCTCTCAAATCGATAAATCTTAAATAATAATAATAATAAACAGGGGGCCTGGGTGGCTCAGTGGGTTAAGCCTCTGCCTTCAGCTCAGGTCATGATCTCAGGATCCTGGAATCCAGCCCCGAATTGGGCTCTCTGCTCAGCAGGGAGCCTGCTTCCCCCTCTCTTTCTGCCTGCCTCTCTGCCCACTTGTGATCTCTCTCTCTGTCAAATAAATAAATAAATAAATAAATAAAATCTTTAAAAAAAATAAATGAGACAAAGGATCCTCAGAGTCTTGGTTCAAATAAAGACTCTAACAACACCTTAGGTTTTATTAATTTTTTCCTTTATGCAAGTGGCAATGACCCTTTTAGGTTTTGACCCAGAAATTCCAGAACCCAACAGATACCGAGTTAAATATTATCAGCAGGGCGAGAAATGACCACGTAAGTCACTGCCCTACCCCCACCCCCTTGCCCAGTCCTGGGCCTTGTAGCCTGCGAGGGCTGAGGTCACATGTCACAGGACAGGGCACCCAGGCCTAAAAGCCACACGTCTTACAAGGCTCCTTTGTGCCAATAACCCTGTGAAGGACACGTTTATACAGACAGAAAGTAGAATAGGGCTTTACATTTTCACCTCAGTCTCCACACTCCACACTTTATAGTTTTCGATACACCACTTATCGGAACCAGCTTTATGATTCCGAAGAACGTCTATGATTTTGCAGCTGTAGGGGAAGCGGGGACATTTTTTGCTTCCTATCTTGCCGAGATGTCTTTTACCAGCAGTTAGAAAAGCTTAGAGTTTTCAAGGCTAATTTCAAGGTGAAATTTCATTATTTGGCACCAAGAGGAGGAAAAAAACCCCCGCAGTTCAACAAGCTGGAAACGTAGGCTATGAAAAGGCAAAGAGCAGAGGGGGATTAGCAAGTAAGGGAATTGGGGCGACCACCATTTGCATCTGCGGTGAGAGATAGCTTACTCCCAGCGTGCTTGGGGAGCCATAGGTGTGGGAGGTCGCCTTGCTGTGAGTGCACGTAACCTGGACACAAGTGGCTTAAATAAAGAGGGATTATTTTTCCCTGACGAAACGTGATGTCAGGAGGCAGCAGCAGAGGGTTAGTGTGGGGCTGTATGGTATCATCAGTGCCCAGGCTCCCCCTATCTTTATGCTATGCCATCTTAGTCTTGCCTTCCATCCACAAGGTGGCCTCATGATCACAAGAGGGCTGCTGCAGCTCCGATGGTCTTCCCCAGCCAGTTCTAGGTAGAAAGAGGGAGAAAGTGGTGAGTATGAGGGGTGAAGAAAACCAGTGCTGTCAGTTGTCATCCCTCATATTTGAGGATCTTTCCCACCAGAGGCATTGAACAACCTCACTTTCACCTTCTTTGGCTCCAATTTTACTGATATGGCCACTGCACTGCAGGAAGGCTGGACTATGCAGGGTTTTCTTTCTCTCTCTCTCTCTCTTTTTGTTTTGAGCTGGGCACATGCTGCCCCTGATAAACCAGTACGAAAGAAGGAAAACAGATATTAGGGAGGCAGCCAGCAGTCTCTGCTACACGTACTCACAAATGCCAAGACTCAGTGGATGGATTGGAGGTGGAACACACCATCCACTTGTCCCAGTTTCACGCTTCCCCATTGTCACTCAGGTACTTTAAAAATAACTTTATGAATTAAACATCATGGATACAATGAAAACCCCCTGTGTAAACTTCCCTTCCCAATTCTCTCCCCTGCCCCCACAGCAGGGAACCATGGCCCTGAATCCTGAAATCTTGAATTTCGTGTTTATCCACACAGCAAAGACGAGTGTACGCGTAAACGATGTGCAGCATCGTCCTGTGTGCTTGAAATTCATCGAGTGTGTTCATGCTGATCCCTGATCCTTTCCTTCCTCAACGTGTGTTTTCATTTTTTTTTTTTTTACAAAGATTTTATTTATTTGAGAGAGAGTGAGTGAGAGTGAGAGTGAGAGCAGAGGGAGAAGCAGACACCCCTGTGGAGCAGGGAGCCCAATGCGAGACTCAAACCCAGGACCCTAAGATCATGACTAGAGCCGAAGGGAGATGCTTAACCGACTAAACCACCCAGGTGCCCCACAAAGTGTGTTTTTCAATCAGTTTTGTTGGGGGGACTTCTGTGTGTTGATCCTGCCAGCCACTGCTAGGGTTCTGTAATACAAACAGCATGTCGTTTACTTGTCAATTCTGTCATTCAGGTTGCTTCCAAATGGTGACAGCAGATATCACGCACATTCTTGTGTCAGACTCTCTGGCTCCCAGGTGCACGTGGGAGTCTCCTAGGGCATATCCGGCAGGACAGAACTGCCGGGGGTCACCGGTGGGTGCATCTTCCACTTCCTCCAAGTGATCCCTGGAGCAGGGACGCGGCACATGCCACAGGTTCTGCCCCTGGGGTCCGCACCCCTCAGGGTTTCTGGGACCCTTTCAGGGGATGCGTGAGGTCAAAGCTGTTTTCATAATAATATATGGCATTATCGCCTTGCTCATTCTCATTTTGTCGTGAGTGCGCTGTGGAATTTTCTAGACCTGACAGGTGAGGATGTCATTGCTCTGACAGCCAACGGAATGTGTGCTTTAATTTTCTTTCTTTTTTTTTTTTTAAAAGTTTTTATTTATTTATTTGACAGAGAGAGAGATCACAAGCAGGCAGAGAGGCAGGCAGAGAGAGGGGGGAAGCAGGCTCCCTGCTCAGGAGAGAGCCCGATGCAGGGCTTGATCCCAGGAGCCGGAGACCACAAGACCTTGACCCGAGCCAAAGGCAGAGGCTTTAACCCACTGAGCCACCCAGGTGCCCCTTTAATTTTCATTAAAATTAAAATTTCAGTATAGTATATGTTGACAGACAAAATTCCCGTCCACAAAAGCTCTTTGGGGCCCTCAATAATCTTTCAGAGTGTAAAGGGGCCCCGGGACCCAAAAGTTGGAGATTACTGAGAGACAGACCCACTGGGTGGGACCACAGGAGGGACCCTGAAGACTTGAATTGCATCAGGGCTGTGGCAGCCACGTGACCTTCTTCTCCCTCTCCTGCCCTCCCCTCCCTTCCCCTCCAGATCTACTTCTTGGGATGCTGATGACGAAGTGATCTCACAAGGGGCCGATGGAAAAAAGCCCTGCTTGTGCTGACTTCCCCTCCCTCCTGGACCATCAGAGGACAGCTTATGAGGCTGGAATGCCACCCTTGAATTTCTCAGTATGTCTCAGAACTGCAACGGCCAGGTGCCTGGGGTGGGGGCCAAGCGTGTGTCACAGATCTCTGATCTCACTGATTCCATCCCTGCTCTGGGAAACTGCACATCTGAGCAGAGAATCCTTTTCCAGGCTGGGAAGGGCAGCAGAGTGCAGTGGGAGGCAAGAAGTCAGAGGGCCTGGTGTAAGTCAGACTCTGTCTCTAAGACGGACCTGGGGCAAGTCATTTTACTCTCTGACTTCACTTTCAGACACAGAAAAGATACAAAGACAGGACAAAGAACTCTTATTCCCCCAGATAGTTGGAGAACAGCGAGCAGCATGATGCCCACCACCTAGAAGACATTTTTGCATATTTCCCTCAGATAGACCATTCACGGTGCAGCCCCTCCCAAATCTGGAAAGCCACACTGATAGGACACCCTGGTCTGACCCACAGACCGTATTCACATTTGCCAATTGCCCCAGTAATGTCCCTTATGGCAAAAGCATCCAGTTCAGGACCACACATTCAGGATCCCGAGTTTTCCTGTCCCTTGAGTCTCCTTTAATCTGGAACATTCTTCAGTCTTTCATTGACTCTCATGACTCGGATGCCTTTGAACATGATTCTGTTTTATAGAGTAACTGCTTCTTAATGATTAGATCCAGCCGAGGTGTTTTCAGGAGGGATATCGTGGAAGTGATGCTGTGTTCTCCCCGCCATACCTTGTCACAGGGCTCCTGACGTCCTTTTGTCTCTTGGTTGACATCGACTCTCCTCGCTTGAATACAGACACATCGGCCAGGCTTCCTCACTGCAGAGTTACTCTTTTCCCTTTTGTAAGTCAGGCACCTCTCTGGGGAGGTACTTTGAGCCTCTGTAGACACCCTTGTCCCCCTCTAGCTTTTCCCTGCTAGTTTTACTCTCTTCTGTGTCTTGCCAGAAACAGTGGTGCCCAAACCGATTGCCAGATGGTGACTTTCCTTCCAATTGTACCGTTTAATCCTTCCACATTCACAGGTTGGCTTCTGCTATCCAGAAGAGCATCCCTTCTCCCTGTTCATTCATTCCTTATTTCTATGTATTATGTTTATCTTTATTTATGAGCCAGAAGAAGACAGGGATCCCTCTGAAAGTGAAAGGGGGCATGAGTAATAACAACGCAGGGATGATATGCATAAACAACGATTGTCCCCCCAGAACTGGCAGGTTTGCCCTCCTATGCCATCCTCCTTCCCCAACATCAGGTGGCTTCCTACGGAGGAGAGCGCCGCTGCACCCCTCCAAAGGAGAGCCCAGCGCACCCAGTTCTGGAAGCCAGGACTTGAAGATGCTCGTGCCACCTCCCCCCCCCCACCGCCACCTACCCCCCCACATCCATTACCAAGTCCTGTGCATTTTATTTCCAGAATATAGCCTCAGTCTACCTGTCCCTCTTTCCTGCGTCAGCCTGGTCCTCACTGCCACCCCTCACCTCTAGAGCAGTGTTGTCATTTCCATCCTGCCCCTGCTCTCTTCCCTTTGCAGACTGAGGCCAGAGACACAAGTGCAGCTCTGAGTCCGTGGCTCCATGTGCCCTCCTACGGCTTCCCCTGCATGACTCCCAAAGCCCTCAGCAAGGATCCCAGAGGCTCCACCCTTTGCACCAGTCTTACGGCAGCCACACTCCCCTGTCTACCCTCTAGAACATTCCACTCTGGACCCCTCTAACTTAGCTTTCCAACACTAACCTGTAAGCTCTTGAGGGTAGCAGATTTTCATACCGGTAAATTTTTATAGTTATAAAATCACTTTTTTACAACCACTCGATTAAATTCGTTTGGAATGATATTGGGACATGATTTTGGCACCTCCCTGCAATTCTGATTCAGTCCCAGGAACTCGGCCTTGTAGGCCTCGCACCTGCCACCAGAGGGCGCTCTGTAGCCTCCTTGCGGCGCTTTTCGCCCCAGCCCTCCCTTGCTGCCACCGGCCCCTGCATTTTCTCACCCACGAAAGAGCTGGTCAATGAAACAAATTCTCGGTGACGCACCGCATATAGCCATCTCAAGGATGAAACCTGATATAGTGGTGTGAAAACAGTCATGTTTGTAGAAGCCAACTCAAGATCATTTGCATATTTGGAACTGTTTTATTCGGAAATTTAGTGCACATCCAATATTGAATATCTTCCTTAAATGCTTTGTATCCTATTCCTCTTGTCGCGCTTTAGGATAGAAAGAAAGGGCCATCCATTTTCCAGCACACACATCACGGAGGTTGCCTCGCGCCCCCGCCCCTATTTCTTCTTGTTCAAGTGGAGCCGCCATGTGCTCGAGGTGGGATGTCCACCGCAGGACACTAGCTAGTCAGTGTCTTTGCACACACAGGCTCCTTCTGCTTGGAATGCTCCTGCTCTCCCTCCGTGGTTAATTCCTATCTATCCTCCAGCCTCCTGCTCGAATGCTAGCTTACCTTGACCCTCCAAAGAAGGTAGGCGTTCCTGCTACATAGACTCAAGGGTTTGCTGCACCGATGTCTATTAGCTCCTGCTATGGTCCACACATGGCTCTCAGGCCCTTTTCTACAGTGTCCCACTTAATCCTTCCAGTGGATGAATAGGGGGGGCACTGTGGGTATCCCTATTTTACAGATGATAAAACTGAGGCTCAGGAAGGTTCAGTGACTTGGCCACGCTCTTCATGCTGGTTAAGTGGTGGGGCTGTGATTCAGACCCAGGCAATCTGGCTCTAAGCCCATGTTCTCAGCCATTGTGTAACACTGTCTCTCTTCACGCACCATCTTTTGTAATGCTGCCTTTATTTGTGGTATTATTTGGTTATTGTGACATCTGTCAGGGCACCTGGCATAGGCCTGATCTTCGGTGGGTATTCAGTATATATTGGCTGAATGAAGGAATGTATGAATGAATGAAAAAAATTTTTGTGCCTTTAGCTGATTGAAATATCCACCTAACGCTAAGCTCCTCTTTCATGGAACAAAAGGATATGAGGTTGGGGGAAGTTAGAAGCCCTAGATCAGACCCACAGCCCTGGGTACTGATGGACGGTGGATACTTTTTGCCTTCTGATGAATGAATGGGCCAATTTTGCCAGAGGGATAGAGGGAAGGCTTCCCTGATGAAGTGACTTTGGGAAGGGTTTTACAGGATGAGTAGGAGTTTGCTGAAGCACAGAAATCCAGCCTGATAGGAAGCATCACTGTGGTGAAGGTTCGGCTTCAGCTTCATATCGCTGCCCTTCATTCAGGTGGGGAGGGCCAGTGCAGGAAAACAGGAACAGCAGTGGGGACCAGTGAAACAGTCCACTGTTTTCCAGTCACCCCTTCTGCCAAATCATTTAGTGCTTTTCAAAGACAAGCAAGTCAAGCCTTGTTTCTGTTGACTTCTGTGACATGAAATAGCTGCTTCTGGCCCCCAGCTGCTCTCCTCCTCTGTAGTTGGAAGCCTTTTGGATTTCTGGAGTCCTCCCTTGAGACTGCAGCTATCCCAGGGGTGAGGCAACTGGCGAGAGTTCTTGGCTCTGACCCCTTCATTGTTGTCTGCTGGGCGAGCCGGCAGGGGCAGCGATGCAGGACCAGGCTGGGCAGGATGGGGCAGGAGAGCTGGCTCCGACCTTTGGATGCAGAGGTGGCCTGTGGCCCCACGGTTCCTTGGATGCCGTGATGGTTCAGGCGGATGTACACTCTTAGCTGGTCCATCTCAGGATATCCCAAGCCGTGCCCGGAACTGCAGGGGAAAGAGAAGGAATTGAGGGTCACAAGCAAGGAGCTGGATGCCTAGAGCTGGTGACAGGCTGTTTCTGCCTCCACGCATGACAGTGCGGCCGGCACAGAGCCAACCAGAAACAATTCGGAATGGATGTGTTCCAACATCTGCATACCTGGGCCAGAGGTTCCAGACTGCCGATGAGTCGGATGTCTTTCCTTTAATGGAAAGCCAGTCTGGGTTGGGCTTCTCACCCTGGCTACCAGGGGGATCCCAGGAAGATGAGCCTTAGCTCAGAATTCAGAGTGAGGTCTACAGACCCTCCGACAGCAGTGTTCAGAGGACAGAGTACAGGCACGGGAGATGCTCCCGTACTTCCCCAGATGTTAGGCAGAGGAGGGGTAGCACCGAGTACTCCTACAGACCAAGGGTGGAGAGAAAGCACACAACCCCTTTTATGGAAATCTATGCAACAGATTTGCTTAGGTACCTGCAAGAAACTATTGCCACAAGTCCACAGACATGTAACAGGGACACACACGCACAAATACGTTTCAAATGATTTTTTTTTAAAATGTGCAGTACCCCCGAAAAGTACACACCCTCTGACATAGAAATTCCATTTCTGGGAAGCTGCCCTAAGGACAGAATAGAGGATGTGTGCCAGGACTTAGCTTCAAGGAATTTCCCTGCAGCGAAGCTTGTAATAACACAAAGTTGGCAACAATCTGGATTCCAATAAAGGAGTGGTTCAATCCGCTGTAGTAGGAGAGCACACAATGGCATGCTATTCAGCCCTCAAAACCAAAGCAGAGCTGTTTACTTACATGGGAAGATGAGCATCATTGATTGTTGAGTGAAGGAAAAAAAAGGAGCAGCTTGCAAAATAGTCTGAATGCTGAGAACCCATTTGGGTGAAATTGAAGTCAGAATCCTCATGCACTAGGGTCTGGGCATCACTAAAGTTGTTTCTGGGTCCGTGGGATTAAGGCCCTTTTCCTAGTTCTGTAGGATGCCAGTGTTGCTTTGTGGATGGGAAAAGCCAACTAGATTTGGAACAGGAATATTAGTTCTAAGCCCACGTACCCCCCTATGTGCTGAAATGAGACATGTTTATACGTTAAGATAGCGCTGTTGCTTCTAAAGCGTAGGGCTGGAAACAACCGTGATGTCCAGCAACAGGGGATTTATGAAAGGTATCAAGGGCAGATAGTCATTTGATATGACAAAGACGAGGAAGCTTGAGATACGCTCTGATAAGACACAGTCTCCGAGATACAGCGAGTGGGGGAGAAAAGCAGAACGATGTTTGTGGTATGCGATCATCTGTATAAAAACAGTCTTATGCATATATAAGCATAAGATACCTCTAGAAGGACCCACAGGAAACAGAACAGTCTGGGTCTGGGGAAGGGAACTAGTGGTCTGGGATCAAGGTGGGGGGAGAGGGAGGCTCTTGTTGCTGCAAACGCATTTACATCTTGAATTAAAACACCATTTGCATGTGTTCCCTATTTGAAAGCACGACTTAAATATAAAGAAAGAGAAAGCACAGCCATGCTTAGGTAAGCACACAGCAGAGAGATCCAAACTTGCCAGCAGAAACACCTGCTCTTCCTAACACACAGACACTGCTCAGACCTGCATGTACGTCTGCACGGACAGAGGCTCACCTCTGGCGCTCCTGTCCGGCCACTCCGGGTGGGGCTGGGGGTGGCGGTGCAGGGACAGTGGGCTGGCCGGGATCCGTGGCAGTTCGATGCTCTGCCTCTTTAATTCCCTCTGGCTGAAATGCCAATTTTCTGCTAGGCTGGCCCGGCTGCTGCAGAACCGCTTCTGTTAACAAACTGCACCGAAGAGCAGAGCAATTAGGCAATTAAACTGTTTTAAATTGAATTTAGAGCCCTGATATTTCTCTGGGAGGGTGGCCTCTTGGCCTCACCTCTGCCCCGTGCAGTGGATGAGAGAGAAGAGGGGCAAAAGGGCAGAGACTGATGACGGTCCCTAGGAGGGGGCCGCTCAGGGAGGACTCCAGAAATGGGCACTTAGACCTATAGCCCCGTGGGCATGCAGCCCCTCCTGGCTTGTCCCTGCAGACTAGTGAGGCCTCTGCATTCATTCATCTGTTCATGTGTCAAACACCTATGATATGTCAGGCACTGTTCTAGGCGCTGGGACCCAGCAGTGAATGAAGTAGACAAGGGCCTCATCTGCTGGGGCTCAATGTTCTTATTACAAACAATGCAACACATAAGCAAGATGATGGAAAGGTCGGAAAGAGAATGGATTAAAGCTACATTAACTAGAGTATTCAGTGAAGGCCTGTCCGAGGAGGTCACATTCCTGCTCAGAGGTTGAGGAGGGGAAGACACAGTCATGATAAGAGCTTTCCAGGCAGAGCCAACAGTAAGTGCAAAGGCCCTGAGGTATGCCCAGTCTTGGCTAATTTGGGCAAGACCAAAGGCTAGTATGGCCAAAACACGGAATAAAGAGGAGCTGGGAGAGACTGGCTGGGGATCCCTGTGTGTGGGCCCTGGTCCTGTGAAGCTCACTGCAACTGTGTAGAAGGGGAGCTGTTATCCACGTTGCTCCATGGAAGGAACAGGACTGGCCCTAGGTGCCCTGATGTGTGTGTGCCCATGTGGCTTTCCTTGGCAGAGGGAGCGGGTGGCTCAGAGGGCAGAGCCAGGGGCAGGGAGCCATTCCTGCTGAGTGAGTAGTTTTTAATGGAGCCACTTGGCCATGGAATGCCCTGCATGTAAAGTGGTGAGCTTCCTGTGTGGGGAAGTATTCAAGCAAAGGCTGGGCAACAAGTCTAGAGGACTTTACAGAGGGAATTCCAGTGCTGCGCAGTGAGTGTTTGCTGTTTCCTCCTTAGGAATGGGCTCGATGGGTCACATGCCCATCCGTGTGTGGTGTAGGGCACGGCGCTCCCCTCTCTGGGCCTCAGTTTTCTCAGCAATTGCTAGGTGCATGAAAGGAGCAAATGGACTTGGAACAGAAGGTGGCTCATGGCAAACACCACACCTGGGGAGCTGCTGTATTATTTTAATGGCCCATAGGCTCTCATCTGCCTACTTTTTCATCTCTTTTTCTTTTGATTTGAAAACTCCAAATCATGTATATGGCAACAACAACAACAACAAATAAAAGAAAATCCAACCCTCCAAAAAGAACAACGATGAAAAGTGAGTCTCCCTCCAAACCCCAGCCCCGTGCTCCTCCCAGAGGCCACCTCTGCGGGCAGTTTTTGAGGGGAGGGGTCATCCTTCTAGATACTTACACATAAGGAAACACACATTTTCCCATACACGCTTGAGAAAGCTATATATACACTTCTGGCTTCTTTCCCTCACTCCTCATCAAAGCCATAGTCGTTGATTTAAGAATTTTAAGTTTCTGAAGAGAAAATACATTCTTACAGCGTTTAAAAACTTCAGTGATCTGTCCTGAGAATTCTCTCTCCTCCCTGCCCCTGCCCACTCATCCCCCCAGACAGGTGAGCTCTTGTACTGGTTTCTCGGGGACCCTTTTAACGCTTCTTCACACAAATACAAACACATACAAATAGGCTCTTATTCCCATACCCTGTTCCTACACAAAAGCCTTACTCTAAATACATACTTTCGCACTTTGCTTCCCCCCCCACCCAATGTCTGACAACATGCAAATTTTTCCATATTATCCTTGGAGTCTCCTCCCTGCCGTTAAGAGCTGTGTGATAATCCTCCGTGCACCCCAAGCAGGGTTTCTGTAACTGGCTCCTGGGTGGGTTGTTTCCAAACACAACAGCAGGGGCTCACTGCATTGCAGGGGATCCGGGGTTGCCTGCGGGATCACACCCCGCAATGGGGCTGCTGGGTCAGGGGGTGACCAGATACACACAGCCTCCCCTGGGGAGGGTGTTGGCTGTGCGCTTCCACGTGCCAGTAGCACGGAATGGACCTGTGTCCCATGGCATCACCGACAGAGTGTCTTGGCACCTGACAGAAGTGCCATTCAGGTAAGGGAGAAATGAAATTTTCTTTTCTTTTCTATGTGTGAAGTTGGGCATTTGTCGTATGTGTAGGGGACTCACGAGCTTTCTTTAAATTGTCTATTCATGGTCTTTGCGTGTTTCTCATTGGGTTGTCTTTTCTTGATTTCTAGCTTTTTATATATTGGCTAAATGAGACCAAACTTGGGCCCATACATAAGCTACGTCAGGCCTGTTGCCTTATTTTTTGTAAATGCCTTTACAAAATTGGAGCCCAACCACACTCATCGAGTAGCTTTGATCTTACCACCTGGAAGATGAAAATGTTTACTATGTGGCCCTTTACGCAAGACGTTTGCCGACTTTTGCATTAGACTTTTGGGATAGGAGTTGCGAAGATTTTTCCTGGTTTGTCATTTATCTTTTGACTTCCAAGGTAGGTCCTTGCACATCTTTAATCCACCTACAAACTTGATGTATGGAAGGTCTTGCTTCTTGACAACCATCATCTTTGGTTAGGAGACCCTAAAGTTCAATGGTTACTTCTGCTTCATTCCAGAGCTGAAAGGAAATGCACGAATAAGGCAGATTCTAAAAAAAGATTTTATTTATTTATTTGAGAAAGAGCATGGGGTAGGGGGAGGGAGAAGCAGGCTTCCCACTGAGCAGAAAGCCTGATGCGGGTCTCGGTCACTGGACCCTGAGACAATGACCTGAGCAAAAGGCAGACCCTTAACTAACTAAGCCACCCAGGTGCCCCAATGAGGCAGATTTAAACTAAAATGATCTAGAAATTGTTGGAGACTTTAGTTTGCATTCTAACTGCTGTGCTTTAATGGTTTGAGAGGTAAGATTTTTAAGCCAGGTGGAGAATGATGACCCTTGTTTTACAGATGAGGACACTGAGGCTCAGAAAGTCGTGCAGCCTGCTGGCCTGCGTGGACTGCGCTGTCAGACAACTCTGCGGGCAGGCCCAGCAATCTAAACGCATGACCTTGGCCATGTCCCACTGCGAAGTGAGATCTAGGGTTGGGGGGTTATCAAGGTCACAGGAGGGCAGCCAGGGCAGCCGGGGCTGGAGTTGAAGGTGAGCCTCCTTCCCCCGCTCGCCTCTCCGCACTGCCGCCAGGGCATTCTACGCCGCCAACTCGGGAGCTCCTGGCCTCGGGGACTCCACCTTGGATCCCACCTTCGGACGCGGCGCAGCCCGGGCGCGGTGTAGCCTTGGTGCGATGCTTCGCGCGGGCAGCAGGGGGCGGTGCCGCACCGGGCACTGCGCTCTCGGCAGGCGGGGCGGGGGAGGGGTGCCAGGGCTGCGGCAGGTCCTTTCGGTGGCACTCTCGGTGGCTGGGGCGGCGTGTGCCCTGCAGCCTGACTCGGGACGCGGGGGAGCCCTGGCTCCGACCTGCGCCAACACCGCCTGGCTTATAACCACTACCCTCCTCCGGACCCCAGCTCCGGGCCCTCCAGCACATCCCACCCACGCCCCACCCCCAGACCCCAGCCCGTGCCCCTCCCCCAGCCCCTGCTCCCTCTGCTCTCCCCGGGGGTGGGGGTGGGGGCTCCCTCAGGCTTCATTTTCTGGCCAAGGGCTGTGGGTTTGGAGCCAGACTCCTAGGATAAGAGTTGGGCCTGCCCCACTGGCCTCACTGTAAGATGGAAAGCTCACCACTGAGCTCGACTTCAACCCTCAGGGGC
The DNA here is from genome assembly GCA_028646535.1 of Procyon lotor. NCBI lineage: Eukaryota > Metazoa > Chordata > Mammalia > Carnivora > Procyonidae > Procyon > Procyon lotor. The sequence goes on from CM053603.1 coordinate 47,669,536, forward strand.
TCCTGTCACCTTAAAATAGAATCCCAGCGCTTTGGTTTACCGAGGAGGCTTCGTGGCCGGGCGTGAACGCCCTGTCGCCTGGCTGACATCCTCCCAGCACTGTCCTCTTCTGACAGCGCGCACATCCATCTTCTTTCCCTTCTAGCCAGACCTCGGCGGTGTGACTGCCTCCAGGCCTTCCGCGCTTGCGGTACCCTCCACCTGGGATGCCTGTCCTCCCCCTCCCTCCTTCCTAACTTGTCTTCCTTACAAAGCTCGCCCCTGACCACCGGCTCGGAAGGAGCCCCAATTCCTGCCCGGGTGTTTCTGTTTAAGCCAGGTGGTGTTTCTGTTCCACTCCTCCCTTTTATTCTCCTCCCCGTGGCCCCCAGAATGGGAGGGGCAGCCCCTTCCAAAGCCCAAGAGTGTCTTGTTCTCCACTGGACCTCTCTCCAATGTCGACAAGGGTGCTTGGCGCATGGCAGGGACTCTGTAACATACGAGTGAAGGGTGACCTCAGTCTGGGACTCCACTGCTCAGCCATTCGTACACCTGCCGAGGTAGCCTGGAGCCTGACCTTCTCTGGAAGATGGCCTCCGTGCCAATCTGGGACACTGGTAGGTTGGCTATGAACTTGACCTAAGCCCTTGCAGAGGGGGACACAGGGCAGCTCACATTTACTGAGCACTTTTTGTGTGTTAAGTGCTTTTCTTGAATCTTCTGATGGGATCTCACCATAACCCCGTATATTACATCTCTGTCTATGGATGAAGAAACTGAGCCTCAGAGAGGTTAAGCCACCTGCCCAAGGTCACGCAGGCAGAAGGGGAAGTGGCTGAGTTTGATTCCAGAGAGGCAAGCTGCTTCTCTCCTCAGATAATGGGTGCTTGAGATAGGAGAGGCCTCAGAGAGCAAAACAATGAACCCCTCAGTGAACAGATGGGGAAACTGAGGTTTGTTGCCCAAGTCTCATGGTTGAAGAGAGGCATGGCTGGACCTCTGAGCCAAGGAATCTGGATAGAATGCCCTTTTTTACAATGTATCTCCAGAGGGACTCCTGGGAAGACTGACTGAGTGACCCTGAGCCCTGCCGGACCTCAGTTTCCCCTGGAGGGATGGTTTCATCCATGGTCTCTGGCTCTGAGGGCTTCTGAATTCATTTCTTGAATGCTGGGGTTGTGTGTCTCTGCTCCTGGGGCAGGAAAGTGAGGTGATGAAGTTGTGGAGTCAGGGAGGGTGGGGCGGGGTTGTTGTTGGTTGTAATTCCCTTAGAGAATTTCTGGTATATTCACCCCTCATCAGCTGAGCAAGGGAAGGGCTTAGAGCAGCCAGCGGACCCAACCAGAGGCCACTAGGGGGTAGCAACCTCAGATGCTGCAGACCTGGGGGGGCACCTCAAGGGACAAGACCAGCGGTGATACAGTTGGGAAAGGGGGTCTGTGCCAAACCGGAATGTCTCCCATCCCCCTGCCTGAAGAAGCAGCCATAGTCGACCCCGTGTAAGGCTAGGGCTTAGTGCTGCCATAGACCAACCACTCAAGAGGCACTGGAAAAGCCGAGAAATAGTTTATGTGAGGTTTTCTAATTTTTCAATGTTAGCAACCGACCCACATTTTAAAAACGGCAGAGAAAGCGAAATATCTCTCTGGGCTGGCTTCAGCTGGAATGGCTGGGCTCTGAGTCCCGGCTAACCTCAGCTTCTGATCCTTATCGCTTTGGTTCAGTAACTTCCACCTCCTGAGCCTCGGATTCCTGATCTGTTAAATGGGCACGGCCATACCTCCCTGGAGGGGGCAGTGTGGGCGGGTGGAAGGGCTTGGGCGCCAGGGCTGTGCGTGGGTGGGCGGTACTGCAGCAGAGGGAGCGGCTCACAGCTGCTGGGGATGTTTCTGCCCTCGCCTACCCTTCAGGGCTCCCAGGGCATTCTGCAGAAAGTCCAGATTCTTCCTCCCTTCTGTGTACCTGCTGACATCTCCACCTCCTCTCCTTCTGCTCTCTCCTATGCCCACTCGGTTCAGCCACTCAGCCTCCTTGCTGGTCCTGGGACGGTGCCGGGAGTGTGTCCTTTGGCTTTTACACCTGGCATCCCCTCTGCCTAGAGCCCCGTCCCCCAACACCCGGGGCTCCATCTGGCCATTCAGGTCTCAGCTTAAACTGTCACCTCCTCGGAGAGGCAACCCCCTCCCCCATCCAGCACTCTTACTGCACCTGCTTAACTCTCTTCTTGCCACATATTGTGTTGGAGCTCTTCCTGTGCGCCATTGTGGGCCTCCCCCAGCGGCGTGTGAGCCCCATCTGTGCGGTGCTTTATCTCGCTCCCCCCGGAGTCCCCAGGGCCGAGCTCCGTGCCCTCATCCACACTGTAAGTTCTCAGTGAATGAATGAATGAATGAATGGATGGATGGATGGATGGGTTGGCTGGGGAAGGTGGCTGTTCTTCCCCAGGGAGCCAATTAGCGGAAAGTCCCCCGAGTGCCCCCGTCGCAGCCGGCCGGGTTAGCGCGGCAGCCTGTCCAGCCCTCCCCAGCCACTGAGGTCCATCTGGAGGCTTTGTTTAAAGATGCTGAAATCGGCCGCTCAGCTGCACCACCGTCACAGATGGGGCTCTCCCAAGGGCTGCAGGCCGGCTCTGGCCCAGTGTCGCTGGGCTCTGTAAGGAGTGTGGATTTAGGAGTGGCTGGCCCAAGATCAGGAGTCCTTGGGCTGACAGACCCTGGCATCCGGCCCTTTCCTGGAGGCTCAGAGAGGGCATGGGACTTGCCCATGGTCGCACAATGAGGCTGGGACCGGGGCTGAGTAAGGAGAGGGCAAGGTCAGGTTCAGCAGGAAAGGGCAGTATAGGGGTCTGGTGGGGGTCTAAGCGGCAGGGCATGGGGAACTCTGTCGTCCTCTTGGGGGAGTGTGTGGCAGAGGAGACTTCCTCCTGCCCTGGCTCAGGCCAGGGACCCCCTTCCCCACCACAGCCCGGTCCCTCCAGGCTCCTTGCCATGTGGCCACCAGGGGGCGGTATCTCCCTCCTTCAGTGGTTGCCGGGGGCCCCTGGACCTCTCAGGTCCTGCAGCCTCATGCCCAAGCTCCTGTTCCTCTCCTCAGGCAAGTCTGCCGCAGCCTAGCTGCACCTTCCGACCCTTGCTGCAATCTTCCCCTCGTCCCCTCGTCCTCCAGGACTGGGCTTGCTGTCACTGTCTCAGGGGGCACCCCCCCAGTCTCATCAGGGGCTGCTCCAGCTCCACCCCTATCACCATGGGCTGGGCTATTCTGTCTCAGGGCCTCAGGGCCGCATGGCTCAGCAGGGTTTCTGGCTAGAGAAAGAGGGATGGATGGATTGGAAACTTTCCAAAACCAGAACTTCAGAGCCGCTCACTCCTCTGTTGTATGGCTGAGCCAGTTTCCTTCTTACCCCATCCTTAAGACCAGTATCTTATATCCAATTTTACTCTTCTAATTAATGTTGCAATGAACATCTCTGTGTCTCCCTGGCTCCCTCGCTGCCAAAAATAAAAGAAAAACACATGTATGGATAGGTGAACGAAGGAGGATGTTTAGCCTGTGAACTGTGGGTTCCCTCATCCCCACAATGGTCTCTAAAGAAATCCCACCACCTCTAGCTTGCAAACACTCGGATTCTGACCTCTTTCCCCACTCCCAGCATTACCACTCTGAACTGCCCCACTCCCTCCCTCCTGAATTTCAGAACAGCCTCCCAGCTTCTTTCCTGGCTTCCTACAGCACCCAGGGAGATCCTGTTAAGACTGAACCCAGATCCACAACCTCCATGCTCCCACCTTCCTCACAGGAAAAGTCCACACACTCTGCCCCAGGACCTTGCAGCCCTCATTCATCTCTTTTTTTTTTTTTTTTTTAAGATTTTATTTATTTGACAGAGAGAAACACAGCGAGAGAGGGAACACAAGCAGAGGGAATGGTAGCGGGAGAAGCAGGCTTCCTGCAGAGCAGAGAGCCCGATGCGGGGCTCGATCCCAGGCCCCTGGGATCATGACCTGGGCCGAAGGCAGACGCTTAACGACTGAGCCACCCAGGCGCCCCTTCCCCTCATTCATCTCTTACAGGTCAGTCCCAGAATACGCCCAGCATGCCCTTGCCCCAGGGCCTTTGCACATGCTATTCTCAGTCCCACTTGGCTTGGTCACTTCCTTTGAGTCTCTGCCTCTGAATCTTACAGGCGCCTTTCCTGGCCACTCTCTGCCACACTCTATCCCCCTCCTTACCCTGTGGTTTTTCTTTTTAGCTCATTATTGGCCCCAGGCATTTTGTATTTTTGTTTATTGTCCCCATCCCTGATTAGGATGTAAATTCCATGAAGGCAGAGGGTTTTTGATTGCTTTGTTTCCTATTGTATTCCAGGCCCCAGGACTCTGCCTGGCACACAATAGGTGCCCAATACATATTTGTTGGATGGATACATAGATGCCCATGGGGTGGGGTGGGGGGGCGGGGACAGGTGTTTGCTGCTGCCTACCTGACTATGCGTGAAGCCTGAGTGCCCAAGTGTGTCCGTGGCCCTGAGCATGTGCCTTTTTGGGGTGTGGGGGGACGGTGTGTCTCCCTTGGCGGTGGCTGAGCCCGGTGTTTGTTTAGGCAGAGCGCTTTGCCTCTGTGTTGGAAAGAGAGGCTCTGCTGTGGCATACAGTGCCCTCTTACAGTCTGCCCCTGGTGACAGCCAAGTGTCGCCGCTGTCCCCGAGTGCACGGAGCGGGCCTGTCACAATATTTGTTTAACAGGCTAAGCCAGGCTGCAAACACGGCGCTGCCAAGAGGGAGCCTCCTGCTGCCGCTGGGCTCCCTTGTGGTGCTAGGGACACCCTGCCTCTATTCCAGCATCTGGCCTGACGGCCTGGCTGGGATGCGAGTGACCCTCACTGTCCCGGCCTCCCTGTCTTCCTTCTAGCCCAGGCCCGCGTGTGCACCAGCTCTGACTCCTGTTCCCTTGGGCCCCTTTGAAAGACTCCTAGTCCCTGGCTCCCCAAGACCTGCAGCCAGGGCTGGGGTGCTTTCCCAGAGCTCCCAGCTGCTGAAGGCTTCAGCAAGGACATCCTGCCACACAGGGTCCCTTGAGACTCGGGCAGGCCCTGGTCCACCTGGCAGCCTCAGACTTCCTGCCTCTCAAAACAGGACAAGGGCAGGCAGGACCTGCTCCAGATGGGGTCCTGCAGGTCTAGGAGCTGGGAGACTTGAATCCAGCTGTTTGGCCCTTTCAATGTGTCTTGCTTGTCTGTCCACCCGTGTGTCTGTCTCACTGTCCACTCGCCTGCTCCCCTGTCTGCCTGACTGTGCATCCCTCTGTCTGTGGGGGAGCCTGATTCTTTGTCTGCCTGGACATCCCTGGTGTCCCAGACCCAGGCTGGCATCTGTACACAGACTGTCTTGTTCGGTAGGCGGGCAGCCCATTTTACAGAAAAGACCACTGAGGTCTATTTGGATGTGTCTTGCTTGTCTCTCTGCCTGTGTGTCGCACCGTGCTCAGCCTGCATAGCCCTGTTCCCCCCACTCTGCACTGGTCCTGTGGGGTTGGGGGGCTGCCTGCACGTCCCCCAGCTCCTGTATGCACCCCCACCCCCACTTGCACAAGCCGCCTCCCCCAGCCGCTCCAGCCTGGCATGATTCCCTCCACCTAGCGCTCCCGCAGTTCAGCGAGTCTGAAACACACAATTTAGCACTTAATTATACACTCTGCTCACTAATTATTTTGTGCCTTATCTCCTCAACTCGTGTGAGCTCCGCGAGGCTGAGCTGCGCTCTTGGGGCCCGGCACAGCGTTCGGTGCAGGCGGGGCTCCCCGCTGCCTAGGGTGGGGCAGGTGGCCACACCTGGAGCCTGGGGCCCCCCGTCCCGTGTTGGCATTAGTGGGCAGGCAGGGGACAGAGGCGACTCATCCACTCACCTCTCAAATATCTATCCAGCCCTTTGGGCACAGCAATACACAGGATTGGAAAGTGCCCTGTCCCCTGCCTCCCCCAACCCCTGCCTCCCTTGTCCCCTGCCTCCTGGAGCCTGCTGCGAGACACAGGCTGAAACCAACCATCATGGATACAGGCGGGGCCTGGAGCGGGGCCCTGGCCATGTCCTCGGTCCCTCCCGAGTCCTCTTAGCCTCTCCAAACACACAGCCAAGCCACTGGGGGGGGGGGCGTTGATTTGGCCTCCAGACTCCCCTGCCACCACCATCTCCCTGGTGACCCTTGTTACCAGCAGTCTGTCTTCTACCAGGTGGCCAGAGGAAGCATCCTTTCCCTCCCAAGCCCGGCTCCATGCAGAGCCAAGTGCCTGTCTGTGCCCTGCTGACCGCTCAGACTCACTGCTCAGGCCCTTCTTGCTATCTTGCCACCTGCGTGTATATGAGTGTGTGTGTGCATATATATATATATATAGAGAGAGAGAGAGAGAGAGAGACTTAGTTCGGGCAATTGGCTCTCGAGATTGTGGGAGCTGGCAAAGTCTGGAATCTTTCAGGCAGACTCCAGGAAGAGCTGATGTTGCCTGGGGCTGAAGGCAGCCTGTTGACAGAATACAGGCCTTCGACTGATTGGACCAGGCCCACCTCCCACTGGGAGGAGAATCTACTCTACTCAAAGTCTATTGGCCTCAGGGTTAATCCCCTCTAAAAAATACCTTATGGCAAGGTCTGCACTGGTATTCAACCAAAAACTGGCTAGCGTGCCCGAGGCAAGTGGACACATGAAATTACACTCGATCTTAGCCACAAGGCTGAGAAACGATTGGACACATGAAATTAACCATCGCGGAAGCCTTCCAAACAAAAACAGCGCCCAGGAGCTAAGCTGTGGCAGGCTGCTCAGGCTGCAGCTTTGGGGATGGGGGCCTTTTGCTCTCAGATGCAGAGACCTGCCTCCTGGAGGTTGTCCCCCTCCCTGTGGCTGATTGATGTGGGGGATCCTCCCAACACGGGCAGCTCTAAGGACCATCTGGGTGCAGAGGCCCCTCTAGGGTTGGCTGCGCTTCTGAGCAACTGTATCACAGCCTTCTTCCCCCCACCCCCTGCCCAGTTCTGCCTCTCCTCCTCTTTCCTTCTGTGTGGACTGAATGTGTGGGTCTCCCCCCAGATTCATGTTTGATCTTAACTCCCAGTGTGATGGTATTTGGAGGTGGAGCCTTAGGGAGGTGATTAGATCGGGAAGGGTGGAGCCTCAGGAATAGGTTTCCTGTCCTTATAAAAGGGACCCCAGAGAGCCCCTTTGCCCCTCCCCCACCCAAGGACACAGCCAGAGGAGGGCCGTCTATGAACCAGACACTGAGTCTGCTGACACCTTGACATTGGGCATCTAGCCTCCCGAGCTGTGAGAAGTAAATGTGTGTTGCATATGAACCACTAAGACCTTGTCCACTGGAGTCCTCCTTAACTAACCCCCTGCATGCTCTTCTCTATCCCGGGGTCCTCTTCCCACTCCCGACCCACAGTGTTGCCCCTCTTCACTGCCGCTGGGGTCTTGCCTTTGCTGGTGTTCATCTGCTGGTTCAGTTGTCATATGTGGTCGGTCTCCTGCCCTGGGACGTCGGTTCCATGGGGGCAGGGCTGTGCCCTCCGCACCCCCGACACCTGCCGTGAGAGTATTTGCCTCATGACGCATGGAGGAGCAGCTAGGGGTGTCCACTCCAGGCTCTGGTCAGGATGGGTGGCCTTGGGGAAGCTGGACTGTTAGGCCACTGAGGCCGGACCCCAGTCACCGGCAGGCTTGGGTTCCAGAGTGGGGTGGGCGGTAAGCTTCCTGCGGGGCTGGGTCTGCCAGGTAGGCTCCCGGTTCCAGCTGCAGGAGGGTGAGGCTCAAGGAGGTACACAGAGGGAGGGCAGCGGGTGAACCAGACTAGGGTGGGTGTGCAAAGTGCAAGGAGACACTCACTAGCCCCCAGGCCTGGGGCCAGAGGGTCTGAGACCCAGAGAGAAGAACCTGTTTATTCAAGGCGGTGAAGCGGGTCAGGGGCAGGACTGAAACCCGAATGTGGGGCTGTCTGATTCCAAGTTCACCCTCTCAGGGTGGGGGAGTTTATGTGGCTCTAGTAGAAGGCGGAGTCCCAGCCCGGGGCAAGCTTTAGCCTTCAAGTTGCCTTGGGGAAGGGGGTGTCCAGTGGGGAAACTGAGGGTGGAATGGATTGGGCCAACACTGTGGTGTTGGTCGGAGTGGGGAGGTGACCCTGGGAGGAGGAGCCCTGGCTCACGCAGACACGGGGGCTGAAGGATGTGGGGCTGGTCTCCTTTTCAAAGGTAGTCCCATAACAACTGCCCATCCCATCGCACAGGTTCTTGTGCAGTGTGACCTTGGCCCACCACCAGTCCCATGCCCCTGACCTTGAATCCGGGCTGGCCTTAGTGACTCCCCTACCATCTGTAGAATGTGTTGGGAAAGCAGGTCTGAAGATTCCACCTGGATTCCTGGAATAATGCTTCTCGGGATGCTCCTCTGGGAACCATGCCACCGCACTGTGGGGAAGCCCCAGACCCATGGAGGGGCCACAGGTGTCTGCCCCTGTCCACAGCCCAGCCTTCCAGTCGCCCCAGCCTGGGTGTCAGGCTCTCCAGATGATTCCAGCCCCCAGTGGTCCTTGTCACCACTAGCCTTCAGTCTTCCCAGCTGAGGTCTCAGACTCCTGCAACCCCTGCCCCCTTCCTGACCCATAGACTGAGAGCAGAACCAATTGGTTGCTGATTTATGCTACTAAGTTTGGAGTGGTTTGTTAACAGAACAAAAGATAACTGAGAACCCACTTCTCACACACACACATACTTCACCCTTGGGCCAGCAGACCTCTCCTGGGTGGTTTTGAAGGGGCGGGGAGACCAGAGGGCCTGGACGCCCTCTCACATGGCTGGGGCAGTGGAAAATGCCTGCAGGATTTGGGGAAAGATTCAAGCTTTGGACTCCGTGAGGACCCCTGACTGTCTGCGTCGCTTGGGCCCGCGTCCTTATCTCCCGAATCCCCGCAGGCGGATCACCAGGCCCACCAGGCACCTGCAGGCAGCTGGTAAGACGTGGTTTGTTTATACCCTGGTGGCCAGAGGTGCCTCCCCCTCTGTGCAGAGGTGGGGTTGGGTGGGGAGCTTACGTGAGGTCCCCAGGAGAGCAACTTTTAAGACTTTCTGCTCCTTCTGGTGAGAGAAGCACCACTTCCAGAGGCTTCTCTGTCTTAGCCCTCCCTTGCCCTCGAATTTCTTTCCTCTTCTCTCTAGCTCCACCCCCTCACCTGGACATCACTGCTCGGCCTCCCCGATGCCCCCTGCATCTTCCCTTGCCCCTCCCTGCACACAGGTACCATCCTGACATTAATAGCTGATGGCGGACCTTGCTGTGTCTCTGCCTAGCAGGGCTCAGACTCCCCTTCCCTCTGAGAGAAGGTCTGAGCTCACAGTCATGGTCACCTGTGACCTGCCCACCCAGCCACTCTCCCCGCCCCGGATTCCTTCTCCCCTGAGAAACTTCACGCTGCTGGAAAACTCGGCTACAGCTGGATAGTGGAGGGTCCTGGAAAAGACTACCTCAACCGGCGCTCAAGGTCAGCAGCTCAAACCATCAACCATAACAGGTAGCGGGCACCCCCTGATGTGGGGTGATGAGAGGGGCGTCCGCCTCTGTGGTCTTCTCCCTCCAAACTCACGCTCCAGTGTCATCACAAGGAAGCCGCAGACATCCTGCAGAGGGTCTGACTGTGCTCTTCAAAAGGGTCAAGGTTGTGAAAGACTGGGCACGCCAGAAGAGCTGTCCCAGGCTGGGGGACACCGGAAGACAGATGACCAAGGGCGATGTGGAACCTGGACCGGGCGGCTAGCCTGGGCAGGCTTCAGTGAGTACTATCGACCGACGTCCGTGTCTTAGTTCCGATGAACACACCGCAGTTATGCAGCGTGCTCACGTAGGAGAAACCGTGGGGAGGGTGTTCGGGAACTCTAGTTCATCTTTGTGATTCTGGGGTAAATCTGGAATTATTTGAAAACGAAGCATTAAAAAATCAGGTGCTTAACAATTCTTTATTGTTGTTTCTTATTAAAATTGTCATAGGTGCAAGTCGTAATGATGCCAATCAGCGGAGAGGCACGGTGCTGACTACAGCTACCCTCCCCTGCGGAGGGGAGCCTGGGCTGGTGTCCCTCCCTCCGGGTTCTGTGCATATGTTAACATATATTATTCTCATTATTTTTGTCTTTTATTGCAAATGGGACTTAAAGCACACTCTGTCCTGCCACCTGTGTGTTCCCCCGGGATGTCTTCCAGGTCGGTCGCAGATGGGAACCCATGTTGCACATAGACGTCTCCGGGAGTCTGTGATTTTTGTGTTCGGCTCCTCGTCAGAGCCGATTAGGTGGACACTGAGCTGACCAAGTAATGTGCTCACTGCATTCCTTCCAGGAGTGAAGGAAAGTGCCTGCATTACTGTTTTTTTTTGTACTGAGCTCACGCTTGCATTAAATTCAGTCTGCATTTCCTTTACGGGAAACTTATTAAGCTAGTTGGTCATTTTGTTAGGGTTAGTTTAATTAAAACCAGATCCTGTAATCCACAAATCCACTTACCCCGGCAGTGCGAGGGAGGAGGATGAAGCTTTGTATGCGTGCCCCCTATCTTTCCAGCCCCCCCTCTTGCCGCTCCCCTCCCCTGCAACACCTGGGCCTTGCAGAGCCACAGGAAGGTGAGAAGGTGACATGTTACCTTTAGAGGATGTACTGATAAGCAGATTATATTCTTTTTTTTTTTGAGAAACACACATTCAAAATAGAAGGTCTAACATTCTCTTCTCACACTTGGTACACACAGAAGTTCTAGCTTATTTCTATAGCATTTGCTATGGCTTGGCCTGCTCCGAGGGTTGGGGTTCCATTTTGGGGATGCCGGACCCCAACCTTTACCGGCTACAGTGTCCTTGAGCCTCTAGCTAAGCGTCTCCTCCCAGGAGGCCTTGCCTGGTTTCCCAGACTGGGTCAGCCCCCCGCCCCTCCCCCAGCCTGCCTTAGGACTAGGCGCTGATCAGAAGGTCAGCAGGTGCGAGTTGCCCATCGTACGGCCGTAAGGGCAGGGCCCTGGTCCCTAGGCTTAAGTTGCCAGGCACGGGGCTTGTGCTGAAGGCATGGAAGAAGAGTTTGGATTTGCTGGGAACACAGAGGTGGTGGTCCCTGTGGGGAGAGGCGTGACACAGGTCAGGCAGGGAGGAATTGGGATTGGCCTGGCCCCGGGGGCCCCCAGCCCCTGCAATATTTCCATGTCAGTGAGCCCCCCTCCCTGCCAACTATTTATCCCGTTGCCTGAACGGGAAACCTGGAGCCCCTACGAGTACTGCTCCTCCCCCGCCCCCTACATACACCCAGGCTCGTGATCTCATGCAGCCGTATAGCCATGGGGCTCAAATCTGCCCCTCTCCCCAGACCCGTTCCCCATAGTATCCCTTCTAGACTTTCACCCAGAACTCACAGTACTTGCCTGCCTGGGTTCTTCCACAGCTCCCACTGCATTCAGAATAAAGCGAAATCCCAACCACGTGCCAGGCTCATCTGCTCACCCCAGTTTGCTCTGCTCACCTCGGCCCCGTTCCTCTTCCCTCACTTGCTCCTTGGGCCCTGGCCTCTGCTCTATCCCTTGCATGCCCGCATCCTCTTTGTCCTCAGGACCTTTGCACATACTTGGAACCTCCCCACTTTTGCCACATCGGCTCCAGCTCAAGTGTCATCTCCTCAGGGCACTGCCCCCCAAACTAGGTCAAGGCTTTTTGTAATATGCATGATGTGTTCATTTTCCACTAAATCGTGAAGGCCACGAGGGCAGGGCAAGCTGCTTTCCTCACAGCTGTGTCCCTGAGCGCCCAGTGAATATTTATTTAAGGCACACACAAAGGAACGGATGGGGTGTGGTGAGGAGCTGGCTGGTGACCCCGAGTCAAGGCCCTAGATTTGGGCTGAAGGGGGCCCCTGCAGGTGGGGTGGGCATCAGAGACCCAGGCTGGGCTGGGAAGTGTACCTGGAAGGCACTACAGCGGGGGCAGTGCTGGAACTGGGGGCAGTTCTTGGGTGTCCCAGTTTTCCCTCCCCTGAGGGGTGATCCCTTTTGTGGGTCCAGCCCCCAGCCAGGGCAGCATGGTGAGGCCCCTTGCCTCCCTCCCTTCAGCTTACCCGTGTCTACAAGTGGGCAGCTATTACCTGCGTGTTCGTGTGACTCAGCCCTGTCTGTCGCTGTGAGCTCCGAGTCTGTCTGGAGCTGTGCGGGGGTGTGTGTATTTGTGTACGAGCGTGTGATTGTTTTGGTTTGGTTGGATGGGTGTGGGTGTGATGTTGCGGGGGGGGGGGCTGGGGGGTGCCTCTGTGGGGGTGTGTCTACGATCATCTGAGCCTGTCTGCCGTGGGGTGGGTGTGTCCCCAAGTGCCTGCGGGGCTGCGCAGAGGTGGTGTGTGTGTCCCACCAGGGTCTGGAGCGTCGAGGCCCCCTACTATATGGCCCGCCAGACCCTGCCCTGCTCCCCATCTTCCCCTCCCCACAGTTCCCATCACCTAGCAACCGAGGGACTCCTGTCAGCCGGTGGTCTCCAAGACAAAGACAGTGTCTCTGTGAAGGAAGAGCTGTGCTGGGAGGGGGAGAGGGTCTCTAGACTGGGCTCAGAAAGGAGCTTTGTTCCTGGCCCACCTCAGGACCACCCCCCCCCCACCGCCCGCCCGCTGAAGGGCTGCCTCCACGGGCTCATTTCTTATCACTGTAGAGCTCTCTCTAGGTCAGCCCCTCCACCCCCACCTTCCTCCTGGGGCTGGCACTCTCGCTGCTCCCACACACCGCTCCCCCCAACCCCTAGGGAGCCTCATTGCATGGGGTGCGAGGACAAGATTGGCGTGAATGCTGGGTACACCGCCCAGTGGACTTGGGCTCCACACCCGGAGGCCTGATGCTGAGCAGGTCTGGTGAAAACCCATCCTGCAGGGGACCAGTGGACACTCTCATCTACTCCTCCAGGGATGCACTTTCCTTTCCCAGAAGCCAGAGGCAAAGGGCACTCCTCTGCAGCTTTGGGGCAAAGAGCTGTGATCCTGGGGGGGGGGGGGGCAGGAGAGGGGGCAGCTCTCAATGCCTCCCCCGTGGTTCTCAATGCATGACCCCAACCTCCTTCCAGTGCACTCCTTCCCCATGTCCCAGCCACACTGGCCAATGGCACAGAACGATTCTTCCTCAGGCCTTTGCACAGCCCTTCCCTTTGCCTGGCACATGCTTCCTCCAGGGCTCTGTGGAGCTTCCTCCACCATTGAGGGTATCACTCAGCTACAATGGCTTTGGCTAGGGCTGCCTAAGGTGACTCCCCTCCCAACCACCTGCATCCCACCCTTGCTTTGTCCACTTGCAGAACTTGTCCCTCTCTAAGATGACCCTATTGAATAAGTTATTGATAAAATAAAAATAAAAGTATTAATAAATAATAATTATAAAAACTCAAGGCAGTTTTATTTAGCACATACTATGTGCTCAACACTTTTCAAGCCCTTGATGCATTTTAACTCTGTTACCTTGGAGCAACCTTGTGATGTAGAAGTGATTATAATCTCCTTTTTACATCTGAGGACACTGAAGCAGAGGGAGCAGCTCAGCATCATGCCATGGTCACCGAGGGACTGTCCATTTTGTTTGCCGTGTGTCCCTGGAACCTGGCACATGGAAGGGGCCTGGGGAATATTCTAGAAAGAAAAGATTTTGGTGGGGGAACACAGGATCTCCCAGCACCCAGGGAAGGGGCCCGTTGCCTCTCTGCCTACAGCTCTTGCTGTAGCATCACTGATGGGCATCTCAGACCGTTTCATGGATCCGATCAGGCTTTCGAGAGAGTCTGCCAAAGCTCTGGCTTTGGAAATGGGAACCTGTGCACAGAAGCCTCCTTATCTTGCTCCTCTGAAAAGAGTCGGACCCTGGAGCTAGCACTCACTCATGCATTTAAGAGAAAATGTCTCTGACCCCTACTTCTTTGGCTAGCTTCAATGCTGGTTTCTGGTGGGGCAGAGGAATCGGACTAAGCCCCCATCTTCAGAGGGCTCACAGTCTCAGGGGAAGACAGAAAGATTGGGATGGCATCTCCCAGCAACCTTGTCTTTTATTCCCAGTTAGCAACGACTTGAGTGGGACGTAGATAGAACCGGCTTCCAGGATGTGTTCGGGTCTGTCCCAGGCAGCCCATCTCTGCCTGGTAATCAAAACTGAAACATGCAGCAGAGATACATGGAAATGTTTCTCTCAAATTGGTGATGCTTAAAGGTACAATGTTCATTTGTACCTTTGTACAATGTTCTTTGGATGTGAATGCTAGTCTGCAGCTTAGAATAAAAGTTAACATGGTGGCACTTCTTTGGGCTTTTCCCTTCAAGGAATGGTGTTCCTAGCATTCTAAACAAACCACCAGGCTGCCCATTTCCATCTCTGGGGAGAGCCTGGCCTGGGGTCTGCTGTCCAATGCAGCCTTATGAAGGCCGGTGTGGGATGGGATAGGGAGGAACTGTGGGGAGCTGTGCATCCTGCCTGGGGAGGGCTTGCAGAGGAGGTGACATTTACTCTGACTGAGCCGGGATAATATCTTGGACATAGCTCAGATCTCCATGGATCCCTTGCTCACCTCTGAGCAACCCTTCCCAGCTCCCTTCTGCTTTTGCTTCCAGAAGCTGCACCTGTGACCTTCTTATGAAGGCATCTCTTGAGTTCTTGGAGCTGCTCTGCCACTATGTGCAGAGAGTGGCAAGGGCTCCAGGAGGCCCTTGGCCAATGGTGATGGGTGCGGTAGTAGGAAAACCCAGCTCCTTTGCCTCTGGCCTGGAAGATTCTCCATCATCTCCAGTCCTGGCCTACTTTGCTTGCTTCCTTACCTGCTCTGTTTCACATTCTCTGTGCCCTTACTGTGCTCCCCTGGGAACACTTAATACATCTCATGCACTTAAATGCTTCTTCAGAATCCGATCAGAGACAGATCAGTTCACCATGAAAAGGGTGCACGGGACAACATTCTGAGCAGGAGAAGCAGAAGCAAGGCAGAGAGAAGAAAGAAACTGGAACTTCCCTGGAGGGGGCACAGGGAGTGCAGAAGATGAGGCTGGACAGGAAAGGATGTCCCTGAGTTCCCAGGAGAAGGATGAACGGCAGACAGGAGCCTTCATGGTCCCATGCAAGGGGAGTGGACCATCAGATTTGTGTTTTCCAGTGGTTCCCACCTGGTGCAGGCTGTGGGCACATACATCATGTCAGGATTATTTGGACAAGGTATCCCTTTCCTGCCCAAGCATAAAGGGATTTAATATAGGGAGTGAGGGGCTTACAAAATCATTGGAAGGGCTGGAGGATTAACAGTTAAGGATCACTTGTGTACTGATAGCTTTCTGAGAATTAGCGGGTTGCTGTTGTATCTCAGGTTGGGAAATTGCTGAAAATTGCTGAAGGTGCCAGATTCTTTTCTCTTTTTTGGTACTTAGCATTTATGAAATGAATGACTGAATACACACATGCTTTCATTTACTTGTGTGCCAAATGGAACCAACTTTTTCCAATTTAATAGTGTTTCATTACGAGATTGACAAAGTAATAAACTAAGAAAATAGCATCCTCACTGTTAACTTTTTTTTTTTAACCTTAATACAAATCTGTGGGTCTCCTGATTATCTCATGAATACATATGGATTCAGTCAAAGCAAAGAAAGGAATTTTGCCTTCTAATCTTTTTCTTAACTTTTTATCTCAAAGTAAACATAAAGTTAAAGGAAGTTGCAACTATAATATAAAGTGATCCCTGGTACCCTTCACCCAGCTTCCCCAAGGCAACATCTCACACGACTATAGCATAATACTAAACCCAGAAATCTACATTGCTATGATGTGTGTATCTAGTTCCATGTCCTTTATCATGTGTAGATTCGTGTAACTGTCACTGTGATTGAGATACAGAACCATCTCTGGCCACAAAGATCCCCCTTGTGCTGCCCCTTACTGTCATAACCACCTTTCCCTCTACCATTTCTAATTCCGGCAACGACTAATTTAATCACCATCGCTACAGTTTTTGTCATCTCACAATTTTATATAAAAGGGATTACATCATATGTGAACTTTTAAGATTGGCTTTTCCCACCCCGTATAATGCCTTTGTGGTCTACCCAAGTTGTTGCAGGTATTAATAGTTCGTTCCTTTCTATTGCTGGTCCAGGTATGGTACAGTTTACTTAAACATTCACCTGCTGTAGGATGTCAGGCTTCTTTCTAGTTTTTGGTAATTATAAATAAAGCTCCTATGGACAATTACATACAACTTTTTGTGGGTACATAAGCGGTCTTTTCTCTGGGATAAGTACCCAGAAGTATGATTGCTGGGTCGTACAGTAAATGTACATTTAGTTTGTTTTTGCTTTTTTAAAGATTTTATTTCTTTATTTGACACAGAGACAGTGATCACAAGTAGGCAGAGAGGCAGGCAGAGAGAGAGAGATAGAGAGAGAGAGAGAGAAGTAAGCTCCCTGCCGAGCAGAAAGTCCGATGTGGGGCTCGATCCCAGGACCCTGAGATCATGACCTGAGCCGAAGGCAGAGGCTTTAACCCATGGAGCCACCCAGGCACCCCTGTACATTTAGTTTTATGAAAAACTGCCAAAATGTTGTCGAGAGTAGCTGTACTATTTCACATTCCCACCAGCAACCATTGAGAGTTCTTATTGTTCCACATCCTCTCCAGCATTTGGTATTGTCACTATCTTTTGCTACCTTTCTACTTTCAACCTACCTATATCATTAAATCAGAAGCGAATTTCTTATAGACAGCATGCAGTTTTTACTGTTGTTGCTGTTGTTTTGCCCTCCATGCCAGCCTCTGTCTTTTAATTGGTGTGTTAGACCATTTATATTTAATATTATTGTTTATAAGTTAGAGTTTAACTCTGTCATTTTATTTTTTTTTGTCTTTTGTTTATTCCTATTTTTAATTTCCATTTTCCTTTTTCTGCCTTCCCATGGGTTACCTGAACCTTTAAAAAATTCCATTTTTACTTATATATAGTACTTTTCAGTGTATCTGTTTATATAGACTTTTTAGCATATTCCAGATATTACACTCTCATACGTAATTTATCAGTTCATGGATGTGGCCATTTTGTCAGCTAGAGTGCAGTATAGCGACTTAAATCTCATCACATCCCTTTAGTCTTTCAATTTTTAATATAATTTTCTTACATTTTTTTCTTGGCATATATTGAGAATCACATCAGATAGTGTTATGATTTTTATTTCAATTGCCAAACACAATTTAGAAAGCTAAGGAGATAAAGTCTATTGTATTTCTTTATATTTTTGCTTACTATGCTCTTTCTTCATTAATGATGTTCCAAGAGTCCTTCTTTTATCATTTTCCCCTTTTTGTTTATCCCTTTAAACATTCCTTTAGGATAAGTCTGATGGTGACAAATTCTCTTAGTTTTCTTTCTTCTGAGAATGTCTTGATTTTTTCTTTATTCCTGAAGGATATTTTCACTGGATATAAGATTCCGGGTTGACATTTCTTTCAGCACTTGAAAAATGTTGTGCCATATTCTGCTCGTCTCCATGGTTTCTGATGAGAAATCTGCTGACATTCAAATTGTTTTCTCCTTATACAAAGATGTCATTTCTCTTTCACCGCTTTCAAGACTTTTCTCTTTGTCTTTAGTTCTCAGAAGTTTTAATATGCTATGTCTTGGCATAGATTTCTTTTGGTTTATCCTGTTTGGAGTTTTCTCAGCTTCCTGAATCTGTACATTTATGTTTTTTTCTAAATCTGGGAATTTTTAAACCATTGTTTCTTTGATAGCTTTTTCAGTCTTGCCTTGATTTTTTTTTTTCCTCCTGGGATTCTGATCACACAAATGCTAGATCTTCTGTTATAGTCCCTTTCTTAGGTCCTTGAGTTTCTGTTCTTCATTTTTTAAGTTTATTTTTTTGCTCTGTTGTTCACATTGAGTAATTTCTATTATTTTATCTTTAAGTTTACCGATTCTTTCCTCTGTTCTCTCTGTCCTATTGAGCTCATCCATTGAGTTTTAAATATGGTTATTGTATTTTTCAATTCTAAAATTTCCATTTGGTTCTTCTTTACAGCTTTTTAAAAATTATTAGTTTCAGAAGTAGACTTTAGTGATTCATCAGTTGCATATAACACCCAGTGCTCATTACATCAAGTGCCCTCCTTAATTAATGCCACCCAGTTATGAAATAAGTCTTCCTTACAGCTTTTATTCCTTTGCTGAGACTTTCTGTTTTCTCACTTGTTCCAACTGTGTTCATTGTTGAAGAATTTTCATATTGCTGCTTTAAAATCTTTGTCAAATCATTCTAACATCCGTATCTTCTGATTGGTTTCTTTTGGTTGTTTTTTCTCATCCAGGTTGAGATTTTTCCTGGATCTTGGTATGGAGAGTGACTTGTGATTGAAACCTGAACATTTGGGTGGAAATATGGCTTCTGCTGGCCAGAATGGAGGTGAGACCTCATTTCTTTCCCCCCTGTGTTATTTGGTAGTGCAGTCCAGCTATTGTCTATAAGTTTTCTGGGTTTCTTCTTTGCTGATTGTTGGACTGGAGGGAGCAGGCTTCTCTTGGGGATTTTTTTCTGACCCTATTGATATTTCTAGTTTACCAGCTACCCCAGCATCCAGGCTGGGGTGAGGAGTAAGTAAGATTCAGAGAACTCACCACCCTTTCATTCCTTGGACCCTGAGGTCCCCAGTGTGTCTGTTTTCTTCTCTCCAATTTCAGAGTTCATATATAATGTCCATGACTTTGAGCAGTCCTTACTGAGAGGAACAGGGAAAGTACTTCTACCCTCTTTCCACATGTGGAAGTCCCAAAGATCAGAGCTTTTTGCAACTGCCCTGAGTATTCTCTACCTTAGTTTCCCTTAAGATTCTGATATATGCATGACTGGTAATCATACCGGGTTTCTGCTCTACTTGTTCAATTCTTATGACAAAATATTCTTGTGAAAATTTTGAGCATGGCTTACTTTTTATAATATCCCTAGCATGCATAGAGCAGAACTGAGCCCTTGTGAAAGGTCCTTTGAATCCTGAAGACCAGGTTGGGGCAGGAAGGCAGCTGGGAGATGTTTGGCTTGGATAAGCTGGTATCCAAGCCAGTCCTTAGATTCACTGGTACCACAGCTAGTTCAGGCTAACTCCATGCATTCACCGGTTGTCCTCTCATACCTATGGATTTGTCCTCTTCCCAGATTTCCCAAAGAAATTTTCTCCATCCAGGCCACTATCCATCCTATCCCACCCTGCCATTCTCATGCGCATTTCTATACCACTGACCAGGACATTCTGCTCTCTAGGAGAGGACATTCCTCTTCTTCAATGACCAGAGGCTACACAACTCCTGCATTACCTGCACTGGACCAGACCTCCTTCCCACTGAGCCTGAAGTTCTGAGGGCATTCCAAACCATCACAGAATAATAAGCATGGTAACTGCCTTGGGGTCTCTTACCTGCCTTGCTGGAGTCCTGCCAAGCTAACACTTAATTTAGATGAATTAAATGTTCCCTTTGAGAGGGAGAGATCTGTTTCTTTACCTTGGTCCTACTAGGTCTCTACCACTCCAAGGAAAAGAAGGCCATAACCCCAAAGCAAATAGAAACACAATGAGTTAATTAAGAAAGAGTTTATTTAGAATTAAGAATTTCTAGCAGTCCCAGACCCTATAGTTTAAGGGACTATTTTTCTCCCTGGGTAAAATTGGGTAAAACTCATCACATATGGTTTCACTTAGAATTTTGTTCTTATTTTACATGAGCAAATAGTGAGGTTCATTGAAGTAAGAAACTCACTGTAGTAAGCCATGATGCGCACAGCCAGTTTACATTCAGCTCAGGGTACATATGATAGCTTTATATTGCTTTGTTGTCCTGTGGTCCAATATGGCTGCTCTAGCTCCAGCCATCACATTTGATTTCCAGCCAGTGGGAAGAGGAAAGCATGACCCTTCATTTTAAAAATACACTCAGAGTTGCATCTATCATTTCTGCTTATGCTTCTGGCTAGCATTTAGGCACATGACCACAGCTAGCTGCAGGGGATGCTGGGAAATGTAATATTTATTCTGGGAAACCCAGTATCCAGCCAAAAGCCTAGAGTTCTATTTCTATGAGAGAGAGGTGAGAGTGGATATTGGGGGACAATGAACAGTTTCTCCACATCTTCTGGTAAGTGTGATAAGCACCACATTGGTCATGTGTTGGGTATTGACTCAATCCAGAACACACTGAGCACATGTTGCATGTGAGACTTTGGTTTGAGCCCCATGGAAAATAGAAATACATGTAAGGGTCAGAAAAGGGGAAAAAATAACCTTTATTGAAGACTTACCATGTTCTTACCATACAAAGAAGCTTTGCATACCTTGTCTCTTCATCTTTATGACTCTGGATGGCCGCTGTACATCTGAGGAACTGTATCTCAGAGATGGAGTGTGTCTCAGGTCAGGTTTCCCAGGAAATGAACTATGAGATATGGGAGGTTTATCAGGAGTGGATGCAGGATCAAAACCCTTGGAAGCGAGGCAAGCAGGGCTGATCAGAGTAAGCAGCTGGGCTGTGATGTAGCTGCCACGCAGTCTCAGCCAGGCCAGCTGGGGTTGACCTTGCAGAGTGGTCCTTCTCTCCTAATTAGAGGCCAGGACTTTGGACCCCTCATCAGCTAGTTCCTGGATGTGGGATGCCCACCACCATTACCCCTCCTTTCTGGGACGGGCATGATCTTGGGCAAAGCCGCTGCTACTATCCAACGACAATCCCCAGGGACCTGAGCATCAGTCATCCACCTTCAACACCTCCAGCCTCTGGGGGAATGAGTGACTTGGTCCAGAAGTGGGGATCTAGGCTGTACAGGGTAGTGCCCCCTACAAACTGACATACTCAAGGTTGCATAACTTGCTGGTTCAAAGCTGAGATTTCAATCTAGTTCTGTCTTCAAAATTCATGTCCTTCATCCTGTCTTTTGCTGCTTCCCAGGGGGCAATGCAGAGGTGGACAGCTCTGGCAGGGGAAAGGCTGGGGGCTGAATTCTTCCAGGCATGTTCTCCTGAGGGTGGGGTAAGATGAGGTCCTCACTGCTCCTTGGACCTGAGATGGATCCACTCTCCTCTCCTATTCTCCCCTTACACTGTCAGCATGCCTCAGCCACACTGCCCTCCTTACTGTGCCTTGAACCTCCCATGCCCACTCCAGCTTTGGGGATGTCACTTGCTGTCCCTTACACCTGGACCATGCCTTCTCCAACCTTTCACGTGGTTAGCTGCTCCAGATCATTAGGGTCCCAGCTCAAATGGCACCTTCTCTGACCACCTCAAGTCACCCCCTGCCACAGCCCCTCTCTATGCAGTCACTTGTGTTATTCTAGCATGCTAGCATTACAACTCCCTAAAAACTTCTTTTACTAGGTTGCGTGGGGATATTCTGTTTCCCCTAGAATGTGAGCTCTGTGAGGGCAGAGATTTGTCTTTCTCACTCATGGCTGTCTCTCTAGACCAGTGCCAGAGACATCGTAGGTGCTCAATAAATATGAGTCAGGTAATGGAATGAATGAATACATGAATGCAAAAGGTATAAGTAACCCTCATCCAGGCCTACAAGGGGCTGCCCAGAGCTAAGGGTGTTTGAGGAGAGGGGAGTATTTACTTCCAGCTGCTCTAAAGAGATGGAGCAGTGTTGAACTTAGAGAAGATGTCAACCTCTGCTTCACTTTCCCCAACTATAGGCAAGGGGATGGTACATTCTTTTCACCTCTTAGGAAAAGTCTCGGAGTCTTTTTCAGAAAGTGTATGCAGTGGGGAGAACACAGTTGCCAAAGGAGAGCCAACCCAGGTTCGAATCCTGCCTCTAGTCCCTCTCTCCACACGCCCCCTGACCACCTGGAATCACTGTGTCTGCATCTGTAAATGGGTTTGATCATGATGCCAGCTCCCCGTGGTGCTGATGAAGTGAAATGGATGATATGGAATGTATTAGTTTCCTCTGGCTGCCAAAACAAAAGAACGCAGTCTGGGTGGCTTAAACAGCAGTGGTGTATTGGCTCACAGTTCTGGAGGCCAGAAGTTCGAGATCAAAGTGTCGGAAGGATCGGTTGGTTTGAGGACTTTCTTTTTGGCTTGTAGATGGCCATTTTTCTGCCTGTATCTCCACGTGGTCTTTCCTCTGAGCATGTCTGTGTTTATAAAAATTTCCTCTTTTATAAGGACCCAGTTACCTTGGATAGAACCCACACTAATGACCTCATTTCAACTTAATTACCTATCTCCAAGTTCCATTAAATTCTGGGGTTAGGACTTTAACATATGAATTTCGCGGGGGGGACATGACTCAGCTCATAAAATGAGAGGACAGGTCCTCTCCAAGGTTGAGAGAGGCACTTCCAGTTTTCTTTCTTTTTTTTTTTTTAATTATTTTTATTTTCTTTTAGGATCTTGGTATACTAAAACATGATGGTATGCCTCAGTGGTTTAAAAAATTAGTCTATATTTTAAATGGTTATTTTAACAAATCAGTATTTTAAGCACACTACACACACAGAACATGCCACCACTGTGCTCCTAACAAGGTAATTCCAATAGTTTAAATAAAATATTCATTTAGTGCATTACAGATGGTCTGGTCTGGCCATGGGACACGATTTGTAAGTTTTGCAACAAACAGCCTATTCTCTGAATTTTATCATTCATGTCCATATTTAGGGATGAAATAGTCTAAACTTCTGACTCCTCGAGTCTGGATGGCTAGCCCTCTGCGACCAGGCCTGCCAGGCACATGGCTGGGCATTACCATACAGACAGGAAACTTGTTTCTGGCTCTGTCCAGGCATGAGCCTCCCTATGCCTCCTTCCCTGCAGCCTGCAAAGCCTTTGCTTGGGCTGGTGGCCCCTCGGCCAGGAAAGCCGCTCAGCAAGTGGGAGGGGAGCCAGGCACCGCTTGGGTAGCATTGCCATGGCAACACTCTCCCCACTCCGCTCCTCGCTGAGACCCCGGCATCTGTGGCCATGGAGACTGGTCGCGCCACTGGCACATCTGCATAGCAACCAGAGAGGGTGCCGAGCGCAGCTGGGCCCCGCTTCAGGAAAGCAGGTACACTTAGAGCTTTTATAAATCATTAGGAGAAGATGGGCGCCTCAATGGGAAAACGGACAAAGGACGTGGACAAAAGACGAAACCACAAGTGGCTAATAAATATATGACAAGTGCTCAACATTACCAGCGATCATAGAAATGCAAATGCAAACACAATAAGATACTTTTTTTTTTTTTTAAACCAGAGCAATTGGCAAGAGATGAGGAAAACAGAAAGATAAGACCTGCATTTGGGGTGTGTGTAGGGAAATTAGGACTTGCATTCCCTGCTGTTTAGAATGCACATTTGTAGAACATTTCTGGGAGGGCAATTTGGCAATATGTATCAAAGACCTTTAAAATGTGAGTACCTTTTGAACTAAGAATTCCAGTTCTAGTAATTTATTCCAAAGTAATAATTAAGTGAGTAAAGATGTAGCTACAAGTGTGCTCCCTATAGGGGCAATTATAATAGAAAAAGTTAGAAACATCCACAATTTGGGGGAAAAAAAAGCATGGCAATTTACGGGGAAATAGTGCTTAGGAAATGTGGTGGGCAGGTCCTCAGCACCCTTTGTGCCCAGGGAAGAGACATCAAGGCTCAGGAAAAACCTGCCCACAGTTCCTAGACAGAGCTTCCAGAAGTTTCTGAGCATATAAGAGAGCCTATTTGAATGTACATCATGGGAGAGGTTGTGGGCACTCTGGAACCCAGGCTGAATCCAGCCACTGCCACCATTTGTCTTGGGGACAGCTTGCCTCTATTGAGAGCTTGTCACCGAGTTGAGGGAGAAGTCCCAGTTGGGTCAAAGGGATAAATCATGAAGGGTCAAAAAGTTTTTTTACTATCCAGATTTGGGAAACTTGCTTGCATGAGAAAAATTAGCTTCCATCTGAGGGCATTTAAAAAATTAAAAAAAAAAAAAACGTATTTGTGGTAAAATACATGTAACATAAACTTTATCATTTTAACCATTTCTAAGTGTACAATTCAGAAGTGTTAAGTACATTTGCATTGTTGTGGAACCATCACCACTATCCACCTCCAGAACTTACTCATCTTCCTAACTGAAACTCTGTCCTGATTAAATACTAACTCCCCATCACCTCCCCCAGCCCCTGGCAACCACCATTCTTTCTCTCCTCATGAATTTGACCCCTCTAGATACCTTATATAAGTGGAATCATACAGAATTTGTCCTTTGTCCTTCAGGTTCATCCATAGTGTGGCATGTATCAGAATTTCCTTCCTTTTGAAGGTTGAGTAACATTCCATTGCCTGTAAGGGACCATACTTTGTTTATCCATTCATCCTTTGAGGATCTTTTGTTGTTTTGCCTTTTGGTTCTTGTGAATAACACTGCTGTGAACACGAATGTACAAATACCTCTTTGAGACCCAACATAAGACATTTATGATGAAGAACTATCCCATGGAGTAAAGCTACAAAGAGTGATCAGGATGAGTCCTGTTTCCCATGTGCAGAGGTCTGGCATTGTAGGCATCAGTTGAAGAAACACAAAGCATATCAGGAGACACAGGTGTGAAGAAAGTGGCAGTCATCCAGAAGAAAGCTCCAACTCATGAGAGAGCCAGGGAAGACCATGAGATTGAAAAGAGTTTTGTGCATTCTCATCTTCCTATTCACAAAGCTAGCACATTCAAAGATTGCATAACAATTTACCAAAGAAGTGAAAATTGTGGGAAGCCATGTAGAAATAATGAGGGTGAAAAACTTTTGATGGTTTTTCCAGCATAAAAGAACTCAAATAGAAGATAAATCCTGTGGAACTAGGTCAGTTTGGTAGCCACAGTACATGTATACAGAAGCAATTCGCAGGGAAAAAACATTATATATAGTCTGTGGGCAAGTTTGGAACCATGGTTTTAGTGGGCATTTGAGAATTTGTGTGGAAGAGGGTCCAGATAAATGATAGATAGAATCCATCTAAAGTCTTTTGTCCTGTTTCTGATCTTTTCTGGTTTCTGTCAGCTCATTCATGATTTGTTTTGTTTCTCTAGCTGTATCTTTATTGAGCTCTTATATCTACTTTGTTGTCTTGTTTTATTTTGGTAGTGACTTCATTAAATCTTCATACTTTATGATTTAAAATTCAGTATTTGTATTCTGCTCAGAAGTGATATGTTTTCTGGTGAGTGATGTTCATCTATTATTAATTTTTCTGTGAGATTCCTAATTTTTAATTTATTTTATATATTTATAAACATCTGTTACTCAATTATTTCTGAGTACTCATCTCTGCATAACGAAATTTTTCATGGATGAGTTGTATATTGCAGATTCAATGGAGGAGAGCCAGGGCTGTTCCCAGGGCTGGCTTGTTGCAAGTATCTTCTCTTTCTGTCTGGGATTGCTTATGGAGTTCGGCCCACTGTTTTTCAGACCCAAACTGAGTACAGAGAAGGTAATACATTTTTTTTTCTTCATCAGAAAGGATTTTGGTTTTACGGTAAAGAATTTTGGTTCTTACTTGGGTACACGTACCTCTTTCTGGTATCTGCAGCCATGGGCACTTTCTCTAACACTATTTCCCCCTACATCCTTGCTCAAATTTTATTGCTTTTTTTCAGTTCACTTAACTTTTGAAGATTTTACTTATTTATGTATCTATCTATCATATCTATCTATTATCTATCTATCTATCTATCTATCTATCTATCTATCTATCATCTATCTTAGAGATAGAGATATAGAAAGGAGAGAGCAAGAGTGAGCAGGGGGAGGAGCAGAGGAAGACGGACAAGCAGACTCTGCACTGAGTGTGGAGCCCGATGTGGGGCTTGATCCCACAACCCTGAGATCATGACCTGAGCCAAAATCAAGAGTAGTATAGTCACCCAACTCGAGTCACTCAGGCACCTCCATATACTTCACCTATGTTTTGATTTGGTGTTTTAGCTAAATCCCAGTTCTAATCAAGGTAAAGTTTGGTTTTCTTGCTGTTTCTGAGAGATTTCAGTGAGAAGGGGAGAATGCCAACCTAATGGGGTTATTTTCAAACCTCTTGCTTGTATTTTTAAATTTTGTGACAATTTTGCTGCCAATCAATGTCATCTGATTTATATATCATATTTTGTATAGGTGATAAGACAAATTCTTACCTAGGTCTTTAGAAAGTACAGATTTCACGAAGAAATTTTTGGTTATTTATTAAGGTTAAATGAAGCATCTTAGAAGACAGTGTCGTTCTCATTACTGCAAAGCATGTTACTATTTTCATAGTCTAGCAATCTGGCTTCTTAGTTGGAAAGCTCAGGAAACAACTCCAACTAATTTACTCAGAAAGAGAGCTTCTTACAGGATACTGGTTATCTCACAGAAGTATAAAAGCATCACAGGATTGTTTACATGGCTAAGTCTCTGGATACCACTTCCAGAGTCCTGCTGCAGAAACTAGGACTGTTCCTCCAGCCTCTCTCTGTCATCTTGATCTGGCAGATGCTGGATCATGTGCACTTGCTAACTATGAGTGAGACTGGGAAGCAGAATCCTGGGCTCTTAACAGATTCTAAGTAGTGAGTGGGCTCTGCCCTTGCTAAAACTCATAAGGCAGTGATTTGTCACTCTCAGGAGGGTGTCTTAGTCAGTCCAGGTTGCTATAACAAACATACCATAAACTAGGTGGCTTAAACAACAAAAATTTATTTTCTCACAGTACTGGAGGCTGGGAAGTTTGAGATCAGATGCTGGCAGACTCAGTTCCTGGTGAGGACTCTCTTCCTGGTCTGCAGATGTCCACCTTGCTGTGTGTACACATGGTGGAGAGAGAGATCATCTCTCTTGTGTCTCTTCTTGTAAGGGAACTAATTCTATTTACAGGCTCTACCTTCATGACCTAATTATCTCCAAAGACCCCACTTCCAAACACCATCTCATTGGGGGGTTAGGGGTTTGATATATGAATTTGTGGGAGACAAAAACATACAGTCCATAGCTGAGGGTTATTCATTTGCTAAGCAGCAAAACAAGCCAACAAACAGGTTTCCTTCACTACTTTATTCTTTGACTATCCAATATCAAGCTGTACCTAACTTTCCACATTTCCCTATATTTAAATGTATGTGTTTATTTGCTGCTGACCCAATACAATTATCTTATTACCAAAAGCATTCATCCTTTAAAAAGAGGGTCTCCCAAAGTTTCTAAGCCCAGGGTCTTGAGATGCTCATTCTTTTTCTGGTGAAATTTCTCCTAACACACACACACACACACACACACACACACACACACACACACAAAGAAAAAAAAAAAAGATGCAGATGCTGGGTATCCAAAAAGAATAAAAGAGCCGTCAAACTGGGTCTAATTACCAACCTAAAAGTAGGACTTTAGTTGGGTCCCTCTGACTATTTCCAGTACATTTTTTGAGACGCTTTCTTTAAAAGGGGTTTGTAAACTATAAACAAATCGGTGAGGAAGTAAATTATTCACTGGCTAAGATGATTTTAATACTTGCAATTCATTTGGCATCTGACCAAATCAGTGACTGTGTCTTTGCTATGGAATTGTGTTCTATAAAAACTAACTTTTCTTAGGTTGTTCTTGGTACTCTAAGAAAAGATAAAAATATGTGTTTCTCTCTGTCAAATAATAAAATCTTTAAAAAAAAAAAAAGGGGGCACCTGGGTGGCTCAGTTGTTAAATGTCTGCCTTCGGCTCGGGTCATGATCCCAGAGTCCTGGGATCGAGCCCCACATCGGGCTCCTTGCTCGGCAGGAAGCCTGCTTCTCCCGCTACCATTCCCTCTGCTCGTGTTCCCTCTCTCGCTGTGTTTCTCTCTGTCAAATAATAAAATCTTTAAAAAAAAAAAGAAAAGATAAAAATAGCTTTATTAATAAGTAATCCACTGGAGACATGATCACCTAATCCCAAGGTTATCAGGTCACTTGTTTTGGGGTCTTAACATGGCTTATTTCTCCTGAAAAGCGTTATGAAAATCTCTCTGATGGCTACCTCTCTACTCTAGAGGTGATTCCTGGATCCCAGATATTGGATCAAATTCTTGAAACCTGGCTTTTTCCTAGCTCCTCCTTCTTGTCCAGGTAGCTCAAGCTTACCTCAAGTGCTGGCTTGGTTCTAGATCATTGATATTGATCACTGATCCATAGATCTCACTGTCTTGGGGAGTTATCTGTCATCAGCCCCGTTCTCTTCCTCATGCCCTATATTTGCTTTCCACTACCAGTGCCTTGTCTTTGGACAGCACTGCTCCTGACAGCAGTGTTCTGGCCAGACATCATCTCTGTCTGGTAGGTGCAACTTACCAAATTTTCTATTCTTTGAAAAGTATTGAGGTCCTGCCAACAACCTGGGTTGGTAGTGTAGGGTTTCATACAAGAGAATATATCCATAGGATTATAAGCAGAATGTGCTCAAATTCTGGTAGTGAGACATGGATCAACAGAGAACCATATTCCCCAAAGGCTGGAGGAGAATTTTGGTGAAATCTCAAAGGTGATCCAGAGAGAGCTGCCTGTTTATTCTTACTGGCAATTGTCTTGTAACTCTGTGTAGTTTCTTGGGTCTCTTCAGTAGTGAGGACTTGAGTCTCTGCACAGACCCTGTGCTGTGCTCAGCTGACTGATGATGGAGGTTGTCTGGGTGTGTGAGCACAATGAGGTCACTCCTGAGACAGCGTCCCAGGAAAGGGATACCCAGTCACCCTGATATGTGCATGTGATGTGTCCCTAATCTGTGCCTGACATCTATAGTCCTCCCACCCAAATCAGGAGCGAGATAGCTCATGTATTAGAGATAGTTCTCTCTGTTTTCCTGAATAGATTTCAATTAGATGTTTAAAATCAAATAAAAATTAATTAAAAAGAAACTGAAAATGATTCCATTTTGGTTAGAAAATTATATACATGTACAGAAAAGAACTCTCAGAGAGACATAGACCAAAATGTTCACAATGGTTATCTCTGGGTAGGTGGGATACAGGTGGTTTTCCTATCTTTTTTTTGTTCCTCCTATTTTCTAGATGCTCTACAGTTTTGCAGAAAATGTGCTACTGTTGGAATAAGGAAAAATAAACAATAAAAAGTTAAAATGTATCAATATCTGAAAATATAGACTTGTATAGCCAATAAATTAAGAGCGTGTTCATTTATGAAAAAATATTTTTTTTAAGATTTATTTATTTATTTGAGAGAGAGACTGTGTGAGAGGGGGCAGGGGCGGAGTGAGAGGGAGAGAGGGAGAGAATCTCAAGAAGATTCCCTGATGAGCACTGAGCCTGACACAGGGCTTTATCTCATGACTCTGAGATCATGACCTGAGCTGAAACCAAGATTCGGATGCTTAACTGACCGAGCCACCCAGGTACCCCTGAAAAAAATATTTTTTTTTAAAATATATTTTTAAATGAGAAAATTTAAATAATAAAGTAAACTTAACCTTAAAAGAAAACACTGACATACTGGAAGGCATTAAATACATATGGAATACATTTTACATGTGTAAAAATTACATTTATGTGAGATGCATTTTAGAATATATGAAATTAAAATGAAGTAATTCTAAGAGCACGTGCGTGGTTCAGCCGGTTAAGTGGCTGCCTTTGGCTCAGGTCATGTAGGATTGAGCCTCACGTTGGGCTTCCTGCTCAGTGGGGAATCTGCTTCTTTCTCTGGCCCCCTTCACCCCTGCTCATGCTCACTTGCACTCTCTCTCTCTCTCTCTCAATAAATAAATAAAATCTCTCTAAAAAAAAAAAAAGAAATTCTGTACATCAAAAGACACCGTTAGGAAAATTAAAAGGCAAGCCTTTTAGGTTTCAATGGGGTTCACAGTTCTGTGAATAAGATAGACACTTGATAAATATTTGCTGAATCAATTAATAAATGAATACACTCTGGGGTTTCCTGAAGTGGCAGGCTCTCCAGTGCATTTTAAATGAAATGAAATCAATTTACGAAAACGTGATTTGCACCTCCCTTCTCCCCCCACAACAAATTAATTGTGTAAAGCAAAAAAAAAAAAAAATCAGATGTGACTGGAAGTCCTATTGCTGTTCTGCCGCTGAGCAAGGTCATGGCCCTCCCCCCATCGTGTCCTGCCCCAGACTCAGTTTCCTTATCTGGAAAAGGACTAACAGCCACCCACTAGGATCGTACTTTAAAGAGGGTCAGAGTTAAGAGTCCATGTGAATATGAATATATCAGGGCCAAAGAAACAGGAGTCGTTAAAATAATTTTTTCATCATGAATTGCGAACACACACAGAAAATTGTACCAAACAGAAATGTACATGTGGAGTGAGTTACCACAGGCAAATACCCAGAGAGACACCAGTCAGGGCAGAAAATTGAACACTCTAAGGATCCAGAAATCCCTTCGTGCCCTTCTTAATTCTTACCTTCTCTGTCCTCCTCCCAAATGGCCACCATCCTGACTTTATGATAATTACTTCCTCTCTCTCTTTCTCTCTTTCTAAAGTAGTTTTATCGCTATAGGAAGCATACATCCCTAGAACATGTTTGCATCATTTCGCTGGTTTTTAAAAACTATAAATGGAATCATGCAGGTTGTCTCCTTTTTGTCTGGCATCTTCTATTTAGCATTCTTTGTGATATTCATCCATGCGGCTGTGTAGCTGTTTGTTCATTTTCCTTGCTGTGTGGTATTTCTTTGAAAATGCCCTATAATTTTCATTTCCATTTTCTTGGTCATGGACATGTATGGCTTATTTCCAGTTTGGAGCTATTATGAATAATGCGGCTATAAACATTTTCCCACCTGTCTTGAACACTTTGCACTTGTTGCCATGAGCTCTTTTGTATGTGCGCATGCATTTTTATTTGGGAACAAATTTGGAGTGGAGTTGCTGGGCCACACAGTATGCTTGTCTTCGACTTCAGTAAGTAATGCTAAACCGAATTCTAAAACACTTGTGTCCATTTACACATTTGCCGGCAGAATGTGAGAATTGCTATTATTCCACATCATGCCAACACCTAATATTGCCAGAACTGTACATTCTAACCTATTCTCATGGATGTGTAAAGGCATCTATCTCATTGTGGTTAGAATTTGCATTTCCGTAATTACCAATGAGCTGAGCATCTTTTTGTGTGTTTGTAGAGCTTTGGGATATTCTCTTTTGTGAAGCACCTGTTCAAGTCTCTCGCCCGTTATTCTTCTGAGTTTTCTTTTTCTTATTGAACTACGGGAGTACTTCTCATATTCTGGATGTGAGCCTTTGTCTGTTATATTTCACCGATATCTTCTTCCATTCCATAGCTTGCCTTTGAACTTTTTAAAGGGTGTCTTGGATGTCTAGAATTTCCAAATTTTAATTTGGTATATTCCAGTATGTATTCCACCTATGTATTTTTATACCTAATATAAATAACATTCATATAAACATCTATAATATATAAAAATATATATTCACATATATAACATGTATTCCATACATTCCAATATGTCAATGTTTCCTTTAAGGTTAGGTTTTCTTGTATCTTATTGGAAAAAGATTTTTTGACCCTGAGAGTACATATTCTTTTTATATGAGCTTCCAGAAGCTTTATTGTTTTACCTTTCATATTTAGATCTACGATTCCACTTGGATCTGATTTTCTTATACATGGTGGGAGGCAGGGATCAGTTTAATATTTTCCTCATAGAAAACCATGGATAACGGATGATTTTATTTATGTTTATTAAAAATAATTCCCCACATCCCATTCTGAGCTGTAACTGTTTTAAAATAATAAACTGAGCATTTGATTACACATTTCTTGAGTCTTTTCTCCTTCATTGGTCTATTTGATTACATAACCTTGCACAGAACTGTGTTGTCTTGGGGCGCCTGGGTGGCTCAGTCATTAATCGTCTGCCTTCGGCCCAGGTCAGATCCCAGGGACGTGGGATCGAGCCCCGCATCGGGCTCTCTGCTCTGCAGGAAGTCTGCCTCTCCCGCTACCATTCCCTCTGCTTGTGTTCCCTTTCTCGCTGTGTTTCTCTCTGTCAAATAAATAAAATCTTAAAAAAAAAAAAAAGAACTGTGTCGTCTTAAGCAATGTAGCTTTATAAAGTCCTGATAACTGGTAGAACAAGTTCTACTTTGTTCTTCTTTTCCAAGATTGTGTTGGTTATTCCTGGTATTTTGCTCTTTGATGTAAATATTTGAATCCGCTTGCTTATTTCCACAAAAGACCTGCTGGGATTTTGGTTAGGGCTGCATTGAAACTATATAGGAATTAGAAAGAATTTATATTTTTACACTCCATAAGTATGATATATACCTTCATTTTTTTAGGTTTTTAAAATTTTATTTGTGAATATTTGATATTTACTGATGCTAGATAGTGGTGTCTTCAAAAATTATTTTCTGTTTGTTACCATCTGTAGAAATTCGATAGATTTTTATATATTAACCTTGTATTAATTCAATTCCAGTTTTAGTTCTTTTCTATTCCTTATCTTTTCTTTTCCTTGTCTTGCTGCACTGATTAGACTCTCTGATAAAATGCCAAAATAGAAGTGGTGATAGTGAGTCCCTTTGACTCCTGATCTCAAAGGGGAAAGAGTTCAATATTTCATCATTAAATATGACACTTGCTATATGTTCCTATGTATTTTCTTTTTCAGATTATGAAAGTTTCATTCTATTTTTACCTTGATAAGATTTAAAAATTAATGAATGTAAATTAAATGTGATCAATTTTTCTTCATCTTTGGAGATAATTATATGCTTTTCTACTCTATTCTGCTAATATGGTGACTTCTGGATGTTAAACCAACCTAGAAATTTTGGAATAAATTTGAGTTTCTGTGGTTGATATGTCACTGGATTTGATTGGCTAATGTTTGAGTCAGGATTTTTCCATTTCTTTTCTTTTTTACAAAATTTTATTTATTTATTTTTGCAAAAGAGAGAGAGAGAGAGAGCGATAGAGCGAGTACACGAGCGGGGCAGGGGGAAGGTCAGAGGAAGAAGCAGGCTCCCTGCTGAGCTGGACTCGACCCCAGGACTCTATCCCAGTAGGAACTGAGTGGGACTCGATCCCAGGACTCTGGGATCATGACCTGACCCGAAGGGAGATGCTTAACCAACTGAGCCACTCAAGTGCCCATCCATTATTTTCTTAAGTGATATTTCCTTTCTCATAATGTCTTTTTGGGTTTTGATATCAATGATATTCTGGTCTCATAAAACAGGTGGTAAGTTTTCCTTGGATTTAAGTTTCTGGTAAAAATTGTTGGCAAAGTCATCTAGGTCTCAAATGTATTTTTACATTTTTAGATTTTTAATTATACCTTCAATTTCTCTAATAGTTTAATAGGACATTTAATATTTTGTATTTTTTCTTCTTTTCCCCCTGAGCTTTACTGAGATATGACTGACAAAAATTGTATATATTTAGGTTGTACAATATTTTTTAGAAGTGTACAATGTGATAATTTAACATACATATATTGTGAAATAATGATCACAATCAAGTTATCTCACAGTTACCCATTTGCATGTGTATGTGTGGCAAGAACACTTAAAGTCTACTTTCTTACCAGATTTCCAGAATTCAATACAGTATTATTAACTATAGTCACCATAAACTTATTCATCTTATAACTGGAAGTTTGACCAACATCTCCCCATTTCCCCTTTCCTGCAGTCCTTGGCAGTCACTGTTTTACTCTCTGGTTCTACGGTTTCTACTTTTTTAGATTCTGCATAAAAGTGAGATCATACAGAGCTATTTTTCCTATATCTGGCTTATTTCATTTAACCTAATCTTCTCCAGGTTCATCCATGTTGTAGCAAATGACAGGATTTCCTTCTTTCTTTATGGCTGAGTAATATTCCAGTGTGTGTGTGTGTGTGTGTGTGTGTGTGTGTGTGTGATTTGTGTCTACATCACATTTTCTTTATCCCTTCACCTGTCAATGGTCACTCAGTGTGTTTTCATGTTTCTATATCTTGCTATTGTGAATAGTGCTGCAATGAACATGAAAGTGTAGATACTCTGTGATAATGATTTCATATCCTTTGGATATATACCCAGGATTGCTGGATTATATGGCAGTTCTATTTTTAAGTTTTTGAGGAACTTCCATAATGTTTTCCATAATGACTGCACCAATTTACATTCTCACTGATAGTGTACAAGATTTCCCTTTTCACCGCCCCCTCCCCAACACTCGTTATCTCTTGTCTTTTTGAAAACAGCCATCCTAACAGGTGATAGCTCATTGTGGTTTTGATTTGCATTTCCCTGATGATTTCTGTTCCCTGATGATGTTGACTACATTTTTATGTACCTGTTGGCTATTTATATGTCTTCCTTAGAAAAATGTCCTTTCAGATCCTTTGCCCATTTATTAACCTGATTATTTAGTATTTTTAATATTGAGTTGTATGCATTTCTTAAACATTTTGAATATTAACCCCTTACCAAATACATGGTTTATAAACATTTTCTCCCCTTTGATAGGTTGTCTTTTCATCTTGCTGATGGTTTCCTTTGCTGTGCAGAAGCTTCTTAGCTTGATATAGTCCTACTTGCTTTTGTTGCCTGTGCATTTGGTATAATATCCGAAAAAAAAAATTGCCAAGACCAATGTCAACTAGCTTTTTCCCTGTGTTCTGGGAACTTTACAGTTTTAGGCCTTAGGCTTTATATTCAAGAATACAATACACTTCAGATTAATTTTTGTGTATGGTGTGAGGTAAGAATCAATTTCATTCTTTTGCTTGTGGATATCCAGTTTTCCCAACACCATTTATTGAAGAGACTACCTTTTTCTTGTTGCTTATTCTTGGTGCTTTTGTCAAAGATTAATTGACTCTATATACTAGAGGTTTATTTGTTACACTAGGATTTATTTTTGGGCTTTCTTTTCTGTTACATTGGATTATGTGTCTGTTTTTATCCCAGTACTATACTGTTTGATTACTATAGCTTTGTAAAATTGTTTGAAATCACATGGAGGGCATCGTGAGAAGGAAGGGAAGGGGGGAAATCAGAGGGGGCAATGAACCATGAGAGACTGGGACTCTGAGCAACAAACTGAGGGTTTTGGAGGGGAGGGAGTAGGGGGTTGGGCGAGCCTGGTGGTGGGTATTGAGGAGGGCATGTATTGCATGGAGCACTGGGTGTGGTGCATGAACAATTAATCTTGTAACACTGAAAAAATAAGATAAACATATTTGGGAAAAAATAAAGAGAGGTTGAAGTGGTGTTAGTAGAAAAGGTAATGTAAAGATGACTCCAAGGGGAATACAGGGGAAAATAAGCAATTTTATGGCTAGTGAGTCCTTCATCCGGATCTTTCATTGTATAATCAAGAACTTGTCTGTGACATCCCGCCCATCTCTTTGCGTTAAAGTAGTGTGTCCACATTAAAAAAAAAAAAAAGAAACCAGGAAATGTGGTGCCTTCAGTTTTGTTATTTCTCAAGATTGCTTTGGCAATTTGGAATCTTTTGTGGTTCTGTACAAATTTTAGGATTGTTTTTTCTAATTCTATGAAAAATGCTATTGGAATTTTGATAGAGATTGCACTGCATTTGTAGATCATTTTGAATAATATGGATATCTAAATAATAGTAAATCTTCCAATCCCTGAACATGGGATATTGTCCCACTTCTTTTTGTCTTCTTTAATTTCTTTCATCAAATCATATAGTCTCAATGAAAATATCTTTCTCCTTCTTGGTTAAATTTATCTTACATATTTTTTTTTTTTGATGCTGGTGTAAATGGGATTGTTAACTTCTTTTTCTTCCTTTTTTTTTTTTTTTTGGATAGTTTGTTGTTAGTGTATAGACATGTAACTGATTTTTGTATATTGACTTTGTATCCTGCAACTTTACAGAATTCATTTATTAATTCTAGCACTTTTTGATGGAGTCTTCAGAGTTTTCTATATAGATAAGTTCATCTCATCTGCAAACAGAGACAATTTAATCTCTTCCTTCTAATTTGGTTTTTTTTTTTCCTTTTCCTTGCCTAATTTCTCTGGCTAGGACTTCCAGTGCTATGTTGAACAGAAGTGGTGAATGTGGGCACTTTTTTCATGTTCCTAATATTAAAGGAAAAGCTTTCAACTTTACACAATTTTGAGTATGAACTTTACACAATACACAATTGAGTATGAGGTTAACTATGGATTGTCATATATGACCTTTATTATATTGAAGTGTATCCTTTTTATACCTAATCTGTTGAATTTTTATCATGAAAAGATGTTGAATTTTGTCAAATGCTTTTTTTTTTGGCATCTATCGAGATGATCATATGGTTTTATCCTTTATTCTGTTAATGTGATTTATCATGTTTATTGATTTGTGTGTGTTGAAACATACTTGTATCCCAGCGATAAATCCCACTTGATTCTGGTGTATGATCTTTAATGTGCTGTTGAGTTCAGTTTGGTAGTTTGTTTTTTTTAAGAGTTTATTTATTTATTTGACAGACAGAGAAATAGCGAGAGAGGGAACACAAGCAGAAGGAGTGGGAGAGGGAGAAGCAGGCTTCCAGCTGAGCAGGGAGCCTGACGTAGGGCTTGATCCCAGGACCCTGGAATTATGACCTGAGTTGAAGGCAGACACTTAATGACTGAGCCACCCAGACGTCCCAGTTTGGTAGTCTTTTGTTGAATATTTTTGCATCTATGTTCTTCAGGGATCTTGGTTTGTAATTTTCTTTCTTTGTAGTGTCCTTGTGTAGCTTTGATATTAAGGTAATGTTGGCCTTATAAAATAAGTCTTCAATTTTTTATAAGAAGGTGCAAAGGATTGGCATTAATTCTTATTTAAGTGTTTTGTAGAATTTGCCCATAAAGCCACCTGGACCTGGGCTTTTCTTTCTTGGTAGGTTTCCAATTACTGTTCCAGTCTCCTTACTCATTATTGGTCTGTTCATATTTTCTATTTCTTCATGATTCAGTCTTTGTGGGTTGTGTGTTTCTAGGGATTTATCCATTTCTTCTAGGATATCCAATTTGTTGGTGCATAATTATTGGTAGTATTCTGTTATAATCCTTTGTATTCTTGTGGTATCAGTTGTAATGTATCCTCTTTCATTAATAGTATTATCTATTTGGGCCCTCTTTCTTTTTTTCTTGATTAGTCTAAAGGTTTGTCAATTTTATCTTTTTAAGAAAACAGCCCTTGGTTTCATTGCTCTCTCTTATTTTCTTCCTAGTCTCTATTTTATTTACTTCTGCTTTAATTTTTACCGTTTCTTTCCTCCGCTAAATTTGAGCTTAGTTTGTTCTTCTGTTTTTAATTCCTGGAGCTCTAAATATTGTTTATCTAGGATCTTTCTTTTTTTCTTAATGTAGGCATTTATCACTATAAAAATCCCCACTAGAACTGCTTTTGCTGCTTTCCATAAGTTTTCTTTTTTCCCATAAGTTTTGATAAATTGTGTTTCCATTTTCATTAGTCTTTTTAAAAAATTATTTATTTATTTATTTATTTATTTATTTATTTATTTATTTGAGAGAGAGAGAGAGAGAGCATAAGCAGGGGGATTGGCAGGCAGAGGGAAAAGCAGACTCCCTGCTCAGGAAGCCTGATACTTGACTCCATCCCAGGACCCTGGGAATATGACCTGAGCTAAAGGCAGATGCTTAACAGACTAAGCCACCCAGTCTTCCTCCATTTTCATTAGTCTTAAAATACTTTCTGATTTCCTTTTTGACTTCTTCTTTGACCCATTGGTTGTTTAAGAGTGTGTTGTATAATTTCCATATAGTTGTGAGTTTCCTAATTTTCCTCCTGTGATTGATTTCTAGTTCATAGCATTGTGGTCAGAAAAAATATTTGATATAATTTCAATCTTTTTGAATTTGTTAAGGCTTGTTTTGTGGCCCAATATACCATCTATCCTGGAGAATGTTCTGTATGTTTGAGAAGAATGTGTATTCTGTTGCTGTTGAATGGAATATTCTGTATATGTCTGTTAAGTCCATTTGGTCTATTGTGTTATTGACATCTGCTGTATTCTTACTGATGTTCTGTCTGGATTATCTATCCATTGATGAAATGAGGTGGGCAAAAGTGGGGTATTGAAATTCCCTACTGTATTATTTTATTGTTGTCTATTTTCTTTTTTCATTCTATTATTTGTTTTACATATTTTGAATTTTCAATATTGAGTTCATGTGTGCTTACAATTGTTATAGCCTCTTGATGAAGTGACCCATTTGTCATTATACAGTCACCTTCTTTGTCTATTGAGATCAGTTTCAGCTGAAAGTCTGTTTTTTGTCTGATGTAAGTATAGCCACCCCTGATTTCTTTTGTCCACTTGCATGGGGTATCTTTCTCCATTCATTCACTTCCAGCCTGTGTGTGTCCCTAAAGTTAAAGTGAATCTCTTATTGGCAGCATATTGTTGGAGCTTGTTTTTTTTTTTTTTTAAAGATTTTATTTATTTATTTGACACACAGAGAGAGATCACAAGTAGGCAGAGAGGCAGGCACAGAGAGAGGGGGAAGCAGGCTCCCCGCTGAGCAGAGAGCCCGATGCGGGGCTCCATCCCAGGACACTGAGATCATGACCTGAGCCGAAGGCAGAGGCCTCAACCCACTGAGCCACCCAGGTGCCCCTGGATCTTGTTTTTAATTCATTCTGCTATTTTGTGTTTAATCCATCTACATTTAAAGTAATTTAAAGTTAGGGTTAGGGTTAGGGTCAGCCTCAGTGTTGGGGTTGCTGTTATTGAAATACAAATTACATGTGATATTATTACATTTTTCTATGTCATAGACCCAATATTATATTATATATGAACTATTTTATACTGTTGCTTTTAAAATCAGTTATGAGAAAATGTATACTATTTTTTATGATTATGTAATTACCTTTACTAACGTGTGTGTGTGTGTGTGTGTGTGTGTGTGTGTATTTGAATTATCATCTGGGGTTATTTGCTTTCACCATATAGAATTTTCTTTATTATTTCTTGTCAGTCAGGTAACAAAAAATTCTCTTGCTTTTTGTTCATCTTGAAAAGTCTTTACTTCACCTGCATTTTAGAAAGACAGCTTGGCTAAATAGGTTTCTTGGTGGGCAGTTTTTGCTTCAAGCCCTTGGGATATGTTATTCCCCTGACTCTCCCTCCATTATTTCTGTTCAGAAGTCAGCTTTTAATTTTATTGAACTTCCTTTGTAAGTGACAAAGTCATCTTTCTCTTGATGCTTTCAAGATTTCTTGTCTTTGACTATCAGCATTTTTACTATGATATATATTTGTAAATCTTTTTGCAGTTATCCTATTTGTAGTTCGTTGAGCTTCCTGGATGTGTAGGTTATTGGTTTTCAATGAATTCGGGAAGTATCTGCCATTATTTTTTCAACTCATTTTTCTGTCCTTTTCTCTCTCTCCCCATATTCTGGCAATGCCATTATGTTTATATTGATTCAGTTGATGGTGTGTCACATTTCTTTGAGACTGTTCTTTTTTCTTCATTCTTTTTTGTCTCTGTTCTTGCATAATCTCTATTCTTTTTTTTTTTTTTTAGATTATTTATTTGACACACAGAGAGAGAGAAAGCTCACAAGCAGGCAGAGAGGCAAGCAGAGAGGTGGGGGAATCAGGCTCCCCAATGAGCAGAGAGCCCGACTCTGGAGCTTGATCCCAGGACCCTGAGATCATGACCTGAGCTGAAGGCAGAGGCTTTAACTCATTGAGCCACCCAGGTGCCCCTATAATCTCTATTGTATATTCTTTATCCAGTTCCCATTTACTGTTGAGCCCTCTTAGTGAGATATAAGTTTCAGTCATTCTAATTTTCATCTCCATTACTTCCATTTGGTCTTTTAAAATAATTTCTGTTTCTTTATTGATATTATCTATCTGATACGGCATTGTCAGCATACTTTCCATTACTTATTTAATTATGTTTCCTCTTAGTTCTGTGAACATAGTTATAATGGCTACTTTGAAGTCTTTTTCTATTGAATCTAACATCTGGTCACTCTCACAGGCAATTTGTCCTGTTTGCTTTTTTTTTTTTTATTGGTGTGTGGGCCATACTTTCTTATTTCTTTGTTATATATATATATAATACTGCTAGAAATTGGACATTTTAGATAAGACACTGTATTGCTCACCTCCATACTCCACAGCTTGTTATTGCTATTTGTTTATTGACTTTTTAGGGGTTGAATGGAAGAACGGAACTTCTCTTGACCATAGTCAACTGGGACTAAGTCTCAGCAACAGATAGCTGGGGACAGAATAAGAATTGTTGAAGTTCAGCTTCTCCCAGGCAAGAAAGCCCTCTGAATGGGGGCCTGGGGGACAGGAAGCACTGCGTTCTTAGCTATAGGAGTCTGGAGTGGAGTCTCTGCCTCACTGATGTGGAATGGTGGAGGGATACCATGTACTCTCACCTTTCTTATCAGATTTTCATAGATTTCCTTGCATAAATGTTTCTTTATTTGCTCTTTGCCACTATGACCATTTCCAGAGCCTTTAGAGTATTTCGTTCTCTAAGTTTTAACAGGTTCACTGGGGAATGGGTCAGTAGAGCTCCCCACACTCCTTCCAGGTGGAGAATGTGAATGCAATGGCTGGAGCTTGCACCAGGAGATGGAAGCCACGTGAAAAGAGGGATTAGTGAGAAGGAGCCTGCTTCTCAGCTGCCATCGCAGCCTGGGACAATGTACCTGATAGAGAAATTAGTTCCATTTCTTTTAAGCTATCATTATTTGAGGTTTTGATTTTTCCACAATCTAATCCCAATAATACACATTATGGGGTTTTTTGGGTTTGTTTTATTTTGTTTTTGGACTTTGCTTCTTTCTGAACATTACTTTCAGTGTCTCCTTCTACAGGTCCCAAAGCCTCCTGCTCCTCAAGACTCCTGACATTAGAAATGATTGAATGGCTACCCCCAGTTCTCTGCACCTGGACCAACCAACTATGGTCAGGAAGAAGCATGGATGGAGAAGCTGAGGGTCTTCCCAGAGACTGGGGACTCCAGCCATCAATTCTAATGCAAGGTCCCATGCCTTGCTAGGTTCCCCCCTGCCCCACCACCTGGAGGTGTAAGGTACACCAAACTTGTCATGCCACTGTGTGAGCAGGACTCTGAGGGAACACCAGACTCCCCTGCCAGCACATGCCCTGAGACCTGGCTTCCAGGCCCTTCTAGGCCTGGAAGCTGCCAGCCCAGGCAGCACTGCAGAACGGTGGAGACCATGGTTCTGGATGGACTCTCCACTTCTCCACACACCTCTTGTGTAACCTGGGCATCATTTCACCTCTCTGAATCCGGTTTCCTCATCTGTACCTCTCCGTTCCTGCTTCACAGGGGGTGCTGGGAATTAGACAGAGCCAGCAGTTAAGCACCAAGCAATGTGTCAGGGTCAGAGGAGCTGCTCCCATTTCCAGGGAGGGAATAGGCCCAGAGTGATGCTGAGCCCCTGACTCCTCTCCTTTGGAGGCCCAACCTTCCAGCAACTTCCAGCTCCCCTACCCCACAGGGTGTTCTTCTCCCTCTACAGGGAAGGGGCCTCTTCCTTTGCTAGTAAGGGCCCAGGACCCACATACCAAGCTCTGCCTTTGCACTCCTCATGCCTTCGGAGCTTGAATTCCATCCCCCTTCCTTCCCTGCCCAGAGTCTCTTGCGTTTTGTTTGCCATATGTGTCATTGTGGTAAAACACACATAACATAAGGTTCACCTTCTTCATCATTTGTAAGTGTGCAGTGTGGTGGTGTGTAGCACACTCACATCCTACCATCATCTCTGGGGCTGTTTCATCTCCCCAGATGGAAACTCTGTGCCCCACCCTCTTCACCCACCGCCCTACTTTCTATCTCTGTGAATTTGGTGATTCTAGATACCTCGTGCAGTTGGAATCATACAGTAGTTGGACTTTCACGACTGGCTTGTGTTACTTTGCGTGAGGTCCTCAAGGGGTTTCCACATTGTAATGTGTGTCAGACTTCTGTTTTCAGGCTCAATAAGAGTCCGTTGTCTGAGTTTTTCCATCCATCCATCACTGAACAGCAGAGTCATTTTGCACCCCTTTCTAAGCAGGCTAAGAGGGGGCTGGAGATGGTGGGGGCTCCCTGGAAAGTCTGAGGCTCAGATGTTTCCTAATTGAATATCCAGGCAAAGAGATGCATGTAGTTTCAGGAGCTTTTAAGGCTGGCAGCTGCCTCCCAGCCCGCCAGTCTGCCTCCGCCCACATCCCTGGTCCCCAGAGTGTCATCTACTCTGATCCCGAGTTCTCTGTGCTCTCCCTTTACTCTTCACTGTCCTCCAGATGATGATCTGAGACTCCTGTGGTTTCATCTTGAGTACTCACCTCAACCAACAGGAGGAGGTGGCCTGGAGTACTGTGTTGAGGATTCTGAGGCTGGCCCAACCAATGAGAAATGATGTTGTCATTGATTAGTCATGTCTGCCGCGGGCTTGGGAGGGACACAGTGGTACGTGTGTCAGGATTTTTCTAAAGGTTTTCCTTCTGCCATTTTTCTACCTGAAGCTGCTTCACCTCTGGGATCCACAGGTCTGAAAGCCTCCCTCTATGCTCAGCCCACTGTCCTTCCTCTCCTTCTTGCTCCTGGTCCCGCTGGCCACTGGGTGAAGAGGAAAACCCATGGACTTGGCTTTAGAAGACAGGTAAGAAGCCGAGGGAACATGGGCAAATAGCACATGACCTCCCTCCCAGGACTTGCTGGTATGACTCTCCAGGCAGATAGGTTCTGAAGGGAGAGAGGTATCCATCTCTGATCTTGGGGCCCAGGCAGCTGCCAGAATGCTGGGGGCGGGGGGCAAAGCAGGTGGGTGAGCTGGCTGGGGGTCACTCTGCTGTGCTGCAGGGAAGGGATGTGGTGGAGGCAGGAATGATGTCTCCAGGCATTGCCACGGAGCGGTATTGATCCAGTGTGGTTCCCTCACTCACTCTCCCTGTGGTTCAGGTGCCCCGTTGCCTTGGAGACCAGCCACTGGCTTCCTGGGAATGAT
Source organism: Procyon lotor (assembly GCA_028646535.1). Lineage (NCBI taxonomy): Eukaryota > Metazoa > Chordata > Mammalia > Carnivora > Procyonidae > Procyon > Procyon lotor. The sequence continues at coordinate 47,712,554 of CM053603.1, forward strand.
TGTGGAGGCTATGTCTTCAGGAGAGAGATAGGGCCACAGGTATACACCCTACCAGCCTTCTGCCCTCCATTGGACACATAGGGAAACAGACCCCAAGATGGCGGTGACCCACTCAACGCCAGGACCAGAATCTCGGCTACCTGCCTTCTGGCTGCTCAGAAGAGAAAGCCTTCAAGCTTCTCCTTTCACAGGCACAGGTTGCCAGGTGTCCTCGAGGAGAAGACAGGGTGCTGCTGAGGCCCAGCAGGGGTGCTGACCATGATGTTGGATCGTTGGGTCCAATCTGCTGTGACCTCTTTTAATATTGGTTTTGCCCCTCCCAGAATAAGAAATGCTACCTTTACTGGGACCCCTGGGTGGCTCAGTCGATTAATCATTAGACTCTTGATTTTGGCTCAGGTCATGGTCTCAGGGTCCTGAGATCGAGCCCCACGTTGGGCTTAGCCGAGAGTCTGCTTAAGGATTCTCTCCCTCTGTCCCTCTTCATTGCTTGCACATGTTCTCTCTGTCTCTCAAATGAATAAATCTTCTCAAAAACACTACATTTGCATACCACTTACTATGTTTAGGCCCTGTTCTAAGTGATTTACTTGTCTTAGTTCATTAATATTCAAAGTGATTCTTTGAATCACTTTGAATAACAAGATAGGCACTTTTATGATCCCCATTCTACAGATGAGGAACTGAGGCACAGAGAATTTAAGAAACTTGCCCAAACTCACGCAGCTAGTAAGTGATGGAGCTGGGATGTAAACTCAGTAGGAGAGTTCCCATTTGCCCTTCCAGGTACAGTCCTCTGTCTTTGGTCACTTTTTGGACTGCATGCTTGGTTCTCTCCAGCTGGGTGTGGCCAGTGGGGACAGCAGCGGGAGGGGGGCAGCAGCGGGACCTGGGAGTGAAAGGGGACAGAGGTCAGGGCATTTGTTGATGGCTTCTTCCTGCTGTTTGCCAGTGGCTGCAACCTGGTCCTTCTCAGAGCTGTAGCTCCAAGCCCTGGTTGGGTGTACTTTTGGGTACACACTCCATCCCCAATTTCCTCCTACTCCACCCTTTCTTGAAATTGCTATAAGGTGGTGGCTGCTTGGGTGACCACAGGGGTCACCCGGAGTGAACTTCAGGATGTCTTCTGAAATCACAGGGCTGCAGAAGTCCTCCTTTCCCACTGGGGTCTCTAAGCTGAGGAACATAACTTGGAGCTACTGGAAATCACGTTTGCCACATTCCCTAGGGGAAAGGCTTTTCCAGGTAGGAGCAACTTGGAGGAAAACAGAAAAGAGAGAGAGAGAGACCGACTGAGCCCTGAGGACCACCTGGATCTGGGATGCAGCTTAGTCTGGTCTTCCGGTGCATTCCTTGGTGGCTGAGATGGCCAGTCGTCCTGAGGGCTCAGGCCAGGTCCCGAGGGCATCTGTTGCTTGCCGCGTTAAGAATTCAGACTAACATCCAAAGACAGTGGAGTGCTGCTCTGGGGGTGCAGGGCGAGTGTCCTCTGGGTCACCGATGTCCCCCTGTGGCTCCTACCACTGCTGCTCTGGGTCTGGCTGTGCATGTAGGCTTTGAGCTCTTGCCTGGCTCCCCCCCCCCCCCCCCCCCCCCCCCCCCC
>CM053603.1:47714256-47725976 GCA_028646535.1 Procyon lotor
AAGCTGATCACGTGACCCAAGCCTGGTCAATGGGAAGAAAGGGCACACCTCCTGGGGACTTCTGGGAAAAGGTCTGCTTCCCAGAGAAAAGGCTAGAGCTTCTCAAGGAGAGAGCATTTTGCCCCTGCCTCTGGCTTCCTCCGATGGAACACGGCGTGGGTGCATCACGCCTGGAGCTACAGGGACCATGCAGTGTCAAAGGCGAGAAGGAAGAGCCATCATGCTGGAAATGGCAGAGCAGAAGGGCAGGAAAGGCCTGCCGTGGCCGGGTCAAGGGAGGAGCTCCAGATCTGCTGCTTCCAGATGACTCGCTAAGTAAACAATCGACGTCCGTATGGTTTCAGCAACTGTTCGTCCAGCATCCTGCCACGGATAGACCAAAGACTTCCTGATGAATGCACCAGCCCAAACACCCCACCGACTCACTCAGACATTCATCAAGCATTCACTCAAACACTCACTGAGTATTCCCTGCACACGGGCGCTTTCTCACATTTAAAGGAACCCATTCAACAACTTCTGAATGTACATCTTACCCCCATTTGAAAGATGAGGAATGCAGGTATAGCACAGTGATCCTAGTTTGCTGTAGCAGAGAAAAACAAATCTCAGAGGCTGAACACAGACGTGTATTTCTCAGTCCGATCAAGGTCAAGGGTAGCTGTGATGGGGTAATGTGTGCCCCCTCCATACAATCCCTCAGGGACCTAGGCTGATGGAGGCGCGACCACCTTCAACTGACCCCTGGGGGTCAACATCGGAGGGGCAGGCACGGGCAGAAGATGTGTGGAGGGTCGTGTAGGGGGCCTCAGGGTCCTGAGTTGGGTGGAGGGGTTTCTCCTGTCTTCACCCGTGTTCACTAGCTGCACCCATGAGCAAAGGACCCTGGTACACGGCGCCCAGCTACTCCTCCCGGCCCAGGAGGAGAGGGACGTGGGTTTGCTGGGCAGTTAGCCAGTCCCTCTTGCTGGGGCTCAGGAGGGCTATGTAACTCACCCAATGAGACTCTCAGATCACTGGGGGGAGACGGTGCCTGCTTTGCCTTCTTGGGGATCCAGACGTCCAAGGGCTGCCGCCTGAGCCAAATACTGCCCTCAGCAAATGCAGCTGTCCCCTTCTGGCCTCTCATCTGTTATTGGGACCACACTCCTCCTCCTGCCTTCACCCCATCTCAGGGCAGGATATTTCCCAGTCTGTAATGAGCACTTCTGTTCTGCATGCTTGACTTACAGAGGCGAGGCTGTCTGGAGTGGAGTGGAGAAGACAGGAGGGTGAAAATGGGACCTCACCCCCGAGGCCAGGGGCAAGGCCTCAGTTTCCGCATCTGCAGAGGGCACTGATAACTGCCTCCAACACAGCTGCTGGGGGGGGGGGTGGGGGGCACGGTGAGGCAGTGCCTAGGGAGCACTTAGAGCCAGGCCTTGCCGCAAGTCAGCATTTGCTGAGCCTCGGTGAGGCCGCACGCCCATGGGATCCTCCGGCCTCGGTTATGTTTCTCATCTTACAGATGAGAAAATGGAGCTTCCCAGGTAGTTCGGGGCCCTTGTTCCTCCTAGCACACGCTATTCTCACAGGCGTGAGCTGGGGCGCTGAGGACCACACGTCACAGGCTGTGGGGAAGGCTCTGCTCACCCACCAGGCCCTTCACAGCTGCCTGTTCCAGAAGGCCCTTCCCTGTCTCTGGTTCCCGAGTCCTCCCACTTAACTCTGGGTCTGGGGCAGGCCTGGGCCTGCTGTCTCTGCCAGCACAGTCACACCATGGGCCCGAGCACAGTGTGCGACCCGTCACTCAGCCACTCACCTGACATGCAAAACCCACAGAGCTTCCTACTTTTTGCGCTCCAGCAACCAAGCCCTGAGGCAGTGGAGCTGGCAGGGGAGGCCTCAGGATGGTTGCCGTGGGGAGATAAGTCCACCCGGAAATGTTAATTGTTAGACGGGAGGATGAGGATGCCTCAGGTATGAGCTTTCCTGAATTCCATCTCCCAAGTGTTCATTTTCTTCATAGCTCTTCAGTATCCCTAGGTCCCCATCCTTCCCTTTGGATCTCCTTCCCTCCCTTGTATTTATTCAATGAATTTTTATTGAGTACCTACTAAGTTATAGTTTAAGTGAAGGCATTCAGAGAAGGCATCCCTGAGAAGGTGGTAAAGGAGCCATGTGCCCATCTAGGGGAAAGGTGTTCTGGGTAGAGGTAGTGCAAAGCCAGTGCAAAGGCCCTGGGGCAGAGTGTGCCTGGCTTGTTTGAGCACCAGTGAAGAGGCTGGGGTGGCAGAAGCAGAGTGAGTGAGGGGAAGAGGATGTCTGAGAGGTCACAGAAGAGGATAGGACAGACCAGGGAGGGAAGGCCCTGTGCCCTGAGTGTGCTGGGAAAGGATTGAGGGGCCCAAGGAGAGGAGAAACAGAATCACGGTCATGGGTCAGCGGTGGACAAAACAAATATCCTTGCCCTTATTTCTGCTCTGTCTTTCTAGAGGGGGAAGAGAGGAAAGAAATGAAATAAATAAGAAAATAAATCCTGTTAGAATCTGAGAAGTCCTGGGAGGCTAAAAGAAGTAGAGAATGGTAGCAGGAAGTGCCGTCGGGGTGTGGGTTTCCATTTACCACAGAGTGACTGGGAGGGCCTCCCTAAGAACTAACGTTTGAGCGAAGACCCTGCGGGTCCCCAGGAAAGAGCAGGGACACAGGGAGCCACCAGTGCAAAGGCCCGGGGGCTGGGCCATGCCATTGTCGGCTCTCTCGTATTCTCATCACCTAGGAAACGGGGATTTTGTGATAAGATGAATGCAGAGGTCTTTCAAAAACCAGCCAGCATTCCAACTAGTCTTTTTTATGATTCATTTTAATGAATCCCTGTCATCTAGATTATCCCAGTCATCGAGGGCCACAAAGATGCTGTTTAACAAACCACCCCAAGCTCACTGGCCTCTGACTGCAGACCCTTATTTTTCACCCAGGCTTCTGGGGTCTGTAGGGGTTTAGGTGACGGAACCTGGGGAAGCTGGGGCTGCATCTGCTTTCTGCCACTGCTCCCTCCTCTGAGCAGTGGCTTCCCCAGGCTCAATCTCCTTGTGCACAAGAGAGCTAAGCCAGCCCGACACACATGGTTAAGGCTTCTGCTCATTGTCACCTCTGCTCACATGCATTTGGCCAAGCCCATCCCTGAGTGGGCAGAAAAAGACACTCCGCATCCAGGTGACAGGGAGGGGAAAGGCACGGGCGATGTGGCTGGGGGTCAGCAAAGCTGCTCTGCCATGGGACAGGTGGGAAATAATTTGGGCTTTGTGGGCCACATGGCCCCTCTTGCTGCTGCTGGGCTCCGCTGGGGCAGTGAAGGAGCTGCCACAGGCGACAAAACTATTTACCGACTCTGAAATTTGGATTTCATAACATTTGCTCATGCCACAAAATACTATCCTTAAGACACTTCTTTTTTTTTTTTTTAAGATTTTATTTATTTATTCGACACAGAGAGAGAGATCACAAGTAGGCAGAGAGGCAGGCAGAGGGGGGGGGGGAAGCAGGCTCCCCGCTGAGCAGAGAGCCCGATGCGGGGCTCCATCCCAGGAACCTGAGATCATGACCTGAGCTGAAGGCCAAAGCTTTAACCCACTGAGCCATGTAGTGCCCCAAAACATTTCTTTAGAGATTTTATTTATTTATTTGAGAGCGAGAGAGAGCACCAGAGAGCGTGTGGTGGGAGGAGCAGAAAGGGAGGAGGGAGAGGGACAAACAGACTGAGCAGGGAGCCTGACCTGGGGCTCTATCCCAGGACCCTGGGACAGCGGCCTGAGCTGAAACCAAAAGCCAGACGCTCAGCTGACTGAGCCCCGGTGCTACCTCCCACTTTAAAAAAAATTTTTTTTCTAAAACTTATAAATGTGAAAACCAATCTTAGCTCAAGAGTTGTACACAAATAGGTGACAGGTGGTATTTGGCCTCTAGGCCCTCATCTCCCCACCCTGCAGCAGGACTGCAGTGGCCCCTGGACCACTCGCCCCTCTCTGGAGCCTCCAGCCCTGCAGGTGGGGACACACGCCTTGCCCACGGCTGCTCAGTGGGAACAGGCACGAAGCGCAGCCTGATTAAAACCCCTGCAGGATTTGTGATCGCTTGTGCCCTGGGGCTGAGACAGGGGAGGGTGTTTCTTAAGCCATTAAATGCCCCCTGATGGAAAGGCGTGGTGGTGGGGGGAGATCAAGAGTCATCTGTGACTTTTAGTGACCATGGGGAGCCAATGCTGAGACCCACTTCTCATGGGGTGGGGGGCGGAGACCTCCAGGGTGCTGTGAGACTCAGGGGAGGGACAAACATGAAGGAACTCCGATGACAGTAAATACTTGATGGATGTGAGTTGTTAGCGTGTTTCTGAATTTTCTGTTTACTCTTGGATGTATTTCTTCTGTGTGTTTGTGTGTGTGTGTGCGTGTGTGTGTGTGTGTGTGCGCGCGCGCGCCCTCAAGGTCGTCTGGATATGCTTCCCAGGAACCCTGAAGAGCTCAACAAACACACCCTGTGTTTCAGCAGTGAGGTTGTGGGGAGCAGTCTCCGAGGAGTGCGGTAGGAGAGGGGCCGGGGGCCGGGATGGGAAGCCGTCCGCCCTCGGCTCCTGACCGTGATGTGGTTAGTTGACTTGTGGTCTGTAATTCATTCCCTACCTTGTGAGCCCTTGGAGAATTGCTTAATCATCACAACCTTGTTGGGAGGTATTATCCCCATTTCACCGATGAGCAAACTGAGGCAACAAGGAAGTGGAATCAGTGTCCAAGATCCCCCAACAAAGACTTGGCCCAGCTGGGAGCAGCGCCCGGCGTTATCAGCCTCCATAGTCCTGTGTGCTGCTTCCTTTGCATTGTGCTTCTTTTGAGAAAGAAGCGTTGATAGAAATCTGAGTGTTTATGGATCAGCTTGAAGCCCATCACTCTGCTTGTCATTCACATAGCTCCCGCCTCCCCATCTGTCTCTCCCTGGACAATAGAAGTCTCCTCCACACCCACTTTCTGCTAGGAGGAGAAAGGGCCTGTCTCGTTGTGAAGACCCCTTTTCCTTCCGGCTTCCTGGGTTGGATGTAAACACCCCGGGGAGAATGCCTCCCTCTTGTCTGGCAGGCTGTGGAGGGTAGGAGAGACAAGGCCTGGAGCCGGGCAGCTCTGGCCCCTTGGCCCTTGTCTGCAGACCAGCGCATTGGCAAAAAACTCATGGCTCCGGGAGAAGCCCAGGGCCCTGGGCACACAGGGCTTCCTCTGTCTGCCAAGACCCTTGTGTGGGACTGAGTGGGAGGCTCCCTCGCGGGCTGCTTGGTTACCACGCCTGGAGAAGGGGCCCTCAGCTTCATGCACTGAACCTCCTCGTTCATGGGCAAAATCTGCATTACTTCCCTGTTATTTGAAAACAATTGAGCCGGCCACTCCCCTGCCACCTTTCTTCCTTATTTTATTATCTTTTTGGGGGGTGGTAAAGGGCAGAGGGAGAAGGAGAGAGAGAATCCCAAGCAGACTCCCTGAGGAGCACGGAGCCCAGTGTGGGGTTCGATCTCACGACCTTGAGATCACGACCTGAGCAGAAGTAAGAGTCAGATGCTTAACTGACGGAGCCACCCAGGCGCGCCTTCTCTGCTCCCTTCCTTGCGAAAACACTTACAATGGAAATATTGAAAGAATGATTGGAAGAAATCTGAATAGCCTGCGGTTGTCTTTGGGCTGCTTGCTCCACCTGTCCTCCCTTGATGTGTCTTCTCTTTGCTGAACTCTGACTGTAAGTTACAGACCTCATGACACCCCAGATCCTTCAGCCTGCATCTTTGGGAATGGGTTTGGAGAAGCTGGACACCAGCACGAGTCTCCAGATTTGCAGACAAGCCATCGTAGGGTGGCACCGCACCGGCACCCTGTTTTCCTTTGAAGAACCAAGCCAACCTGAGTGTCACCAGGCCTCTGTCGGAAGTCCTGGGGTGGGGGGTGGTGGCTGGCCACACTCTGAGAAAGCCGACCCCTGGGAGCTAGAGGGGTCTGTGACAGCCTCGCCGAAGCCTCTGGGTCCTGCCAGGCTCCGAGCCAGGCAAATCAGTCGGGCTTTGTTTTTGGTTTTGTTTTATTTTGTTTTGCTTGCACTGGGTTGAGTTACATTCTCCTAAATGATACCAGCATCTCATTAATCCCCCGCCCACACCTGCCCCAGCCAAAATGGCCTCCATTAAGTAAAAATATTACTTTAATGGGACTGTTGGTTGAAAATGGTTCATGGGATCATTTTTAAATGCCTTTGGCTCTTAAACTCTATGCTTAGTTACTTTAAATGATCATTGTGGTGGTGTGAACTGTGAACCCACCTTTGTATCAATAATATCTTTGTATCAAAGTGACAATAAAACAAGCAATTTGGTTTCCTTGTGAGGAGGGCTGAGGATGTGTGTGTGTTTGGGGGGGGTAGCTGCCGATCAGGGAGCTCCTCAGTGGCTCCAAGGAGACCAGGGACTTTGAACTAGTTTGTGGGTGATTAGAGTTGTCTGTGGTCCACTTGGATCTATCAAGACTTCTGCCTCCCTGCTTAGAATATGAAAAGAACCCAGGAAAGAAACTCATCAGGAAAGCAAATTAAGAACAGAGAAATAGAGGATGGGGTGGGAGGCCCTTCTAGAGGGCCCAGAGGTGGCCAGTGCTAGGGGGCACCTTTGGATGTTACTCTGCCTGTCTGAGCTTTCGATTCCCATCTGTGAAATGGGCGTGGAGGCCACTGGACTTTGCTCATTCCATGTACTCAAGACCTCTGGAGGCACGGTCCCCTGCTGAAGGCTCACATGCATCCCTTGAGATGAGGATGCTCTTCGGCCATGGCTGGGGACCTTTGTGTCCCCAATCCCACAGGTTCTACCATAGAGGGACATCTGCTGTATGTCTCTGCAGTTTCCCCTCCCTGTGACCTTAGTGGAGATTGTTCCTTTCTTTCTTTTTTTTTTTTTTCTCGTTATAATAGCCTGCCTACCCTTAAAAAATTAAAGAGCGCTGAATTTGAAGTGGGAAGACCTTCACATTTACAGAGTTTTCCTTGATTCGATTTATAAGAGGGTTTCCCCCCCTATTTTATTAGTTTCTTTTCAAAAGAACCAGGTCTGTTATTTATTTATTTATTATTTTCATGCATTTATGTTCCCTAATTTATTTGCTTTTATCTTTATTATTTCCCTTCTCCCGTTTTCTTTTGGGTTTATTCTTTTCTGAAAAATCTGAGGTTGAAAGACTTATGTGTTCATGTTCTCTTTGTGTGTGCGAGTGGGTTTTTGACAATAAAAGCATTTAAAGTCATGGAGAAGCCTCTGAGGCCGCGAGGACTGTCCCAGAGGTTTTGATATGTGGGGCTCTGTTTTCATTGTTTTCCAGGTAGTCTGTTGTGAGCTTGATTTCCTCCTTGACCTGCATGTTATTTAGGAGAGGAGTTTTAAATCTCCAATTTTCTTTCTATATTTAGAAAGAATTTATTGCCAGCTGGATTTTATTGTGCTCAGGACTGTCAGCTCTAAAAGATCCGTTCAGACATCTTTTTTGACATTTGCACATTGATCGACCAAAGGATCAGCTTTCAGAGCTGCTTTACGGGCATAATGATAGATGTTTATGTATTAATTCCATCCTCTTAATTACAGACCTCAGATCCTCCTTGCTTATTTTTTGTTTCCTTAATATTGCATAAAGGAGTATCAGTTAAAATGTCCCACCACAACCGAATTTCTCTATCTCCTTTGATATCTCACACGTGTGGGGTGTGTTTCGTAGCTATCTGCCTTATGAAAGTGCGAGGAAAAGGAATAGTCCTGATTAATTGCAGCTTCTCACAATTCTCTGGGATTGCAGACTCTGGAGCCGGACTGTGGCGGCTTGAACTTGGGGACCACTCCATGCTGCTTCTGAGGCTCCCCGGTGTGCCTCCATTTTCTTGTCTCAAGACTGGGATGGAGTAGTGTCCACTGCATGGAGCTGGGAGGAGGAAGTAGATTAGCCCATGGAAAGTGGTTGGCACAGTGCCCAGCCCAAGGCCAGGCCTCCAGGAGTGAGTCCTGACCTTGTTAATGCTGTTAGACAGTGAGCCTCTGAACAATATTCTGTATGTTCTTTTCATGGATATTACTAGGGCCATTTTTTTCTTTCTTTTGTTTAGATTTAAATTAAACACACGTGTGTACATGCACCTCCTCCCCCAACGCATGCATGCATGCAGAAGTCTACCCAAGCGATCGGCTCTTCCCTGACCTTACTTCCCCCCTCCCTTTCCCCACTTGGTGTGGAAGCCCGAATTGCAGCGTACCCTTCTGACATCCCTCTCTCCAATTTTGCTGTGTGCCCCTGTAAACAAAGGAGAGGTTCAGCTGGCCGACCTGCTCCTCCTGCCCGGTCTCCCGGAGAGGCTCCCAGTGGCCCCCACCCCCCCGACCAGGATTGCTCTAGAAGCAGCTTTGATTCTCTCTGCCTTACGTTCCCGGCCTGAGAGGTGCCACCTGCACCATTTCTCTTCATCTTCCTGACTTCGCTCCTTCCTGGGGAGGTTGTGCCGGTCCAGAGGTGTCCACCTCCTGCCAACCCTCCAGGAATTCTTCCATCTTAGCAAGAGATGGATCAAAGTGCCTATGTTGTTCTAGACTTCTGATCTTTGCTTGAGGAGCTGTCCCTAGGGCTGAGGGCATTCTTGCTGGCTCCATGGAGCCTGCTGGCTTCGCAGGTTCAGAGGCAAAAGCAAACCAATTTAAGAGACAACCCCTCCTTCCCTTCCCTCCCTCTCTCCCGCCTTCCCTCTCTCCAGCTCTGTCTCCTTCCCTCTTTGCTTCCCTCTCTCCTTTCTTTGACAAATACTTATTAAATGTCTACCCATGGTGTCAGGCATGGGGATAAAGGGTGAGTAAAAACAGATGTGCTCCATCCGAACGGCTACAGCAAAGAGGACAGACCCCAAGGGGACAGTGTGGCTGAGGACGTGAAGCCTTCTTGCCCGGGGTGGGCGGGAGAGTGGCTCCGTGCACCCACACTGGAAACCGTGTGGCAGTTGCTGTTTACTAAAGTGGAACACACCTTTATTTCACCACCTGGTGATTGCATGCCTGAGTCTGCACACATTTATTGAAAGATTTGAACAAGAGCGTGCAGAGCAGTGTTATCTTAGTGACCCCAGAATGGAAGCAGCTCACAGGATGTCCTTATGGTGGACCCTTGCCCGGCACCGGGAATGGACCACCTGGATCCTACATCACACAGAGCATGTGCTATGTGACTAAACATGGAGAAAGTTTAAAGGCAGACAGCATGAATCTAATTGGTGGCAGTCAGGATGGTGGCCACCCTTGGTGGTGGGGGGTGGGTGACAAGAGAAGTTGCTGGAGTGTGGTCACAGGTGTGTACATTGTGGAAATTTAGTGAGCTGCACTCTTATGGCTTGCACTTCTAAGTGTGTTAGGATAGAACAGGATAGGATAGAATCAAATAGAATCAAATAGAGTAGAAAAGAATTGAGTAGAGTAGAATAGAATAAAATCGAGTAGAATCAAATAGAATAGAATAGAATAGAATAGAATAGAATAGAATTGAGTAGGATAGAATTAAATAGAATTGAATCGAATCGAATAGAATAGAGTAGAATCAAATCGAATCAAATTGAATAGAATCGAGTAGAATTGAATTGAATCAAATAGAATCAAGTAGCCTAGAATCAGATAGAATAGAATCAAGTAGAATAGAATAGAATTGAGTAGAATAGAATAGAATCTAATAGAACCAAGTAGAATAAAATCGAGTAGAATAAAATAGAATAGACTCGAGTAGAATAGAATAGAATAGAATCGAGTAGAGTAGAGTAGAATAGAACAGAACAAAGTAGAATAGAATCAAGTAGAATAGAATCAAGTAGAATAGAATCAAGTAGAATAGAATAGAATAGAATAGAATAGAATAGAATAGAATAGAATAGAATAGAATAGAGTAGAATTGAGTAGAATCGAATCAAATAGAAAAGAATCGAGTAGAATAGAAGGTGAAATAAAAGCAGGGGCTCCCTGCCTTTCTGGAGCAAACAGTCCTGTGTGGGAAGGCAGACATGGGTTTGAGACTTGCACAAATGGCCGTCAGAGGCACTGGCAAGTGTTTCAGAGATGAGCGCTAGTGAGGGAGGCCACTTCCTGAGGCAGGGATGGCTGAGCTTCCATGAAGGATGAACTGGAGTTAGCCAGGTGGGATGGTGCCAGGGGAGATGGTCAGTGAAGAAAAGAAAGACGCGTGTCTCTCCCTCGGAGAGACAACAGCCAGGTGAGAGCGTGTGGTGGGAGGGACTTGGTGGGTTCCAGGCAAGTGAACCTGGGGCATATCCACAGGGAGGTGGGAGGGGTGAGGAGAAGGGGCTGAGCTGACCACACAGGGCCCTACAGACTACGGGAAGGTTTTCATCTTTAAGAGTGACCGGGAAGCCCTTGAGGTGCTTTAAGTAGGTGTGTGTGTGGCAGGGGCTATAACTTGGGGTCCTTGAGACTGAACTTCTCCCTAGGCTCCCCTCTCTACCCCACCCCTGTGGATCCTTCCAGGTCATCCCTTGGCACCTGCATCTGCTTCCCTCCCGTGGGGACCCTCCTGAGGGCTGCTCTCCTGGGATGCCCACCTCTAACTGGGCTCAGGTCCAGCTGGTAGGAGCCTCTGCCCCTCCCCCCTCTTCCCAGGCACCTCCAGGCAGCTGGGTACCACTGCTGGTCCTCCTGCTGAATCAGGTCCTGGGCCCTCCTTGCTGCTTCCTGCCTCTGTGCTCTCCTCCCCTGGGTCTCCAACATCTGTTACTGTTTAACACCGTTACACTTTTTTTTCTTGAAAAGGTCATATAAATGAGAGTCAGAATATAGTGCTGTCTTCCACCCTTGACGGCTGGTTCCCATTCTCAGAAGCAGCGGACTCATCAGTTTTACGAGCATCTTTCTGGAGGTATTTTGCACAGATGCACAGACCTATCCCTTTCTCTGACCGTGCTCCCCCCAACCTCTCCCCCCCCCACGCCCAGTAGCACGTCATACCAAGTGTTCTGCCTCGTGCCTTTTTATTTTAATAGCCTTCTTGCCGGGTTATTCCACATTCGCACATACAGATCTGCTTCCCTCTTTTTAAAATGGTTGTGAAGGGCCCCGCTTTATGGATGTATGGCCACTCATGTGACCAGTCCCATCGGATGGGCACTGAGATAGTTTCTCTGTCCTTGGCTGCCCTGCTGTCTGTGTACATCCATCTCCGAGTTCAAGTCCTTGTACCGCCACAGGCGAGCTTCCCGGAAGCGAATGCTGGGCACAGGGCACGTGCGTCTGCAACGTAGCCAGGTAACGCCAAGGAACCCTGCGGGGCGGTTCGCTTGCATGAGTGTATTATCAAGTTTTTTGGTATTCGCCAATCTAATAAGTGAAAATGGCAGATTTTTGCATGTGTGTATATATATTGACCCTCTGCTAATATGGTGGAAAACCTCTATTTCCTCCCCTGGGCTTGGAGCAGGGAAGAGCTCTGAAAAATAAATCTTACCAGAGTTGTCCTACCTTGAGGGGAGGGGGCGGGGCTTCTGTGCTCCCCTCCACCGGATGTGGCTGCCCCCCTCTTGGGGGTGTGGCGAAGTGGCGCGTAACTCCCCGGGGTCTCCACTAGGTGGTGCTCATCGGCCAAGGGACGTTCTCTGTAGCCCAGCACCAGGGGCAGGTAAGGATGCCAACTCCAACT
>CM053603.1:47726476-47810613 GCA_028646535.1 Procyon lotor
TTTCCTGTCTTGTTAGTTTTAGCCATTCTGACTGGTGTGAGGTGGTATCTCACTGTGGTTTTGATCTGTATTTCTCTGATGCTGAGTGATGCGGAGCACTTTTTCATGTGTCTGTTGGCCATTTGGATGTCCTCTGTGCAGAAATGTGAAGACAGTTTCCTTAATTCAGACGCAATCCAGGTCTTTGCATCTGGCATGGAGGAGACTCTCCATGTAGGGACTGAGGCTCTTACTGCCTGGCTCTTCACCTCCAAGATTCCTTCCCCTGGGGAATCTTTCCAGGGTTTCAGCTGTCTCCGTCACAGTGCCCTACAGGGAGCACTGGGTCCTGTTTGTGCTTTGCTTCATAGCCCCATGTGCTGGGGACTTTTAGCGAGCGCTGGAGGGAGATGGGCCCAACACAGGGAATTAAGCTCCAGGCGAACACTGACAAGGCTAGCCCCTCTCCTGGGCTAGCTGTGGCCTTCGCACAGCCAGGGTGCCCGTGGGCCTGGACTCCTTACGCTACTACATCGGCATCAAGAACCCCACCCCAGGTCAGTCAGGGCTGAGAGTCTGCATCCCAGGCAGGGACGTAGATGAGACGTGAGAGAGGAGTTTGGTAGTATGTTAGAAGGTCACGTGTGCTCCCAAGGAAACCACAGCAGGGGAGGGAAAAGGGAATCCAGGTGGGGTGGAGTGGAGTGTTTGCCAATGACCTGAGGAGCAGAGATCTCCAGGAGGAGGTCATGGGGGGTCATAATGTCTCTGTGCAGACAGTGGCAGTGCAAAGGTCCTGTGGTGGGAGTGCACATGGGCTGAGTGGCTGGGTGGGGTGGGGTGCTTGAAGGGCAAGAAATGGGGGGTCGGTGGGGGGAGCCATAGGCCAGCTGGGCCTCTGTGGAAGCCTTGGCCTTGCAGACTCCAGCCAGACAACCACATCTGGAGGGAGGCTGTCCATTCACACACATAAAGGGGCGGGACACAATGAGGGCCGCTTTGAGACCCATTCTCCCTTTGGAGTGCTAATCCCGGCGGTCTTCTTTTAAAGTTGCTGGGGCTCTGCTTTCTTGGCTGCTGGACTGGTGTGCAAACACAAAGGGTCTGCATTAGCCAAGTTGCCCCTCTCCGCATTCCCTCTCGACCATTCCCCTCCCCCCTGTCCTGCTTTCTCTAGTCTGTCTGTAGGCCCAGCTGCCTAGCCTGGCTGATAGGATGCTGGTTCTCCACCTGTCAGGCCTAGGACGGCTCCCTCCCTGTTATCCCTTTTATCCCAGTAGCTAGAACCAGGCATGTTTCTTTCAGAAAAAGTAATTTATTTTCTAATTACAAAAGACGATGCGGTTGAACAAAAGGAAGGCAGATCAGAGCTCAGTCAGAAGGGCCTTCTGCAGACATTTCTCCCCCCTCACTAACCCAGGGAGGGTTGCCGAGCTCTCTGGAAAGAGGAACTGAAGCTCATGGAGGGGGTGTTTAGAGCCTCTGGCTAGGCTGGAGACCTGGGTTTTTAAGCTTGGTCCCGTCATTTCTTTGAGGACGTAGGGCCGACTTGGGAGCTCAGTTACCGTTCTGTGAAATGGGGTATCAAGTCTGTGACTCCGGAGTCTTTCCAGCTGGGATAATCTGTAATTGTGGAGACTCATTCTGGGAATCACTTAATCGTGCTTGCAGATTTCTTTATCTTTCTTCTGTTGTAACTTTACTCCAAATACTGCCCCTGCTCCGTAACTCAGTACTGTGAAGGAAACAGCCCGTGGAGTTGCCATGAGCTCTTTGATGAGCCATTTCCTGAAAGGGAAAGAACATAACCCACCATGAGGGTGGCTGGGTGGGCATTGAAGGTAACACAGTGGCAAGCTTGGAATAGAGAGGGGTGCTCAGGAAAGGCTAACACAGCTACCCCGCCCCTCCCTCCCTCCCCGTCTCTTTGCTCTCTCCCTTAATTCTGATCTATGTTACTGGCTATCCTACACAGAGCCTTGAGGAAATGATCCTCAGTTTGAGCTGAGCTTTGTTTTCCTTTATGTGCTCCTGCCATGGAACTTCCCCTTTCTTCTCCCCCTCCTCCTGAGCCCACACCTCTCTCTGACCCTCCTAAGCAAATGCACATTCAGGTGTGCCGAGCCAGCTGAGAAGGTGGGGTGACAGAGCCATCGGAGATGGCTGGAGACCAGGCTCTGTCCCCAGGAGGCTCTCCTAGCCGAAAAGGTCTGAGCCAGAGCGCACAAGACTGGGGCTTCAACAAGGAGAAGTCCGCTTGTAACTGGGTTAAAGGAGGGGACATGCAGAGGAGGTGGTGGGGGTGGGGTGATGACATGAAGGAAGTGGGGTGGGGGGAAAAGTGGACAGTGGGTCCTGGACAGAGATCTCAACTCCCCAGAACTCTTGGGTCTGATGTGCCTGGACTCTGATTGGTCCTGTTAGGATGCCCCTCCCACCCCCTTAAGCAAACACTGTGGCCAGGGAAATGTGGGGCTGCCATTGGGCAGGGTCGGTGTCACTCAGTGTTGCCTCACGGGGGCATTGGGAGGCTGGGGGTGGAGGGTGTGGTGGGTACCTGCAGACATCCCTCTAGCTCTGTGGTCCCCGCTTCCTTTCTTGGTGTGCTTACCCTTCCCCACCCCCACTTTGCCTTGTTTCACATGCCCTGGGCATGACTTTTGCGCCTTGACCTAAGTTCCAGTGTTTTCCTTCCTGACCCTCTGGATCTCTCTTTGCTCTGCAGTCCTTGTCATCACAAGTCCTTCCTGTGCTAAGCCCTAAAACTTGGGGCTTAGACTAAGCTTGGTTTGAGTTCCCACCCTTCTCCCTGGCCCGGGACAGAATCCCAACTCAAACTGACTTAAGTAAAAAGTTCAGATGGACCCGGCAGTTGGGCAACTAGAAGTCCAAACAAGGTCTTTGAGTCTTCATTCATTCCCTAGTGGTAACAAAGATGGCTGCTCTGGCAGACCCCGTATGAAACGCACAGATTTCCCTTTGATGAAGGACGCATTGCCCCTTCATCTGCTGGAAGGCTGTCAAGCAGACAGTTTTCAACTCTTGCTCTGAACTTGCCCAGAACTGCCTTGCCTAAGGTCACATACTTTCCCTTCGTGGCCCAGACCCAGTGACTGATGGATGGGGAGAAGAAAAAGGTTTGGCCATCTCAGCCCAACTCAAGACAACCCTGAAGGGACCACTTGAGCCCCAGGGATCCCCATGTGGTGGCTGAGCTTGTCGCTTCTCCCTCTGTTCACCCTGCTGTCTTCACCAGCCTTCTGAGGGCCTGATCCCCAGAACCTTCTTTAATGAATGTTCCCTTCACCGAACTCTGAAAGCCCACTTCCTGGGGAACCCAACCTGCTTCAAACACCGACGATCTCCTTGCCATGTCCTACCAGCTTAGGGACCCCCAGTGAAAAGGAAAGACCGCTTCTTTCCCCAAAGTGTGGCAAAATCTCAGTCAGATACTCTCTGCCTCTGAGTGGCTCTGCCTGGGTCATGTGATCACCCCCTGACTCAATCATGGTGACCAGGGAGATACAGTACTCTTATTGGTCAGGTCTGGGCCATCTGGTCAACCTAGAGCCCCCTGCCCATTAGCTCACCTGCGACCAGACTTAACCCGGGCAGGCTGAGGTTCCATTTCTAGAATGAGGGAACGGGTGCCAGCAGACCCACAGCTGCTCTGGCACAGGCCCTGCTCTCCGAGAGCTCAGACAGAGGGTGACAGCAGCAGTGTGGGGCTTTACCAGGCATCAGCAGGGCAGGGTTCCCTTAGGGTTGGAGAGAGCTGCCCTTTGCTTGGCCCCCGACAGGAAAAGCAGAGTCGTTTGCCTTTGAGGGTGGGAGGGGGGCAGCAGGGGAGAGTTCTAGGTGGGGCACAGGAGCACAGCCAAACATTTTGCCAGCCTGTCCTTGAGTGGCTGCCACTCAGCTAGGAGCAGCAGCGCCCATCCCCACCGCGGGCACGGATACTGAGTCCCCTGCCAGGAGACGCCCAAGCCGCCTCTTGATCAGAGACCTCGGCTTTTTCCAATTAGTCACCCAGGTAACACCCACCAAATCAAAGCTGACACTCCAAATGGGCCCATCAATAGCTCCATTTTCCCCTTCTCACCCTAGTCGGGGAGAGAAAGCTAATTTATGGAACTTTTCTTCCCCCTCCTCTAGCAGGGACAAGAAAGTTAAAAAAAATTTTCTTTCTCAGTTGCCCTCTGAGCTGGAGGTTTTCTCTTCCCATCCGGCTTGGAAATGTTTTGGGAAGCACCCATGGGGGCAGCCAGAATCCTACTTCCTGGTCCAAGCATCTGTCTTTCCTGGGCGCTGGGCAAGGTCTGTGGTGGGGGTGGGGAGCACTGTCTGCCCCTCGGCGTTTAAAGCAGATGGTGCCCTTGCTCTGCCAGAACTCAGGTCCTCTGTGGCACCTGGACTGGACTGAAGTCCTTTTTCAGACTCTTCACTTTGTTCCTCTGTGTGGTCAGACCGTGCCCTCTGCCCCCCTGGGCTTGGCTGCTCACCTCTTCCTCAGCACCAGTGGTGGCCTCGGCCAAGCAGGGCTGACACAATCTCCTTGGACACAGGACATCTGCCTACCTTGCCCCCACAGCGCGTACATTTAGCGTGTGTCTGATGGGCTGTCCATCCTTTCCAGTGCCTCCCCTGAGCTCTGGTCCCAAAGCTCCCCCGTCCCCCTGCTCTGACCATCTCACCAGGTACCCTGGGGCACTTCACTCTTTTCTTTCTTTCTTTCTTTCTTTCTTTCTTTCTTTCTTTCTTTCTTTCTTTCTTTCTTTCTTTCTTTCTTTCTCTCTCTCTTTCTTTCTCTCTCTCTCTCTCTCTCTCTCTCTCTCTTTCTTTCTTTCTTTCTTTCTTTCTTTCTTTCTTTCTTTCTTTCTTTCTGATTTTACTTATTTATTTGACAGAGAGAAAGAGAGAGAGAGATCACAAGTAGGCAGAGAGGCAAGCAGGGAGAGAGGAGGAAGCAGGCTCCCCGCTGAGCAGAGAACCCAATGTGGGGCTCAATCCAGGACCCTGAGATCATGACCTGAGCCGAAGGCAGAGGCTTTAACCCACTGAGCCACCCAGGCGCCCTGAGAGAATAGATTCCATGTGCCACCCCCTCTGCCAGGCATCCCAGCTCCTGTGGCCTCCTGGACTCTCCTCTCCCGGATACCGGGGCTTGGGACTGCTCCTTCCTGCCTCCTCAGACTGTGAACTCCTTGGGAGCGGCCTGGGTTCCTTCCTCCTGGACCTGCCCTGGCAAGACTCAATCCACATTCATGGGCCAGCAGGGGAGCTGCTTGGTCAAGGTTGCTGTAGAGCGAATTCTCCTGTGGGGAAGGACCTGGCTTACAGGGGGCCGGGATCGTGGCCTTAGAGAGCCTGCAGCAAAGGCTGGATCTCCCTGCCCTAGATGAGCCCGCCCTCAGCACCCCCTACCCTGGGCCGGAGGCAGAGGAGCCCTAGTTACGTGTCCCGTCCTGTGGGCCCCCACCCTCTGCCTAATTAACGCCCGGAGCGGCCGTCTGCTTCTTTGCTCCATCTCATCTCCGACATTTTTCATGTCTAATCCACCGAGGAGATCTCCTGAAGGCTTTGAAGTCTCCGGGCGCTCGAATAAAGATGTCACCCTGGCACACGAGGCGGTTCTTAATGAGGACGGGTTTGATGTGGAAGCCGTGGGCCTGGAGGGAAGCAGCTTTTCTGCCCACCCCCTTCTGCAGGGGGCCGGCCAGACCTGCCTGCAGCAGGCGGGCAGGGGTGCAGAGCCCAGGTTTGAAGCACAGCGGGCTAAGCAGGGTCTGGGCCCGGCAGGTCGCAGGAGAAAGGGGAGGCAGACAGCACTCCTGATGTCTCTCTTCGGCCCTCTGGGTCAGGGCCCCCCAAGGCCAATGCCCAAACTCAGAGACTCAGCTTGGTCAGGGAAAGTCGGCCGCAGAGGGAGTGGAGGTCAGGGGAAGAGGCAGAGAATATGGGGTACTTTGGCGGGAGGGGGTGCAGATGGGGTTGGGGGTGAGATGGTGATTTGCGTGGGCAAAAGGGAGGAAAGGGACCCTGGGGGAGGGCCCCAGGCAGGAGATGGAGCAGGGAGGGGTGAAGGGAGGAGGTGGAGCCTGGGGCTGGGGGTAGACCAGGGAGGTGGAGCCTGAGGGAGGGAATGGGGAGGAGATGTGGGATCCCCAGTTGAGGCAGAGAAGGGGAGAGCTTCTGCGGCGTGCCTCGCCTTCCAGAGCAGTGGGTGAGAAGGGCATAGATTCTCAGAATCATGCCTCTGCCCCCAGGGTGAGCACCTGACCTCTCTGTGCCTCAGTTTCTTCATCTGAAAGATGGGTTAATTCTGGGCTCTGCCTGACAGACCCTCGTGAAGGACTAGAACCTCGTCTGTGTAAGGGACTAGACATGCCAGACACAGGATGATGCTAACCAAGTTTGGGTCATATGCACATCTCGGAGCCTAGGCCTGCTCGGGGCCCAGAAAAGCCCCATCCTCCTTCCTCAGCTCACCTGTTAGCCCCTCGTTGGCTGTGTCCCTAGGGCAGGCTCTGTCAGCTGCACCCTAAGCTTGGGTTCACTTGGAGTGTCATGGGTGTGACCGGGGGCTCCCTAGGGCTCCCGATGAAGTCAGCCACAGGGATATCACATTACCTACCTCCACCTGACTTTAAGCTCCCGCCCCTCAGCAGCCCTGACATCCAGGAGCCTGACCGTACTTCTAGCACAGCACTCAGCATTTTCTGAGCACTTACTGTGCTCCTCGACATCCCCACCACCACCCATAAGCCACAAAGTAGGCACTATTGTCAGTCCCATTTTACAGATGCTGCAAAGGAGACATAGAAGGGCTAAGGAAGCTACCAAGGTCACAGGGCAACTGGTGGGGGAGCAGAGGAGGAGTCATGCTCTACTTGACTCGGGTATTAGATGGACCCCAGGCCCCTTGCCTAGGACAGGCCTGTGCCAAAGCCCAAATGGCCTCACGGCTGTGTCCACCCAACCTGGTTTGGGCTTGTGTGGATTGCTGACCTTTATCCATGTGGTGTCCAAAAAGCCCAGCGGGGCTCAGAATGAAAAGCCTTCCCCTCCATGCTCTCCATTGGGGGTTCCAAGGGGTCCTGGGTTCCCAAAGGAAGATCATGTCCTGGGACCAGCATGAAGCCCAGAGGGCAGAACCCACTGGGTAAGGCTGGAAGAGCCCCAGGCCTGGTAGGGGACAGGAACCCGCAGCCCTGCATACATGGGATGTAGGCATATCCTTTGCTCTGGGTTAGGGCTTGATGCTTAGAGGGCCCCCAGCACGGCAACATAATGACCTACCCTGTTTTTGCCAGTTGCTTTCCTTTACCCTCCCCCAAATCCTCTCAGAGAGATATTACTATCCCCAGTTCTACCAAGAAACAAAGATCAGAGGGGCACCTGGGTGGCTCAGTGGTTAAAGCCTCTGCCTTCAGCTCAGGTCATGATCTCAGGGTCCTGGGATCGAGCCCCGCATCGGGCTCTCTGCTCAGCGGGGAGCCTGCTTCCCCCTCTCTCTCTGCCTGCCTCTCTGCCTACTTGTGATCTCTCTCCCTCTTTCAAATAAATAAATAAAATCTAAAAAAAAAAAAAAAGAAACAAAGATCAGAGAGCTTAGGTGACTGGTTTGAGGTTGCACAGCATTGGTCTCCTCTTCCTTGTCTCAGCCCCATTTCCCTGCTCCTAAAAAAAGGACTTGAACTTGACCCTTGTCTCAGGATCGGCCCCACCCAAGACACACAGCACGGGTCTCAGACAATCAAGAGAAACTCTGTCTGTGTCTTCATGAAGGCAGCTAATGTTGTAATGGCCGTGGGATGTTGGCTTAACAGAATACTAACCTTCGTCTCCCAAGGGACCTGATCATTCTTTTCCAGCCTGGCTGGGGCTGAGCTCAGACACCCCTGAACTCTGCCTGCAGCCTGTGTGATGTAATGGCACTTGGGAAGTAATTGTTAATTAAGCCCCCACTGTGTGTTGGGGCCCCACCCCCTTGTTTGGTAGGTGTGGTGTCACTAAAGGGTTGTGCCCTCTCGGGTGGCTGCAGAACCATCTGGGAGTGACGGGATGACCTTTGGGGAGGGGCTGGGGTGTGAGGGGCCCCCGCTGCCTCCTCTACCCACTGTCAGCAGAGCAATTCCAACATGCTCCTGGAAGGCTCTGCCCTGCAAATCACTAGACTCAAGGAAAAGCCAAGAGGAGTAGAGCCGAGGAAATGGGGGCAGAGGACATCCACCCTGTACCATGCTCTTGTCTCTGCAGAAGCTCCGGCAGGCTCTTTTCCCTGTGGCCCCCGGGAATGGGGCTGTGCCCCAGCCCCCCTCGGGGGAAGCTACTCCCAGAAATAGTTGCCTCTGCCCCTTCCTCATCTGGAGAAATCCTCCCTGAGCCCAGCTCCCTCACTCGTCCCGGCACCCACACCTCCATGGGTCCTGGTGAATGCAGGATGGGCCTGCGCTCTTTACTGTCTATGGCTCTCAGACCCCACACCTTGGCTCCAGCTGACCTGCAAGCTTCTGCCTTATTCCCTCTCTCAGATCTGGCAAACTATCTGGCTCCCTTTCAGGTCCGCTCCTCTGCACCTCCAGGCCATGTCCCTTCCTGCCACAGCCTCCCCTTTCCGGCCGGTCTAGCTCCTTGCTCCGACCTTTCAGAGAGGCTTCTGGAATTGAGCCTGGCATTCTAGCTTCCCTGATTTAGTCTCTGATCATCCCACCCCTCTGCACCCAGCTCCTCTTTCTCCCTGCTTTATGTCCCCGATACTGAATCACTTAGAATTTCTAAAATGTGCCTCCTTGCCTTCTGCCATCCTGTCTTGGCACACACTTTTGGCCCTTCAGGGAGCTGCACTTAGCGACCCAAAGGCCACTTCAGTGTTTCTAGTCTCAGAGATGCCAATGTTCGGGAAGGGCTGTTCCTCTCCTCTAACTCAGCGCTGCCCTGTATGAGTACCAGGCTGATCCCTGAAAGTGAAGACACAAGATCCCTGGTGTCTTCCCTAGACACCAGGGAAGCCCCCTGTCTAGAGCTAATCCTCCACACGCCTTAGGGAGGACTCCACATTCCGTTGGGTGCAGAGGGGGAGGGATGATCAGAGGAAAGGCCCACAGCCCACCCACGCTTGGGGACAGATCAAGGTTTCTGACTGTCCACAGGTTAAGGCGGTTTCTGACTGTCGTTAGCATCTCTGAAGATGCCCTGGGATGGTCCATGGAGGGCCCCCAGGTGTATGGGAAAGACTGAGCTATTGGTTGGGGGCAGATAAAGTGCAGGGAGGGGCTTCTGACGGCAAATTGGCCTCAAGTTCAAAGATATAGGCAACAAAAGGAAATTCCTGATTCTAAGAAAATTTCTTAGAGTGAATTTCAATGGCCGGGCTACTTTTACAAAGGCAAAAACCCTAAACCAACACCCCTAAAAACCAACAAAATCCAGAACAACCCATACACAGATGCTGTGAGAGGCAACATAGCATTGTGGTTGAGAGCAGGAACTTTGGAGCAAGACTATGTAGGCTCAAGTCCTGGCCTTGCCCCTTTTTTGCTATGTGCCCTTACCTAGGTCACCAACCCTTTCTGTGCCATGGTTTCTTCAAAACTACAAAATGGAAATAATGTAACGTCTACCTCATGGTTGGTTCAGGTAAAGGATTAAATGAGTTAATACTTGTTCTAAACACTTGTTTAGAAAGTGCTGTGGTATTTTTATTATCAACTAAGGAATGGATGGATAAAGTGTGGTCCATTCATACTACAGAAAGAATACTATACAACACTTAAACAGAATGAACCAGATCTATATGCATCCACAGAGACAGATATTTACAGTTTGGGTGGAAAAGAATGTTGCAAATTAATATATACTTTCCACTAGAAGTCTTACTTCTCTGGAAACATGTATATTACATGTAAATTAATGGGAACTGATTATATTAATGTATATGTTAATTAAGAGGAAGAGTTCTGGAAGGATGTAAGATGTGCTGGCACTTGTGGTGATTTGGGGGCCGTGAAAATGGCATCTATAGCGGGGCCTGGGGGAGGGATTTGCAATGGGGGGAGGTGGGCAGGCAGGATTCCACCTTCTCTGCAGTGTTCATTTAAAAAATATACATATATATTTTTTAAAGATTTCATTTATTTATTTGACAGAGGGAGAGAGATCACAAGTAGGCAGAGAGGCAGGCAGAGAGAGAGGGAGAGGCAGGCTCCCCACTGAGCAGAGAGCCCAACACGGGACTCGAGTGCACGCTCGAGCAGGGGGAGGGGCAGAGGGAGAAGCAGACTCCCCGCTGAACAGGGTGTCCGCTGTGGGGCTCCATCCTGGACTCCAAGATTGTGACCTGAGCCAAAGGCAGATGATTAACCGACTGAGCCACTAAGGGACACGTTTCTCTGCAGTGTTCAAAAGGAGAGGGCGATTACTTGTATAACGACAACTGAATCTATGGAAAGAAATTATAACCACTGGAGGAGGGTATGAGGCTATGGTCCTGCCTGGGGGTGTGTGTGGGGGCAGGATGGGCTGGTGGTGCAGGGAACGCACCAGAAGAAATACCCAGTTTGAAAAAGCACTTTTGTATTATAGAATAATGTAATACTTAGAAAAAGAAAGGAAATCAGTTGCTCTTTTACTGGAAGCAACAGGAAATACAGCTATACAAAACTCATTGGGCAGTGAGGCTTAGATTTGAAAAGACAGAGCTGTGCCTGGGGGACTTAGTCAGTCAAGCATCCAACTCTTGGTTTTGACTCAGGTCATGATCGCAGGGTTGTGAAATCGAACCCCACACCCGGCTCTGTGCTCAGCAGGGAGTCTGCTTAGGATTCTCTCTCCCTTTCCTTCTACCCCCCCCCCCACCCCGCTTGCCCATGTGCCTCCTCTCTTTCTTTCTCTCTCTCAAATAAATAAATCTTAAAAAGAAAAAAAGAAGCAGTCAGGGGGCTGGGGGCCACCTTTGTCCTGGCATGAAGGGTGTCACTCTGGTCCTCGTGCTACTTCTGCGGAGTGGGGTCACTCCCACTTGGTGCCATGGACACCCACGCGTTGAGTGGGGAGTGAGCTGCCCAGGTCACATGAGGCAGGTAGGACAAGGACTCACTTCCTGTCTGTGCTAGGCGTTACTACTGTACCGCTGTCTCTGCGCAGGGGAAGACCAGCAGCTTGGATGTTAAGCATGAGAAGTCCATCCCCTTCCCTGCCACTAGCTTCCTTTTACTATTATTCGAAATAATAAGCAGACCTCCACTTTACTGAACACTTGTGCAAGGAACCTTGTGAGCTGTATCTCATAAATCTAGCAATAACCCCATGAGGCAGGCCGTGGTAGATGGATTGCCAAAGTGGGTCCAATCTCTCATCTCTCTGTACCTGTGCCCCTTGCCATGTGCTGCGGGCCCTCTCATCAAGGGGTGCCAGAGTCTGGGCTGCCCTGGGACCGGCTCTGGCCTATGGAATGTGGCCAGAAGTGACAGTGTTCTAGTTCCCATCCTGGGTCTCCGGCGGCCCTGTACATTCCCACTGTGGCTCTTGGAGCTGCCCAGCTGCCCTGTGACCAAGCCCAGGCTCCCCGCTGGAGGACAAGAGGCATGTGGCCCAGTCACCTGTTGCCCCAGCTGACAGCCATGTCACCAGGCATGCGAGTGAGTCACAGTTGAAGCGGAGCTACCAGCTTACTGCCAAGGCATGAGCAATAAACGGTGGCTTTTTTGAAGCCTCTGTGTTTTGGAGTGTCGGTTAGGCGGTACTATTTATAATAAGGCACAGGATGCAGGGTGGCTCAGCCCCCTTAGACTGATGAAGAAGGTGGTCTCAGAGAGGTTGAGATGCCCTGAGTTTGAGCCCCAGCCTCCCTGATCACACCGAACAGCAGATTTGCCTGGGGATAGGGAAGATTTCTCCTTTTGCGTCTGTTTCACCTTCAGCAGATTAAAGGCCTTTCTATTCCCTGCCCTGCCTATTTCTCCCATTGTATTTCGAGGCTCTGAGGATGATTCACATGTAAAGATGCTCTGGGAGACCCCATCAAACCCCTGCCCCCAGCTTGAATTTCCATCTTGGGGAAGAGCTCCTGCTTGATTTGGTTTTGCAGGTCAGCCTGGCCCTAGGGAATCAAGTTGGCGAGAATACGGGACTTTACTGAGTAATTATAGGATTAGGCATCCCCCTCGAAATTAAATGCTACCTCTTTACCTTCCAGAGAAGAATCCCACCCCCCACCCGCTACCATGTAATTATCTGGTGAATTACTCTACGGAGGTCTCACGGTAATTATGCGAGGAGTCAGAAGCCAGCAGTTCTTCCAGTCATTACAACCGAGGAATTAGCTTTCATTGTGTAAGCTCGCCTGCTGCCGAGGCAGAGCCGGTGCCAGAGCGCGGCGTCCTCCAGCGCACGGCCAGAGGCTCCCTGCACCTTCCTTCCCAACGGCCCAAGGACAGCCTCCAAGCAGGAGAGGGGAACCCCAGTTCACAGCCCTGAGCCCTCCAGCTGGACGGTCACGTTGAACATCCAGAATCACACACTCACCTGTCACTGAGAGACAGCAGGGTGTTCAGAGCACAGAGCTTGGGGGTCACGTGGCCTGGGTCTAGCCACTTACGAGTACCATGCCTGCTTTCCGCCTCAGTTTCCTCATCTGTGATATGGGGTATTTGTCAGGATGAAATGAACAAATAGACATGATGGTCTTGCAAGGACATCAGGCACGGAGTGGGTCCGAGGAAGGGTTTGCTTCTAAGAGGATGATGTGTGGGGCCAGAGGCTAGAGCCTTGAAATGCTCAGCTAGAGGCTGAGAAGTGGGTCCAAAGCAGGTCAGGGCCAAGAGGGGTGGTAACCAGAGTGAGGTGACAGATGCGGCAAGAAGAGGATTTGGGGCTGGAAATGCTGGAGGTGGGGCTTATGCTTGGCACCAGCCTGTCACTTTCTCCCTGTGGGTGTCTGGTTCATTCAGAACAAGAGGGACAGGATCCTCCCATTTCCCAGCAGAACCTATGGCCGAGGCCACAAACGCCCAGAACCCAGCCCCACTGTGCTTGATTCACAGTGGTGGCAGCTCTCTCTCACACAGGAAGCCAGTCCTCAAAGGCGAGGAGCCGAGGAGCCGGAGAAGGGGAAGAACAAAGGAGAGTCTGGAATGTGGGTGGAGAGCAAGGCAGATGCACGCTGCTCCATTTGCCTGTGTCTGGCACATTCTTGTAAGAGTCCCAGCTCCCCTTGTGATTCGCTGGTGGCCTTGGGCAACTTGCTTTGCCTCTCTGAGCTCTGGGGCAAAGAACTGTATAACAGCTGCGCCCACCTCTCATGGCTGTTGAGAGCATTCAAGCTGCTGACGTGTGTAACGGGCACACAGAGAAAGTACTCAGCCAATGCTGGGCAAAAACAAAATGAGCCAGGCATCTCCTCTTTCCACGGCCTTGAGATATGACTCATTTCCTTTCGGTCTGCAGGTTTCAGCTGAGACCAGCTGGGGCACCCCCATTTCCCAAATATTTGGCCGTGGAGGAGGGGCTGCCTCCAGCTTCACAAGACCAGGACTGGCAAAGCCTGGCTATCGCGTGGACTCCCAGAACCTGGTTTCTCTTTATCCTTTGGCATCTCTCCACACACACACAACAAATGTCGCTGGTGGTGGGGACCTCAGTCTCATGGTAGCCTGATGCACAACTGGGCAACTCTAGCACACAATTTGGTACCAAAATGTGCTTTCCAACAAGGAGTGACAAAGGCCTGCTGGTCATTTAAGATCAAGTTCTTTCCCAAGACTAGGGATCCTCCAGCCATGTTGTAAGTGACACTCAAAAACCTCAGAGATTTTGTCTGGCTGTGTTTCCAACTAGTGTTGACCTCTGGCTCCTGCCAATGAGGGATTCACATCTCTTCCTTCACAGTCCCTGTCCTCTCTGCCTTGGGGCCCTGTGGCTGCCTGGTGAGCTCTTGCACATCTTTCTTGGAGCACTGATGGCTCTGTCTACTCCACCGCCAGGCTCTCCCCAGTCTGCCAGCATTGCTTTGTGTCTCAGCCTCTTCCAGCAGCGGACCCCTCCCCCTCTATCTCCTCACCTGTCAATCTTGTTCCTCTGCTCCCCTCCTGAGCAGGGACTCCTTCTGAGCTTGCCTGCTGCCTGCGGTCCACGAATGGCAGTCTGGGGTTCCCTGCTGAGCCTTGTTCCTTTTCAATCCACTCTCCCCTCCATCGCTTCATCATTCTAGTCAGGCCGAGACATGGACTGAATGAGGCAGGGCTCAATTCGAGCCTGGTACAAAGAGTATTTTGATGTTTTCATTTCTTTCTAGTTCAATACTTCCAGAAAACACATAGATTTGGTGCCGCTTCCAACAAGCTCTCTAACTACTTTTTTAAACTTTATGCTGGCTAAAAGGTGTATATGAGGTGGGGTGTGATTGATGGTAGGACCCTGGGCTGGGGATGCAGCTCTGCTCGAGGGACCGGCTTATTCTGGCCCTCAGGTTCCTCTTCTTCCCCCTCTGCCCTGAGGTATTCCCCACTCAGACAAACTAGCTAAGGTTTCATGCCTGGAGAATCCTGGCCAGGACAGAGCTCAGAGCCGCCAGAGAACAAAGAAACAAACCCAGAGACCCTTGGCCAAGCCGCCGGGGGCTGGCCACGGAGCTCTCCGTGGTGCTGAAAGGGGGCTCAAACAAGGCCCGCCCTCCTGCCCCCGCCTCCCACGGCCCGCCCCAATATGTGGAGCAAGCAAATCCTAGCTTATCTGAAATACTAATAGTCACTCTTTTATCCAGCACACATTGACTGAGCTCCTAACACCAGCTTTGTTTGTGCTAGGGACTTGGGACCCATCTTCAAAAGAGTAAACTAAGGCCCCCGCCTGCAAGGAGCTCACAGGCTGGTAAGGATGTTCAGCAACCCTAGAACAGCATGATCATGATAGGCTATGATTGAGGAATGACTGGGCTATAAGAGAGAGTGTCAAAAGAACATCTAGCCCAGATTTGAGGGGTCAGAGAAGTCTTCCTGGAGGAGGTGGTATCTCAGTTGAGATCTAGTGGTGATCAAGATTTCGCCAAGTGAAGACAGAAACCAAAGAGAGTTCCAAACAGAGGGAATAACGTGTTCAAAGGCATAAGAGAGGGTGCAGTGGTTCAGGAGCTCGGGCTCCGGGGCCACTTGCACCCCTAACTAGTTGTGCGACCTTAGGCAAATGACTTACCTTTCTGTGTTTCAGTTTTTCATCCTACAAAATGTAATACAACCAAAAATATTACACCCTTTTATAGGGTTGTTGTGAGGATTAAATGCTTTTCATAAATGCTGAGTGCTCAGAACTGTGACTGGAATGTAGCAAATAGCAACAAAGTCTGTGCTGAATCGTGTAAAGGTTGAGTTGAGGGAAATACAGTGGCTAGGGGCATGAGTTACTTGGCAGGGGACAGGAGAGCAATGAAGTCTGAGTCGGCAGACATGGCAAGGCCAGATGAGTAGGAGCTTCGGAGACATGCTGGGGCTGGGCTTCGCTCTCAGTGCAGTTGGGACCATGAGAGGGTTGGCTTTGTGGAGAATGGGCTGGGTGGGAGAACCCAAAAGTAAACGTAGTGTATGTGTTTCAGGGAGCTCAGGGGGATGGGGTGGGGAGATGTTCCTGTCATCTAGACCAGAGAAGCACGTGGGGTGAGGAGCAGGGATGGGCTGAGACCACCTCCGCATGTCCAGCTTTGGTGATGGGTGGATGATGGGGACATGCATCATAACTGTGGTCATACATCTTTTGAGAGGCCGCCTGGATTTTTTAGACCCTTTTTTTTCTTGGTTCTCCTTCCCCCACAATAGATTTTCCAGAAGAAAACCCATGTAATAACCCAGTATGTAGCCTTCTGCATTTTTCTTTTGTGTTAATAAAATCCTATACAGACATATATAGCTATATGTATGTGCTTGCAAAGTATTTTGGCCATTGTTTTACAAAAATGGGATCATATTATACATACTTATCTTCAAATTGCTTTTCTCATTCAACAATACTGTATAGAAATCCCTTTACGTCTATTGGTGGAGAGTTAAATTTTGTCTAGGTTGTCTAATATTCCGTGGCTGTACCAGGTGCCACTGCGTGCCTGCCCTGCTCACCCACGGTCTCGTCCACCTCCCGATTTCCGCCCCAGTTCTTGGGTTTCACTGAGTCCCGGAACACGACATGCTGGTTCACACCTCCACGCCTCGGTGCAGCCTGTTCCCTTCGCCCATTCTGATTCACACGGCTAACTCCTACTCACATTCTCAAGATTCATCTGCTGCCTGTTCACCAGGAGAACAGGCCAGTGGGGCCGGGGTTGTGGGGATGGGGAGCACAGAGGTCATGGAACCAGTGAGTGGACAGTTACTGTGGGACCTCCTAAGCATGCAGAGTTTCATTTTGGTCCCCAAATGGGGGTGCTCCTGGAAGGTTTGAAGCAGGAGAATGATTTGTGTAAAGAAGCCACTCTGTTGGAGATCTACCTTTGAGGCACTGAACCCCACCCAGACCCTCCTTTCTCTCCTAGATGCCCCATTCCATCTCCTCCCTCCTGGTCCACACACCATCTATTCTCTTCTCCTCCTACAGGGCTGTCAGGATGGGTCCCAGCTCCCCTCTCCCCTCTGCTACCTGCTACGTCCTGACTGGCATTTCCCAGATGATGGGAGCAGCATAGCTGATCCTTACGGGGAGGATCAAGCTCCTTCCTTGCTAGGAAAGATCAAGGCCATCAGCCTCCAGTGGGAATCACTGGGAAGGTTCTGGTTTGATTCAAGTCTGAGGCACTGATTCTGCTCTGTCTCCCTACTTCCTCTCGGGCGAGCTCTGCTGCCTTCTGAGCCTTAATTCCTGAAGGCAGCTCCCGCTCCCCCCGCCCCACTCCAAGCTTCCACTTTAGGGACTTTGAGAAGGACAGTGACAGTGATAGTGATACAGATGGAATGGCCTTTCTAGGTTCCCAGACTCCCAGAGGCCACTGCTAGGGTCCTAGAAAGATCCCTTTTTTGGGCTCATCACCACTGACCCTGAGATCAGAGGTGACACATCAGCTGTTCGCAGGTGAGGTTGACACCAAATGTGGTAATGTGAGATGGAACAGAATCAAACGTTTAGTTTTAATGGTCCTATTTTCCTTCTAAGGTTACCTGGTTTTTATGGCAGGCAGGATACTGGGCTTCTAATTATAACAGAGATATAGTTTCCTTTTTCCATAAATATATTTAAGTGAAGAAAACTCTTAAGGACACACCCACGGAAGGCCCGAGTCAGAAGGGCGGCTGAAATCTGAGCAAGAGCACTTTAGGACACTCCTAGCTGCGTGTGCGGGCGGGTGGCTGGTGGGCCAAATGCATTTTTTTCCCTTACCCTGTTTTGAAAAGCGATCGGATTGTGTGCATTCCTATAAAAACCCAAAATTTCTGGCTTTTTTGGGAAAAATCTGAAAACTGGGCAAAGCTGGGTGTGGTGGGCTCCTCCTGGGAGGGATTCTTTGGGAGGAAGCAGTGCCCAGCCAGGGCCACAAGCTGTTGCAGTGCCTGGCAGCTGACCTTACAGATTGTGTTGCTCGCCTCCCGTGTGGCCATCTGAGTCTTGTACAGGGGAGGGGGCATGGATGGTGGAGGCCGGGCCGTGGTCGTCCTCCTAGGGTGTGGGGCCCACACTCCGCAGCACCTCTGGGACTCAGACTGTGCCCTGCGAAAGCCCGCAGGCATCAGCACAAGAACCATCAAATCAGAGGCTTAGAGTTCGGTCCTAACAGAGGCGCCGGCGGGCTGAGGTTCCCTCCTGTCCTCTCCCTGGGCTTGTTTCCCCCCGTACACAGCGAGGGGACAAGGGGACGCCCAGGGGCGGCAGGGCTCTGCGCGCGACGTTCTCTGCCATCGGACCCTCCAGGGACGGCAGGGGGCGCTCCCGGCCCACGGGAACGCGCTCCAGCCACAGGACAAAGGCTGGGGGAGCGGCGGGCAGGCAGCCCGGGGCTCTGACCTCCGCCACCAGCTCGGCGGAGCGCAGGTGTGCGCAGCCCAGCTCCGGGACCGCCCGCGCCCGCCCCTGCCGCGCCCCCTCCCCTGGCATCTTCTTTCTCCCTCTCTCCTCTCTCTCTGCTGTTCCTTTGCATCCCCCTCCCCCATTTCTCTGCGTTTCTCAGTATCTGCCGCTCCATCTGTTTTGCACCCTCATCCTCTCTACCCTGGGTCTCTCTGTGTCTTGTTCTATCTCCAAGTCGCTCCGCCTACCTCGTGTCTGTTGTCTTTGACTCAGGCAGGGGTGATCCTGTGTCTTTGTCTTTGCGTCCCAGAGGTCCTGGGAGGTAGTCCTAGCTTTGTGCCCTGGTTGTTCTATCTTCTAGAGAGGTGGCCCAGAGATCTCTTTAGCAAGAGGAGGTGGGAACAGCCTCAGCCTCCTCTTCCCACCGCCTCTGTGGTGGGTATCTCCTGGAAATGCAGCCTCCGAGCAGCCCTCCGGCTGTCTACAGTCTTCATGAAAGCACCGAGGCTTGCTTGGGTTTCCCTCTCCCCCAACCAAGTCCCCAGAGTTGCCCAGTGCCGGGGTGAGAGCAGGGAGCCTGGGCATACCTGGCGCACCCTTCGATGAGTTTTAGCACACACATTTGGGGTTGCCTGTAGCTGAAGGTGAAGCTGACGCTGCATGGCAACGGAAGCCATTCAGGACTCTGGGGTGGGGCCAAGGGACTTGAATCCACCTGTGCTTGGGCCTCAAGGCTCCTTCCTGCCTCCTTTCCCCTCTCTGTCCCCAGTTCTGCACCTGAATAATAAACATATAAGGCTCTGGGACTTTTCCCAGTTCTGGTCATCTAGCTTCTAATGAAGTGGACCTAAATCCCCACACTCCTGGTGACCATCTTTTAAAAGTGGGTGCCTTCTGCTGTTCTCAGGACAATGTGGTGGCATAGGTATCAGCATGCCTGTTTCACAGATGAGGAAGACTGAGACCCAGACAGCCTAAGGAGCTGGTACAAGGACACCAGCTCTGTCTGATTCTCAGTCTGGTCGCTCTCCCTTGAGGAAGGTAAAAGGTTGCCATGCTATTGGCCAGAGGGCTCCAGACCCCAGCCCTCAGAAGAGCCCCTCACTCCTGGTGATCCCAGAAGCCCTGTGTCACTTCCCGCACCTGCAGGGCCCTGCGTGACTTCACAACCTGAGGAGTCTTCCTGGCAGTTGGGATGAAAGACGACGCATGCTATCACCTGGGGTCCCTGAAAAGCAGCTGCTGAGATGAGAATTGCAAGGGATTTATGCCTGTGAAGAATCAAGGAGGGAAGGGCAAGCAGGGGTGGGAGAGCTCAGGCCCTCAGTGCAGGGCTGATCCTTCTGAAAGAAGGGAGAGAAGGAAGGATCGAGGCTTGGCCTGCGGCACAGCTCTGGGAAAGTCTTGCCAGCCCAGCGGTGCCCTGGCTAGAGCAGAAATGGCCAGGTCCTAGTACCACCGTCACACTCAGTTTCTGGCTCATGCATGGTGTCATCCTACTGCCTTCGTGGGTTCTGAAGGCAGAGGCCAGCGGTTGTTGACCCTTGTCGCTTCTCTCTGGACAGGTCCTCCCTAGAAGGGAGAACCAAGCATGGCGTGGAACTCCGTGGCTGGGACACTATTCCAGAAAGACCACAGGATCTGGAGCCAGCCAGACCTGCCACTTCCTAGCTGTGCGATCTCAGGCAAGTCTCCGCAGCCTTGATGGCCTCATCTATAAATGGTCAGATGGTTGTCTTGAGGATCTGAGGCCTGGCAGCTGACGTGTCTGGCAGAAGCTTGGCAGTAGACACATTGAAAAGGTAACTAACTGCTTTTAGCTAGTTTTTCTTCCTCTGAGGCATTGGCGTATCCCCCGTCCTCCTTGTCAGAGGGCTGAGAAGACCCCAGGTACAGCCTTGTACCTTTGTTTCCTTATCTGGACGATGGGAGCACAAATAGTATCTTCTTTACTGGGCTCCTGAGTGGATCAGAATGGGCTGATGTGTGGGGGGCACTCAACACACAGGGACATAACTGTAATCGGTGGTGATCCCTCCCCTTCGTTCCCCTCCTTATGTCTTCTAGCATTTGGTGGCTTATTATGCCCAAGCCCTACCCAGGCCAGTCTCATTTTGTCTCCTGACCATCCTTAGAAATGGGGAGCAATAGTGGACTCATTTTACAGGTGGGAAGACTGAGCACAGAGAAGTCAGGTGACTTCCCCAAGGTTGTCGGCTAGGAGCTGGCAGAACTGGGACTTGAACCTGAGCTGTCAGGCTCAGCACTGTGTGGTCGAGCTAGTATTATTGCTACCAATGCTGTTGTGTGGGCTTCACAGGGATGGGGTGTTCACTAGGATGGGCTTGGCATTCTGGCCAGGGGCACAGCTTGTGTGTGGGCTCAGGGGCAGGGAGCCACAGGCTTCCTCTCTGTAAGATATGGGCAGAGCTTGAGGCTTACCCAGGAGTACTGCTACCCTAGAGAGAGTTTGGGACAGGTGCAGGGGCTCTGAAAGCGAAGGACTTGGGACTTGATCCTGAGAGCAATGAGTAGCCAGACTGGGCTTGCCAGTTTAGTTCAGGAGACAGGAGGTCAGGCTGCTGTGTTGGTCAGCAGGGGTCCAGCAGCAGGGGGTGAGAATGGAACCATGAAACTGCCCCTCCCCCATCTCAACATGGGGTCGCTGCTTCTAAAGGAGGAAGCATCAGGAAGCTGGGGCTGGGAGTTCTGCGGCCTGGCACACAGGGCAGGTGGCCACTTCCTTTCCCCTGGAGAATGCCCTCTGCCCACATTGGGAGAGCCTCGTCCCTGGTGGCTGCCTCCTCCCTGCTGAGTCAGTCCCCATGCCTGGAGAAGCCCAGCTCCAGACACCCGGTTGGAGAGGAGGGAGCAGAAGTTGAGATGTAGCAGTTCCTCTGACTCCTTGGGGCTTCCAGTCCCAGCTTGGTCCACAGCCCCTGCTGTGACTTGGTACATCTCCATCTCCCCTTGGGTCCCTCCATTGTCTGTCTCATCATTAAGATCAATGACATTTCCAGCATCGATTTATGGAGCTTCTGTGTGCCAGGCCCTGTGTTAGATGTTGGGGTGAATAAATCAGAGAGAATTCTGTGGTCTAGTGGGAAAGCCAGAAGATAAACAAGATAGTCAAAGATATAATAGATCCGAAGGTGCTAGCCACTAAGAAAGAAGTCTGAAGCAGGGGAGGGTAGGAAGTGTCAGGGGGTGTGGCATTTCAGAGAGCAGTCAGGGCAGGTTTCACTGAAGAGATGACACTTGAGCAAACACTTAAAGGAGGGAAGGCAGGAGCTGTGTGGGTATCTGAGCCAAAAGCATTCCAGGCAGAGATACCACATGTGCAAAGGTCCTGAGGCAGAAGTGTTCCTGGCATTCCCAGAAATAGCAAGGAGACCACCGTGACTGGAAGAGAATGAGGAAGGGATGAGGACAAGGAGGTGAAGACAAGGAGGCGATGGGGGTCAGGTCACATGGGGCCTTCTAAGTAAGACATAGGAAGACCTTAGCTTTTGCTCAGAATGACGTGAGGGCCCGTAGGGTTTTTCATGACGAATGGTGCTCTGACTTACATTCTAAAAGGATCATTGTGGCTACTGCATTGGCAATTGACCACAGAGGGATTGATGGCAGAACTGGGGATGGCTGTCACGAGGTTGTTTGTAGTAACACAAGCACAAGAGGATGAGGGCTTGGCCCAGGGAGGTAGCAGTGGGGGTGGGCACAAGGAGCCAAATTCTGGATAAAAAGAATTGGTCGAACCATTAAACTCGAAGATTCAGTTCCTCACGGAGCCTCGTTCATCTCTCTTCTTATTTGAGGCTAAAGAAGGTTCTGGTGTGGTTGAACCGAAATTTCCATTCTTACTCCCTCACTCACTTTTCCCTCTTCATCTTAAGCATCTTGTTGATTTAGGTGTTAGTTGTTCACCTCTCGCATTAGAACATCAGCTCTGGGAAGACTTGGCCCTTGTCAAGATTGTTCACCGCTATGTCCCTACAACCTGGACACCACCCTTGTTTGTTGAATGATTGTATCTACCCAGAGCCGAACTCTGCTCATGTAGAGATATGGCATGGCCCCTGACCTCTGGGTGCTCCCAGCTGCATGGAAAACTGGACGTGGTCAGGCCTCGTCATCAGAGCTGGGATGGAGAAGACATAAGGTTTTGCCTGGGAGTGGGAGAGGATGTGGGCAAGACTCTCATCTTTTCGAGCTAGCAGGAAAGAATCCCTCCTTCTGACTTCTGCCAAGTCAGAAGATGCACACGAATGAAGCGGCTGGCTGTGAACCCACGTGGAGCCATGGGTTTGGTACCTACGGGGAGCTCAGGCACTGTCCAGAGCGCCTTCAGATTACACTTGTATAACGGCACTTCTGCAAACATGTAGAACATGTTTGTTCTACAAACATGGCTGAGCACGGCCCTTGAGCTCCTGTTTTGTGCTTGTTGGTCTAAGCCCCTGCTGCCTTTTTGGTGTGGAGAGGGCAGCTCTGGACTGGGACGTGGCAGGCACGCGTTCTCGTATCAGCGCCCCCAGACCGACTCTGTGTGATCAATACTGTGAATCACGTTGGTCAGATGCAGGATCAGAAACACCGAGAGGTTGAGACAGCTCACTGAGTTTGCCCAGCAAAGAAGGAATCTGAACGGATAACTGCCTGAGTTCAGGAATGATGCTCCATGCACTTCCAGTGGCACCCACACATTGCCTTGTGGCTTCCCTCCAAGCAGTCCTTCTTCACCAAAAGGCTGCGGAGGCACATTAGGCCAGGGCTGGAGCCCACGCAAGCCGCCTTTGACGCGCCTGCCCAATCAGGCACTCTCCCCAGCTCTGGCCCATGGACGGCCGTCTTGGTTGCCGGCAAAGGCCCTTGGCACCTGTGTCTCACAGCTCAGCTGCTGCAGATGGCTGCTCAGTGGGTCTGTGCCCACTGTCCTGGTTACCGCGGCACAGATCTCCAGTCTCAGAGGAGGGTCTCTGCGGGCCCCTTGTCCAGCACAAAGACCCCTGGCAGGCAGCACTTGCAAACACAGCAGCCCTGCAGGGCAGGCAGCACCCCAGATGGCCGGAGTGCTGATATGCGGAAGGAATGCACCGCTTTTGTTTCCCCCCCCATCAACCAGCTGCTGCAAGGAGGCCACTGGAGCCTGCAGGCATCAGTCAGTCTTGGATCTGCTGTGGAGGCTTGAGCAACCTTCAGTGAGTCACTTAACCTCTCTGGGCCTCAGTGTCCTCATCTGTGAAATGAGGAAGGAGTCTGGCTACAGGAGCTCCGAGATGAGCCTTTGGCTCTGACATTCTGACGCCATCCTTGCCCTTATGCTGGTTTCATGGGTCCTCTTGTGTGTGTGTATATATATATATATATATTCATTCTTTTTGTTACCACATCAGAGTGAAATTAGCAACGTTTAGCAATTAATGCATTTTCTCCCCAAGACTCAACTCTTAAACAAAATTCTGAGTGTTTGACTTTCATTTTAAATAGGTGGCTGTCAGGAGGAATTACATGGCTCCTAAAGAAACACACAGACGTTATAATTAAAGAGATGCCAATCTTGACAGGTAGTAGGAGAGGAGAGGGGATGGGACAATGAGAATAGAGAAGGGGAGAGGGGAGCTCAGGGCCCAGTGGGATGAGAGGCTAAGCCAGAGAAGTGTCCCTACCAGGGTGGAGGGCTTGGTTTCTGCATCAGCTCCTGGATGCCCAATGCTAATCAAAATGATAACAAGGCCGGGGTTGGGCACCTTAGAGTTTGCAAAGCAATTTCGTGACTCCTTTCAGGATCCCACGACGTTCCTGAAAGGCAGATTTTATTAATCCCATTCGCAGGTGGAAAAATTAAGACCAATGGTGAGAGTCCTTATTTCTCCTAATTTCAGCCACAGAGTGGTACTCTAAACCCCAGACTGGGGGGCACCTGGGTGGCTCAGTGGGTTAAAGCTTCTGCCTTCCGCTCAGGTCAGGATCTCAGGATCCTGGGATCGGCCCCGCATCGGGCTCTCTGCTCGGCAGGGAGCCTGCTTCCCTCTCTCTCTCTCTGCCTGCCTCTCTGCCTACTTGTGATCTCTCTCTGTCAAATAAATAAATAAATAAATAAATAAATAAATAAATAAATAAATAAATAAAATATTTAAACAAACAAACAAACCTAGACTGACAATCTTCTGGACCTGGGTTGAGTCCCGCCTCTTGACGTAGCCTGAGCCCCGCCCCTGGCTCAGCCCGAGAGCCGCCTCTGACCGACGTTGAGCCCCACCCCTGACTGTGACCCAGCCTGAGTCTAGTTAAACTGCCCTCCAAATCCATTCCTCCGTCTAAGGTAGATGGACCGCGAGAGTGTGGAAGACGCAGAGCAAACTCCTCTCCTGCTGGGTGGAGACTCAGCTCAGGGCCACCTGGCCTTAGGGAAGGAGGGCCGTCAGGGGTGGCTGGGAAAACCCGGGCCCACGCGGAATCGCTCCCTAGGGAGCAAGGTGTGTGAACTCTGGAGTAGAAGAGGTGTGTGTTTGGGGGGGGGGTAACCTGAAGAGGAGGGACCACCCTCTTGAGTGGATCTCCCATCCCAGTAAGTCCGGACACGTGGAGCAACGAGTGGGCGTGGCCTCCCCGCAGACCTTATTCTCCATTGGGCACCTCGGGGTGGTTCTGGGCGCACCTGCCTTCTGCCTGGCAGGTCCCTGAGGGTTTGGTTGGTTGAAGAGCAGCCTGAACTGGATTCTCTGTGTGGCTTTGGCATGTTCCTTTCCCTGAGCACCTCACTCCTACCTCCGGGGTCTCGGGACATGTGTGAGATCACCTGGATAAAGGGCCTCTGGCCCAGGAGCCCAGCAAAGGTAAGCTTCCTTCCCTCTACCCTTTGAGTCTTGCTTCTTCCCTCAGGCTGGGCCGCCTTCCCTCCCCTGCCCCCATCGTGGGCTCCCCCTCTGACAGGCACCTCATTAGCAGAATCTCTGTAAATAACGCCAACCAGTTAGAGTTACAACAAGGTAGCTCATTAAAGGCACTCCGCTTGTCTCACTTCCCAATTAGTGTTTCTGCGGGTGCAGCCACCAGGACTGCGTGTGACAGGGTACCCTTGGCATGTAAGGGGCCGGGGCTGCCCTGGATCACCCCCACAGAGCAGTATTGACAGCCCAGGACTTGATAAGGCAGCACCCTCCCCGCTGAGACCCAGGGGCCCTGGGTAGTTAGACTTGAAGGGAACCAGGAGCGGACAGGCACCAGCGCCCACTCCCAGGGAGGACGCAGCTGCTCCAGAAACTGGCAATGGACCCACATCAGGGTTTGTTTGGGCTGGGCAGTCTGTTCCCTCACCCTGACCCTTTTACAGTCCGTTTCCCCTATAGCACTCTTGTTTTCAGATTTCCACTCCAGATTTGCTCCATCAAAAACTTACCTGTCCTGCGTCCTTTTCCTTAGAGTCTTCCTCTTCCCTTCTTTCATGGGCAAACTCAAACTTTCCTGCAGGAGCTTCTGTGGAAAACCTTCTCCTTGGGTGCTGAAGTCATTGGTAACAACAGTGGAAGGGATTTCAGGCTAGAAAGGAAGAAAGCATGCCAGAAGAGGCTGTGGGATGTAGGGGTGATGATATCCCTCAGGCAAGTCTATTGGATTACAGTTTTTAGCAACTTTTTTTTTTTTTTTTTAACATATGAAGAAACAGGCTCAGATAGGTTCATCCACTTGCCCTAGATCACACAGCTGGTAGTCTAGAGCTTGTCTTGGGAGCTGGGGTCTGATGCCTCAAGTGTTGCTTACGTGAGACATCGGGTGAATGGGAGCAAAGGGGTCCTCCATTGCCTCTGCTCCCCGCTAGTAGGCAAGTGCAGCCTACCCCTGCTCCATCTTTTCTCCAGCTAGTTTCACCCCACCTGATCACTCTCCTTCCTTTTTCACTTTGGGTCTGCACTTTGTGTTTCACTTTGGGAAGGAACCTGCTCCCAATTTCTCTCCCTCTTGCCCAATCGATAGCTTAGCTGGGCAAGGCAGAAAATGAAATTTACATTCAATGGTTTCCATGGCAACCACAGCCTGGACCAGCTTCTCCTGCTCTTGGGGCACTGTCTTCTGAGAAGAGCCGAGTATCAAAACCTCAGCTCCCGGATAATGTGGCAAGGGTTTTAAACAGAAACTAGAAAAGGCTTGAGTCCCCTTGACTACCACTTTCTCTGACTGTGTGTGATATGGAGGAAGAGGAGCCCTCCTTTCCCACAATCTGACAGAGGATCAAATCGCTTGTAAAATTGTCTTCGACATCACCAGGCTAACATTTTGAAAGCTATGCTACATGCCAGGCTTTGTGCTAAGTGCTAAAGCATTATCTTCTTTCATCGTTGCTTCAACCCTACAAGGTAGGTACTGTTGTTCTCCCATTTTACAGATGAAGAAATTCAGCTGAGGGAATATTTATAAACTGCTCAATGGCTCAAAGAGGCAGAGCCCCTGGACCCTTGAACCTGTGGTCTTTAGCATTCTTCAATGGAAGAGTGGCTTTGAGAGCTCACATTGGGGAACCCAGAGGTGGACCAAACCACTTTCTGCTGCCCTGTGGTCTATAGAGAGGGCTCTAGCATCAGGGTGGAGAGTGTAGGTCTATACCTAGTAGCCTGGGTTCCCTTGAACATCTTGTTTGTGACTTGGTCTTTAGCCCTGAACTAGGGATTCCTCTTAGGGGTGGCGAATGAGTTAAATAAGTTAAAACCCCATAAAGCTCTTTGGCGAGTGCCGGGCACATGGTCCGTACTCAGTGTTAGGTCTCTGTCAGATTTGCTGCTGGGGGGGCAGACAGACCCCAGGAGTTAGCCACTACCACACAGTGTCAGCGTGTGCTAGAGAGATGGAGAGAAACCCAGGGCTGTTTGGCCCCCAAGGGCATCTGAGGGTCAGAGGGGGCTTCGTGGAGGAGGCATGCTGTGGGGAGGGGAGGCAGCAGATGTTTGAGGCAGGAAGATTGGCAGGGTGGAAGGAAGCTATGTGGTGTACTAGTCAGGAAGTGTGACAATGTGTGGTCACGTGTTATTCCTGTCCCCTCGGCATCTTTTCCTCTCCCATCTATTCCGCCTTTCCTTTTGGAGCCTGCTCTTCTCTCACTCTGCCCCCAGAGTCCGTGTATGGGCACGTGACTCCGTCCCAGCTCGTGAGAGACCTGCCCGTCCCTGGCTATAGGGTTTGGTTGGGAGGCGGGCACGTGGCTCAAGGAGAGCCAGTTACGGTCAAAGCATGTCATACCTGAGATTTTTTGCTAGCACCGTAGAGAATAAGACTCTTTCCCCCAGGGGGTGGCTAAACTGGTAAAATGTGAGTTCGAAGCTGCTGGGGGGCTGTGTTTGCCACCGTGAGGGGAAAGCCTGCTGAAATGGAGCCAACGCAGGAAAGTGTGGCTCAAAAGCTGTACGAGATGGATTCCTGGCAGGGTTCCTTGATCCAGATGTGCCTGAAGTCCCCAAGCTTCCCTCGCACAGGAGTCAATAGAGTTTCTTTTTATTTAAGCTTGTGTGAGATGGCATTCCGTGCTTTGCCGTCACACGGGTCCTCCTTAATAAACGACTAGTGACAAGCAGTGGACTGAGGATGCCAGGTGCCAGGTCACAAAGTCCTAAATGCCATGTTGCAGAACTGAAGCTTGAAGGTGACGGGAGCCTTGACCAGAAGCAGAAGGTTGATATGATCAGTCTGGGCTTTTTTTTTTTTTTTTTTAGGATTATTTATTTATTTGAGCAAGAGGGCTGGGGAGAGGCAGAGGCAGAGAGTCGTAAGCAGACTCCCCAGTGAGCGTGGAGCCCGCCACGGGGCTGGATCTCAGGACTCTGAGATCACAAGCTGAGCGGAAACCAAGAGTCAGAAGCTTAACCGACTGAGCCACCCACCCAGGTGCCCTCATCTGGACTTCCGAAAGATCCTCGGCAGCAGTGTACCAAAGTTTCTCCCAGGCTGGTGTGCTATATCAGGTGAGAGAAGCTGGGCCAGAGAGGATGTGTTTGTTTCTTGTCATTGCAGAAACAAATCACCACAAACCCCGTGGGTCGAAACAACATAAATTTATTATCTCCCAATTCTGGAGGTCAGGGGTTTGAAATGGGTCTCACTGGGCCCAAATCAAGGTGTTGGCATTCCTTCCAGAAGTCTCCAGTAGGGGAGAATCTGTTTCTTTGCCTTTTCCAGCTCCCAGACACGACTTGCCTTGTCTTGGCGTGTGGCCTCTTCCTTCATTTTGAAAGCTCCAGCCTCCACTTCTGTCCTCTCATAACGTTCTCTGACTCCGACCTTCATGCCTCACTGTTTATATAAAGACCTTGGGATGATGCTGGGTGCACCTGGGTGGTCCAGGATATACTCCAACCTTTAGATCCTTAACTTAATCCCGCCCACAGCATCAGCTGATATTCCCAGGTTCTAGAGATTAAGGCACGGACATCCCTGGGGCCATTATCCAGCCAACTGCAGGGGAGGCAGTGGGGATGGAGGGGGAGGCAATGGATTAGAGACATGTCAAGGAGGCCAGGACCCCGTGGGCGTTCGGTTATGGGTGTCGAGGGAGAGCCTACTATTTCCCAGGACACTCACGGTGACACCCGTCTGTGGGTGTCTGAGGTTTCCAACAGTTTCCAGCAGCCTGGACACTGGCACGGGGAAGGCAGGCAGACAGGTGAGTCAAGGGTGACTGGACTTTGCCAGAGAGGGGGTGCAACGGCTAGATGATGGGGCAGGGGCAAGAGAGGGATTGAAACCGTCGATTCTAGAATGTAAGCGGGGAAGAGGGGAGAGTGAAGATGGCACTAACAGGTGAGAAGGTAGAATCAGCAACAGAATGAGCTCTTCTTTGCCGAGCCCTGGCTGTGTGCTGGCCCCTGTGGGGTGCTGAGCCTGTGGGCTCTCTTTTGAGTGGCCCTGCCTCCCGCCCATCACACAGCTACACTCAGAGGTCTGTTGGGAGCCTCAGACTCAACAGGAACCAAACCCAGCTGCAGGCTCTCCCCCACTGCTCCTTCTGCAGGGATCCCCATTCACAAAGGCTTGGGCCGGAAGCTGGGTGTCCTTCTTGGTCTCCGTCTTTCTCTCACATCCCATACCCAAGCCTGATGCCTCCACCTTCAACCTACTGGCAGAGTCCAACCACTTTTGGACCTCTACTCAGGACCAGGTGGCATTGCATCTTGCCTGGATTGTCACAACAGCCTGTTGAGGGGTGTCCTCTCCCCCAGGTCTGTGCCTTATCCATCCTTCCTCTGCACCAAAACTCCACCATGAATCTCACTGCATTTGGAGTGGAAATTGGTCTTGACAGGGGGCCCTAAGGCTCAGCAGACGTGGACCTCTGATATTACTCAGTATGCTCTCCCCATCTCTCCTTCCTGACCCCACCCCAGCCACTATGGCTTCTTTCTTTTCCACAGAAGTACCAGGCTCCCTCCTACCACAGGGCCTTTGCATCTGCCTGCGACCCTCTTCCTCCAGACATCTGCATAACTTGCTTCATGTGCTTTGTAGGCCTTTACTCAAGTGTTAGCCTTTCAGTCAGGCCTTTGCTGACTGTCCTTTATAAACAGACAGCCCTCTCCTGTGTCGCCCCAGCAGAGGGGACCAGCTCCAACATGGCGCCTATCTGCTGAAGCCACACAAGTACAATCATGAACCACAACCTAGAATAATGGCATTATTATTAATAATGGCATCTTCTCTTCCTGGAACAGAGGAGGACAAAGGCCTCTCCCCTGGGAGATTTGTATCGCCTCCCGGTTCCCATGATGCATGGGGCCCCATCGGAGCAGAGGCACAGAATGGAAAAGCCCTCAGCTGTGTTCAAGATGGGGCTCTTTAGAAAGGGGTGCTCCACATCTCACACTGTGGCTAGGAGGCCCTCCGATTTGGGTCTCATGGTTTCCAGGCACCTTCAGTGCCTCTTCCTTTGGCTTTATGTAGGTCACAGTCTGTCTGCATCTAAAACTGGCTTGGTATGTCTATCAGGTGACCCGGTCAGGCTTTGCTGGGTGTGCTTGGCAATTGTCATTGTCACAATCTGCATTTTAATTCTTATGTTTTACTATTTCTCTTCTGTGAGGGCAGAGATTTTGGCCTCTTTTTACAGGGCTTTATGCCCTGTTCCTAGACCTGGGGCTGGTACACCGTAGGCACGCAGTAAGGATTTGTTGAATGAATGAAGAGAAGTCATCATTAGGATGACGTCACTTGGCAGATAAGGAAACTGAGGCACAGAAAGGTCATAGCCGGTCAGGGGCAGAGTTGGGATGTGAGCCCAGCCCCACAGCAT
This sequence comes from Procyon lotor, assembly GCA_028646535.1. Classification (NCBI taxonomy): domain Eukaryota; kingdom Metazoa; phylum Chordata; class Mammalia; order Carnivora; family Procyonidae; genus Procyon; species Procyon lotor. The sequence continues at coordinate 47,756,709 of CM053603.1, forward strand.
GAGTCCTCAGGCTCCCCATTTCACAGCTCCCTGTGGGTGGGACATTTCTGAAAAGGTTGGAGAACAGATGTGGCACAGCACTCAGAAAAAACTGGGATTTGGACCCTGGGTTCGGTGATGTTGACTGTAAGGGTATGGCAAGGAGCTGGTGGCTCAGAGGGAGGCCGGAATGCTAGATCATGGGCTGTCCACATGGCCACTGAGTTGCTGGGTGGAAAGAGAGGTTGAATGGAGGGGAAGTCTACAGGCTGGGGTCAGAGCCTTCAGCAGAAGGGCCTGGAATGGGGGTGGTGGGCAAAGGCCCCCAGGGAGAGGCAGAGAGGAGTGAGATTGTGGCCCCTGATTGGGATGGTGCCAGAGAGCCCATTTTCTTTCTCAGGCCCCTTAAATTAGCTACTTCGAGGCCAGGCAAGTACTGGCGAGGGGGGCAGGGCGCCCTATGTGCAGGGGGCACTGCCTCTCAGCTCCTGCTAACTGATTCCAGGCAAGAACCCCGTCCCAGCATTTCAGACTTGGATTTTTCAAGAAAAATTAGAAGTCCAAATGATTAATGTGAAATCTTCTGTTTTCCGAACATTGACAACAAAATTGATCTTACTCCTAATTTGTTGACTTGCACATCCGTTCACGAGGAACAGTCTCCCCTCCCTCCCTGGCCCGTGTGCCCAGTGTCTGCCTCTTCACCTCCTCCCCAGCCCAGGGCATCTTTGGTCATCAGTTTCTCTGTCTCCTTTCAGAGCATTGCTAGCGTGGGTGAGCAGATACAAATATAAGTCCTACTCCTCTTTTATTACATGAAAGATGGTATACACATGCTGCTCTGTGCTTATTTCACTGAGGAATAGCCCGGAGACCTTGTCCTGCTGTTCCGTGGAGAGCTGCTGCTTTTCTTTCCTCCCAACACCTGCGTAGTATCCAGGTGTGGATTGTGGATTGTGTGGATGGCTGTGTGTTTATGTAACCCAGTGGCTCTCTTCTAGGGGTGAGTTTGCCCTGACAATGTCACCAACAGAGTATGTGTGTACATGTGCACACAACCACGTCCCTGTATGCATGTGTATGTGTGTGTGCACATGTATGTGTATGCATACATATATCTATGTCTCCTTGCACGTGTGCATACGTGTTTGTGTATATGGACACGTGTGTGTGTGTGTATGGGTACACATGTGTGAATACACAGGTGTGGGTGTGAATGTTGTGGGTGTGTATGTGTGTTTGCTTGCATGTGTTGCTATCATCTGGAGGTTAGAAGTCATGGGTGCTGTTCAACATCCTACAAGGCAAGGGTAGCCCCCACAACAAACAATTACCATGCCAAGGTATGGTCAGCAGGATCAAGATGGTAGAGTAAGAAGATCCCAAGCTCACCTCTCACAGACACACCCAAACTTCAGCTACGTATGGAAAAACAAAATGAAGATGAGTAGAACAGATTTTTCATACCTAAGACTCTAAAGGAAAAGTCACATGGAAGCAGGTGGGAGGGGCAGAGACGTGGTCTACTCAGGACCCACACCCCCAGTGTGGTGCCCACAAGCAGGAAGGATATCACAACTGTAGAGGCTCTCCCTGAGGAACAAGGTGTCCAAGCCCAAGATCAGTCTCCCCAGTCCAGGGGAGCTACACTGGAAAGATGAGCCCCCATAATATGTGGCTTGGAAAACCAGTTGAACTTATATCTAGGAGAGCTGGGGGGTGGTAGGAAAGTGAGACCCCACTCTTAAGGGATCTCACACTCTCACTCACTCCAAGACCCAGCAAAATGGTAGCTTGGATGGAAAAGCACCTGGGTTACATGGGAAGGAGATTCATGGACTGATTTTAGGGTGTGTGCATGAGGGGTGGAGATCTTTTGGAATGCTCACCAGGGGTGCAAGAACTGGTGGGTATAGGCTTTTTCAATCTCCTACCTAGCTGGCCCGGCACCATCTCTGACACTCTCCATCTACCATGCCATCACCACTTGGTTCACTGTGATATTCCGGTGTGGACTTGCCTTGCCCAAGTAGCCCCCCACCCTACCACACCCTGCAGGTGGCCTCAAGTAGTTCCCACCCTGCAGGGCCAGCTGTACACACTAAAGTCCCTGCAGAGGTCATGGCTGGGCTTCTCATCCAGATGAGCCAGGGACTGCCCTGCACACCCCAAGTCCACACCAACTGTGGCCCACTTACAACAGGAGGTTGCATGCAGCCTACACAGGGGGTACCCTCGAGACATCTGGCTCAGGTGACCATGGGGGTTGCACTGCTGAGCCCTACAAGACCTCTTCTACACAGACACCCCTTTAAGACCAGAAGATGTAACTGATATACCTAATCTATAGAAACAAACACAGAGAGTTAGGCAAAATGAGGAGACAGAGGAATATATTCCAAATGAAAGAACAAGACAAAATCTCAGAAAAAAAACTAAATGAAATGGAGATAAACAATGTACCTGAAAAAGAGTTTAAAGTGATGGTCATAAAGATACTCACCAGACTCAGAACCCAGTGAAAATTTCAGCAAAGAAATAGAAAATGTAAAAAAGAACCAGAGCTAAAGAACTCAATAACTGAAAAAAATACACTAGAGGGAATAAATAGCAGATTAGATGATGCAGAAGAATGAATTAGTGATCTGGAGGACAGTGTAGAGAAAATCACATAATTGGAACTACAAAAAGAAAAAAGAATTTAAAAAATGAGGCTAGTTTGAGGAACCTCTGGGTCATATCAAGTGTACTCACATTTGCATTCATTATAGGGGTTCCAGAAGGAGAAAGAAAAAGGAGCAAAAAGCCTATTTGAAGAAATAATGGCTGAAAACTTCCCTCTTCCCTGGCGAAAAAAAGAGACACCCAAGTTGAGGAAGCAAGGAGAGTCCCAAATAAGATGTACCCAAAGAGACCCTCTAAGACGCATTATAATAAAAATGTCAACTATTTCAAATGACATGGATGGACCTAGAAAGTTATACTAAGTGAAATAAGCCCGACAGAGAAAAACAAATACTGTGTGATTTCCCCTACATGTGGAACTAAAAAAAAAACAAACAAAACAAAACACACACACACACAAACGGATGAACAAACAAAACCAAACGGGAACAGATCTGTAGATACAGAGAACAATCTCGTGGTCACTAGAGGGGAGGAGTGTGAGGATGGGCAAAACAGGGGAAGAGGATTCAAAGGTAAACACTTCCAGTTATAAAAGAAGTAAGTCACAGGATGTAATGTACAGCATAGAGAATATGGTGGGTAATATTGCAACAACTTTGTATGGTGACAGGTGCTAGCTAGATTTATACTGGTGACCACTTCGTAATGTATAGAGACATTGGATCACTATGTTGTACACCTGAAACTAGTATAATATTGTATGTCGACAACACTTCAATAAAAAAAATTTTCTTGCTGTAAGTGTTAATAGTGTTGATGTTTAAAAATGTGATTTGACCTATCTGGGGTTGCCATATTTAGCAAATGATATTATAGGACATACTGTCTGCATACGTATACCAAAAAGTGATTTATTGTTTATCTGAAATTCAAATGTAAAGGAGAATCCTGCGTTTTACTTGGTAACCTTGAACCTATCCCTCACTGATGAAGACGCTGGCCATTTATTGTCCTTCACTATTACAAATAGTGTAATATCTTACTTTGTTCATGGGCCATATATAATCTCTAGGATAAATTCTTTAAAGTGGAACCATTATATCAAAGATCAAAGGTTTTATTTTGTGACTTTTCAATTTTTGCCCAATTTCTTCTCATTTGGATTGTATGAATTTACACTATCACCAGCAACATATGAGAGTACCTGTTTCCTCACAGCTTTGCAAACAGAGCATATTATTAAACTTCCGGATTTTTGACATTTTGAAGGGTGCGAAATAGGAATACTTTCAAAACATTATGAGCGAGTTCAGGTGGAAATTACAAATAAGAAAAATTAGTTAGGTTCAGCCCATGGGAAACCAATTTACTGTGTCCAGTGTATGCCTTTTATGCCCAACCTTTACTATAGCTATGCGAAGTGAAACTTCCAGCCCAGAGAGGTGAATTAACCTGCCCAAGGTCACACAGCTGCTGAGTGGTAGAACCAGTCTATGAACTTCTAGCCACGCTCACGGTACCTTTGAACTAAAGTGGTCTAGGATGGGCAGGGCAAGCCCACCCTCTCCTCCCAAGCCTCACCTGAAACTCTCTCTTGTCCCATTATTGATCACTGTCTAGCTGGGCCACTTGTCTAATGCACATGGCATTAGCAGCAACTCTGGGCCAAGAGGGAGTGCAGAGGACTTGTTGAAGCGTGGACGGTCATGTTTGACTCAGCTAATTGGTTAAATAGATTCTTCTACACGTGCAGCTTTGAGTTTTCTGTTTCGATAAGGCATAATATTAATTTTAATTAAGTCTCTGAAGGCTTGGTCAGATATTTCCATTTTATGAGCACGTCCCTCGATCATGGAGTTTTATTCCCCTGAAGAGCTGCCCTCCCCCAGGACTCTGCCTCGGCTTCCCCTCTGAGGATGGGGAAAGAGGTCAGAGGAGAAGGAGGTATCCAGAGAGAAGTGGGAGGAAATATACACGAATCAAGGACCCACAATGCACTGGGCGCTGTGCTTGGGACTCTCCCCATTTTATTTAACTTAAAAACACAAAATGGAGATTTAAATCCCTGTAAAAACTGTATCAAAAAGTGAAGGGGTTTGTTCAGGGTTCATAACTGCCAAGCGTGGGGTCAGGATCTGTCTGACCTCCAAGGTCATGACGGTGACATCTGCAGTTTGGGGCCACCTAGCACCCACTCTTGTCTTCTGCTGATGGCGCTGATTTTCCTTTGGGGAACCACCCCTCTCCACTCAGTGCAATTCTGGTTGAGCTGATCCAGCTCTGACCCTCCTTGGCCAGGTGACCTGTGCCTGCCCTTAAGTTTAATCTTAAGACTCTGGTTCCAAGAGTTGGGGAAAAAAAATCACTCTCTTCCTAGTCAAGTCTGGAACTGGCAGAGACCACCAGATGGAGAGTGAAGCCAACACTGGGGAAGAGAGAGCCAAGAGATGGAGAAAGGGTGGGGAGAAGGGAGGAAATGAAATGCACAGTGTAGTATCCCGGAGCCCTGAGATTCAGCCATGCCTGAAGGAGGCTACCCTTGACATTTTGAGTTATTCATACCTGTAAATTATTACACTGTTTCTCTTGCCCCTCATCCCCCCAGCCTCCTCCCCTCCTCTTTTCTTCCTTCTCCTTCCCCTCCTCTCCTTTCTGTATAAGCCATTTTGTGGAGCTTAAACACATTTGTTTCAACTTTAACTCCAGCTACTATGAGATGGGACACGATTAAGAAGAACCTTCCAGTCAGCTCTCTCCGATCCAGCTTCCTGCCATACCGGGGCCCCTGGCTCTGACCTGTGTTTCTGAAATGGCCCAGTCCCTCTTCTGTCTGGTCTGACCAGTGTTTTCACTGTTGGCTTCTCACCGGTGTGTGTGTGTGCTCGGGCAATGGAGGGTTCTGGCACATCCCTCTGGCCTCCTTTTTGTGCAGCCTGTTAGCTCATGTTCCGGGCCCTTGGTAGCTAATTCTCCCAACTGCCTTGGGGCCCCGAGCTCCTCCTGCCACGTGGCTGGGAGTCACCGCATCCTGGAGCTTTGGCACTTAGCCCAGACCCAAGGTTGAGGGAGGTGGTTCAGCTGCCCAGAGACCCCAACAGTGAGAAGAAATGGGATACTCATACATGGGCGTGTGAACACACTGCACACTCACATGCACATGTCCCCTACACATCCGCGTGTGCATGTCCCTGAAGGGAGGAGTCTGGAGGGCACACTCAGAAAATGGTGGTGATTGATCGCTCTGGGCGGTGTGACTTTTGTTAGCAGAGTATTTCCAAAATTACTTGAGTTTTCTAAAATGATTATGCATTATCTTTGCAAATGGAAGAAAATATATATTCATCATTTCATTGTTTAAGAATTAATTGCAAATGTAATACATGTGAACAATTGCAAAAAAAAAAAAAGATAAAAAGTTTCAAGCAGAATATAATCGATACTCTCCAGAGCAAATAGAATGCTCATTTTATTCCAGCTTTTCCAAAATGAGATTTAATCAATTCTTGTAATTTTTACCAATCCAATGGGCAAAGCCTAGAATCCAGTTTTTTGGATTTAATTTGTAGTTTTCTGATTAGCGAGACTGAGCATCTTTTCATATGTTTATGGAGTGTTTGTTTTTCCTCTGTGTGTGAATTTCCTGTTTATATTCTTCACCATTGTTTCTTCTGGGCTGTTTGTGTTTTGCTTATTATGTTAGGAGCTCTTTATCTTTTGTGGATATTAGTGTTTTTCCTGTAATAAATGTTGTAAGTGTTGTCTCCCAGCCTGACATTTGTGTTTGAAATCTGTTTATGGTGTCTTTTCCTACATCGTATGTTCTCGAAAGGGCTTCCTTTACAGTCCTCTGTCTTTGGTTTTGCTTAGAAAGGCTTTTCCTGTCCCAAGTTCAGACAATTTGGGCCACGATTTTTCCTCAGGCTTTGATAGATTCTTTATGTCCAGAATTTTGATCTATCTGACATTTATTGTTGTGTGTGCTGTGAGGTAGAATGCCAATTTATGGTGTTCAAGATTCTCATTTATTCAGCAAACTGTTTCTGAAATTCCTGTGCTGTTTTGTTGCTGCTGTTATTACTAGTATTATTAATTTAGGGACCATTCTGTGCCTTCCACGTGAGATTGGGAAACCGGTTTGTAATGTCTTTGGAAAAATTCTGTTGGGTTTTTGATTGCTGTTACATTGAATTAATTTATTAAGGACTGACTGTAGTTATTGGACTCCAGGCAGGGGTAAGACATTGAGTTATTTATTAACCCCTCATCTCACCATCTACTATCATTCTTCCATGCAATGTCTTTTTCTTATTTTATAGTAATTATTTTTCCCTTTCTTCCCTGATTCCGTCTCCTATGTAGGCACCTACTAATTTGTTTGCTTGGTGTCTTTGGGTAGTTCTTCATCTTTGTAAAACATTCAGTATTGTTTTGTGTCAAAATACTATACATTTTTTCCCCAATCATCATGATGTTTTAAAATATATCCACGTGGCTGGCTGTCTGTGTATCAAATCCGTGGCTTCTAGCAGGTGCATAGTATTTCTTTGGCAGCAGAGAACAGTTTTCTTTTTCTGCAAGATTTTATTTATTTAAGAGAGAGCTGGCGTGCACAATCAGAGGAAGGCCAGGCTCGATCCCAGGACCCTGGAATCGTAAGCGGAGCCCAAGGCAGAGGCTTAACCAACTGAGCCACCCAGGCGCCCCTAGCACAGTTTTCTTAAGCAGTTTCCTAGCAGTGGATACCGAGGATGCCTCCAGCACTCTAATTCCATAAGCGATACTCAGATGAACTGCCTGGTACGCATTCTCCCGTTGGGTATCGGCTCACGTTCCTCAAGGGCCTGTAACCAGGAATGGCTTTACTGACTATATCACTTAATTTTCAGTAAACGCTGTCTGATTGCTCTTCAGAATGGCTGCACCCGTTTTTACTCCCACCCAATGCATGAGTCTTCCTGATTCCCTGAATCTTTGCCAATGCAGGATATTTTCTGACTTCCTAATTTTTGCCTCTGTGATGGGGTAATTGTTTGAACATGCATTCTCTGATTACGAGTGAAGTTAAGCGCCTCTTCGTGCACTTAAGAACTATTTGGGTTTCCCCTGCTAGGAGCTGCCTCATCATATCCCTTATCCTTTTGCTGTCTGGTTGATTATCTTGTTGTTAGTTTGCAGGAGTTCCTTGCATATTCCTGGGTTTTAGATATTCCTCAATCTATCCCTTGGCTGTATCTTTGCCTATGTGTCCTTATGGAACAAAAATGCTTCATTTTGATACAGTCGAATGCATCTGTTTTCTACTTTATGATTTATGCTTTTATGTCTTGTTGAAGAAGTCTTCCTTCATCCTTAGGTCACAAATATATTCTCTTACACTGCTTTTTCTATTAGCTTGATAGTTTTAGCATTCATGTTCCGGTTCATAGTAAACGGTCAATATATACTTCGAATATCAGGTTCCCTTTAGTATACAGCCAAAGGTGGAGATTTGATTTTATTTTGCCCCATGTGACGAGCCCATTTCCCCCACTACTGTCTAGTAGTGCTTGGGCGAAGGTGAACAAAGTGCTCACACAGGCACCCATGACTGATTTCTCATCTTAAAGAGAATATATCTACCATGCCTGTATCCAAAGGCTGGGGGTCTGGGTGTATACAGCCTTCACCAGACTGAGGGAGTTCCTGTGTATGACCAGACTTCTTGGAGTTCTTATCAGGCATAAATAGGTATTGAACATCAATAAATGCCATTTCTGTGTCTATTGAGATAATTGTGTGATTTTCCCCTTAGACCATAAATGGTTTCATTGATAAATATTCTAATTTTATTCTATTTTATTTTATTTTGTGTTTTAAAAACATTCGTCTATTTATTTTAGAGAGAGAGAGTGGGAGGAGGGGCAGGGTGGTCTTAAGCAGACTCAGGTGAGCTGAGCGCCTTACGGAGCTTGACCTCACAGTCCTGAGATAAGGGCCCTGAGATCACGACCCTAGCTGAAACCAAGAATTGGACGCTTAATGGACTGCACAATCAAGCGCTTTTAGGTATTCTAATTTTAAACTATCCTGTCTTTCCTCGTATAAAGCCCACTTGATACTTGACTTCTTAAAAAAGAACAGTTCAGGGGCACCTGGGTGGCTCAGTCAGTTGCTTAAGCAACTGTCTCCTGAGTTCGGCTCAGGTCATGATCTCAGGGTCATGGGACTGAGCCCTGCACCCAGTGGGGAATCTGGTTGAGATTCTCTCTCCCTCTCTCTCTCTCTCTGCCCCTCCCCCCGCTGCATGTGCCTTCTCTAAAATAAATAAATCTTTAAAAAAATAAAAAGTAAAACATAAAAGAGAATCTTTCCTTTTTTAAGTTTTTTTTTTTTTTTTTTTTTTTTTAAGATTCTACCTATTTATTTGTTTGACAGAGAGAGATCACAAGCAGGCAGAGAGGCAGGCAGAGAGAGGGGGAAGCAGGCTCCCCGCTGAGCAGAGAGCCCGATGCGGGGCTCCATCCCAGGACCCTGAGATCACGACCCGAGCTGAAGGCAGAGGCTTTAACCCACTGAGCCCCCCAGGCGCCCCAAGAGAATCGTTCCTTGAAGTGTAACTTGCGTGCAGAAGAGAGACCAAATAAATGAGCACAATCCCGAGAGCAGAAGCAGAGCAACGACGGTCTGCCCCTCCTGGTCCCCATCCGGCACGGGCAACTGCATCCTGCTTTCTAACACCACTGATCAGCGTAGTCTGCTTTAAAATTTTATATACATAGAATCGTAGGATGGATTACATTTGAAAATACCCTGTTGGGTTGGATTAGCAGATGTCAGATTTAGAATCTCTGCAGCTATATTCGTAAGTGGCACGGCTCTGTGATTTTCCTTCCTTGTCCTGTCCTCCCCCAGTTTTGGAGCCAATACCATTCTTCGTAAAAAGACTTGGGGAGTTTTCTCTCTCTCCTCAGTTTCTGGAACAACTTGCTTCTTACTGAGATCTGTTCCTTGAAAGTTTGGTTGAACTCACTTGTTCAAAATGAGTTTGGCCCTGAGGTTTTTGGGAAAGTGGGTATTTGAGACTAGTTGGGCTTCTGTAATGGTTATTGATCTATTTAAGCCTTCTATTTCTTCTTGCTCCGATTTTGGCGTTTTATGCTTTGCCAGACATTTATCTGTTCTGTCCAGGTTCTCAGATATGTTAGATATACGGTTGTTCGTAATATTCATTTGCTTGGAACATTTTTTCTCACGTCTGTAATTACTTTCTTGTTGTTGTTGTGTATTTTATTTCTTTGCAATTTTCTCCCCTTCTCAGTTATGTGGCGAATTTTAAAAGGTTCTCCCTTCGTTCCTGATTTCACTTGATCACATTATGGTTAGAGAATGGATTCATATGATATCGATTTCTTTTTTAATTTGGAGAGGCTTCATTTGTGCTTTACTACATGGTTGATTTTTGTGACTGTTCCATATGCCCTCAAAAATAACACATTTTCCCTTTGTTGGAATATCTCTGCTTCTGTTTGTTGTTTGGCTCATCTGTTTGTTCTTGTGAGAGATGTGTTAGAATCATCGACCACAGTTTTGGTGTAATCTGTTTTCTCCACGGTTCTTTCAGTTGTTATAGATGTTGAGGCTGTATTTTAGGGGAACACATGCCTACTATTATCATTACAGAGTCCAATCCATTGTCCTTTTTAACAAAATCAAATGTCTCTTTTTGTCCCTATAAAGTTTTGGACCTGAATCCTGTTGTTTTCTCCTTCTGAGGCTAACCTTTCTGTGCTGGTTCTCTTTTCTTCCTTATTTTCCTGTTTCCCTTCTCCCCCATTCCTTTTATTTTCATCTCTTTAAGTGTGTTTCTGCCAGAATCACATTACTAGATTCTTTTTAAAAAATTCCTCTAAGACTTCCTGCCTTCTGTTTGGTGCAGTTATCCGACTTATACTGAGTTTAATCCTCGTTCTATCAGGATCTATTTCTCCCGGACCCTTTTTTGTTTCCTATTTATCATACTTTCTTTATTTTTACAAATTTTGCCACATTTCAACAAGCAGATCTTATCTTCCATGGCTGGTGTGAAAGTTGGGCATTCCATTTTAATCTTTTAGAGCTTACCCCTGACACATTCAGACTCTGACTTAGGAACGTTTTATTCATTGCATATTATTCCAAATAGCTTCACCTTCTGAAGGGAACTAGGAACTCCAGAGGGGAAAAGGCAGCGTCCTGGGAGCCCAAAGACTTGGGAGATAAGCAAAGGTAAGCAAAGATCCTTCCTTCTTCGCTGTGCCTGCCTGCTGTTACTTTTCTTGGTTCATAGGATAGGGCAGGGATGGTAGTCTGGGCCAGGTCACGAGAAAACGTCAAGCCTCCCCTGCATCCTTTGGAATTCTAGTGCTTTGTCCCTTTGGGCCCTCACCGTTCTGAAGGGAGAAGCCAAGCCCCACGGAGAGGCACCTGCCGCACTGGACCAGCCTCCCAGCTGACCTTGCAGCCCATAGTCAGCGTGGCTGCTGGCGTGTAAGAAGTCACTTTGGGTATCCGGCCCAGTCTTCCGTGGCCCCAGCTGCCGTCTGTGTGTATTTGCATGAGAACCCTGGTGACAGCTGCCCAGTGGAGCCCAGTGAGCCCACAGAACCTTGGGAACGAAGAGTAAACGGTTACACAGCATGAAGTAACCCAGAATAATTGCAACTAAGGGTGCCGGAGTGGCTCAGTGGGTTAAAACCTCTGCCTTCAGCTCAGGTCATGATCTCAGGGTCCTGGGATCGAGCCCCGCATTGGGCTCTCTGCTCAGCGGGGAGCCTGCTTCCCCCTCTCTCTCTGCCTGCCTCTCTGCCTACTTTGATCTCTGTCAAATAAATAAATAAATAAAATCTTAAAAAAAACCATCAACCATTTAAACCTAACTTGTGTCCCTTCTATTATAAGGACCTCGTCCTGAAGTGTGAAGAGGGAGGGGCAGGGGAATGTGTGGGACGGACCCCTCCTTTTGTCATGGCGCCCACACCTCAGCCAGGAGGGAGACCAGCTTCAGTGATGTCTCCCTGCATGGTGATGCTGGTCTTTCTTTCCTCAGAGAGGTGATGAGATTTCAAAGGTCCCCGGAGACAGAGAGAGAAGAGAATCAGTACAAAAGCATTTCTTGTCCTCAGCCACTGCCACAATACCTGTCTTTTCCACTCCAGAGAGTCAGCCTTCCCCTTCCCTACAAGCACACACTCACACACACACACGCAGACCGTCACACACACAGTCCCACACTGTCTCACACGCACACACACAGACTCACATATACGACACACTCACATGCACAGACTATCACAACCACTCACACACACCACACACTCACACACGCACAGACTGTCACACACTCACACAGTCACACAATCATTCACACACACACTCACACACTAACATACACAGTCACACAATCATTCACACACACAAATTGTCCCACGTCAAGCACAAAGACATAACCCACACACTCACACAGGCACAGACTCCCACACACGATCACACATACCACACACTCACACACACAGACTGTCTCTCACACCCACAGTCATTCAGGCACACAACCTTTCACATGCACACACAGACTCACACACACTCTCACACTCCACACACTCACTCACACACTCCCCCCCCCCACACACCGGCACTCAAACGCCTTCTGTCTCACAGTTTCCCGTTAGCTTCTTGGATCCGTCACCCTCCCTCCTCTGCGGCATCACCAGGGTTGGGTGTCAGGCAGGGAGCCAGCAATCTGTGCTGAGTATCTTGTTTGCACTGAATTTATAGACTCCTTGGGTGGGAGGGGGAGAATTGATCTCTTTGTGTCCAAGAACCTGGTATGTTTTTCTCAAGTTTTCCTTTACGTAAAGTTTGATTATTTCTTTCGTATAGATTATGTTATATTTATGCCCAATGATTTTCTGGTTTTTGTTTCTTTTGGGAATGGGGGCATGATTTTTCCCCAGATATTTTCTAATTGGTCATGGCTATTGAGTCTGACCACTTGCTTTACTCTTTTGTCCATTTTGATGGTTTTTCTAGATGGGCAACTATATCATTTGCAGATAATGACAGTTTAATTTCTTTTTTTCTTCCAGAGACCCCTTTCTCTTGTCCTTATTGCAGAACCTTAGGACCCAGACTCCAGAATTCCAGAATGCTAGTTTTGCTGGCTCATTTCCCCTCCCCCCCTCGCTAGCCCAAACCCTAGGGGGTCAAGCCTTGATATGCCATCTTGTGTGTTGTACTCCTTGGGATCTTTGCATAGTTGGACGGAAGTGGGCATCCTTGCTTTGTTCTGGACCCTGACAAGAATGCTTCTCAAGACGCAATGTAGAGGGGGTGCCTGGGTGGCTCAGCTGTTGAGCAGCTGCCTTCAGCTCAGGTCATGAACCCCGGGGTCCCGGGATCGAGCCCCACATCAGGCTCCCTGCTCAGTGGGGAGCCTGCTTCTCTCTCTCCCACTCCCCCTGCTTGTGCTCCCTCTCTCGCTGTGTCTCTCTCTGTCAAATAAATAAATAAAAATCTTAAAAAAAAAAAAAAGACCCACTTTAGGTATCAGGTTTGCTCAAAGTTTCTAATACACAGTCTTCATTAAATCAGGGAATTTCCCTTCTGTATCTAGCTTGCTAATGGTTTGATAAGTCAGAAATGAATGTCAAATGTTATCAAGTGCTTCTTTGGGGATATCCGTGTAACTGGTTGCATAAGTTTCTGTTTTCTTCTGTTAATATGGTGGATAATATTACATTCATGTTGTTGGGCTATCCCTCAGCCCTGGATTGATCACGACCTGCTCATCTTTTGATCATGTTATGGCTGTAATCCATTAATATTTTATTTAGGCTTTTGGAGAATTTTTAATGTGTGAAATGGGCTTACATATTTCTACTTTTAAACTATCCTTGCCTAGTTCTCTTCGGAAATAGGTGGGCCATTTTCCATCTTCCTCCACCTTCTCAAAAACTACGGATACAATTGGAAAAAATTTAAAACTTCCTTTCATAAACAACACTTGGGTCAAAAGGTAAATCAAAAGTGCAAGAAAAGTTGCTTAAAGGTGAACAGCAAAGAGAGCACGACATCAAAATTTGTGGGCTGTTGTTGAATTAAAGCAAACACTTATTTGAACACAAAAGTATATTTATTTGGAAACAAAAATGTCTGGAAGTAACGAAGTGTTAGTTCAGAATTCTCCAAGACACATTTTAAAGGAGAAGTAATTTTTTAAACTCTAGGGATGAGTATATGAATACATATGTAAATGTAAAAACCAGACTGAAAAATACCCCCCAAACTATCCACAGAGATTAGCTCAAGGAGGAAAATGAAGTTGGAGAAGAATGACAATGATTATAAAATGGTACCTATTTTCATGTTTGATTCTATAAATATCTGTATTGTCTGGCTTTTTTACAGACGGAATATATTTTCATATTGTCTTTGCTTTTTAAAAATAAATTTAAAAAAATTAAACTGATCGTGCCAGCCACTTTGTCTAACCACAGTTCAGATAAAATGAACTGAACAAGAGGCCAGCATCCCCAAATCTATCTGCTTGGAAATTTAAAAACGAGTCTAAGTAACATGAATTAAATAATAAATCAAAACTGAATTACAAACTATTTTAATAAAGGCGCTACATATAAAAACCCACAGGATACTGCCCCAGACCTCCGTACTTAGAGGAAAATAAATAGCTTAAATGTAGCCATTAGAAGAAAGATTGAAAAGACAAGGGAACTAAGTGTTTACCTCAATACGTTAGGAAATGAACATCAAAATAAATCTGAAGAAAGCAGGCAGAAGAAATTAATGAAGAGCAGGAGCAGAAATTAATGAAATAGAATAAAACAACACTAGACTTGAGCTATAAAAATGAAAAATAATTCTCTGAAAAAATTGAGAAACTAGACAATTCTAGCAAGCCTGATCAAGAAAACACATCAGTAACCATAAAAATGAAGAAGGGGGTGTGACAGGTACACAGCTATATGAAATTATAGGAAAATGCAAATTTCATGCCAATTCATTTGACAATCTAGAATAAAATGATAAAATGCAGTTTTTAGGGAAAAAACACACACACACATATATATATATATATACCAAGTCACCGATGTTGCAACCCGGCTGACCTGACCTCTTCCCCAATTCCCTCTGAGCTGCCTCTCTCCACTCCAGAAACTACATTTCCCATGTGCCATTGTAGCTGGAGTTGAGCATGTGACGTGGACCCAGACAAGCCCATACACCAAAGCAGGACTCCAGAGATGAAAGTGAGAGCCATTGGTGGAGTGGGTACGGTGTGGGCGATGGGGGCGCTGCTTGTGCAAAGACCAGCTCCTGTGGCAAAGGCACTGGGTTCCACTGGACAGCTGTGGCAGAGGTAGTGCCCAGCGGCGGGTGGGGTTTCTGCTAGGACAGTCTCTTGGAGGTTGTGAGAATTTTTTTTTAAGATTTTATTTATTTATCTGACAGAGAGGGACAGAAAGAGAGAGAGAATGCACAAGCAGGGGGAGAGGGAGGCAGAGGGAGAGGGAGAAGCAGGCAGTCTGATTTGGGGCTTGATCCCAGGACCCTGGGATCATGACCTGAGTTGAAGCCAGAGGCTTAATCCACAGCCACTCAGGTGCCCCTCTTCTCATTCTTGTCCACGTTCTCACCCTTCCGAAAATGCAGAAAACTGTCCAATACAGGTTGTATATAAGTTTTATATAGTATATAAGTTTTCTTAGTATATAAGTTTTCTGCCTTACTTAGCCAGTTGTGGTCTAAAACCAGGCACTTAGACAGATACACCAAAATTGATTCAAGAAGAAGAAAGGAAAAAAAAAAAGATCTAGTAAAAAAAAAAGAAGTTAAATCATAGCTTAATGCAAACAAGAAGGAGAGGGAGGGGGCAGAGGGGAGGAGGGGGAGGAGGGAAAAGAGGGGGAGGAGGGAGTAAAAAGGAGGCATTAGATCTGGACAGTTTGATGAGAAAGTTCTACAGACCTTTCAAGGAGGATAGCTTCTATGGTGGAAATCCATAGGGAGTATGAACTTTTATATGGTGTTAATGAATTCAAGTTTACAAATGCCTTGCATGCCAACACAATGTGGATTGAACAAAACCGACTTCCAGACTGGAATTTCCTTGTGTGGGCCTCTAGTTTGTCCCTCTAGTGTGGTCCAGACTTTCATGGTAAAAGTGGAAAAAATGGGGCCCAGATGATGGGGGATGGTTCAGGAGCACCCTGCCCTCACTGAGCATCCACTCTGCACACCTGTGCTGTTCCAGGGATGAAGATTATGTAAGGGAGCAAAGCAGACAGATCCTTGTCATCACAGAAATCTGGGGACATTCTCTCAGCGGAGGGAACAGCCAGTGCAAAGGCCCTGAGGCAAGAGTGTTCCTGTCAAATTCAGGGAACAGCCAGAAGACCAGGGTGCTGCAGTGAAGGCCCAGGGGGAAGTAGGGGGAGATGAGTCAGGGCGGAATGAGGTCAGACCTGAGCGAGCACGGGAAGCCACCCAAGGGGTCTGGCTGTTTCTTCGCGGCACCATTGTCCAGATGAGGGGCTGGGGCCAGGGTGGTAAGTTATAGTGGTCTGTGTTGGGGATCTCACCCCAGATATCTAAGGGTGGGGCTCCCAGCATCTGTAAATGGTTCCACGTGGGGCTGAGAGAAAGAGATGTCAAGGGTGGTGCCCAAGAGATGTCTGGCAACTCCGGTGCCTGAGCTTGGAAGCCCAGGCCCCCACACTGTGCTGTGGGGAAGGGTTTCCCTGGGCCAGGACGGGCTGTGTGGAGGGCTGCTGTGCACAGCCCTCCGGGCGGCCGGAGGGGCAGAAGGGGACAGCGCATGGGGGAGGGGGAGGTGATGAGTGGGGTGGCGGAACCGGGACCGTTCCTGGCCTCGATCATGCTTCTAACTGCATTTCTAAGCACATCATTTTTTTTTTTTTAATTCGTGTGCTCGGAAGTGCAATTTTGCTGCTATTGAAATACAATGTGCCTTCTCTTTCCTCGGTCTCTCTGCTTTAATTGTATACCCCTGGCTCTGCGCCTCTGTGCTGGCCAGCTTGGAGATTCATAATTTCAGCCTGACACCATAGTAACCACTTAGTTTGATTCAAGATTCCAGTGTCATCCCTGGCTGCGCTTGAATAGGACGGGGGGAAGTGGGAGAAGGGGGGCGCATCTGAAGACGACTCCTTACAGCAACAGCAATTATTCCTTCGTTTCCAAGGAAAACGTAAACAGAAGGTCAGCTTTGGCCAGGGTCTTCATTTCCCTCCCTTTGTGGCGACAGGTTGATTTGGGGAAACTGGGTCTGTTTGTTATTTCTCCCCCTGGTCTCCCCTCCCCCCATCCCTCCTGTGACAGAGGCGGCAGTGGCAGCTGCGATGACAGAGATGGGGCAGGGCACTGCGGGGGTAATGCGGGTCGTAGCAGCTGCAGAAGCAGCCAGAGCTGGCCTGGTGTTCTGCACAGCCCCACGTGCACTGTCCCCGCCCTAGCCGCGCCACCAGAGCAGGGACCCATGCGTGCTGATACTCAGGGAGTGGTCTGGAGTGGGCCTTGCCTCTCCACCTGCTCAGCAAAGGTCTGGAGATGCCACCTGTGTGCCCCAGGACCCAGGCCCTGAGTTTGCAAGTCCCGTGCAGGTGAGATTCCGAAGTCCGCTCCCCAGCAGCTGGGGCATGAGCCCCGCTGGTTGCAATATTCTTGCCCCTGCTGTCCGTCCAGGCTCTGACCCCCTTGGCTGGACCGTGCTCTCTGGAGCCTGCATTGGACCCCATCTGTTCTGTGAGCCCCTCCAAACCTTGCCACCACCCAGGCTCCCCGTGGCTCTGATGCTTGCAGCTGTCCGAGACGACTTCCTCATCTGTTAAGTGGAGACTATAATAGCACCCTCCTTCTAGGGCTGTTGAGAAGGTTTCAAGCTTCTCATGACACTCAGAAAAGGTGTCTCTAAACATGGCTGCAGCCTCTTCCTTCTGGAGGTCAAGTGCATCAGCCTGCTTCCCCGAGGTGCTGAACTGAAGGGGGCAGGAGTGGCCAACACTCTGCCTTTTCTCCCCCAGCGCCCCACTCCCCTCAGCATGGAAGCACGCAGTCGGGGTCCCAAGATGCAGCCCGTGACAACACTGCCTGCAGTTTGATGTGTGACAAGTTAGGGGCTAGGGGATCGCACGGCCTACTTACCTCTAGACTCAGCCAGCTCCGCATCGTGGGGTCTGTCTCTCGTGACATCCCCTTTCCAGGCAGTAATGCCTGTGTTAATGAAGCCTCTTTTGGTTGTGAGTGGCAGAGCCCGGGAAGGCCGGGGAAAGTCCTTCAGGCACAGCCGGATCCAGGGCTCAGGTGATAACATCAGCTTCCCTTCTGTGTGTCTAGCTTTATCTCCCTCTAGCTGTCGGCTTCCTTCTGCGGCTCTCTAAGGAGGGAGAAATGTGGCTGGTGGCTGTTCCAGATTTACTTCCGCCAGTTTAGCAGAAAGAAAACTTCTCTTTCTCAGCATTTGTAGGTCAATGCCAGGGAGGGCTCTGAGCAGCCTGATGGGTCCTGTGCCCCCAGCTTGCTCTGCTGGGACCAGTCTATTTCCAGGAGAGAATGGTCTATAGTTGGCCCATCCTGGGGGGCACGCCTCTGCCGGGGCTGGAGCATGTGCCTGCATGCATGCAAGTGTGTGTGTGTGTGTGTGTGTGTGTGTGTGTCCATGCACACACACACAACTTCCCAGGGCTGCAGGCAGTGGAGATCATTTTCCTTGAGGCAGAGAAGGGATGTGGACCAGAGAAAAGAAGAGCGGACATGTGGGGGCTGTCATCCCTGGCTGCCCAGACCACTCAAGGCCATTGCCTGCAAAAGGCACCAGCCCCAATACCTGAAACAAAGAGCTAACATGTCCCTCACTCCCAAGTCCTCCTATGACTTCCTGGCTACCCAGCCAGGAAGCTCCCGGCAGACTGACTTCACCGACCCCACATGCCCCAGTCTGGCCCATGTTCCCCAGACATGCAGGCCCTCTCACTCCTATTCTCTCCCTGAAGCTGCGCTCTCTCTCTCCTCCTTGCCCTTCCTGTCTTCCTTCCTTTCTACCTTCCTTCTCCTTATCTTCAGCCAATATTTGCTGAGTACCCCACCCAGGAACCCCAGAGACCTGTCCCTGCATTCCCTGCACTTAGGGGCCACTGTGGAGGAGAGACAGGAATTAGATGGTCACAGAATTACAGGATTACACACACACACTCTGGAAAATTCTGGGAAGAAGGAAGGTGCTGGGGGAGCGTCCATCAGGGGCCCTGGTGTGGCTCGTGGTGAGGGAAGATCTCTGGAGAAAGTAGCACCGTGACTGAGAGCTAAAGTGTGAGGAAGAGCTGGTTTTTCAGCGACAGTAGGGATGCCGGACTGTTTCAGGCAAAAGGGACAGTGTGGGCAGAAGTCCTAAGTTTTAGGGATGCACAGCCTGTGTGGGTATGGTGAGGGGAAAGGGCAGCGGGTGGTGGAATGGAGGGTGGTGAGGCTGGGGCCAGGCATCTGGCCAGCTACTGCTCCTTCGGGAGACAGCTGAGGTTTTGCCTCCTCCAGGAAGCCCTCAGTGACTTCCCCAGCACTTGCTGTCCGAGAATTTACGTGCTGAATGGTGTTTAGTTGTGCACGTGTCCATTTTATTCTCTAGGCTTTGAGCTCTTCAAGGAAGGGGGGCGTCTGTATTATCTCAGAGTCCCTCCTGCCTGGTAGGAGTCCTGTCACAGAGTAGGGGCTCAGGAAATATTTGGGGGCATCTGAAAAGGTTTCTTTCAAGTGGCCGCCAAGTCCTAGAGCACAAGCCAAAAGGACAGGAGCGCTGACAGTGGTCCTCCGGTTGAAGGACATTTCCTTCTGCAACACTTCCAGGTGGTCACGTCACTGGGGTGAGGGGCCATTGTAGTTCCAGGCTGGGGAACTCAGAGCCACAGTCTCATCGAAATAGTCGGGACAAGGCAGCTCAAAAATCCTGTGTGTCAGATGCTTCCGCCAAGAGCTGATGAACGACTAGGAAGCTGGGGCTTCTGTGTTTGGCTGAGCGGTAGACCCGAGCCATCTCTGTTTCCAAGTGCCGAAGGAGGGGTGCTGATGGGCACTCCTGTCAGGAAAACAGCCAGGTTTATTCCTTCTTGATTCTCTTAAACGATTGATCTCCTCCTTACAGTACATTGGAAAATACTCACAAGTAGAAAGGAGGTGGTGGCGGAGGTAGGGGGAGGAAAGGGAGAGAGAGGAAGGGAGAAAGAGATGAATGTCAGTCCCGTTTCCACTGCTCACAGAAGGTAGTCTCTTCAGAAAGACTAAAGCAGCGACTTGGGCAACTCCTCCCCCTCTCTCGGAGCAGAGGTGCTCGCCCCTGGGGCTGGGGGGCGGGTGCAGGGGTGGTCACATGGGATGACATCACCCACAGCTCTCAGCCCTCAGCCCTCAGCCAGGAGCCTGGCTCAGGAAGGGCCCCGGGACCTTAGCTGTTGGTATTCAGCACTCTCCGGGTTGCTAGAAAACATGTTTTAACCACATCTTAAAAAAGTCTTTCTATTGCAGAGATTTTGAGACCCCAAATTAACTGCATTCTGCTGCTTCATCGAGGCTGGCTGAGTGGCCGCGCCTTCGAGTGTGTGGGGTGCCTTTAGGGTCCCCGGATCTTCACCCACTGTGGGTACTTGGTCAGCAGTGGTGGCAGCCTGGGGGTCTGGGCTGAGCTCACCCAGCCTCCTACCCCCACTTCTGGCAATGCAGGCAGGCTCATCGCTCATCGCTCATGCTGCAGAAGGAGGTGTGTGGGGGAGGGGCTGCCTGTGGCTGCACTTGGCCCGTTTCCTAGGAAACCCAGCCCTGAGTGAGAAGGGACTGTCTGTCTGTAGCTCCTGGGACTCTCAGGGCACACCGGAGAAGGCCCCCTAGCCAGCCCCATAGCTAGCCCGGAGTCCTGCCAGCTCCCTGAGGTTCCAACCCCCATGCCTCCTCTGTGTCTCAGTTCCTACCAGGTGTGCATGGGTGGAGGGTGGAGGGCGAAGGAACCTCTGATGCTGTGATTTCTGAATGCGCTGTGGGTTCTGCCTACCTGTGTTTCACACTTGTCTTGAGCCAACCTAGGCACCGCCCCTGCCAGCCTCCTCCCTCCAGAGGCCTCCCACTCTGGTGGACCAGCTGGATCCTGTCCCTTGTGACCCCTCAGCCCCAGCCTGCCTCCACTCTGCAGCAGATCCGCCCCCACTGGGATTCCTGGCAGCAGCCAGTGGCAGGTGGTCTTTTTCTGCTCAGGGCAACTTCCTTACCACTCTGGGACACCCCCTGCAAGGGAGCCCTTGGGCCTGCCTTGCTTGGTTGGCAGTGGGGGCACTGTCGGCCCCCACCTTCCACCATGCTCATAATCTCCTGCCTCGCCTAGCCTGATCTCTTTCCCAGAGCCTCTGGCACACAGCACCTTTTTCTCTCCACAATTTGGGATTTACTATGCCATGTGCATTTCATCCATCACCTCTGACTTCACAGTAACTATGAAGGAGGACATGGCATGATGCCCATTGTGCAGATGGTGAAACTGAGGCTCAGAGAGGCTTTGTATCTGGCAGAACTGTGGTGCACATCAGGTTATGGGATAGACCACACAGATATCGGGGCCAGGCCACAAGACACAGGTGCAGTGGGGGAGGGGACATGGTGGGGAACAGGATCCAGGAGCAGTGCCCTCCCACCTCTTGAACTTCAACTCAAGGCTCTGATCCCCTGAGACATCACCACAAGCACCCAGATCGGCTCAGGGGGAGAAATAAACCCCAGGTTGTCAGCTGCAATTACTGAAAGCTACTGCCTTGTGCTGGTTGCTATTTTTGGTGATCTCTGTGACCAGCTTCTGCAGAGAAGGCATTTTAAGTCGCTGTTTGAAGAAATTGTCATGACTCGTATATATGTGCATTAATGAGCTATGTCCTGGCTAAGACGTGGGTTTTTCTTTAATGTTTAGCTAATTTGTAGGAAGCACCTATACACTGAGCCTGGGTCCGGTTCGCTCATGGCTGCTCCTCTTTGGTGAGAGGGATGGGGAATTCTGTTGTCCTTCACTGCCCTGGGAGCCATCAAAGCCTGACCTCCCCAGTGCGAAAGAACCCTTCGCACTGGGGAGGTCAGGAGAGAAGGGCTCAACTTTTTGGGTGGCCAGGAGTCTCTCCCAGGGGCTCAGGGGAGCGTGGACAATGAGTGCTCTTCGGGAGCCGAACTGGACAGCCTGCGTGTGGATGCTGGCTTTGCCAGTTAGGAGTTACGTGGCTGTGTAAAGCCGCTTAAACTTGCTGTGGTATCTTGGCTTCCCCATCTGCTAAATGGGGAAAATAATAGTGCCTATTTTAGAAATAGCGTCCTTAGGAAGATTAAAAGAGTTTATATATGTCAAGTGTCTAGAACCGTGCCTGGCACTATGGAGATGTTTATAAAACAAAGTCAGTAAGCAGGTAGAGATGTGCTGGGCAGGCAGAATGTCCCAAGAGTGGGCTACATCCACAGCCTCCTGCAGAACCTCCTGGGTTTTTTGCTTAAGGTGGCCGAGTCTCTGGCCATATGCCAGCCCTCTGTCCTGGTGCATCTGATGGCACCCCAGAGTCGTGTATGAGCCTAGGGTCCCCTGAGGTGTGGCCATCTGGGCAGGTGCCCTGTTAGCTGGTCGGTGACACACAGAGGCAGAGGGAAGAGGAGCCCCACTCCCTTGCCCTTGCCCTTGTCCCATGGTGTTGGTGGGGGCTGCTATCAGAATCTCAAAGTGCTTATAGATTTCGCACTGACTATCATCCTCTTCCCACTTCTCCGCCCAGGGGATTCTGGCATTTTTCCCTATGGAGTACTTTGCCAGATCCCATGGAAGTGGCCTGGAGTGCGTAGTTGGAAAAAAGCATCTCGCGGAATTCTGCTACATTTCCTCCCCTATTGAGAGCCACTGACATGGAAACAAGTTGACGCTAGAGAAAAAGCGTTTCCGAGACTTTTGACACAAATATGGCCTGAGGTCTTAGACATGAGAGGAGTTGCAAGCCCTGGGGAAGGATGAGTGAGAGTGGGGCCAGGCGGCCTGAGCAGGGCACCCACTCCCCCCAGGCCTGCTGGGCAGGTCTGGTCCAATATGTTCAGGCAAAGGCAGGTGGACGCTTGGCTGGTCACCCGCCCATCCCCTGGGCCCCAGAATCAGATGGCAGGTGCAGCCGTGGGGCCTCAGCGGCAGAAGACTCGGGGCTTGATGCCGGCACTGTGTGGGAACCCGGCTCTGGGGACTTCCAGTGCCCTCATCTTGGTCTAGCTCTTCTTTTAGTTTTCGGCCGTCTCCCCTTACTTGTCTCCCAGGCAGAACCTGAATCCTGACAGCTCTGCCTGTGGTCCAGCTAGTCTCATGGTGAGTATCAGGGGAATTCAGTGGGGCCAGACGGTGAGGGCCTTGAATGCCAGGGGAGCAGAGTGAGGTGGGCGGTGCCTGGCCAGGTTTAGGGAAATTCTCCCCTCAGTCCGTGTGGGGAAAGCAGGGAGGGTGCGGACATGGAGGGGGCAGCCTGGGGCTCTTGGCATATGAGGGGTAATAACCCCTCTCTCCTCCCTTAGCTGGGGTATCTCCTGGGGCAGTGATGGGGATTATGGAGAGGTGAGATCCCCTCCAGGGGAGATAGTGAAAACATTCATAAGGGGTACGGCAGGGTCCCAGCGGGTCAGAAGCCGGAGCAAAGCCTTTTGGTACCAGACATCAACCTACTCAAACCTCCTGGGGAGACCAGGGGTCCTGGGCTTTACAGGCAGCTCCGTGATCAGGGGTATAGGCTGTGGTCCTTTGCTAACCAGCTCTCAAGTGTTTCTATATTTTAAACAACTGATATATAGCTATACTGGTGTGCACAGCTGGAAACCAGCTCTGACCCGTGAGCCTCCACCTTGGGGCCACTGCTGGGTGAGGGGACCTTCATGGCAATCCACACAAGCGATGGTGAGGCTGAAAGAGTGGAGGCAGTGGGAATGGAGAGGTGGGAGAGTGCATTAGGAAACCGATCTTACCAGACTTGTGAAGACATGGATTTGCTGTGGGGGCCCAGATCCTTAACTGGGGCTCCTGGGCCATTCACGGGGGAGTTCCAAGTGCTTCACAGTGTCCACCGAGCTGAGAGTAGGGTAGGGTGTCAGACCCTCCCTGCAGCTAGCTGGGGCATGGCCCACCCACACTGTGCTACCTGGGTGCTTTGTGTTCATCTAGAGAGAAGGGCTGTGGGAGCCCCCAAGGCGGGGCAGGTGTGATTTGAGAGGTGGCCCTCTTAGACCTCGTAGCAATCTTTCTCTTTGTTCTTTATCCCTCCTCCAGGCCCTGGTGTCTTCCCCCACCCTCACCCCTACCCCCAGCCCACCGTAGGGATCAGCCTCTTGACAACCTTCAGCTCTGCTGAGTGGAGGGAATTTATCCGCTTGGCTGGGCCTGCTCCCGGCCCCGGAGGACCATGGCGCCTTCAATTACTCCAGGTGCAAATTCATTTCATCCAGATTCACAGAACGGCTGCGGAGGCCTGTGCTCGGGCTTTATTGCAAAATGCATTATTTTCCCTCCTCTCTCAAAAATATTTATCTATGCTAATTTACCATGGGAGCCAGCTAAGTTCTGCATGGGGAATTGCCCTATTAATTCTGCTGCCTGGAAATACCGTGTCCGGCTGCAGAGACGTTCCTGCTGCTTCTGGCTGGAGGGTAAGTCTAGGTGGCCTCCTCCCTCAGACTGGACCCCCAGACCGGAATGGGGAGCAGGCTGTCTGGCTGACCATTTGCAGACGTGCTGGGGAGCCTGTGTCTCCCGCATAACTCTTACAGACTGAAAAAAAAAGAACCCTTCGCACTGGGGAGGTCAGGAGAGAAGGGCTCAACTTTTCGGGTGGCCAGAGATGAGTTCCATTCTGGGGCAGGCTCCACTGCTCACCCACTCACTGGGTGACCTTGACCACATGACACGACCTCCCTGAGCCTCAGTTTCAGTATCTCTAAAATGCAGCAATGACCTTGCAGGGAGGCCATGCAGGCTATTCCTTTGGCACTCACAAAGCTGCAGGCATGAAGCAGGTGGTTGTGAAGGGAGGTTAGGGACACTGCTTGCTTGCACAATTGCACTGTCCGGAGATTGTTCTCACGAATTGCCCATGAGCTGGGTGTCACGTTTTCTTTCTCATAGATGAGCCAACTGCCTAACTGATACCCCCAGGTGGATGTTTCCGGGATACCTAAGCAGACCTCATGTGCAGCCCTTGGCCCCACCTCATCTGAGTGATGCCACCACGTCCCCAGAGTGGAACCCTAGGGTCACCCTGGATGTCTCCTTGCTCCCCACCCTCTCCCACATCCAGCCAGCCCCCCAGCCAGTGACCCGGCCTGCCGCCTCTGGGGTCTCTCTCTTCATGCCATCTCCCATGGGGAGAATGCAGTCTCCAGTTGCATTTTTTGCAATTCTAGTCCATTTCCTAGCAGCTGTAATCCTTTTTAAAATATAACGGGAATCGTATCATCCCACCACGCAAGGGCTTCGTGTGGCTTTTGTGGCACTTGAGGCAAAAGCCAGGCCCCCAAGCTCACCAGCTGCTTGCTTCTCCCTGTGTCTCAGGCACTTGTCCCTTTGCCCCCTGGCTTCCTTCATTGGAGAGGGGCCTTGCCCTTAACTCCATGCCTTTGCCATACTCTTCCCTCTGCCTGGGGCACTCATCTTCTGCTCTTCGTGCCCTAGGACTTGTCCCCTCATTTGGGTCTGGGCTCCAAGGTCACCTCCACAAAGAGGTCCCCTGGCCTCCCTTATTGCCTGGCCAGTCCCTCTCTCTTCCCTTGTGCAGTGTACAACCCCACCCTGAGCATTTCCCATTACCTCTCCATTTGGGGTTTGTCTCTTCCCAGGTAGCAGCCTGCCTAACATGAGTGTCTCCTACCTCCTTTCTTCTTAACAAGACCCAGGTCTGGCTCTGTTGCCCACCCTCGGGGCACTCCCAGTCCCACAGCTGCTGATGGGTCTAAACCAATTGCCATGACTCAGTTCCTTTCACCACTGATTGCTTTTGAAACCACTGGGGGCCCAAGTCCAGCGTGAGGTGTGAGGTTGTTTTGGGGGGAAAGGTTGTATTGCTGTTACTTTCTATTTTTTATTAAGGTATAACTTACACAAAGTAGAACTCACCCTTTTCAGTGGACAGTTCGGTGAGTTTTGACAAATGCATACAGCATGGAACCACCACCATCAAGCTGTAAACCAGGGTGTAACCCCCAGACTTCCCTGTGCCCTCTGTAGCTGCAGCCCCGCCCCCATCCTGCTCCTGGCAACCACTGAGCCGAGTTCAGTCCCTACAGCTTTTTGCCTTCTCTAAAAGCTGCATAAATGGAATCACACAGTATGCAGCTTTGTGAGCCTGGTTTCTTTGACTGGAATTCGAGATTCATCCTTTGTGGCAGAATGGCTCACCGTTGCCCAGATGTACAGGAGTTGGTTTATTTATTTCCAGGCTGAGGGATATTTGGGTCGTCTCCAGGTTTTGGTCATTAGGAATAAAGCTTCCATAAACACTCCTGTAGAGTCTGTGTGGACACGTTTCTGTTAACTTAGGTCAATACTTAGGAGTGGGATTACTGGGGCATATGGTAGATGTATGTTTAGCTTTACGAGAAGCTGCCAAACCCTTTGAGAAAGTGGCTGCCCTGTTTTGCACGCTTCCAGTGAGGTATGGGAGTTCAGTTGCTCTACATCCTCATGGGCACTTGTAAGTTTTTAAAAAATGGGAATAGATGTAGTGTTATCTCATTGTGGTTTTAACTGGTATTTCCTTAATGACACAGGATCCTGAGCATCTTTTCAGGTCTTATTTACCACCCGTATATCTTTTTCATTGAAGCGTCTGTTCAAATCTCGTGTGCATTTTCAAATTAGATTATTTTTTCCTTTCATTGAGTTTTGAGAGTTCTTTGTATATTCTGGACACAGGCTCTTTATCAGACACATGATTTACACACACATTCTTTGAGTCCTTGCTGCTCTTAACAGTGTCTCTGAAAGAGTAGAAGTTCTTATTTTGATCAAATCCAATCCACTGGTTTTATCTTTTATGAAATGAATTGTGATTTTGGTATTGAATCTGAGGACTCTTTGCTCAACTTAGGTCACAGAGATTCTTCTTATGTTTTCTTTTAGAAGTTTTATTGTTTTAGGTTTTCATTTAGGTCTCTGTTCTACTGTAAGTTATTTTTTTCATGGTTCAAGATATGGATTGAAGTTGTAATTCTTTTTTTACCCCTGACCCACTTCTTCTTCCTTTTCGTCTTCCTCCTCCTCCTCTTCTTCTGTTTTCTTTCCTTCCCCACCTTCTCCACCTCCTTCTTTTTCTCCTCCTCCTCCTTCTTTTTGCATATGATATATAATTGTTTCAGCCCCATCTGCTGAAAAGACTACATTGGATGGACTTGAAAGCTGTCAAAAATCAACTGATCATAAATGAGTGGGTCTATTTTTGGACTCTGTTCTGACCCATTGATCTATGTGTCTGTCCTCTCTCTAATACCTCACCACTTGGTGATAGTACTTTTATAATAATTCCTAAAATCAAGGAATGCAAATTCTCCAGGTATGTTCCTCTTTAAAAAATTATCTCAATTATTCTAGTTTCTTTGCCTTCTCATGTCAAGTGTAGAATCAGATTACCAATTCCTACAAAAATCCCTCTGGGATTTTGATTGGAACTGCATTGTATGTGTTGAGGGAGGATCAGTTGAGGGAGAATTAACATCCTGAATCTTCCAATCCGGGAATACGGCATATCTTTCCATTTTTTCGGTCTTTGGTTTTTTTGAAGATTTTATTTATTTACTTGAAAGAGAGTGAGAGCGAAAGAGAGCACAGAAGGAGAAGGAGAGAGCAGAGAGGGAGAGGGAGTAGCAGACTCCCTGCTGAGTAGGGAGCCCAGTGTGGGGCTCCATCCTAGGGCCCTGGGATCATGACCTGAGCTGAAGGCAAATGCTTAAGTGACTGAGTGCTGCCCCACCCCCAGCACGCCTCAGTCTTTGATTTCTTTAATCAGTGTTTTAGTTTTCATTAGGGACATTTTGAGCTTATTTTATAAGATTTATACCTAAGTATTTCATAATTTTTGATACTATTATAAATGGTGCTTCTTAATATCAATTTCAATTGTTCATTTCTAGTATATAAAAGTATAATTGGTATTTGTGAATTGGTCTTGTGTCCTTTAGTATTGTCAAGGTCACTCATTAGTTCTATCAACTCTCTTTTAGATTCTTTAAGATGTTCTACATCAATAATTATATCACCTGTATTTTTTCAACCTATATGCCTTTTATTTCTGTTTCTTGCTTTATTGCGTTGGCTAGGATATTCAGGACAATGTTGAATAGAAACATTGAGGGTAGACATCCTTGCTTTTTCTTGATCTTCGGGGAAAGCATTCAGTTTTTCACCAATATATATGAGGTTAGCTGAAGATTTTTCATCGATGCCCTTTATCAGATTGAGGAAGTTTTTAGTCAGGCATAGATGTTTTACTGTTCTTAAAAGGAGTCAGAAGGAAGAAACTCCCTTTTCTTCTGAATAGTTTTATATCTGGGTTTGATGCCTCAAACTGTGGCAGCCTTTTGTGGTCATGAGGAGAGTTATTTTTTTTTTAATGTTTTTTTTTTCTTTTCTTTTTTTTTATTTGACACAGAGAGAGAGAGATCACAAGTAGGCAGAGAGGCAGGCAGAGAAAGAGGGGGAAGCAGGCTCCCTACTGAGCAGAGAGCCTGATGTGGAGCTAGATCCCAGGACCCTGCGATCATGACCTGAGCCGAAGGCAGAGGCTTCAACCCTCTGAGCAACCCAGGTGCCCCGAGGAGAGTTATTTTGAGGAGCAAAGCCAACCCACTGATGATGGGTCCTTTCCATCCTGAGATGGAAGTAACCTGGGTCCTTTCCATCACTGGTCTTGGAATTAACTGGTCTTGGACCCTTGGCTACCACTGGAATTCTTGCTTTGGAGGAAAACAGTAAATTAATAGCCTTATTGTTTAAGCCTTTGAGTGTTTGGGGTTTTCTTTCTTAAATCCAGGAGCCACTAAATGAATACATACCAACACTTGAGGATAGAGACTTTTTCTTTTTCACTGTTTCATGCCCCATGCCTAGAATGGTGTCTGGAATATAATAGGCACTTTCTAAGAGTTTGTTGCATAGACCAATGAAGGCCAGGACCTGGAGTGTTCTCATTTGGATGATCATTTTTGCTTCAATCTAGTGGGAAAGCCCTAGGGAGAGAGCAAGAATATGGCCAGAGAACAAAGGATAACTGCTCTGAACTTTGGAAAAGAGATATCAGAAACTCAAGTAAGAATGAAACAACAGGTGTTGGTGAGGATGTGGGGAAAGAGGAACCTCGTGCACTGTTGGAGGAAATGCAAACTGGTGCAGCCACTGTGGAAAACAGTACGGACATTCCTCAAAAAGTTAAAAATAGAGCTACCTTATGATTCAATAATGGCACTCTTGGATATTTACTCAAAAATACAAAAACAGTAAATCAAAGGTATGCATCTCTATGTTTATAACAGCATTCAATGATAGCCAAATTATAGAAAGAGCCCAAATGTCCATTGACAGATAAATGGATAAAGAAGAGGTGGTATGTATATGTGTGTGTGTGTGTGTGTGTGTGTGTGTGTGTGTGTGTGTGTGTGTGTATAATGGAATATTACTCAGCCATCAAAAAGAACAAAATCTTGCCATTTGCAATGATAGGGATGGAGCTAGAGGGCATTATGCTAAGCAAAAGAAGTCAGTCAGAAAGAGACAAATACCATATGATTTCACTCAAATGTGGAATTTAAGAAACAAAACAAATGAGCAAAGGGGAGAAACAGAGAGAGAGAGGTGAATCAAGAAACAGACTCTTAATTATAGAGAACAAACTGATGACTACCAGAGGAGAGGGGAGAAGGAGATGGGTGAAATAGGTGATGAGGTCTAAGCAATGCACTTGTCATGATGAAAAAAATGATAAAAAGAGAAGTGAAATAACTTTATGAAAGACAAACCCAAGGAAGAATGGACTGGGGTTAAAATCAGGTCTCAGTGTGGATGTGTGAAAGGGAAAAGAAGAGGAGAAAGCAGTAATTTATCCAGGGGAAGACAGGGACAGCTCCAGAGAGCCCTGCTCAGATCTCCCGTAAGGTCTAAAAGCCGAATATCTGCCATGTAAGGAACGGCATATTTTTCCTCTCTCGGAGTGACAACGAGTGAGACTTGTTCTTCAGTCATGAGCCCTGTTATTCGGAAGATAAACTATACAGATTGCAACAGGGAAAGAGAACATGTAATGCTTGCAAAATTGCTGCACGGAGTTGCTCTCTGCCTAGAATTTATGCTCGCTTGCAGTTTCACGTTTCAGTTAGATGTACCTCAAATGAGGTAATGGCATTGTGACTGGCTGTCACCTCCCAACAGCCCATCACTCCTGGCCCCCAGGGAGGTGATACAGCGGGTCAAAACATGACTCCCAACACTGGCTCATCGTGCCCGCTGGCAGAGACTGCTGTGTGTGCTGAGCTGGGGGTAGGCAGTCCCTTCTTTGTCATCACCCTCTTCACCCCCCCACCCCCAATGACAGCAATTGACTCATGCTACCTTGGAATGTTCTGGACTATTTGGATTTATACTTTTGGTCATACAGTACAGGGGTTAACGTTGGAAGCACAAAACAGAGTGTTTGAGTTCAAATCTTGTCTCTGCCACATACTACCTTCTCCATGCCTCTGTTTCCTTAACCATAAGAAAGGGGGTGCCATCTGTACCCACCCTGGATGCCCATGTGAGGATTAATCCACATGTATAGGCTCTGGCACAGATCATCTGTCAGTAGGTGTTAGCTACTCTCTTCCCTGGTGGAAGGTGACTGGACCAAAGGAAACTGCACAGGGGAGGAGAGGGTGTGATTCCAGAAGGTGACCAAGAATGAGTCCAACAGAAGTTCCAGAATCCCACAGTGGTCCCAGCATCTCAGCCCGGAAGCCAGGGAGGATGCCCCCTTGATGACACTCAAGAACTGATGGGCATTCAGACAAATGTGGGTTGGAGCGGTGGGTGGGAGGGATCCCAGACCATCAGGAGAGCCACATGTGGGCATTAAGGTGGGAATCTTATGGTGACAAGGCAACTACAGTGGGGAGCAGGTATGGTCTGTGCCCCAAGGTGACATGACGTCAGGGAGATGTATGAAGTTAGGGCACATGAAGTCTGTAATGGGGAGTCTGGCAGGACCCTGGAGGTCAGCTTCAGGCTCAGCCTCGATGTTGCAGCCAACATCCTATGTTATCATTCATGAACATCCACAGAGGATTCGGATTTCCTTAATTTTTACCTGATGTCCTGTTTTTGCCCTGGGACCCCATTCGCGACAGAAACCATATTACATGCGTCCATCATGTCTCCTAAGGCTCCTCTTGGTTCTGACAGTCTCTCACTTCCTGTGCTTTGGATGACCTTGTCAGTCTTGGGAAACACTGGTCACTTGTATTGTAGAATGCTCCACAGCTGAGATTTGTCTGATGCCTTTCCTCATGACAATACTGGGGCTATAGGTGTGGGGAGGAAGACCCCAGAGGTAAAGGGTCATTCTCATCATGTCAGATCACGGGAGCATGCTGTCAACATGATGTATCACTGTGGGTGTTGACCTTGAGCACCTGGCTGAGGTCATGCTTGTCGGGTATCTCTGCTATGAAGTCACTCTTTCTCCTCTTTTCTGCACTGAGCTTTTTGGGAGGAAGGGCAAACATATTTTTATGTCCATTTAATGGTAGGGGAAAGCAAAGCACAGGGGCCAAGCTGGCATTCAAACCAGACCGTTAACTCTTGAGTCTTTCTGAAAGCTTCCACACAATATAGACTCAAGAAGGCACCAAAGACAGGGAAGACCAAAGAGCTTTAGAAAAGCAGGGTGGGTGCTAAGAGGTGAAGGAAGCATAGGAAGCATAGGAAGCCCCTTGCTGCTTTGAGAAAGGAGTGCTCGCAGGCAAGGCTTTTACTATGAGACAGGGTGCTTCACAGGTGACTTCCTCGTGGATTTAGGGGAAGCCTGTGCTTTTTGCCTGCTTTGTGTTGCTTTTCCCTGTTTTGGGAAAAGTTCTCGATTTCCTTTTGGGGAAGCACCCTGCCCCCCATGACATCAGCACCATGCTCCTCTGTCCATGGGGTGGACACAAGACTCAAGCCAAGCCACTCACACCTCTCTTCTCCTCGGGATTTAGAATCGTCACGTGCTGGGTTGGCATTAGTTGCCCACTCTGCTCTGCAGGGGAGGGATGCCTTCTCTGGCTCACTTGCTCTCTGACTTCCAGTAGCTTCCACCAGTGGGAGGCACACACAGATTGGTGAAGAGGAGGAAAGACAGATTCTCCCTCTTGCCGTGGTGTCTCCTGTGGTGGCCCTAGCTTCCAGGTGGAGGCTCTTGTCTGCTGCTA
This sequence comes from Procyon lotor, assembly GCA_028646535.1. NCBI lineage: Eukaryota > Metazoa > Chordata > Mammalia > Carnivora > Procyonidae > Procyon > Procyon lotor. The sequence continues at coordinate 47,788,821 of CM053603.1, forward strand.
TTGCTGGGGTTCTAGCTCCCTGGGCCTCCCCAGACCCCAAGCCAGCACCAGCCCCTTCTCTTGTCACCTCTCTACCCTTAGGAATGGCAGATTGTTCGGCTTGTCAGTGTGCCATCAGCTACATAGCCAACTGCCTGTATTAAATGCCTTTCTTCGAAAGACCTAGTTTCTGTTTTCCAGACCTATACATGTGAGAGCCAATTGGAATGGTTGTTTCCCCGGAGCATGTGCTAAAGGCCGCCTGCTTGTTCTTATAGCCTCGGACTCTACTCTTCTGTGGCTCCTGGCCTTCCTGAAGCCTGGCTATCTAACTACCCTAGATCCTTCTGTTACGTTCCTTTCTCCATTTCTGTTTCTGCTGCTTTGGCCTGAAGACCGTAACTTATATAAGGAAAGGGCTTTTCCAGTTGGGTCATGGTCTATGAATGATGGTTTCCTGGAGAAAATAACACTTTGAAGCTATCTTCTTTCTCTCATTCTTTTTCTCTCGGCCCCTTCCCAGAGTCATAGCATTGCTTTTGTTCTGGAAGTGTTACATGTGTTATTAGATTGGTCCCAAATGTTCTTGCATATGGGGCTAGGGCAGAGAGCCTTGTGAACTGTTTGCACTTTTGGGAAAATGGACACACAAGAGACAGAAGCTGGAATCCCTCATCTCTGAATGGGCCAGCTCCAGCATGAGTATCCTGGGGAAGGCTCTGGATGAAAGTGACTTGGGCACTGTGCTCATCCTTGATTCAGACACTGTGGCCAGTGTGAGGGTTCCCCAGCTACCAAGGAAGGGTAGCTGCATGGACATGGCCCCTGGGGAAGCCAGCCGGTTAGTGTCTAGGCAGTAGGCAGGGAGAAATGCCCTTTGGAGCACATTTAACCAGGGCTGCCAGAAGTCTAACAATAAAGTGGCATTTTATTTCCATTTTCCAATGTTTCCCATGTGTACATCTTCCTCAGGGGCATTATTCCATGCTCAGACATCAGAGCTGCTCAGTGTTGCATGGCGGTAACTTATAGGTAACTGATAGGAACCCCATCACTATAGATGCTCTGCCATCATAATCTTGCGAGGCTGGGGTCCTGTGTCAATGGCAGGCCGGACCTTAGATCTCTTTGAGGTCTTTGCAATGTTCCATCTTCTGATCTTTTAACAGTGTTCCTTCTTTCACTGCACAGGCAGGCAGCAAGTTCCCCAGGGAGGTGCTGTTGTCATCTCGAGGGGACCACATGAGCAAGGTCTCCGGGGCTCCATCTCAACTTTGCTGTATTCCCAGAGCTCTGAAACTCACTCCTTTGCCAGCTGCCATCTTTCCCCAGGAGTGGCCCTCTGAACTTGCTCAGGAGTCTAGCTGGACCTGCCCAGGGTAAGGCTGTAGGGGCATGCATGGAATAGGGGCATGCATAGGAATCATGTTGTGATTCCATCTCTGCACTGGCAGCCTGGGCTGAGAGCAGCGGAGATGACGGCATGGGAGCTTGGGCAGCTGAGAGCACCTTTATTTATCCTGAGCACCCACCAGCTCCTTACCTCAACTTTACCTGGACAAGAGCCTACAAAGGCAGGTGCCAAGATGCTTGCAGTTGTCCTTTATGCAGGAGGATGTCAGTCCAGAGTGGGCCGTGGCCACCATAATACTGTGGAGACAGGTCTACAGGTCTTCTGCTCCATGGCCTCCCCTCTGATGGCGAAGGCCGGTTCCCTCTTTCTTCTCCAGTGGGTAGTGTCTAGAACTGTGCCAGTAAGATCCCTGCCCCCAAAGAGAAGCCACCCCAAGTCTTATAAACAAAGGGAATTTAACATAGGGAATTCATTTGTGAAATGATAGAATCGCTAAGAAGTCAAACAATGGGTAGCAAGTCAAAGAAGCCAGAGTTTAATGACTACCATCCTTAAGAGAGAAGGTAATGTGAGCACAGCCTAGAAGTCAGGCCTGGAGGGATCTGGAGGCATGGTGGGGCCTCCTAGCAGCAGCTGGGACCATGGAGGGGGTTCTGTGTTGGTGGACCAGAGATACTGCCCACTGCTCACTGAGAGGGCAAAAATCCTCGGGCTGTTCTCCTCCTGATTTTCATCTTTCATCTTTCAGTGCCTCCCACTGGATGAAGCCACTGGGAAACTGAGGGCAAGGGGGCCTCGGAAATGTAGTGCCTTGAGATGCCCAGCAGAGCCAGGGAAAGGAAGGGATCGGAGCGCAAAAAGGCAAATCTCAGACATGGTATCCAATATCCTCATGGCCAGGCATAGTCTGACTCAACTTGGCGTCAGAGCTCCATGGTCTCCCATGCCTAATTGAGGCCACACCTTTGACCTTGTTAGCTTTGTGCTCTAACCTCTGAATTACATTGTAGACACAGATGAAAAGGAGGAAGAGGAGGGGTTTGCAAGGTCTAAGAGTTAAAGGGAGAAACCTCACAATGGGGCCAAGAGGACACTACTCCTTTCCGCACACACTTGGTTCCCTCCCTCCTTAGCTGTGTGGCCTTGACCTTCACAAAGGTGGTCCAGTGTCTCTGGGAGCCTTAGTTGCTTCTGTGTCTTAAATGGGAATAGTATACCTTCATGGACATAATACTGTAGATGCTGAATGAGACAGGGTCCTGTGTGAGATGTTCTAGCCCGGCCTTGCTCTTCAGCCAGGGACCCCTCAAACTGGTGGCAGACCATGTGGCTGCATGCTCTGAGAAGTGGCAGAGATGTTTGGGCCCCGTCTGACCTAGGCTGCCAGCTTCGACCTGCCCTGCTTTGTAGGAGGCAGAGGGGAAGGGAGTGAGGCAGGGAGGGAAGACAGACAAAGGAAGGGAGAGCAAGATAAATGAGCTGTGGATGCCGGAGGGAGGTAGCTGGGGTGGCTGCTTTTTTTCCGGGAAGTCAGCTTTCTTTTTTCTAGTCCTTGGCTGGGAATGCTCCAATACCACCTTTTATAGGCATCAAAAGGGTCTGTAAAGGTGGGGAGACAACTGTCCCCCGAAGTGAAGGGACAGTGACACTAGGACAGGTTGTCTGAGGAGGCTGTCAGGAGGGATTGGGGTTGCGAGGCGGAGAGGGAAGAGGAGGGAGGAGGACAGAGGAACTGGTGGGGTTGTGGGAAGAGGGAACCTTTAAGCTATAAGGGAGACTGTGGGGAGAGTAATCAGCCCATGAGGCTGTCTCTACCTTTTCCAGGGGAGCTGGCCAGAGGGGCTAAGTGAGTTTCCTGGGTGTCATTCAGTTAGCTGGTCCTTGGGTCACTCATTGAGCAAGGGTCCAGAAGCCCCAAGGCAGAGGACTGCTGCAAATTGCCCACTACCCCTGCTGAAAAAGAGACCCATTGGCCAGTCACCAGCACGAAGGGGCTTTGCAAAGCCTGCAGCAGTCACTGTGTCCTGGGGACCCCGGGGCTGGGCTCATTAACGGGCCAGGACCCTCAGTGGGGGAGGGGTGCCGCTGACTGCAGGGCACTCTCCAGCCATTGTCTCCATCGCCATGGAAACCTGGGGGCCCTGGGCACCTGTCACATGAGTGATAGGAGCAAATGGGTCCTAGGCAGACCCCACCCCAGGCAAGATATGCAGATAGTTAATCTGATGAGGTGTAGATAGGGGGCAGGGGAGAATACCCCTTCTCCCCCTGTATGCTGGACAGCTCCCTGGGCTCATCCGCCACTGCACTTGCTTGCTCACTCTCCTTTCCCCTCCAAAAGCTGTTTTCTCTCCCACCTCTCCTGTCACAGTGGACTGCAATGCCATGCTCCAGTTGCTGAGACCAGAACCTTGGAGTTCATGGCCAGCATCCTCTTCCCTCTGGATGACTGTTAGAGCACTGCCCCCTCCCCCGCCCTGCCCCAGCTGTTCTCAGCAAAGCAGCCAGGGTCACTACAGAGTAAGCAAAGCAGCCCTCTCCCCTACTCCAAATCCCCCTATGGGGTCCACCTCACTCAGAATGAAGCCCACGGTCTGTAAGGTGCATGACCCGTGTGCCCCACCCCTCAGGCTTGTCCCAAACCAGTCGGGGCCTGGGGGAGCCAGGCAGCAGTCTTGGTTGAGGCCATTCACCCTCGTATTTCTGTTGATTTGAAAGCAGATCACCAACCTTTGAGAAAATCGAGGTCTTTGAATTAGAAACCCAGCTTTCAGAATTCTCTTGAAAAGGTGGTAGTTTGGCCATGCTGTGCCCACCCACCCACCCAGCGGGAGCTGGCTGGAGCTGGGCAGTGGCTGCCTCCTTAAGGGGTGTCCACTGCTTACTGCCAGCAACTTTCTCATTTTCCGAGGCGCTCAGCCCTCAGGCCTACTGGGACTTGGGCTCCCCTGGTGTGCCAGCCATCTTTCCTGGCTGGCGGGCCCCTGCCGCTCTGAGCTTGGCTCTGGGCTAGGCATGGGGGCCAGAGTGATGGGTCAGACTTGTCTCTCTCTGGATGGGGGATAGAGGTGGGTGAGGCACGGAGGTGTACCCCATAACCTAGCAGGGTTGGTGGGTAACCCCCAACCCTGGTGGCCTACTGGTAAGGAGGAATTAACCCACAGGAGAAGAGACTGTGCAGGAGTGGAGAGCGGTCAGAGGAGCAGAGGGCGCAGGGGCCAGCTTCCAACAGGAGAGGCCAGATGTCATGGACCATGAGGGCCCAGCATAGATGCTTGGCTGGATCCTGCCCTGGTGGGGAGCCATCCGGGGCTTTTCCTGGGCCTGGGACACCGTGGGGCAGCCTGGGAGGTGCACCCTAGCTGCAGGGGTGTGGTCAGCGGAGAACCTCCAGCTGTTTAGTCCTCTGTGCCAGCCTTCGCTGCTGAGGGATGGCACCCAAGGCTATGTCCTTCCTGAGGGACACAGAGGATGAAGGCCCCACCATTCCCACTCACTGGGGACACACAGATGGGCGGCATTTGCTCCGGACCTTCCCTCTGAGCTGGCTGAGTTTCTTGATTCTACCCTGCACCTTGGCTGCCCTATCCCACTGCCTTCTCCTTCTTATCACAGGGGTTTATCCCCAGTAAACATCTCTCACCCCAGCTCATCCGGCAGAGAGCAGGTGGGCCTTGCTGTGACTCATGAAGAGCAGGAGCTTTTTAGCGCCGAGAGGACCGCATTGTGGTTCAGCCACCGGTGGTGCAGGTGGACAGTCCTGGGTTCGGATCCTATCTCCACAAGTTCCCGGTGATGCTGGGCGGGTTCCTCTGAGCTGCTCTATTTTAAAAATGAGAATGGTAGTGATGAGGACCACCTTGCAGGCCTGTGGCGAGGGTCCAGGGAGGCGGCAGACTCGGTGCTTGGTAGGGAGGAAGCACCTTTTATTGACAGATTTTGTATTAACCCTAGAGCCATGTAGCCAATCGGGACACACAGCTGACCCACGCGAGCCCCCCACTCCCAGTGAGAACCCTCGGGTGGAGGGAATATCTTCCCAAAGCAAAATGACCTACCGTGTGTGGTCTTATTCTCCACAGATGATTGGGTCTTTGGAAATACTGGGAACGGGTTGGGGACTCCCATTAGTCTTTCTGGAGCCTGAGGGGGTCGGGGCCCTTCCGATGGGCTGGCACTTCTGACAACCTGTCCCTGCCTTCTGCTCAGCCACAGGTCACTCGTAGTGCCCGTAGCGTAGCTTACTTCAAGAGGTACGTTCCAGGTTCCTACCAGCGCTCTTCCAGGACCAGCCTGCCCTTGGGTCCCTCAGCAAGCCCAGCTCTTCCGAGGGACGAGGAGCAGCCACAGCTCTGAGCAGGACTGTATTCTCCTAAACTCAGGGATTGCGGAAGGGTTCCAGAGGAAAGCGGGGGTACTGTTTTCAGAAAAAAATGTCACTGCTCCCATTTATCTGCATTCACCCAGGGCTCACCCAGCGCCCGGGGCTGTTGTAAGCACTTTTCCTGTGTTAGGGCCTATGGGCTGCTCGCTCTCCGTGGGAGGTAGGGGTTGCCATCATTTTGCTGGTTCTCATCGTTTAGGTGACTTGTGTCCTTTGCCCGGGGATACATGGCTAGTGAATGTGGAGCCGGGACCAAACCCAGGCAAGCCGGGTCCACAGACCATGGTCTTAGTGACAAACACCCCATACTGGCCGTGCAAGGTCATGGCTCTGGTGCCCAGGTGTCTTCTAGGACCGGTAACCTGAGGCGAGCTGGTGCCATGGCCAACGCGATACAGCCCTGGCCACCTGGGAGCTGCCCACGGCACTCTCCAGGCCCCTCCGTGCCCACCCAAGGCTTCCCAGGCCTCCCATCCCTTCCCTGATCCTCCATCACCGCCTCTCTGGGGATCTTGACAGTAGATGAAGTGACAAGTCTTTGTGCTTAATTAAGACACATTGTCCCACCAATTGGGAAGTGGGAAATGGCTGGGCTGTTTTACAAATAGAAACAATTCTTGTTCATTATCCCTTAATTGAGGCAACAAAGGGCTCTGGAAAACATCCATCAGAAACACATTCATGTACATCATCAGAGGGGATTGGGTTTAGGAACGCACAAAAGCAACAGCAAATGTTCCAATCAGAAGCAACACAGACAAAGGGAAACAAAGGCCCAGAAGCACAAATGCTACAGAATTAGCCCAATTATACAGTTGATGTGGTGGGGAAACAAGTTTTCTGGCTTCTCTCCAGTTCTTCTCTTTGCCTCTTTTTACCGCTTCTGTTTCCTTAATACCAGATAGAGAAGGGCAAGAAAGGAACCTTCCAGATCCCCTATAAACCTTGCTTCGGTCACCATGATGGGGAAAGGATGGGCTGACAGAATGCCCTAGGGGGCAGAAAGTTGTAATTCAAATCCCAGTTGTGGCCTGCCTGTAATTGCCACCTTCCTTTTTCTGGTCAGTATGCTCCTTTTGATGTGACCTCAGATGCCAAGGCAATTCTGTCTCACTGTTGATGTCCATGGTCAGGTTGGTGGCTGCTGAAAGTCCCTAAACTATTTTTATGTGACTTATTGTTTTCAGGCTGGATTTTCCCCATCCTATACGTATACAATTAAATTTTGGGGTCCAAGTTAGAAGTTTGCCTCATCCTTGTTTGTCCCAGCCTGTTTGTCTTGTTGCTTCCTGGAGCTGCTTGGAAGTGGCATGCAGAGACCATGACCCAGGAGGCTCCTGGAGGTGAGTCTGCTGCTGTCTCACCTCCGATGGGGGCTCAGAGGAGACACTCAGGAGTTTTAGATTGCAAGAGCTCGTCCTCCTTTTTTTTTTTTTTTTTTATCTTTTTTCCCCCAAATATGTTTATTTTATTTTTTCAGTGTTAACAAGATTTCTTGTTCATGCACCACACCCAGTGCTCCATGCAATACGTGCCCTCCTCAATACCCACCACCAGGCTCGCCCAACCCCCACCCCCCTGCCCTCCAAAACCCTCAGTTTGTTGCTCAGAGTCCACAGTCTCTCATGGTTCATCTCCCCCTCTGGTTTCCCCCTATTCACCCCTCCCTTCCTTCTTACAATGCCCTCCATGTTTTTCTTTATTTCACTCTGCATAATCTCTTCCAGTCCCATCCATGCTGATATAAAAGTTGGATATTCGTCCTGTCTAATGGAGGCATAATATTCCATTGTATATATGGACCATATCTTCTTTATCCATTCATCTGTTGAAGAGCATCTTGGATCTTTCCACAGTTTGGCAGTTGTGGTCATTGCTGCTATGAACATTGGGGTACATGTGGCCCTTTTTTGTAATGCATCTGCTTCTTTGGGGTAGATACCCAGTAGTGTGATGGCAGGGTCATAGGGTAGCTCTATTTTTAATTTCTTGAGGAATCTCCACACTGTTTTCCAAAGTGGCTGCACCAGCTTGCAATCCCACCAACAGTGTAAGAGGGTGCCCCTTTCTCCACACCCTCTCCAACAAGACATACGAATGGCTAACAGACACATGAAAAAATGTTCATCATCTTTAGCCATCAGGGAGATTCAAATCAAAACCACACTGAGATACCACCTTACACCAGTTAGAATGGCCAAAATCAACAGGACAGTAAACTCCCTTTATTTTTTACGACTGGTCATTGTACAAAACCTGGAAGTCACCAAAACGTACAAAAAAGCAGAAGTAAATGAGTAAGTCCCTCCAGACTGTGAGTCAATTTCTCTGAATGGTTTTGTCTATTTCCTCCCAGCCTTTGTTTCAGGCACACTTTCCCTGTGGTTGAGAAAATCCTATGTATGACCTCAACTTTGTCTTTTTTCCCAACATTTTTTTCCACACAGTTAAAAACTCTTTCCAATCTTCTTTTTAATGATGGCACAATATTCCATCACACAGATGTGCCGTTAGTTTGTTTCACGATCATCAATGAGCATTGGGATTGTTTCCAATTTCCCACTGTTTTCAGTGTTTCTGTCCTGGGCATCTTTGTGCCTGGAGCTCTCATATTTCAGATTATTTCCTTATGACAGATCCTAGAAAGGAAACTGCAGGTTCAAAAGTTATGATACTGCAAGGCCATTGCTACATATTGCCAACTTACTTTCCAAAAAGGCTACGCCAGTTTATAGTCTCTAGTAGATTATTACAGTGCCTGTCCCCGTGTTGTAGCATTTATCTTGGGGAAAAAGATTTTGCTTCGGAATTGGAGGTGTGCGTGTATATATATGTGTGTGTTGGGATGTTGGCGGTGGGGAGGGAGTTACCACATAGTCCATATATTTCCCTGGATTTGGGAAAGGGAGAAATCCCCATGTGTCAAGGCTGTGTAATCAGATGTCAATTGCCTGTTCCCCTACTGCCCCTGCCCCAATCTTGTCCACACCGCTCAGCCATCTGGTTAACCTTGACTCAAACCTCCATCCCTTACCTGTGATAGTCCAGTCTTGGCTCCTACTGTGTGTCTCTGTGCCCCTGCTCCTTGAGGGCTGGGTCTCTTTTGCTCCAGGACACCTCCCTCACTGGGATCAAATCCTATCCTTCCAGCCCCCTACGACCTATTATTCGACCTCCTTGTGCCTCAGTTACCTTGTCTGCAAATGGGTACACAAACTGCCTAGCTCTTGGGACTGTTGCAAATATTAAATGAATTATGTATGCAAAATGCTCAACTCTGAGTCCAGAGTTTAGTAAGGGCTAATTCGTGTTAAAACCACCTGCTTGTGGCTTTTATTAAAGGTTTGGGCCCTGCGAGGCAGCTGGGGACCTGGTCCTCGCCCCTCACCTGTCAGGGTTGCAAGTCTTCCCTGTGTAAACAGAGGGAATTTCCTACAGGGGAGAAAGGACTGTAACCCTCTGGGTGGGGCAGGAGGAGGGGCTCTCCACTGGACCTCCCCGAACGAGGGTGGTATTCATAGCAGAACCGCCCTCCAAGAAGCCCTGTTGTTCCCACCATCACCTGGAAGGAGGGGCATATGGCCATCTCTGGAGACTGGCTCCCAGGCCCACAGCAGCTGCCAGAAGCCCCACATGCCGCCTCTCTGAACCCAGAAACCCGGTGCCCACATGCACCTATGTAGACACAGGATGAGGACGCAGGAGAGGCCCTGCATTCGCTGGGGAGGCACAGTGACACTGGGTTTCGGGCTGCAGCAAAGCTGGTAGGGTCTCTCTGCTTCTCCCCTCATTCTGAATCTCACATGAGTGTGGATGAGCAGCCGAAATGCAAATCACCCCCAGAACCCAAGCTGCAAGGGTGTCTGACAATGCTGTGCTGGCTTCTACAGCAAAGGAGGCCTTGCAAAGGATGGGCTTCTCATCCCGCCTCATCCACCGGGTGCCTGGGTTCCCCTGTAGCCTTGCCATCAGAGTGCATTGCGGGGTCCCCTCTACCTTAGCATGATCTTCTGCGTGTTCAAACTAGCATTTACCCAGGAGGGGTCCCTACCAAGGCATGGTCTCCCTTGATGAAGTCTCCCTTTTCCCCACAGTCAGGTCCCTTGGATTCTTACCTTCAAGCGTCAATGCTTTTAAAAATATTTCTTCCAAATAAAGACAGTGCCATCCCCAAGAGGAATTCTGGGGATGAAAAGATTTTCCATCTCATTACAGGTGTAATCACTCTTTTCTCCTTTTTGTTTGCAAGTAATAGAAACTCACACAGAGTGGCTTAAGCAAAGAAAGGAATTTATTGGCTCATGAAACTGAGAAGTGCAGTGTGGACTTCAGGCATGGCTGGATCCAGGTGCTCCAGTGATGTCATCAATGCTCTCTCTTTTCTCTATTTCTCTGCTTTCCTCAGTGTTGCTCAGAAAAATATTTCTTTGTTTGGGTACTCTAACAAAAATACTGTAGATGGGGCAGGGGTGCGCTTAAACAACAAATGTTTATTTCTCACAGCTCTGGAGCTGGGAAGTCCGAGATCAAGATGTGGGCAGATCTGGTGTCTGGTTTGCTGATACCCTGTCTGCTCCTTGGGTCCTCACATAGCAGAGACCACAGGAAGAAGCAAGCTCCGTGTCTGTTCTTACAAGAGCACTGATCTCATCTTGAAGGCTCCACACTCATGACCTAATGACTTCCCAAAAGCCTACCTACTACCATCACACTGGGGGTGAGGATTTCAACATAAGAATCTGGAGGGGGACACAAATGTCAGCCCATATCAATTCCTCAGGCAGGGGTAAAATGGCCATCATCCACTCATGTCCGTTTCTCTGTATCGGCCACCCCATAGCATGCCCCGTTTTCCCAAAGTCCCAGAGCAGATTCTAATGAGTTTACCTTAGGTCAGTATCCCTAAATAAATCCCTGATTGATCAGGCTGGGACTATGTGCCTGCCACTGAAGGTAGCAAGGCTGTGGGGTCCCACATCTGGGCAACGTGCAGTAAGAGTGACAAAGAATGCAGATGTCACAGTGGCCACACATGGCGATCCCCAGCCACCATCCCTCTTACTACTCCTCAGGGGCCTGGAGCCACACTCAGTGCACCAGGGGATGGGGACACCTGCCTCACAGTCGTTATGGGCAGCCCGGCAGACATGGGGGGGCCCTCAGAGAGCCTTTCCTGACTTGGGTCGCAGCCCATACCTTGCTTTCAGCCCCCTCCTGAGTGTTGCCTCTGATATTCTCCCTTTACAGTGAAGAGAGATGCTAGGTTACCTTCTCAGAGTGGGGAGCCTAAGGCTGGCCATGCAGAGGCACCTGCCATGGCTTTGCTTACACATGGCTCCCTCCCACCTGTTTTCAATTATCACCCCAAACAAGGTCACGCTAACATCGTGCCAGAAGTTGCTGAAGACCTCCCCTGCAGAAAGATTGCCCTAACACCTTCCGCTTGCTTCCTCCTCGCTATCCTTCACACATAGGTCAGAATGTTCTTTCTATAATGTGGGCATGACCTCATTCCAAGCTCCAGACTCTTCCAGACTCCTCGTTGCCATGTGCCACAGTTCTGTGCCTCAATCTCTGTGCCAAATTCACTCTGGGGACACTAGCCACTTGCTGGAAATACAGGAAGTCAGACCCTTCCTGTGTCTGGGCCTTTGCACGGCCGGCATCTTTGTCTGGGAGCCCCTGGCAGGAACCCCAGAGAGTCTCCCTGGACGGCAGTCTCTCTCGGCCACCCCTTGCCTGTGCCGCACCATACTTGCTCCAGTTTCACTCTGGAATTGCATTTCCCTTGTCTGTCTGCCTCTCTTTCGATGCTGGTGTTCTGGTTACGACTGCTCAAAATTAGTGGCTTAAGACTACAACAATCATTTCTTAAACCCTCATGGGAAGTGCCCATTTGGGCAATTCTGGCTCAACCTTCTGGCATGGTTGCTGTTGGACAGGGAGGCAGCGGCCGAGGAGGGTGTAGGGGAGGCCGGAGCTACTGGGGACTGGCTATGTCTCTCCGTGTGCTCTCAGAGCCTCTCTGTGTCTTTGCACCTGGTCTTATTGGGCTTCCTCTCAGCCTGGTGGCCTCAGGGAACCTGCTGGGCCATCTGGTGAATCAAGGCTCCAAGAGAGAAGCGCAGAATAATCTACAGCACCTTTCATGATTTGGTCTTGGAGTTCGCATAGTATTACTTTTGCATGTCTGCAAAACAGGAACCCCCATCGCAGTCACTTGCAGGAAGATCCCGTGGGACAGGAGGTCTTGTAGGGCCCCTCTGCACGGGTGGGAGGGAGGGATCCCATCTCTGGGTCCCCAGGATCACTTGGCTTATAATTCCCAGTATGCTCAGGGGATTCTGTTTTTCCCTGAGGAAAGCACAAATTCCACCTTGGTGAAGGGTAATCACAGCTCATAGCATCTTTGACCAATAGGGTCAACAGTGTCTTCAAGAACACTCCTGGTCCTCCCTGACTCCAGCCAGGGCTGGTTGTCTGCAGCCTCAAGGGACAGAGCAGGTGTGAGTCCCCTCGGCATCACTCCACAGTCCCCGTTCCTGCCCCAGGAGACCCAGCAAGAGCTTCATAGGCCCTCACCGAGGCAGCATGGAGGATGTGGCCCTCCGCCCCGTGGACCTCAGTCCCCTGCCTGGGGAGCCGGGAGACCCTGATATGCCACCTAAATGCAGTCTCTGAGTCTCCACATCTGCACTTTGCAAAACAGAGATAATCCCCTCAGAGCCTGGCCAGGATCGATGCAGATAATAGATGAGAGGATGCTTCGCTCCGGAGAAAGTGAAGCCACGTTCGAGGAGTTCTCACCTGGTGCTCCATCCCCTACGCAGGATTTAATGAGAGCTGGCTGCTCCCTGGGATCTTTAATTAATTGTCCCAGCCCCTCAGCCCGGGTGCCGGCAGATTGAGCCTCCGCTGCGGGAAGCAGGCTGCACATCGCTTTGGATGCAACTGCCGGAAGCAGAGGCTTCCATGGAGGCTTTTGCTGACTGGGTGATTTTAGAGCAGCTGTGGTCCTTGGTGGCCCCCGGGTGCCCGGCCTCCGCACCCTCAGCAGAATTGGGGTGGCCAGGCCCTAACCTGCTCTTCTCTGCTCCTCCCGCGGGCGGCCGGGGTGCACTGGGCTGACTGCAGCAAAGACTTGTTTTCGCAGGGTCGCCTAGCCTTCCCAGCTCGCCAGCTCCCTCCACACTCTGGGGGACTGTCCAGATTACCCTCCAGACGCCCCTCCATGTACCTTCTAGGTACCCTTCTAGATAGCCCTCCAAGTACCTTCCAGATACCCCTTCGATCACCCTCCAGGAGCCCTCCGCATAACCCTTCAGGGAAGCCTCCAGATACCCCTCGGGTACTTATTAGGTACCCTCCCCGGTCCGGGCACCGTGGCCTCTTCGTTCCTGAGGCCCTCCAGCCCTTGCAGCTTTAGGCCTCAGACTTTGCTGCTCTCTCCTCACGTTCTCCCAGGCTGTCACAGTAGGCGGCCGCTCCATTGTACGGCCACTGGGTGTCCACGTGCGTGACTTCTCCAGGGAGCCTCCTCTGCCCACCCCGGGCTGCCTTTCACACATCACCTCATTGTTGGGACCTGACACCCCGGTCCTGTCCTCCACGGCCCTCGGTGAGGGAAGGTGTCTTCTCTTGGTGTTTCATTGGCCTCGTCCTCTAATTGTCAGCCCTGGGAGCCTCCCGCTGGGTGGGTAGCCCCAAGGAACACGAAGCAGGCTCCTCAGGAGGGCCCTGGCCAGGCCTGGGGCAGGAAGGGAGGAAGCAGGGGTGGGCAGAGGAGGAGGGCAGCCCGAGGGACCCTTTGGGACCTGAAGGTGTCCCGAGCTGGGAGGTCCCCAGGCCTTGAGACGCCTGGGGAGAGCAGGCCTGTGGCGGTGGGATCTCCAGCGAGGGGTGATACTGAGGGCACCCGAGGACGGTCTCCAGGAGCTGTGGCGTCCTTCAAGGAAGGAGTTTGGGGGTACCTTCCTGTGTACACCATAGAGGGTAAGCACCTTGACCTGTAAGTAGGACGAAGTGCTTGTCACATGGCCCACATGGTGGGAACTTACTAACTACTTGTTAAATAAATGACTAAATAAGATCCAGTCTCTGTGGAGCACCCAAATTCTGAAAGCCTTTTGTTGCCTGTGTCTGAGCCCTGCTCCTCCAGGAGTGGCCCCCGGCCTGTGCTGGGACTGGTGGGTGCTCTTTCCTGGGTCTTCCTCAAGGCTTCGCCCGCGGGGCCGCTGCCTGCACCAGGCAAAGTTATGGGCCTCACAACATGGTGCTCTTGCCCCAGACCTTGGCCTGCTCCCCAGGGCTGGGCCCGACCTCCCCACCGTGCCCAGATTTGGTCCCTGACTCGAGGTCTGGTCTAGAGCTCTCTGGGCTGGCATCGATGAATGTGAGGCTGCGTCTCCTCCCTTTGCCCCTGGCCTGGCTCAGCTCCAGCCCTCCTTGGGCCCACTGTCACTCCAGGGTGCCATTCTCTAGTGTCTGCATATTCACTGACTGTCTGGACACCCACTAGACCCCCTGCATACCCCTGGGGTTCTGAGTCACCATTCACACTGCGATAATAATCACAGAAACAGCATGTCACCTTCCCTGAGCACTTATGGTGCCCCAGCTGCATTCTGGATGGGCATCCTTGTGGTCCTTCATCATAACAATCTTGGCAGGGGTCCTGGCGTCCACGACTGTGTCCCCCACCGATCTCCCGCAGCCAGGCGTGAAGCACTGGCTGGTCCCCCACTCCATGATGGCAAATAGTGCCTGGACCCAGAACCGCTTTAGACCCAGAACTGCCATCACTCCTCAAAGTCTCCCACCCCCTAATTCAGTCCCACATGTCTGTGTGGCATTCTGGAGCCACTACGGTGACCAGTGCTGGACCCCAAGCCAGACGCATCAGTGTGCAGTCCCTGTGTTGGGGGTGTCATGACCCTGGGGGGTGGGGAACTTTAAAGAAAGCTTCTGGAGGGGTGGAGTCTGAGAATGCCTTTTTAGGGTCACTCTCCCAGCAAGGGCGGGGCCACAGGACGGGAGGTCCTGGGACAGGGTGGGTCTCAGAGGTGGGAGCTGAGGCTACTGACAGGGTGACTTCAACATCCGGGCCAGGTGGTGCCTGGTGGGATGGGCAATGACCACTTGGGCCAGTCCCCCTTCAGAGACTTTTGGGGTCTAAAGATATTCAAGTTAGCCCCCTATCAGGGCTTGCCCACGTTTGGTATCTCCCGACACTCTGCCTTTTCCCAACTCCTCCTGGTCACAGCTCGGCCTTTGCACTTCCTATGCCCTCTGTCTAGAATGTTCTCCCTCCCCTCCCCCACCCCCCACCCCCACGTCCTTGCTCATTTAACTCTGTCTTATCCTTTGGGTTAGAGTTTCAACCAGACCCACTCAAGGAAGCCTTCTCAGCCCCAGATGGGATCAGTTTCCCTGTCACCCCTCCCCCTCACTCCCCACTCCCTGCCCCCAACTTCTAGGGACAGACTCATCTCTGCATGTTCACTACTATGTGCTCCGTGCCTCCTCGATATTGACACATGTGACATAATGGCCAGCCTGTAGGATTCCTGAGACCGGGATTTGGGTATGTTTTGCTCATCATTGTGTCCTCAGCATCTAACAAGGTGTCGACTCCAGTAGACACTCTATAAATATGTGATGACATCATATTTTGATGTGTCAACAATTATTTTTTGGTTCATCCTCATTCCTCTTTTACCTGCAGCTCCTCCCTTATTAAAAGTAGACCATGAGGCATCATGTCACATGAGGGAGGTTACAGCAGGTGGACAAGGGTTACATCCTTGGTTTTTTACATTTCAGAAGCCAGTGCTTTCCATTTGCAAGAGCCTATATGGTACCTATCAGAAGCCCCGAGGGTCTCAAGCTTCATGATAGATTTGAAAGAGTGCAGAGTGAGCCATGGGAGTTTCTGTCTCCCTGGAGGGGACAGTTCCCAGGCTGGAGAAGGCATAGAAATGGGCGGATCAGTCAGCTTTTGCTGCGTAACAAACCATCCCAAAACTCAGTGACTTAAGTTGGCATAATTTATTATTCTCATTGTTCCGTGGCTTTCCTGGATGTTTCTTCTGGTCTTTGCTAGCTCAGCTGGGGTTGGGTCACCTACAACAGCCTCACCCACATGTCTGGGTCTTTGCTGAGAGGTCCAGAAGGCTGGGGGTCAAAAAGCCTAGCCCAGCCTCTTTCCATGGAAGACCCAAGGCAGCTAGAGGTGGCAAGTGCTTTCTGGCTTCTCCTTGTATCGTCTTTGCTCGTGTTCCCTCAGCCAAAGTAGATCATACAACTGACCAAGCTCAGGCTCAAGGGCAGAGAGAGGGTCCACTCACAAGAAGGGGAGAAGAGATTGAGATGTTCCTGTGTCCTTGAGAAAGAACTCTGTGTTCTGCCATGGTCTTCTGGGCTGAGTAGGGGGAGCAGGAATGAGTAAGGCCTCAGGAGGCTTTGGCAGATGCGGGGAGGGATGGCCATCTCTGTAGCATTCCTGGGAAGGCAACATGACCCCGGAGCCACAGAGAAGGAGTCCAGGAAGAGGTCCAGAGCCCACAGGAGTGAGAGCATAGGGAGAGGGGCTGGATCTGGGAGGTGGGGGTGAGGAGGACACAGAGCACCCCGGGATCAGCGCCTGGAGACAGCCTGGTTGATGCCAGTGTGAGCCAGTGATGACATAGGGACAGATACCTCGGAGGACCCCCATGCTTTGGCATTCAAGGGGTGGGAATCTTGAACAGAGGAGGCACAGATGGGAGTCTGGAATATCAGCTGAATGGCTAAACACTAAAGCAGTCAGGGCTCTTGACAGCCTATGTGGGGATGCCCAGGGCCACTGAGAAATACAGCGACAGATTTATTAATATGCTGCTGGATATTTAACCAGTTAAATAGTCCTGGTGCTCTAGTTCCATAGTACAGAGGAGAAATTTCTGTCAGAGACAAAGTCAGCTCCTCCAGAGTGAATCCTCCACGTGAATCTTTTACCAATTCGAGGACCACCTGACGATACTAGGCTCCCACCTTGCAGTCACGTTTATGACACCTTCGTTGGTAGAAAACTCACATACCATAAAATCCACCTTTTAAAGCATGCAGTTCAGGAGCTTTTTGCAACTACTCCTGATACCGAATTCTGGAACATTCGGTCACCCCCGCAAAAGGAACCCGGGGCTTCTGAGCAGTTGTTGCCCACCCCACCCCCTTTGCCTCCCAGCCCCTGCCTACCACCAGTCTGCTTTCTGTCTCTGTGGATTTGCCACTCTGGACATTTTCTATAAATGGAGTCCATTCCATGCAATTTGTGGGATTCCGTGATGGGCTTCCTTCACCAACCATACCATTTTTCTCCTTCCTTCCTTTCTTTCTTTCTTTCTTTCTTTCTTTCTTTCTTTCTTTCTTTCTTTCTTTCTTTCTTTCAAATATTTTATTTATTTATTTGTCAGAGAGAGAGAGAGAGAGAGAACAAGCAGGCAGAGGCAGAGAGAGAAGCAGGCTCCTAGATGAGCAAGGAGCCCGATACGGGACTCAATCCAAGGATCCTGGGGCCATGTCCCCAGCCAAAGGCAACCGCTTAACCCACTGAGCCTCCCAGGCATTTCAACCATACTGTTTTTTAAGGTTCATGCATGCAGCGCGCCACAGCTCTCATTTCTCTTTATGAATGAATAATATTCCACTGCATGGATATGCTGCCTTACCCACTCATGAGTTGATGGATGTTCGGGTTATTTCTAGTGTTGCCATTTATGTGGCTTTGCAGGCTTTTAAACAAATCTTTGGCCATTTCCCCCCTAATGCTTCAAATTAAAACAGTGTAATGTGTATGTATATGTATATGTACATGGTTGTGTGTATACATATATATATATATACATATACATACACATATATGTATACACACAACCATGTACATATATAGATATTCTCTCTATATTCTCTATATAGGGGTTTATGCATATGTATGTGTAGAGTATCTCTCTACATAGTCTGTTTTTTTAGATTGGCTTTTCCCTAGAAGCTCCTGGGGTAACACGAATACATGGGTAGCAAGAAACTATCGCTACGGATCCTCCCAGGATTTGCCAGAGAAAGATGTGCTAACTTCCTGAGCACCCGACCAGCCTTCTTCACCAGTTCTTTGTCTCTGCAACTGGTCGGTTCAGCGGGTCTGGGTGACGTGGCCCCATGCACCCTCTCCTGGAGATGAGGGAGAGGACAGCGAGTAGACATGTTCATTTGGGGGTTGTCGGGGTCGCAGGGTATCTTGTAATTCGCACTTCTGACATACTCAAGGCACAGAAACGTTGATATCCATTTTACAGATGGGAAAATTGAGACCAAGACAGGTCCAGCGCTCATAAGAGGCAGAGCTGAGAAGCACACCCGGGCCTGCTCCAAGGGCTCCCCACTGTGTGGGGCTGCCTCGAGCAAAGCCCCACAGCCTGGCTCTGGTAGGCAGGTTATCAAATGGACCCTTGGCCTTGAAGGGGAATCAACTAATTAGCATCCTTCTTTTCTCCACCACCCCTCACTAAGGGAGGAAACTTCTACTTAATCTTCAGACAAAAAGACAACTTAACTGCAGGCTAATAAAGGGCATTTAGCTTATAAAGCAAAACTCTCGGGAATCCCCCTGCTGGGGCCTGAATCTGCTTTTCCAATTCATTCCCTCCTCCTTGGTCTGGGGGGGAGGGGCTGAGGGGAGTGGGGAACAGGATCTCATCACTGCCCTTAGGGAGACTTGGGGGCTGAGGGCTGGGTGCCTCCTGGACCCACCACCAGCACCATCATCATGATTCTGTGCATGAGATTTGCTATAAAGTATTTGTAGAGTATTTACAGCTTTAATCTCTCTGACAGTTCCAGAAAACAGGCATTGTAACCCTCGTTCACAGGCAAGGAGCCTTAGATGGGAGTCATCTCCTCTGTTAGACTGTGGGGCTTGAGGATAGAGAGTGTCTCACTGGTCTTGGTGTGTCCCAAGCCCAGGACAGGCTGCACCTAGGAAGGGCTGCACCAACCTTCTTAAAAGCATGAATGAAAAAATGAGTAAAGAATGGAGGCATGAGAGCTCATCCAGGGTCCACGACTCCGACTCCGGCCCCTAGACTCCCAGGCCAGGGCTCAAAGCAGCAGCTGGAAAGGGCTTTCTTTCAGCTAGATCCAGTTTAGGACTTAGCAAGACCAAGAGCTCATGTTGGGGACTCAGGAGGCAGGAGGACACAGGCTTGGCTTTCCAAACATTTGTGCTTTTTCCAGAGAGTCAGGCAGGTGGGTCATGAAATGGAACACCTTAGGTCATGAAAAGGGCAGCATGAGAGAATCATCCTTCATCAGAGTCCGGGATGGAGAGGTGTGGTCAGGACAGTCTGCTTCCAGCCCCACTAGGCCCTGCCCAGCCTAGATAATGGAGGACTGTCCTATGGCCCCAGGACATAGGACAGTGGGGCCAAGAATTGCCTTCCCCTGGGTTTGTCTGAAGGTTAGGCTCTTAGGCTTTGCCAAAGGTCATTTGAAAACCGATCACATGAGTCTTCATGCTTTCTGTAAAACGGTGTGTCAAAGGCACGATCTGTTTTGTGATACACACGAGAAATAGCTTTTAATTTATTGACAGGAAAAATATTATTATTGCCAATGAGATTTTATGCCTTCCTCTTTCCAGACAGCAAAGACTGTGTTGTTTAATAAAGAACTTAGTGAGTAAGGGCATTCATTCACCAGCTATTTATTGAAGAACAGCCTGGGTTGGGTTTAGGCTCAGCACAGAGAATACCGCCATAACTGAAACACCCTCTTGCTCTCCAGGACTTCATGGTCTAGTTTCACTTTTTACTTTGGCCACTAGGCTGCAAGTCTGTAATCTTCAGTATTGAAATATGCACCCCTGTTCCTTTTGTCAGTCCTCATTTTCTATTTTAATCTTATTCTATACATATCCTTTATTATCCACTGTTACAACGTATTTTTAATAGGGGATAAAAGACGAAAAGCTACAGATGGTGGATTAAGCACACACACCCCTCTTCTTCCTGCTTCAAATCTCTGAAAATGACAGAACATATTTTCTCTTTGTGTCTCTCATGCTCTTTCTCTCTCTTTCTCACGAATCTAGAATGGCTCTAGAAAACAATGACAAAGAGTGTCATAAATGAAGCAGAGATTTGGGAGAGTTCCTAGAAGTGAAATGCAGAGAGAACTGGATTGATAAAGGGCCTCAAATGTGGGCTACCTGAGGTGTAAGGGTCCTGGGGTCTCCTAATCCCAACAGTGATGGACATAGGAGTTGGGGGGATTGAGAACATTTTTGATATGCCTAGTTGCAGAACCAGGTTCTGAGTGATTGGCGGGAGCTCTTCTTTACCCTAATACAAGTCAAGAAGAGGGGACCATAAAGGCTCACCTCGGCTGGAGCAGCAGAATGGCCATTTGAGAACACTCAGATGATGGGCAGGTGCAAGAGAAATGGTGGACAAGCCCTTGGGAAACCCAGTGGGTCACCCAGCCCTGCACCCAAGTTGCCACAGTAAACAGAAGTAGCATCTACCAGCTGGGCAAATCAGGCCTCTTGGATCCAAGTGTGAACATCCCTCCAAGAATCACCAATGCCATAAGGGAAGCTTTCACCATAAGGGAGAGCAAGGCATTCTCATCTGGAGAACAAACACTCAAAGGGATGCAGTTAACAGGGCAAAAGAGAAGAGCTTAGAAAAATGAAATTACTATCTTCCAAAGGATAAGGATGGAATCCTAGTGGTATGAAAAAGAGCCAGTTATAGATCTTGGAAATACAATCATTGGGTTTAAAGTTCAGTAGATAGGCTGAAAGGTGAATGGACACATCCGAAGGTAACTTCATAAACAGGAAGATTGAACTGAAGAATACACTCATGGCAGCCCGGAAGAGATGGCAAGAAGGAAAGAGAAGTTGCTGGATATTCTCCTTTTCTAAGTGCATTAATAAGCCTTCCAGACAGTAGCTGTTGGGAGGGTTCAATTCATGGGTAAGAACCCCCATCCCCTGTGGTTCTCATGAACTTACCAGTTAAGGTCCATCTTCTCCCCCCAATCACACACACACACACACACACACACAGACACACACACACACACAGACACACACAGAGTTACTGGGGTAGTCATGTGACCCTGGCTGCCAGTAACAACCTACGACTCATCCAGCATTTGGAATGAAACCCAACGTGGGCCACCAACAATTCTCCCTAGAAATAATATGTGAACAAGGTGAGAGAGAAGCACTTTTTCTGCCAGGATTGTACATCTGGCGCTGCCAGTGGCCATTTTTTTGGATACTTGTAAAACTCCTATCTGGAGAATGGAGCCAGACAGAGGTAGATGCAGATGGACAAAAACAGGAAAAGATGTTTTGGTATCATCGGAGGCCCTGGAGGTAGCTGTGCCAAAGATAAAACCACACACAGGCTGTCTAGTTAGTGAGAAAAAAACCATTCTGAGTTGGGTGACCCTTGTGACCAGTATCATCCTGACTTATATAGGATTTTTTAAAATTAATTTTATTTATTTATTTTTTTCAGTTTATTTTCATCATCTTTAGCCATCAGGGAGATTCAAATCAAAACCACACTGAGATGCCACCTTACACCAGTTAGAATGGCCAAAATCAACAGGTCAGTAAACAGCAAATGTTGGAGAGTGTGTGGAGAAAGGGGCACCCTCTTACACTGTTGGTGGGATTGCAAGCTGGTGCAGCCTCTTTGGAAAACAGTGTGGAGATTCCTCAAGAAATTAAAAATAGAGCTACCCTATGACCCTGCCATCGCACTACTGGATATCTACCCCAAAGAAGCAGATGCATTACAAAGAAGGGCCACATGTACCCCAATGTTCATAGCAGCAATGACCACAATTGCCAAACTGTGGAAAGATCCAAGATGCCCCTCAACAGATGAATGGATAAAGAAGATATGGTACATGTATACAATGGAATATTATGCCTCCATTAGAAAGGACGAATATCCAACTTTTGTATCAACATGGATGGGACTGGAAGAGATTATGCAGAGTGAAATAAGTCAAGCAGAGAG
>CM053603.1:47811113-47841843 GCA_028646535.1 Procyon lotor
GGAATTTCGATAGGGATTTCATTGACTTTGTAAATCTATAGCTTTGGGTAGCATGGAAATTTTAACAATGTTGATTCTCTTAATCCTTGAGCATGAAATAGCTTCTCATTTGTTTTCTTCTTCAAATTGCTTCAATGTCATACAGTTTTAGGTGTACAGGACTTTTACCCTCTTGGTAAATTTATTCTGAAATATTCTTTTCTTTTTGCTGCAACTGTAAGAGGGATTTTTTTCTCAATTTATCTTTTTGATATTTCATTATTAGTGTAGAGAAGTATAGCAGATTTCTGTATATCGATTTTTGCATCCTGCAAGTCTCATGAACTCATTTATTAGTTATAACAGGTTTTGTTTGTTTGTTTGTTTGTTTTGTGGACCTTTTAGGGCTTTCTCTATATAGTATCATGTCAACTACAAATAGTGACAGTTTTACTTCTTCCTTTCCAACTTAGATGCCTTTTATTTCTTTTTTTGCATGATTGCTGTGGCTAGGACTTCCAGTACTAGGTTGAATAATAGTGATGAGAGTGGACATCCTTGTCTTATTCCTGATCTTAAGGGAAAAGCTTTTCCTTTCTTCACAGTTGAGTATGATGTTAGCTGTGGGTTTGTCATATTGGCCTTTACAATGTTTAGATATGTTCCCACTATACCCGTGTTGTTGAGAGTTTTTATCATAAATCGATATTGAATTTTGTCAAATGCTTCTTCTGTATTGATTGAGATGATCATACGATTTTTACTCTTCATTTTGTTAATGTGGTGTATCATATTGTTAGATTCGTGGATGTTGAACCATCTTTGCTTCTCTGGAGAAAATCCTACTTGATCATGGTGTATAATCGTTTTAATGTTTTGTTAAATTGGTTTGCTAATACTTTGTTGAGGATTTTACATCTATGTTCATCAGGGCTATTGCTCTGTAATTTTCTTTCCTTTGGTGTTTTTGTCTGATTTGGGTATCAGGGTAATGCTGGTCTTGTAAAATGAGTTTGCAAATGTTCCTTCTTCTTTAATTTTTTGGAAGAGTTTGAGAAGGACATATGCTAAATGTTCTTTGAATGTTTGGTAGAATTCACCAGTGAAACCATCTGGTCTTGGACTTTTGTTTGTTGTAAGGTTTTTGGTTACTGGTTTAGTCTTCTTACTAGTAAATAGTCTGCTCAGATTTTCTGTTTCTTCATGATTCAGTCTTTAGAATTTTATCCATTTCTTCTAGGTTGTCCAGTTTGTTGTTATATAATTGTTCATAGTTGTTTCTTATGGTCCTTTGTATTTCTGTGTAACAGTTGTAGCTTCTCTTTCATTTCTGATTTTGTTTATTTGAGCCTTCTCTCTTTTTTTTCTTGATGAGTCTCACTAAAGGTTTGTCAACTTTGTTTATTCCTTCAAAGAACCAGCTCTTAGTTCCAATGATCTTTTCTATTTTTTTTTTTTAGTCTTTATTTCATTTATTTCAAGTCTGATTTATTTCAACTTCCTTCTACTAACTTTGGGCTTTGTTCTTCTTTTTCTAGTTTCTTCAGATGTAAAGTTAGATTGTTTATTCAAGATATCTCTCATTCTTGAGGTAGGCCTGTATCATTATGAACTTTCCTCTTAGAACTGCTTTTGCTGCATCCCATAGATTCTGGGTTTTTGTAATTCCATTTTCATTTGTCTCCAGGAACTTTTTTATTTCCCCTTTAATTTCTTTGTTGACCAATTGTTTATTTAGGAGCACATTGTTTAATCTCTACATATTTTTGCATTTTCCAGTTTTCTTTTTGTAATTGATTTCTAGTTTATTACTGATGTGGTCAGAAAAGATGCTTAATATGACTTCAATCTTCTTAAATTTAATTGAGATTTGTTTTGTTAGCCTGACATGTGATTTGTTATGGAGAATGTTACATGTGCACTTGAAAAGTATGTGCATTCTACTGTTTTTGTATGGAACGTTCATCTGGTCTAATGTGTCATTTAAAGCTGATGTTTCTTTATTCTGTCTGTTTATTTATTTTGTCTTTATTCTGTCTCTTTATTCTGTCTGATCTCTTTATTGATTTAAATGGGGGTGTTAGTGCATTAGTTTCTTCCTTTAGATCTTTCTTGGGTATTTCTACATTGGGTGTGCAAATATTTACAAATGTTATATCTTCTTCCTGGAATTGGCCCCTTTAACATTATGTTGTGCCTTCTTTGTCTTTTATTACCATCTTTGTTTTAAAGTTTATTTTGTCTGATGTAAGTATTGCTACCATGGCTTCCTTTCCACTTCCATTTGCATAGGACATCTCTTTCCATCCTTTCACTTTCAATCTGTGTATGTCCTCAGATTTGAAGTGAGTCTCTTGCAGGCAATATGTAAATGAATCTTGTTTTTAATCCATTCAGCCACTCTTAATTTTTGATTGGAAAATTTAGTTCACTTACAATTAAACTAATTATTGATAGGTGTGTACTTAATTGCCATTTTGTTAATTGTTTTCTGGCTGTTATTATAGTTTCTCTCTGCTCTTTTCTTCTTCTCTTGTTCTCTTCCTTTGTGATTTAATGATTTTCTTTAGTGTTTTGTTTAGATTCCATTCTCATTATCCTCTGTGTATATACTACAGGATTTTGCTTTGTGTTTACTATGAGGTTCACATATAATGACCTATATATACAATGATTTATTTTAGGTTGTAACAAATTAAAAAATTTTAAAAGATTTTATGTATTTATTTGACAGAGAGAGAGAGAGAGAGAGATCACAAGGAGGGGGAAAGAAAGAGGGAGAAGCAGGTTCCCTGCTGAGCATAGAGCCTGATCCTGATGCAGCGCTTGATCCCAGGACCCTGAGATCAAGACCTTAGCCAAAGGCAGATGCTTAACTGACTGAGACATGCAGGCGCCCGGTAACAACTTAAATTTGAATGCATGCTAAAACTTGTACCTTTTTACTTCTCCCCTCGCAAATTTTTCCATTTTTTTTGATGTCATATATTACATCTTTTTATCTTGTGTATCTCTTAACTAATTATTATAGTTATAGTTAATTTTACTACTTTTGTCTTTTAACTGCCATACTAGTTTTATAAATGGTGCACCTACTACTTTCACGATATATTTACCTTTAGTGGTGAGATTTTTATTTCATACATTTTCTTGTTATTAGTTCATGCCTCCTCCCCTTTTTTTTCAGCCTAAAGAAGTCCCTTTAACATTTCTTATAAGGCAGTTTAGTGGTGATGAACTCCTTTAGCTTTTGCTTTCTCTGGGAAAGCAGACAGTCTCTTCTTCAATTCTGAATGACAGCCTTGCTGGAAAGAGTATTTTGGGTCAGAAGGTTTTCCTTCCAGCACTTTAAATATATCATGCCACTCACTTTTGATCTGCAACGTTTCTGCTGAAAAGTTAGCACATAGACTTATGTCTATGGGTTTCCCTTGTACTCAACAAGTTGTTTTTCTTTTGCTGTTATAAGATTCTCTCTTTATCTTTAACTTTTGACATCTTAATTATAATATATCTTGGTGTGGGTCTCTCTGGGTTCATCTTATTTGGAGCTCTCTGTGTTTCCTGGACCTGGATGTTTGTTTTCTTCTCCAGGCTTAGGAAGTTTTCTGCCCCCTTCTCTCTCTCTTCTCCTTTGGGGAACCCTATAATGTGAGTGTTTATATGCTTAATGTCCTATAGGTCTCTTAAGCTGTTTTCACTTTTTACTTATTTTTTCTTTTTGCTCTTTTGTTTGGATGAGTTCCTTTGGCCTTTCTTCTGGGTTACTGATTCATTCTGCCTCATCTAATCTGCTACTGAGTCCCTTTAGTGTACTTTTAAATTCAGTTATTGTATTCTTCAGTTCTGTGACTTTTGTTTGGTACTTGCTTATACATTTTTTATCTCTATTGAAATTCTACTGTGTTGATCTATTCTTCTCCAGAGTTTGGTAAGCATCTTTATGACCATTACTTCAGATTTTTTGTCAAGTATACTACTTATCTCCATTTATTAAGGTCTTTTTCCGAGGTTTTATTTTGTTATTTCATTTGTAGCATATTCCTCTGTTTCCTCATCTCCTGGTAGTCTGTGTATTTTCCAGGTATTATGTGAAAGAGCTATCTTTCCCAATCTTGAAGAAATGGCCTTCTGTAGGAAATGAACCTCATTGTTCAACCTTGTCTCAGCTCTTGGTTGTCTCTCAAGCCTTTGTGATTGTCTAAGTAGCCTGATTTATTCTTGATAGGTCTCTGACTTATTCTTGTTGAGCGTGTGCCAAGACATGTCAGTGTTCCTGAAGGAATGATCTCATTCGGCACCTGGTTTCAGGAGGATTGCAAGCCAGGTTCTCCAGCAGCAGCTTTTAAAGTACGCAGATATATATAATACTGTGAGGCCACAATTGAGGCCTGCTGACCTCCAGACCAGGAAATCTGGACATTTCCCCTGGGAGACAGTTGCAAGAATTAAGGATTCAAGCAAGTGTATAAGCCCCTTTCTGGGACACAGCAGTGAGCTGTGGTGAAGCCAGGGGAGGGCACAAAGATGGTGTCTCTCAGCATATGTCCCTGAGAGTGCCTCTGTAGTCTCTAGATATGTGACAAAACTGAAGCCTGTCTTTCATGTTGAAACTCTGGGACCAGGAAAGGATCAGGATCTTTGTTGTGGCAAACTGGGGTGTGTTTCAGTCTCCTATCTGTGTAGTAGCCATGGTGTGGTAGCCTGCCCCGAACTATCTGGCTATTACAGCTCCATGGCCTTTTGGCCACCAGAGCCAGGTAATCAAAAGTGGACTACAGGTATCTCCTGGCTTTAGCCAATCTGCAGGAGGGTGTTAAGGGTAGGGCATGTCCAAAACTTTAGGAGAGCAGGGAAAGAGTGCAGGTTGGAGGACATGTCCATGGCTTAGTGAGGCTGTGTCCATGTGCACCCACCTCTGTTACTAAGGTAGATGGAAAGTATAAAAATGGAGCTCACCGGTGCCTCCATCCCTGAAGAAAGTCCGTACTAGCCCCTGCCCCTCCAGCAGACACCTTAATATTAGCATATGAATCTCTCTCACATACAACCCAGTCACCTCTCAAACTGCTGCTTTTACACTGGGCTCCAGGGCAAAGGAGTTCATATACAAACTCCTCAAAATGAGTATCGCAGGTCCCCATGGCTCCCCAGAGCCCCTGGATATATGCCTTACAGGCCTTCAAAGCCAGACATTTTTGGAATCTCATCTCTGTAGTGCAGGTCCCAAGCATTGGGATACCCCACGTGGGGTATAAACTGCTCACTCTTTAGAGGGAAATTCTGGATCTATGAGATCCCTTCTTGTATCAAAGTGGAGTTTTTGGTGAGATTATGTCTCTATATCTCCTACGCATCTGTACGTGGTCCTTTTATTCCTTGTTGTGGAGGGAGCTGTTCAGCTAGTTTTTAGTTATTTTTCAGCTGCAATTATGCTATCTGTAGCTGCTGATTTGGTGTGTCCATGGAAGGAGGTGAGTTGAGGGTCCTCTTACTCCTCTATCATGGACCTTCTCTCATCATACAGTAGTTTCACATCTCATCGTCTGAATATATTCTGAATTCATTTCTTGAAATGTTTCAAGAAAGAATTTTATATCAAATGCAAAGACTTGTAGCTTCATCTTTTTCTTTCCAATATTTATACCTCATGTCTTTTTCCTATTTTATTGCTATGTCTAATAATTCCCAGGATTATGTTGAATAATAATGTTAAGAGTGGGCATCTTTGATTTCCGTTTTTCATTCACTCATTATTTATTCAACATTTGCTGTGTGGCAGAAATTGCTCTGGGCCCTGGAAGCACAGATGTGACCAAGTGCATCAGAAAGTTTTGAAGAGAAAAAGGAGAGGAGTGAAAGTATATACCAAAGAAACCAGAAATAGCTGTACCCTGGAGAGCAAGAGAAGTTTTCCCTGAAGAATTTCCCCAATAGAACCCTCTTTGTCTTTCATCATGAACTCTGATCCTTGCTATTTCTGATAGATACCCCATCAAAGGAAAGAAAGTTTCCTTTTATACTTTGTTTATTGAAAGCTTTTTTAAAAGTTCAGGAATGGATATTGAATATTAAATATTAATATTAAATTCCTCATTAGTGTACGCATGGACATAACCAAAGCTTCTCTCTTTTAGCCTACTAATGTTGGAAATAACACCAATAGACCTAACAATATTGAACCATCCTTGCATTCCTATATTCTTGCATCGTATTGGTGAATGATTCTCTTCTTAGCCTACTAGATTCATTCTGCTAATATCTTATTCAGGATTTTTGTATTTTTTAAAATAAGTAAATGTTAGTCACAGGTGTCAAGTATTACAGAATGAGGTTGGGCAAGTTCCCTTGATTCCTGTATTCTGAAATAGTTTAGGTAACATGGTTCCCTCCCAGACTCACTGAGTGTTCTGGAGGAGGTGGTGTACACTTTCCCACTTCACTCTAAGCTCTGACTTCTGTTACAGCCGAAATGGTTCCATTTTTGGATTGTCTCTCTCCCCCATATGGGCTGTCTCTGTTCTGCTTTCTATTGCTTCTGATGTATGACACATTCTCTTTTCTGTGCACCAGGCAGATGGATGTGTTACAGAATTGGCTGAAGATTTAAGAAGATTGAAGAGAGAGATATCACAGC
This sequence comes from Procyon lotor, assembly GCA_028646535.1. Classification (NCBI taxonomy): domain Eukaryota; kingdom Metazoa; phylum Chordata; class Mammalia; order Carnivora; family Procyonidae; genus Procyon; species Procyon lotor. The sequence continues at coordinate 47,817,730 of CM053603.1, forward strand.
ATCTCCCAACAAATAACACAAAAGTAAACAGGAGATACCCTCTGCCCTCATGACAACTTTGGCCTTCACTTGGAGGGCCCCCACAATGTTGCCTACACTCTTACTCTGCCACAGACTGGCCACATCTTTCTTCTCTGGGGCCCCATCCCTTAGGTTCCCCCAACTTCATTTCCCTAAATTAGGCAGGTGTATTTGGCTTCCCTCTCTTCTCAGTATGGACCCTCATTTGCATATTTAAAGAGCCATTCTGTGTTATGCTATACAGGGGACACCTATTCCAGACCCTTATTTTTTAATGAATTTTTCAGGGCAAAGAAAAAAATATTTATTTCCTCACCATTTTGGGTTGTGCCACATAGCTTGGAAAGCAGAAGTGGCTATAGTCACTTTTGATTTTAATAACTCTTCCCCCTCCCCATTAGATAGTATATTAATCAAGTTTATCAGCTTCTCCAACTCTTGGGCTAGCTCACCCCATCCATAAATTTAAAGGCTGGGAGGTGGTGAGAGATGAACACAGGGTGCATTCTTCCTATGGTTTCCTGCTTATCCTAACCTTCCCTAATTCACATCCACCTATTCTAATACCACTGGGCATTTGGTAGTCTCTTGCTGGTTCTCACAAATAATACTGCTATGGACATTCTTGTATACTTCTTTTGGTGAATATGTGGATGCCTTTTCGTCAGGAATAGACCTGGGGATGGAATTTCTTGGTCATAGGGTGAGCACGTGTTTAGCTTTCACAGGAACTACAAATCTAGGTTCCAAAGTAGTTGTGCCAATCTTCCCCCTCACCCGACCAGTAGCGTAAGAGTGTGTCAGTATTTTCAATGCATGGTATATTTCTGTCATTTTCATTATAATCATTAGGAGAGGTGTGCGGTAGTAACTTATTGAGGTTTTAACTTGCATTTCTCTGATGATTAATGAAGTCAAGCACCTTTTCATGTGTTTACTCGCCATTGAGCTAGTCTGTGCTTGAAGTTCTGGCCAAGTCTTGCCCATTTTTGCCTTGAGTCGTGTGTCTGTTTCTTATTGCTTTATAGGATTTTCTTCTATTTTGGATATGGGTCATTTGACAGATGTACATATTGTAGATATCCTCTCTCACTCTGTGGCTTGAATTTTCTGTCTCTTGATGTTGCCTTCTCATAGACGGAAAGTCTTTATTTTAATGTAGTCCAAGTTGCCAATTATGTTCTTTATGTTGGAAGCTTTTCTGTATAATTGTCCAAGACACCTTTGCCTGACCCTAGGTAATGAGGTTATTCTCTTAGATTTTCCTTTCCCCAGATATTCACAAAACTCATTTTCATTCATGTCTCTGTTCAAATGTCACCTCCTCAGAGAGGTCTTTCCAGACCACCTTATTTAAAATGAAAATCCCCCATCATGCACTGTTTCCTTTCTCCATTTTTAAAAAGATTTTATTTATTTATTTGTCAGAGAGAGACAGAGGGAGCATAAGCAGGGTGAGCAGCAGGCAGAGGGAGAAGCAAGCTCCCCTCTGAGGAAGAAGCCTGATGCAGGACTTGATCCCAGGATCCCGGGATCATGACCTGAGCCAAAGGCAGATGCTTAACCAACTGAGCCAACCCAGGTGTCCCCCTTATGCCATTTTAATCTTCTTCAAGGGACTGGTATCAATTGACTTTATAATACATTTTGAGCTCTTATTTGTTAGTTTATTCTGCACCCTAAGTGTCAGGAGAGACTAAATAAAGGCAGGGTCTTTTTTTGTTTCACTGCTTTATCCTCAATGCCTAGAACAGTGTCTGGTACACATTAGATGCTCACTATATATTTACTATATTAATGGGTAAATGATCTAATTTGGTCCTTATCACTGCCTTGTGAGGAAAGGCTTATCATTGGTCCTTTTGACTAATGGTGCTGTGTATCTTTTCAGATGCTTATTTGCATGCCCTTCTTTAAAATACTAAAGTGTATCAGTCATTTACACTTTAGTATAAATAACTAATTTTTATTGTGCTATTCTTTGGTGAAAAGCAAATGAGGATACTGAGACTTAGAAATTCCAGCTTGGAGACTGCATTTTTTGTGCCAAGCTCTGTGCCTTAAACCAGCTTTTTGCAGCCATTTTGAGGGGAAATGGCAGAGTCAAGCACGGAACTCAAGATTTTCTGATTCTAAAACCCTCATTCTGTCTTTTTGGGTGTGCAGGGACATCAAGAGGGGTAGTGGGACCTTTCTGGGTGGGAGAATCTTGAATGTATTTACAGATTGTGAGGTATTGGAGGGGAGAGAGATTAAAGGTAAAGAAAGGCTACATCACCATTTGGCAGCCAGCCTCCTCCTCTGGGTGACTCCTTGGTTTTCCTCTACTCCCAGGCCTTAAGAAGTCAATGTCTCAGCTGTGTCTAGGCTAATCACACTTTCTGGAAGTGAAATCCCAGTAAATTTGTCCTTAGTCCCATAATTATCTGTTCTCATCATCTTTCCCTAATAAACTTCCCTTTCCTGCTCAAGCCTCCCTCTCAGAGAAGGATAGGAAAAACTCATTTATACCAAAATTTAAACAGCTAGTTAGATAATGTTTTATTGTTCCTAACAGGGATTTGCATTTCCCAAAAGAGATTCAAAATGCACGATATTGTAATTGAAGGGATGACTTGATAATGATACAAATTATATCAAGGATAAGAATTTGGGAGGGGGACAGAGAACATTTTCTATATTCAAAGCATCATGAAGGAACCAACTCTTGCCATACCTAATTATATCCAGTCTCCATATTAGCGGAACATTTCCTAATTTACAATTTGTTGTCGATATATTTTCCATACTGCTAGGAGTGTGGACAAGGAGGAGCAGCTAAACCCTAACTTCTTCTCTTACGGGTTTTTATTCACAAATGTTCCGTAAGAAATGCTGGTGAGCCCTGCTAGGTGTGCAAGAAAGAGAGTTCAGTCTATCACAGGTAATGGCATCTTCTGCAAGTCTGAGTTTGACCCTATGGTTCTGGGATGATGGGGGTGAGGGAAGAAGGGATGGTGGACCCTGTGGGGTCTGGGTAAGGACGATGTTTGTCTGTGGGAAGCCAGGGCCAGCTACCTGGGTTTAAATAAGGAGACAATTTTACAGGCCAACTCCCTAGCCCCCTGCTGGCCTGTCCTGAGAACCAACCTGACCTGACCCCATTCTTGGTCTGCACAGATAGCCTTGACTGGGGCCTAACCTCTCTCAGGGCCTCTGTCCTCTCGTCTGTGTGCAGTGTGTGCTTGGGATCAGTGATCTCTGTGCTTGGAGCCAGGACTGAGGAGTCTTGTCCTTCTCCTGGGGGATCTGGATGTCCCACCAGAAACCTGGTCACCTGGGAGATAAGGGTCTGGACTATGAGTGGTTGAGACCATAATACAGGGGAAAGCCCAGGGTCTGAGAAACAGGTGGGTCTGGTCTCAAATCCCTTTTGGGACTCATGCGAGCTCAATTGCCCTGTTACTTCACCTCCCCAATTCTTCATCTATAAAAGGGCACCAGATGTATTAAACAGAACTTGGGGATGGGGAGAGGTAGTCTGCGGTTTGAGGGGAAGGGGATGTTGATAATGGAAAAATCTGTGTTGTTCCCCTGCTTGAAAACACTTCCCAGTGCGCCCAGACCAGACCCCTCACTTGGACCACAGATCCCACATGGCCGGCCCCTGCCAACCCCTTCTTCTTTCTTTCCATGCCAGCCTCTGTGGCCTCCACTGGGTTCCTGAGTAGCTGCCCTTCTCCCTACTTTAGAGGTTCTCCTCTTTTGTTCTCCTCAGCCAACTCCTATCTATCTTTTGGGTCAAAGAGATTTCCTCAAAGAGGCCTTTCCCCCATGTAAATGAGTCTCCCTGTTACAATGATTTCTCAGAGCACCATTGTATCGGTGTTACTGTGGCTGCATAAGAGAAAGATTTCTTTCTCTCTCTTAGAAATGAGGCCTAGGGGTGAGCAGCTCTGAACTTCTGTGATGGCTCCACAATTCTCAGGAACTTGGGCTTCTTTCTGTTTTGTTCCATGGTTCTTGACGTGTAGCAAACCCCTCATGGACCAAGAAGGCTACTCCAGTGCCGGCCATCACACACCTCCTTTCCAATGAGAACGGGGGAGAAAGAGCAAGAGGAGGCTCATCTCTCCAACCACAAGACATTCCCAAGGAAGTCACACACTTACTTCTGTCCACACCTGCGCTGGCAAGAACTTTGTCGTGTGGCCACACACAGCTGCAGAGGAGACTGGGGAATGTATCAGGATGGCCATGAACCCAGTGGAGAAAGAAGGAGAGAAGTGTGTTGGGGCTCAGAAACATTGTGCCCAGTCTGAATCATTGGTTCATTTAGTGGTGACCAGATGAACGCATAAGTCCTCCCCTAAGTGGAAGCCTTCCGGCAAACAGAGCACTCCCACCTCACTCACTTTTGAAACCTGTGCCTCGCACAGGGGATGGGAGGCAGCGCACGGGAAAGATCTGTTGCACAGGTAAATAAAAATTCGTCATGGATTCCCTCCCTTTGTTCTCCTCTGGTAAAGCCTTTGTGATAGAAAGCACCTTCCCCCACATTCTGCATCTTTTATGATCTCCAGAGAAGGCCTCTGGGGGATCTCCCTCTGGGGGCTTCCAGTGTTCCAGGCTGCTCAGTGATTGGGCGCCGGGGCCCAGAACCCGACCCCCACTTCCCCCAACCCCTCCCCCGCCATTGCTGCCCAGGATTATGTAACAGGAGTTTGATGCCCAGATGCTGGCTTGGCTTAGGGGAGGGCAGGTTTGAATTGGAACTGACAGATTCTGGTGTGGAGGCGCGGGCCCAGTCCCCGGAACACCGGCAGCCTAATTGGCAGTGCTGTACACCGGTGGTTCGTGAATCACCTGGGAACTCGTTAAAAATACAAAACTTCTGAGTCAGTAGGTTGGGGTGATATATTTGGTTGCAAGTGACAGAAAGCCAGCTCGCTGAGGCAAAGGCGGAATTGATGGTGAGGGCACGGGGGCTCCTCCTGAAACTGCGAGGAGGCTGGGAGCAGCTCACACACCTGCCCACGGCTTCCCCAATCTGCAGGGAGTGACTTGCTCTCCCCGGGGATCCTGCGTGGCCATCCAGGCCAGTGCATCCCAGCAGCGGGGACTGACTGTGTGGGGGGTTGGGAGATGGGTGTGTGTGTGTGTGTGTGTGTGTGTGTGTATGTGTGTGTGTGTGTGTGTAGGACTGGGTGGGTCCAGAGAAGGCAGTGCTGTTGAAGCAAGAGACCAACACTTCCCCGTGGGCCTCATGGGCAGCCCCTGGCTGTTTCCTCAGGAAAAACTCCCCCTGCTTGTTGAGGGTCCTACAGGGTGAGGGGATGTCTGGAAACCTTTATGAGGGCTAGTTCGGGCCTAGGCCTCCCTGTGAGCAATGGGGGGTACATTTTCCTCAGATTCAGGGGCATGGGGGCCGTGATGGGGGCGCGCTTCTTGCTGGCAAGTGGGCGGGGCAGGGACCACAGCAGCTCCCCAGGACATTGGGGCTGGCCCGGAAGGGGCAGGACACCAGCATCGCCCCAGCTCCGTGCATCTCTTGGAATAACCTGTGAAGCTTCTTAAAATGCTTCTTCCGGGCCGCCCAGACCCACCAAGCCACACTCTCCAGGACCAGGCCCCAAGAGGCTGAACTTGCACCAAGGACCACAGGGATCTTTGACCCTCCCTGTCGCAGAGCCCAAATCCTGAGCCCCAATCTTTGGGGCCTTGTCTCCGTGGCTCTGTGGGGAGGGCCTGTGCTTGGAGCTGCCCACTGACCTGCCGCAGGGCAGCATCCTGGGGGTGAGAGAGCGGTGGGGGGGCAGCCCAACTGTGGTTCTCCTAGCTGCCCCGCTGAGGCCCTGGGCCCAGTGCATCCCATCAAGACTGCCCTCCCAGCGGCCTGGGGACTGCGGCCTGGGGACTCAGCGCCGCCTCCCCCAGCCCCTGAGGCAGGCGCTTTTTTCAGATTGGACCACTCTGCTCAGCCTCCGGGAGGAGCACCCGGCAGCCCCAACCAAAGCGCCCCCTGCGGGCGGACTGGGCTCCTGCGCATAGTTCACGGTGTGATGGGGCACGCCAGGGCTCATCACCAATTTAGCCCAGGGATGCTTTATTTGGCCCCCACAGAATGCTTTACAGTTGGAATTGGTGACCAATACACAACACTTAATAGAGGTATTAAAAAAAAACCCTATTTCAGGCTCCTTCTGAAAGCCGAGTTGGCCGTGCCAGGCCACGTGGTGGATGGGCCCCTGAGCTCCACGGTCCTGCATCCCTGACATCCCACCTTGCTTCTCATGCCCTCTGCTGCCAGACTTGGTAGACCTGTCTCCGTCTTATGGTTATTGCTGTCACTGTTGTGGTGGTTTTAATCAGAGCTTGTTACACAGAGATGTTCTTGATAACCTGCTGGGATCTTTCTAGGTCCTTTACCCATTTGATAGATGGGAAGACTGAGGCCCAGAGTGGCTACATAACAGGCCCACAGTGCGCTGCCCCCTGACTTGTGACCACAGCACCCTTGCTTCTCTGGTCCCTTCTCCTGGCCTTGTAGCTGACAGCCCTCCCGCGTCTCAGCTAGTGACAGGAGTTGACAGCCACGGGGTCTTGGGCCTCGGTGAGGAAGGGCACAAGGGCCTGAGCAGAGGGGAGGGGGTCAGGTGTTGGATCAAGGGCACAGGGGCAGACCTGCTGGCGGAGGCATCTTCCCTCCGCCTCTAGGTGACTGCTGAGGGAGCTAATGTGCTTCCCCAATCCTTATCCCTAAGGGGGAATTCCAGAATCCCCCTGTGAGGCCCGCAGGGGCCCCCACTGTGTGCTTTGAGGGGTGCTTTTGGCACTCTCTTCCCTATGGTATAACAAACTCATTCTCATTTTTAGGAAGGTGTACCTGAACCAGGGAGGGCCAGGGAAGCCATTGACAAGGATGTGTCCAGTCCTGGACCCCAGGCTGGGTTGTGAAGAAGTGTTGACAAAGGTGAGAGGGGTGGACGGTGCTTGGGTGCCACTGGGGCTGCCTGGTTGAGGTGAGGAGGCCGATCAGGAGACAGGCTAGAAGAGAGGAGAGGGAAACAGGAGGGAGGAGGAGGGTGGACGTGCCGCGAGTGATGGGGGGTAGGGCAGGCCACTGTGCTTAGGATCCAGCACCTTCCACCACCTCTGTCCTCCTGGGCCATCTTTTCCTTCTGTCCCTGTCCCCTCTTTTCTCTCTCCTTCTACCCCTGCCTCCACCCAACCCTGCCTCTCTATCTCCTTTCTGCCTCCTTCCTGTCTCACCGGGGTCCTCCTTTTCTCTCTGTCTCTCTGGATCCATCTCTTCCTACATTGATCTTTCCGGGATGTCCCTCTGTCTTTCTGAGAGTCTGTCTGTCTCTGTCTCATTCTGCCTGTAAGCTCAGGCATCTCTGGTTTCTGTGCTGTCCAGGGGTCTTTGTCTCTTTGTGCTGGCTCTTTCTCCTTGTCTCTCTCTGTCTCTGCCCCTCTGCCTCCATCTCTGTCTCTCTGTGTCCATGTCTTCCCTGGGCGCCTGTCTGTCTGTCTGTCTGTCTGACAGTGGGTCTCAGGCAAGTGAAAACACCCCCTGTGTCCCATTTGATGTGCGGTTGTGAGATTCCCTTTGAATATTGCAGGAGCGAGTTGATGGTTGCCAAGGGAACAGGTCAGGAGAAATGGGGAGATCGAAGGGGGGAGGACCAGGAACCAGGAGGGGGGATGTGGGCATGCTTTTCTGTTTTCATCTTCTTTGGCGCTTTCCTCTTCCAAAGCATAAAAAAAGGGCGACAATTTAAAATGATTTTTCAAGAATCAACACGACAGAAATAATGGGTCCTAATTGTGTTGGACTAAAAGGCGGGCGGGGAGGGTGCATCTCCCCCTCCTGTGCCTGGAGGGAGTTAATGGCCAGATTCTAGGAGTGGGGAATTAGAGGGCCTGCAGCCATTTGCCAGGCACTGGGGGCTGGCAGCACCTGGTTCCAGCTGCTCAGCCTTTGGGGAGATTTCAGTACCCCCTCAGCTTAGAGCATCATAGCCAGGCGCAAGATGAGGCTTTGTGGACATACACAGGGACATCAGGGCTCCTACCCGCCTTTTTAGCTAGGGCTGGGGCTGGGGACCCTAGAGGTGGGCAGAAGAGGCCAAGCTCTGGCCATTCAAGACCCGGCATGCAGCCCAGGTCTCTCTAGGCAGCCTCACCAAAGCATCCTCTGCTCCCCGCTGCCCAGCCCTGATTTGGTTGTCATGGGGATCAATAGAGATGATGCCCAAGCAGCGCCCAGCACACCGGCCCCTGTTGCCAGTACCCAGACTGGGAATCCTGCGAGTTTGGACTAGACTTGACCATCTGCTTCTGGAGCCGTCATTGTCACCGTGTGAACATTGACTTATTGGTTCCCTGTAAGCAAGACGCACACCTGTGCAGGGACACGGATGCCTGGTTAGCAACAAAAGCAATTACTTAGTAGCTATCCTAGCAAGAAGGCGTTACTAACTAGAGTACTTCTCAAAATTCTTTATATGCCTTTCCCATTTAGTGGGCACAGCAAACCTTGGAGGTAGGTACCGTTATTGATCCTGTTTTACAGACGAGGACATTGAGAAATTCAGCAACTCCAAGATGGAAATAGAAGTGCAGTGATTGAGGGAAACACAGGAGGCCAGTAATACAGAGACAGAACCTCCTCCCATGTCGGAAGGGAGAGCAGAGAAGGTTCCCCAGGCCTCTGAGCTGAGCAGGTGTTTTGGGATGGATGGTGAGTGAGTGGGGTTGGAGGGTAGGACACGCCAGGCTGCGGAATGGTGTGAGAGCGAGGGGAAGGCAGGTCCATTGGCAGATAAGCGCTCACCTTCCCCCACCCACAGTTCAGAGCTCACCATGTTAGAGATTCTGTCCGAGCCATCTGCTTCCATAAAGCCTGCGGGGAAGACAGCTCATTGCAGGAGCCCAAGTAGGTGTTTACAAATGGCTTCTCCAGGCAACCATCCCATCCCTCTTCCTCCTCCCCTGCACCTTGAGGCTTTTCCCTGGCCTCTCTTTCCCCATTTTCTTTAACCCCATATCTCCCTATCATCTTGCCCAAACCTAGCCCATGGTGATGATAGTGCAGGTAGGGGCAGGGGAGGGTGGGCTTGGATGGTGGGGACACTGTTATTGCTGTGTCTGTGGTCTTCGTCTGGCCCAGTGTGATCTTTTCTTCCCAAGGTGGAAGCCACTCTCCTCTCATCAAGCCCTGGTCCCTAGGGGTTCCAAATGCCAGCTGATGCTGCCCATGGGTCTCAGGTCTGTTTCCCACGATATGCAGGGATCTGTGGACGGCCAGGTCACTGCCAAGTCGGTGTGAAGGGAGATGTGCTTGTGGCCCTGAAGAGCTCACAGTCAGGTGTGGGAGGGAATCAGGGCTGGAGACAAGAGTGGGAGAAAGGTATGGGCCAGGGGCTAAGCCATCTGTGAAGGCTGCAGCTGGGTGGAAGGGAGAGGGTGGCCTGGGTCATGGTGTCAGGAGGGCTCCATCCACTGAAAAGGTGCGTGGCCTGTGAGGTGGCCTTAGAAATGTGGACAGTAGGGAACTCACCAATTCCCGAGGACCTTTAGTGACTAAGACTGGCACCCCTGGTTCCTGGAATAATGTGATTAGGACTGATACCATGAATGGCTTCTTTGGGCATCTGGCATCCCCTTACTGTGGGGTGCTGGGTACTGGCCTGTGTTGTAGGGAGACACTTTCTCAGAGATTTATGCATTCTAGAGTGACAGCAACTTTTAAGTCTCCATCCACCATGACCACAAAAATAATAACCTCACAATAACCAGCTTGTAATAAGCATGTTTTCTAGTTTCTGTGTCTGATGCTCTGACCCTTGGGCCTGACTGGCCCTGGAGGGACCACCCTGCCTAGGGGTTAGACAATTCCCAGAGAGGGCAAAGGACTCTCCTGCTGGTGCCCCTTTCATTTGCACACCAGTCAATCCAGAGCCCAATCTCTCCTGCCTCTACTGAGTTCTGACACACAGGGTTAACCCTGATCACCCCAGGGGGACGCACCAGACCATGTGTCCCTGAGCGCGTTGAAATTATCCAAGCCAGCCAAGGCTCAGCTTATTTACCCCTGCCTCGACTATTCCTTCCTGAGGAAACCGCCCCTCATCATGGCTGACAGTGGTGCCTCTCCCTGTGACCTCCTGTTTTGAGGGATCTGTGCGTATAACCAGCTCTCTTTCCAACTGCTGTCAGTCGTCTGAAGTGTTGGCACAAAACCCGAATAATAATAAAACCTCCATTTTCAAACAGAGGCAATGTGCTGGCCCTTCTCCACGCCCCCGCACACCCACTGTCCCCTCCCTCACCTGCTCTGTGCCCTGGGAGCCTGTTCCTGTGAGTGGACAGCCCCCGCAGGCCAGACGCACCAGCAGGATGCTAAGAAAGAGTGCATGGTCTCCCTCAATCCCACGGGGTGGTGGGTTCCCGGAGCTCCTCCGCAGAGGCCACAGCTCCAACTTGGCCCTCTTCTCCCATTTGGGTCCTTTCTCTGGATTCTAGAATGTGCTTTCTCCACTTGCCCCTCAAGCATTTCCATGGCTTCTGTCACTTCCTCGAGATTTTCGCCACTATTCCCTGCCTGACTCTGCCCACACTTTGACAATGGTCCCTCGTGAGACACCTTCAGTTGCTACCCAGAGCAGCTCTGGTGGCCAGTGGGCTGAATGACCTGGGTGATGGGGGCTGGTCACAAGTGGGTCTCTGCCTTCCTACCCACTTGGCTGTTCCATTGATATGTCATCTAAGCAACTCAGGGCCAACCATAAAAACGCTAAAGCAGACAGATCAGATGGAAGAACGCAGTCACCCCCATTCACCTTCTTCAGCTAGTTTTTCTCTTTTTAGAGAGAGAGATAATTGAGACTAAGTGTTTCTCAAAATATATTCATTCTTACCCCACCTCCACAATTTTTGCCGTATCTGCATACCACCTGTATGATTGTTTCTCTAATAATTTCCTTTCGCTCAGCTTACTTTCTGAAAAAGTCAGGTGTATATAATTTACATAATTGGAGATAAAATTTACATACAGTAAAATGTAGCCTTTTTAACTGTGCAGATCAGTAAGTTTTGACAAATGCATCCAGTCATGTAACTACCAATACCATCAAGATACAGAACAGCGTTCTCACCCCCAAATGTCCCCGAGTCCCTCTGTCATCCATGCTGTCTGCCACTCCCAGCCCTTGGCAGCCACTAGTATGACTTCTGTTCCTATGATTTTATCTTTTCCAGAACATTCTATCAATGGAATTGTATAGTATGTGGCCTTTTGTGTTTGACTTGTTCAACTTAGCAAAATATTACCTTTTTTTTTTAATTCAGCTTAAATCAAAACCCAAAATTTATTCACTTTATTGTCCAACACTCATGTTTTTAAATAAAAACTTTATTTATTTGTTTGTCAGAGAGAGAGGGAGAGAGAGACAGAGCACAAGCAGGAGGAGTGGCAAACAGGGAGAAGCAGCTTCCCTGCTGAGCAAAGGTCCCAATGTGGGACTTGATCCCAGCACCTTGGGATCATGACCAGAGCCAAAGGCAGATGCTTAAACAACTGAGCCTCTTTTTTTTTTTTTTCAAGATTTTATTTATTTATTTGAGAGAGAGAGAGAGAGAGCGCACAAGCAGGGGGAGCAGCAGGCAGAGGGAGAGGGAGAAGCAGGGTCCCCGCTGAGCAAGGAGCCTGAAGTAGGGCTTGATGCCAGGACCTTGAGATTATGACCTGAGCCGAAGGCAGATGCTTAACGGACTGAGCCACCTAGGTGTCCCCAACATTCATGTTTTTACATATTGTGTTTGGGTGCAGTAACGGAACAAATCATTGGCCTTAGTCTTACTTCAGAGTGTTTTTTTAAAAGTCGGGTTTACCGAGGTCTAATTTCAATAGAGTAAATTCAGCCCTTTGAACATATGGTTCTAGGGGTTTTGACAAATACATATATTTGTAAAACCAGATTCACAATCAAGATACAGAACAGTGCCGTCACCCCAAAAACTTCCTCTGTTCTTGTTCATCACTTTCCCTACCCTCAACTCCTGCAACCACTGACCTGTATCCCTGTAGCTTTGCCTTTGCCAGAATTTCATATAAACGGACTCATGCAATGTAGCCTTTTAGGTCTGGCTTCTCTCACTGGGCCTATTTTTGAACTCCATCCACAACACTTCATGTATTAACGTTTTATTCCTTTTTATTGTTCAGTAGTCTTCTACTGCATGGACGTGCCCCTGTTTCTTGATTCAGTCCCCAGCTCATGGACATTTGGGTTTCCAGCGTGAGCCTGTGATGACCACAGCTGCTGTAAACGTGTGTGCTCATGTCTCTCACTTAGGGGTCGAATTGCTAGCTAGTTAAGATAAATATGTGTTTAACCTTATAAGAAGCAGCCACATTCTTCCCCAGGGAGGCTGTGCTGGTTTGCATCCCCACCCGCCCTGCGTGGGAGCCCCAGTTGCTCTGTGTCTTTATCAGCACTTGCTATTGTGAGTTTTCACATTTTAGCCAAAATGTAACATACTTTAGGTGTGAAGGGGTAGCAAGCTCACTGTGGCTTTAATTTGCATTTCCCTAATGACTAATGATGTCGTGCATCATTTCAGATGCTTATTTGCCATCTGGATCCTTTTCGGTGAAATATCTGTTTAGATCTTTTGCCTGTTTTTGGGGGGGGTTTGTTTGTTTTCTTATTATTGCGTTGGAAGACTTCGTTTTCTATTCTAGATTTTAGCCTTTTGCCAGATATATGTTCAGCAAATGTATTTTCGCAGTCCTTGGCTGCTCGTTCGTTCCCTCAAGAGTGGCTTTCAAAGAGCAGGAATATTCAATTTTGATGAAGTCCTCAACTCACTTTAAAACTTAAAAATGCCTTACAGCTTTAAATGGAAAACCCACATGACTTGCCACAAATCTGTATATTAGAAATGCTTTTGGCAGAAAGTAACAGAAAATCTAACTGTTGGGCTTTCAGGCATTATCTTAACAAACAGGCGATTATCCCACAGAATAAAAACCCTTGAAAAGGCAGCCCGCCAGGATCCTGGGCTCTTCCCATCTCTGTAGCACAGTGACCTTTGCCCTTGATCTTACTGCCTGGTTCTGGGCATAAGGCCCATCTAGGGTTCAGAGCAGAAAGAAGAGCAGGGGGTATGGTGTGTGGCACTGGTGTGCGGCAAGAGAAGTGCACACATTTAGGGAGTGCCCTTGTGTGGTCCCAAGAGCCTGTACCTCCTTGAATCTGGCACCTCTCTGGCCTCATAAGATGCCAGGCCTGCTGCAGAGCTGGAAATTCTCCTGTCCTTTTATGGTGTGACCTAATATCTGTCCCAGAAGCTCCCTCAGCCGATGTCTGCTTATGTCTCATGATTGGAACTCAGGCCTGTCTCATGGTCATTCCTGATGGCAAAGGATTCTGGGGGAGGGGTATCCTTGTGTGTTGCAAGGAAAAGTAAGGATGAAAACAATTTGTGGGTGTCCAATTTGTGTGCTCTTTGAAGCCAGCCTGTTTTGCTAACTTATCCTACATGTTTGGCCCCAGATGTCTAAAGCCAGGCACACTATGGAATTACAAAGGTCATGGAATAGCCGAAACAGTCTTAGAAAAGAACAAAGTTGGAAGAATGCAATGATTGATTGCAAAACTTACTACAAAGCTAGAGCAATGAAAACTATTTGGTACTGACATAAGCCAATGGACTAGAACTGAGAGTCCAGAAATAACGTAGAGTCCATTGATTTTTTGACAAGAGGGACAAGTCTACTCAGGGCAGAAAGAACAGTCTTTGCCTTTTTTTTTTCTTTTTTAGAGAGACAGAGAACACTCATGAATGGGGGGGCAGAAGGAGAAGGAGAGAGAATTTCAGGCAGGCTCCACACTCAGCGTGGAACCCAATGTGGGGCTCGATCTCATGACCCTGAGATCATGACCTGAACTGAAATCAAGAATTAGATGTTTAAATGACTGAACCACCTAGGTGTTCTAAGAATAGTCTTTTAAGGGTACCTGGGTGCCTCAGTTGGTTGAGCGACTGCCTTCAGCTCAGGTCATGATCCTGGAGTCCCACATCAGGCTCCCAGCTCCACGGAGAGTCTGCTTCTCCCTCTGACCTCCCCTCTCATGCTCTCTCTCACTCTCTCTCTCTCAAAAAAAAATAGTCTTTTCAAATAATGGTGTTGGGACAAATGAATAGTCACACACAAAAGAATGAATTTGGACCCCTACCTCACACTATATACAAAATTGGACTCAAGATGGATCAAAGACCTAAATGGGAGAGCTAAAACTATAAAGCACTTGGAAGGAAAATAGGAGAAAGTCTGCATGACTTTGAGTTTGGCAATGATTTCTCAATGTGACACCAAAAGTACATGCAACTGAAAAAAAATAGATAAATTGGACTTCATCAAAAGTAAAAACTTGTGTGCATCAAAGGACACTATCAAGAAAGTCAAAAGACAGTCCACAGAATGAAGAAAATATTTTCAAATCATATATGTGATAAGGATGTAGTACCCAGAATATATAAAGAATTCTTAGAATTCAATAATAAAAAGATAAAAAGTTTGACTTAAAAATGGACAAAGTATTTGTATAGACATTTCTCTGAGGAAGTTATACAAAAGGCTAATAAGCACATGAAAAGATGCTCAGAGTCATTAGTGGTAAGGAAATGTAAATCAAAATCACAAGGAGACATGATTTCACACCTACAAGGAGGGAGGGCTACAGTAAGAAAAGAAAAAGGGTGGGCATAATACATATTGACAAAGATACTGGGAAATTAGAACCCTGGTACATTTCTGGTGGGAATGTAAAATAGTGCGGCCACTATGGAAAACATTTTGGTGATTGCTCATAAAATAAAACACAGAATTAGCATCTGATCCAGCAATTCTGTTCCTGGGTATATACCCAAGAGAACTGAAATATATCTTCATAGCAAACACTTATTCATAGCAGCATTATTCATAATAGCCCCAAAGTGGAGACAGTCCAAGTGTCCATCAGCTGATGAATGGAGAAATAAAATGTGGCAAATCCACACAATGGAATATTATTCAATCATAAAAAAGGAATGGAACCTACAGAGGCTATAATATGGATGAATCTTGAAAACGTTGTGCTCAGTGAAAGAGACCAGACACAAAAGGCCATATGGCTCCATTTATATAAAGTGTCTAGAACAGGCAAATCCACAGAGACAGAAGTGGCATAGAAGTGACTATGCCCTTCAAGATTATGAAGGGCAAGGAGAAATTGGAACTAGTAGAGGTTTTGGGGGGGAGGTGATGAAAAGTTTCTGGAATTAGACCATGGTGGTGGTTGCACAATGTTATTATACAAAATGATCTACTAAGAACCACTAAAGGGTCCACTTGTAAATGGCGAATTTTATGTTATGTGAATTATATCTTCATTTAAAATAATAACAAAAGAGAGAGTCACATGGCTGCAGAGTCTTCAGTTGGAAAGATAAGGACGGCATTCCAACTGAAAGAATAGCATCTTCCTCCTTGGCAGAGAAGCCCCCGGCAGCACAGGGTTAGACGGGAACAGAGGTAGCTCAGAGGCCTGGGAGGGCGGGCCCCTCCTGGCTTCAGAATATTGCAGAGGTCTGCTCTGGCCCCGGAGAGCTGCAGTGTTTCCAGCTTGGGGCCGGGATTCCCAGCCACTGAGGCAAACATCACCTGGGGATGTTCCAAACCAGCTTGGCGTAGGCTGCTTCGGAAACATGTGCATGGAGCTTCGGAGACACCTGGGGTGCCAACTTCTGGGCCGCCGCCCCGAGAGACAGACAACCTGCCGTCTTGCTTCCCTCTGTTTGCACAGCCTGGCTTCATTAGTGGGAAGGTGATGATCTAATTCCCTCCAAACAAATGTTTGGGATGTGGAGTTTTCCTTCAACAATAAGCAGTGGCAGACGGTGAGAAATCTGCTTGCACCTTCTAGGGTTGGGGTGGGGGGAGCCACCCTGGCATGCTCGCCAGCACAGAGGGCTGTCTGTGTGGCCAAGGGCTTCTGACATCCAGGGCCAGGACATGATCGGCTGGAGATGCAGAAAAGAAGATGATGCTGGTTCATCCGCATTGGGGTGAGCACGTGGTGGTCACACTGGCAAAGGCTCCTCGAACGGGTCCCCAGCAGCTTGGAGTCAGAGAGCCCTGAATTCCTACACCGTGCTCATGACTGGGGCCAAGGATTTAATCCACCCCTGGGAAGGAGAGGTTGAAATCCAGCTCCATTAGCAGATGTTCATTGAAGAGGGTGTTGAAGATGTCCATTAGTGCAAGGGAGGGAGGAAGCAGCAGCAGACACAGGGGGACCCCGAGCTCAGCCCCTTAAGGCTGAGCCCCCTGAGCTGTCGCTGGGTGAGGAAGGGGTTCAATCCCTGATGCACCTGCCCGGGTTCTCCTCCTGGGTGGTGGTGTTTGCAGCGGAGGGACACCCTCAGGGAGACTGACCACTGAGCCCATTCTGCTCACCGCACTACAGGATCTGGGCAAGTGTGTCCTTTACTCCTGAAGGGAGTTCTGGACAGTGAGTCCTAACACCCACCACTCACCTCTCTCCAAACTCAAGCACTGAGCTTGGAAGACCCTAGGGAGGAGCTAAAGAAGGCTGACATTTTTCATAAACTCCTCTGGGAAAGAGGGTGTGATTGGAGTGAGGAGGCAGGGAGAGGCAGGGAGGGCATTCACTCTGCAAGGCTGCTCCATACAGGTCTTCTGCTGAGCCTCTATGCACCTTCTCAGCTGTCACGGGGGCTTTGTCATCTCACCTGGCTGCCTCTGAGATATTTTGCAAATGGGAGAGAGGTCCTCAGGTCCAATCTGTCTCTGTGCCCCTGGTCTCCAGCATGAGGTTTGCCTGGCATGGTGTGGGCATGCGGAATCTGTTGGTTGGAAGGAGGAAGGGGCACTGGTCCTCAGCGTGCCTTTGCTGTGTGGCTCGATGGCTGCATCCATCGCTGTCACGTTTTCCTTAGCATGCTCTTGCCAAATGCCCAATGACAGTGGGGTGTGCCAGATCCAATACTTAGGTTGACATGTCTTTTTTTCCTTCTTTTTAAAAATCACATTATCTTTTCTTAATAAAGACAATGGATAAAGCGATTTTTGTCTTGGTAGAAATTAAGAGTTTGAAATGTAGAGAAACACCACAGTGTCCTTTTTTTAATGGGCTTTGAGGCCCAATTACAATGTCACCCGCTCCATGAGGAAGGCCCTCTGCATGTGCCCACAGGCTCCTTGCACTCTGCACTGCCCAGGGACACTAACACACTGCACCACATCTGCCACCAGGAGTGGCAAACCCAGTGCAAATTCACGTGAGTGACAAAGGAAGGGATGGGGGCCCATGAACCAAAACATCCAGTGGGCTCCTCTGCAGAGATGGGATCCCAAAGCTTGAACAGTAGATCTGAGGTCTGTGTCATGCTCCATGGCTGGGAGGAGCTCCCCTCCTGCAGCAGCCCCCCAACCGCTAAGGTCAGTGGAGGACGGAGAACGCCCTTTCCCCCCAGAAGCTGAATATGACTTTGGCTCTTATTGGGCATATGGCCTGAGCCCACATGGCTCCCAAAAGAAAATCAGTTTCTTGTTCTTTTTTTTGTTTTGTTTTTTTAACCAAAGGAAGGACGAACAGGTGTGTGCCTTAAAAACGTACAAATAGTCTCAAAAATGGATGTTACAGCACCCATTTTTCATGTGGTTGAATTCCTGGTGGTCCAGGGCCGGCTTAAAGGCCACCATCCCCAGGCTCGCTGCATGGCAGTGGACTGGCCTCTTCACCTACAGGGAGATGATGGTGGGCGGGGGGGCCCCCCGGGGGCTGACCCCTCTCCTTGTCTCCAGCCTGGCACAGATAAAGAGCTGGCCCATGCTTTCCCAGTACGAGAACTGGACTGTCAGATCCACTCAGTGGTGACCGTGGGCAGATGTGGGGCTTGGGTTGGAGGAGCCAGGCTGCACTCGGCCTCTGACCATCACAGGCAGCCGCATTGCACCATGAAGGCTGCAGAGGGCGCACAGCTGGGGAACGTGCTCGTGGGGCAGACAGGGTTCTGGAACTATCGCTCCCACAGCCCTGCCCACTCCCACGCCCCCTGCCGGGAGACCCATTTCTCCCTGTATCTCCTGTTTGCTCACATTCCATCCTTCCTGGCTCATGGCTTCTCTGAAGTTTCTCTTTGGAGAATCTTAGGGGTGGCAAGAGGTGAGATGGTGGGGGCTTCTAGGACGAGACTTTTTAATTTAATTTGGATGTTTCCTTGAGGAGGCTGGTGGGGGGATGTTGGAGATTACGGGAGGGCTACAGCGTTTGCAAACTTTGGTGTCTCTGGGCAAAATTCTAGAAAGAGTTTCTGCATTCCGATAAATTCCATTGATCACTCATTGATCACATATTGAATCCATTTCAGCCTGGATTCTCCCCTTACCACACCCCTAAAACTGCTCCATGTAGGACCAATTTTATCAGCTACTAAATACTCATATATTCATGAGTCTATTTCTGGATTCTCTCTTCTTTTCCACTGAGGTGTCTGTTCATATTTTGAATACTTTTGTCAAGTTCAATTGAGGATTTTTTGTCAAAAAATTCAATTAGAATTTTGATTTAGAAAGAATTGACATCTTCACAACTTTGTCTCCCTGTCTTCCTGTTGAATATAAATGTGCGACTCCTATCTTATGACTTTTAGTGGAGCTTTGCAGTTTTCTTCACATAGTCCTCACATTTCTTAATTTTGTAAAGCACTTCACGTTCAGTTGCTATTGAGAACTGGTTTTCTTTCATTACATTTTTAGCTGTTTATGTTTTATATAAAAAAGGTATTGATCTTGATATGATAATTTTATAGCTGACTACCTTAGTGAATTCACTTGCTGCTTCTAGTAATTTATACCTTCAGTCCATGATGCCACACTGCTGTTTTCAATGATAAATTTTTCTCCTCCTTACCAATCTGTCTACACCTTATTTTGTTCACTTGCTTAATTGCACCAAGTTGTCAGAAGAGTGGTAACTAAGTTACCATTAGCGCTAACAGACCTTAGTATTGAACTTGTCCCTCCTTCCTCCCAAGGAGAATGGGGGAGGCAAGCCAGAGGCTCTCCTTGAGCTGGGGGAGATGGGTTTCAGGCCGGGAGCTCTCTGCAGGCTGCTCCTCATTCCTTTAAGGGATGGTTTTAGTTTATTGCCTGAGACACCCACTCCCAGATCTGTGCTGTCTGATGTGCTACCTATTAGCCACACGTGGCTTTCTGTGTTTAAACAGAAGTGAATTTCAGTGGAATAAAAGTTACAATTCACTTCCTCCTTTGCATCAGCCACATTTCAAGGGCTCAGTGGCTACATGTGGCTCATGGCTCCTGCACTGGATAGGGGCGACATGGCACGTTTCTATCATGGCAGGACGTTCTCCTGGAGAGCTGGGCAGCGTGGCCATCTCCTCCTTCCACAGGGCTCACTCCTGCCAGGAGGAGGACTCCTAATGCCTGGAGGTTTCCCACTTTACTTATCTGGGCTGCGGGGGAGAAGGAGCCTGAAATTTCTTTAAAACCCATTTTCATGATGAGTAAGTTATGGGGATGAAGGCACAGCATAGGGAATAGAGTCAGCAGTGTCATAGTAGCGCTATGTGGGGACAGATGGCGGCTCCACTCCAGGTGAGCACGGCGGGATGTATGGACTCATCGAATCCCTCCCTAGGTTATACACCTGCAACTGAGGGAACACTGTGTGTGTCAGCTGTACTCAAACAAAAAAGAAAAGGAAACACACTCCATGTTTCTCCCCCAGAACTGTCCTCGCCCTTAGCTCTGAAACCAGGAAATGTTAGAGGGCTGTTGTTCATTGGCTCAGGATTCTGCTCCCTCACCACCTTCCCTGCCTACTCTTCTCTCCCAGTAGGAGAGGAGCATGGCCACACAGCGTGTCCTTTCCGGGTGCTCCTTTAGAAGCTGCCTCAACCCCATCAAGTCGTGGGGCTGATCTGTTTTGTCATGTGACTCACCGGAAGCCACACTGTGCGACCAGAGCCCAGACCCGGAGAGGTCACACTGTGCTCGCTGGAGCTCGGAAGCTCTGGGACAGCACCTGGATGCCCTAGGACAGCCAGGTGGGGAGGAAGCCCCCGCTAGCCCACCTGGGGGGACACAGGAGGGGGCCTTAAGGCTATGTGAATGGAGAAGGACTGCCAGCAGCTCCTAGGTCAAGCACCTCCTGCATTCCCGGCCCACAAAGGTGTGAGAGACGATGAAATGATGGCGGTTGTTTGAAGCCACTAGATCCTGGGACTCAAGCAGAAGGGAGATGGGGTGTATTGGGGAATGAGGGCGTTAGCTCCCCAAGGTTCCAACCGTTCTGCCTAGGCAGAGCCCTGGCTTTATGTTGCCGCTCCTGTTCACAGCACTTTGATCCTGCTCCTGGGAGAACAGTGGCCTCAGTGCTTTTAGGGGAGAGAGCTGGCTCTCCCTGCGCCTGGCCCAGAGCTCCTGTCGCGGTGGCAGCTGTGGCTGGCTCTGCCTTCATCGTCAGGTAACCGAGGCCTGCTCCAGGCAGAGTCTTCGTGATCCCCCGGATCACTCCTCCGTTCACTAATTCACAGCTGTTAGAATTCACAGGCCTTCTCTGTTCCTTTTATGGTTTCAAGAAGAAAATCCCTTAGAGCTCCTGCCTAGACTATTTGGAGTAATATCAAAATTGCACCTGATTTGAATTTAGCTGCCAAGGCTCTAAGTTGTGTTGAGGGAGCTTCTTTCCGAGGTGCATCGGAAGTTCGAGCCTTGGTCTCTGGTGCAGCTCTTCTCCGAGGATCTCACCGGGGAGAGTGGAGAGGAGGCCGCCTCTCTGCGGGGCCGGGCCCTCGCTTTGCTGTTGCTTGGCCTGCCCCTGCCCTGGACTCTGACAGTGGTGGGCAAGAGGCAAAGTAGGAAAACCGTCCTGGGTTCAGAAAAGACTGGAGAGACAATAGCGAAGCCAGACGTGGGAATGCAAACCATTGTTGCAAACACAGTGGAAAACAGAATGTACTTTCCTCAAAAAAATTTAAAATAAACTCCCATATGATCCAGCAGCGGGTCCACTCTTGGATATTTAACTGAAAGAAATAAAATCCTTATTTTGAAAAGATATCTGCACCCCCATTATTTATAGTTATCAAGATACAACCTAAGTGTCCATCAGAGGAAGATGAGATACACACACACACACACACACACACACACAAGACTACTAGTCAGCCTTAAAAAAGAAGCACATGCCACCATTCATGACAACATGGATGGACTTTGAGGGTACTGCATGATTTCAACTTAGGTGTAAAATCTAAAAACCAAGCCAAACAAACAAGTAAAGGAGAAACAGAATCATAAATATAGAGAACAGACTAGTGGTCACCAGAAGGGAGAGGGTGGGGGTGGGCAGAATGGGGGAAGGGGAGTGGGGGGACGGGCTTCTGGTTATGGAATGAATCAGTCGCACAGGGAACATAGGCGAACACAGGGAACACAGGGAACTTAGTTGTGAGCTATATTGTAAGCATTGTATCGATTATACTTCATTAAAAGGAAAAAAAAAGAGAGAAATCTGCCAGACAGAGACCAAGCATGTGTGGAGGAGAGGATGGGCGTGGAGAGCGAGGAGGCACGCTCATTTACTCATTTGACGAGTATTTATTGAGCACCTACTGTGTGCAAGACTCTTTTCCAGGGGCTGCGAGATATTAGACAAAACCCCCGTTCTCATGGAGCCTGGGATCTGGTGAAGCAGTGAGTGAAACCGACATCCGGAAACAGAGGAGTGCTGGGCTGTGTGTAGGGGGGAGGAGGGCGGGGGGTTGTAAAGTTAAGTAACATGGTCAGGGAACCCTATCACAGAGGTGATCCTTGATGATGCACGGGAGGTGGGGGAGCCCTGTGGGTATACAGTGAGAACATCTCTCTGAGATAGAGGGAACAGCAAGTGCAAAGGTCACAAGGTGGGATTTGCACAGCTTCTCCAAGGAACAGTGAGGGGGCTGGCGTGGGTGGGGCAGAGAGAAGGAGCGGGCGGTGAGGCCAGAGCAGTCATGGTCAGTCTTGGGCTCAAGAGAGTGAGACGGGCGTGGGGGGGGCAGAAGAGATCAGCAAGGGGCAGAGGCCTCCAGTCTGGTGGCCCCAGATTGGTGAGGCCCCAGTGTTTGCTGAATACTGCTCTGGGGAGGCTGGGTTTGCTGGCAGCTGGGCCAACTGCGGCCAGGGGAACCTGCGGGGCCCTGCGGACTAGCTCTGTTTCACACCAAAGTTGGGCAGAGCAAGTCCCTCGTGGGCATGCAGGGGCGTCCCTACAGGAGGCACCCTCACACGAGATGGCTGAGCCACAGGGAGGGTCCCGAGGCCGCTAGAACCCTTCACGTGCACGTCTGGACTGATGGCCAGGTACTCGCTGCCCTTGGTACTTGACAGGAGACCCTGGCGGAGGGGGACAGAGACAGTGATAAAAGAGATAGAGATAACAGAGGTAGTGAGATAGTGAGAGAGGGCCCCTTGTTTCCTTTTCTTGGAGTTGTCTGCTTTCTTCTACCCAGTGGGCAGCTCGAGGGTGGGAGGGAATTCTCCTGGGCTTTCTCTGGAGCCTTGCCCTTCCCAAGACCAAGGGCAACCCCAGAGGCGTTTTGGCACATGGCTCAGAGGTGGGAAGGCCCCCCACATGTCAGCCTGGTAGGAACAGGCCACACACAGCACTTTTGCCTTCACAGTGACAATATCGTCCGGGCCTTTAGGCGGGCTCGAGGGCCAGCTCACTGCAGGGACCTCTTCTGGCCTTCCTTGCAGTGCAGGGCTGAGCAGGCAGTGGAGGGCTGACGTCTGGCCCCCACTGTGGGCGTGGGAGAGACAGAGGGACCCCCTCTGTTGGGGCAGGGAGGTTGCTGCCCCACAACCAGTGGGACAGACAGTCCCACAGGTGGCCTCCTGGGGACCCTGGCTGGAGGACTCCCCACCCCAACCCTGCCCCAGCCTCAGGAGCCCTCTGGACTTCAAAGTGTAAGTCAGAAGCAGAGATTCCAGTCTCCTGACAAATGACGGCTGCTTTTGTTGGGAACTTCTTCCCATAATGAGGGCCACACGCTGGTGGGGTGGAAGGGAAAAGCCAGACCGGGTTTCTTTCCTCCATCCGACCAGTGACTCGTCATGCCAACTGGAGTGCCTCGCTGGGCCATGGCTCCCCATCACTTGATGGGACAGGGTGACCCAGGGGACAGAGGCTTCGGCCCTCACCAGCACCCAGCATGAGCTCCCCTCTTTGAAAGGTGGCCCTCCTGCTCTCCGCTCAGAGCTCAGCCTGACTCCCGAGTGGACGCCACCGCTGCGTCTCTCCTTCTGTTCCCCGACTTTTATTTTTTATTCTGCGTTCTCTCTTTGGTCTGACCAGACTGCACTAGCATCCCTATATTTTTAAACTTTCTGTGTAATCTTATTTTCAATGTTTTGGCTTAAAAATAACATTATCTTTGGATTTTATTTTGAGTTTTCTCTTTTTAAGAGGGGCTTAACCACTTGGTCTTAACTTATGGTGCAGTTTTGTGCTTTCTGGCTTTTTGCCAATTTGACTTCATTTTCTTTGATTCCCCCCCGCCGGTGATTGGGAAGGTATACATCTTCTGTTTACTTTTGCTGGTTTACTTTTATTTTTAAATAGATATATGTTGTAAAAATGGACCTCAAGAATAAATTTATAAGTACTGATTCCCCTCTGTGTGAAAAGAAATTCGCCTGAATCACCTACTTCTCCTCACAGTGTTTGCCCATATGATCCAGAGTCTTAGATCCAATTTCTTGTGTTCATTTATTTTATCATTATCCGTCTTCTTTTTCTTTTTCTTTTTAAAGATTTTTTTATTTATTTGACAGAGAGAAACACAGCGAGAGAGGGATCACAAGCAGAGGGAATGGTAGTGGGAGAAGCAGGCTTCCCTCTGAGCAGGGAGCCCGATGCGGGGCTCGATCCCAGGACCCTGGGATCATGACCTGAGCCGAAGGCAGATGCTTAACGACTGAGCCACTCAGGAGCCCCTCTTTTTCTTTTTAAAAAAGATTTTATTTAT
>CM053603.1:47842343-47877164 GCA_028646535.1 Procyon lotor
AGGGATCACAAGCAGAGGGAATGGTAGTGGGAGAAGCAGGCTTCCCTCTGAGCAGGGAGTCCGATGCGGGGCTCGATCCCAGGACCCTGGGATCATGACCTGAGCCGAAGGCAGATGCTTAACGACTGAGCCACTCAGGAGCCCCTCTTTTTCTTTTTAAAAAAGATTTTATTTATTTATTTGAGAGAGAGAGAGAGGAAACCCATGTGTGGGGGGAGGGGAAGAGTCAGAGGTGGGGGGCTGAGCAGGGAGCCCGACCCCAGGACCCCGGGATCATGACCTGAGCCAAAGGCAGACGCTTAACCTACTAAGCCACCCAGGAGTCCCTACATCTTCTTTTTCAAGAATAACTGTCCATACTTAGAATCCCTTTCTACCTTAACTTCCCCATTCCTGTATCTTAAACAAGTAGAATACATTTCTCAATTGAGTTTTCTGGAAGGTTGTAACTTAGCAACTCATGCATATCTAGGATGATCTGTTGTTCTTTATTCCCTAGCGTTAACGATTGTCTTTGCTTGCTTAATTTTCTACAGTCTGTTAATAATCTATTAATTTTCTATTCACTCATCACGGATTCAAGTCCAAACAGTCTCCAGGTGAGTCAATCAATCTCCTCTCTATACTTCCAAACCATTGGCCATTTGGTCCACATGTCCCCTCACACGTCTTCCCAGACCTTCTGCGTGTCTGCCCTGCCCCAGCCCTCCCGTCCTCGTGCTCAGTGCCTCTGTCACCCCATCCTGGCCGCCCTTCCCATGTGTCAGATTGGAACCCCAGCTCCTCGTTTCCCGGGAATGTTGCAGACATCACTCCCTTAGCTTCCAGAGCTGCTTTGGGAAGTCAATGCCAATAGGACCTTAGAGTCTTGTATATTTTTTTATATTTATTTTGTTTATTCTCTCTCCCTGGAAGCTTTTGGGGAGTCTTCTCTTTGTCTTCCATGCCATTAGGTTTCCCACGTGTGTCTTGAGGTAGGTCCGTCTCCCTCCAGTCCATGGTCCTTTCCAAGCTAGAATGCCCAGACCCTCCACTCTGGGGGACTTCTGTGGATGGTTTTCCCTGTTTTCTCTTCTCGCCACTTATTGTTCAAATGTTGGGTTTTCTGATGGATCCTCTAACTTTCTGGTCTCTTTGTTCTACTTTATGGCTTTCCTCAACTGTATCCTCCAAACTCTTAGGTTTTTCACTTCTGCTGGCATAGTTTTGAATTTATAACAGCTCTTTCTTTTTTGGTTCCTTTTGTTGAATATGACTCTGTTCTTGCTTCATGCTCAGAATATCATCTCCTATGTCTCTGAGTATATGAGTGAATGGCCATCATTTTGAAATTTCTTTTCCCTGTGTGACAGTTATTGCCTTAAAGTTGCTTTTGTCATTACTTTGTTTGCTCTGACCTCTATCTCTCATCTCAAAGCTTTCCTCAGATGTTTGATGGTCCTTGGTTGTCTGTTTATATTTAAGAGCAGGACACTAAAGTCTTGAAGGAAAGTTGCATGTTTGTATGTGTCCCTGTGTGTACGCGCACATATGAGTGATGGGGCAGGGATGGCTTACTGGTTGTGGGCTTCAGTATAGCAATCTACCTGGGGGTCTCCCGGGGGACCCCTCCAGGTCTTTCTTCCTGATCTGGTCAGGCTCCCTGGAGTATCTGCCTGGAGAGAGAAGAAGCTGGGCACCAGGGTCCAGGACATTGGGTGGGGAAGAGGGCTGGAGCTCTTGGCATTCAATGCGTCAAATTCACTTATTTCCTTGTGCTTTCTGACCTAATGGTGCCTGGTATTCCCCAGTTCAGATCCCCCACTGTGGTTTCTAGAGAATTAGCCTTCAGTCTTGTGCTGGGACGAGGTGATGCTGTTGAGGGGAGGAGATCTGGAGATCTGACTGCTTATGAACAAGCTCTCAACCAACCCACTGTTTCTGTTCTCCAGGGCTTTCAATTCCTGAGGCTTTCGACGGTTCTGTGTGTCAGGCCTCCCTGCTGCAGGTCTAGAGGGTCAGCACTCTTCCGTCCGCTGAGTCAGTTGCCAGTCGCCCAGCTCCCTTCCCGAGTCTGACCTCCATTGTTCTCTCCTCTCCTGTTCTCCTAGCTTTCTACTTCCCCACCCTAAAATCCTTTCATTGCAATTTTAGTGGGAATTCAGGTCAAAGCAGAGGTTCATACCCATTTTCAATCAGCCACCTTTAACCAGAGTCAGGGTTGAATTCTGAGTCACAAACTTGGAGTCTCCCAACAGGTAAGAGGAGACCTGTCCTATCACGGTGACACCCCCACGCCTGCCCCCTGCCCCCCTGCTGGCAGCCTATTTCTCAGGGCAGGTCCCAGGAGATAGATCGTGGATTCGCCAGAAGTGCCCTTACATACCAGCCCCCAGAAGCTCCCAGACACAGTCACACCCCAATATTTGTGGTAGTGAATACATTATCTTGTATCTGCAGTTTCAAATCTGCTGATGGCTCCACCTTTTCCACATCCTTACTTGCCCATCTTCTTTGAGAACACTTTCCAGGGTCCATTACAGAGATATTCCGGAGTTGGTTTTGCCATCTCCTACCTATTAGCTGATGCAGATGGGGATCACGAAGAATGGGGACACAGGTGAAAGTTTGTTGGGGAGCTAGCAAGTTAGAGTCTTCAATATCACCCCACAGACAACTCAATAATTTTTTAAAAAGATTTTATTTGAGAGAGAGAGAGAGAGAGAGAGGTGGCAGGTGCAGAGGGAGAGGCAGAGGAATAAGCAGACTCCCCACTGAATGTGGAGCCTGACATAAGAATTGATCCCAGGACCCTGAGATCATGACCTCAGTTTAGCAGACTGAGCCACCCACACACCCTGCAGAAACTGGATAAATGAAAAATGGGAAAAGTTGCCTTACGATGAAGAGATCTGGTGGACACTACCTCAATGGAGTGAAACACTTAGTATCCCCCAGTCACAGGACAGACAGACATCCGGAGCCTCCTGAGGGGGGAGAGGAGGAAGCTCACGCTGTCACCTGGGGTGTCCCTCCACCCAAGTGTCTAACCTGGATCTGATCAAAATGGTCAATGTCATGACAGGCAAAAAAAAAAAACCAGGAGAAATGTTCTGGAATAAAAGAGACTGAACTGCAGTCACATGCATTCTTGTTTAGATCTTGGGTCAAAAAACAATATATGAAGGAAATTTAGGGGACACCTGGGGGATTTGAATATGCACCATGTACTAGATTATGTTAGTGTTTAAACATCCAATTTCTTGGCCATGGTCATGGTATTAGTGTTTTTAGTTTAGCCTCCTATCCTGAAGTCTGAGTACCTTCTATTTACTTCATAGACATAACAGGCTGGATTGTTTCCCCCACCCCCACCCCAAATTCCTATGTTGAAGCTCAGCATTTCAGAATGTGACTCTTTGGAGACAGGCTCTTTACAGAAGTGATTAAGGTACAATGAAGTCATATGGGTCACCATCAATCTGGTGTCCTTCTAAGAAGAGGAGATTAGGACACAGATGTGCACGGAGGGGTGACCACATGAGGATACAGGGTGAAGATGGCTATCTGCACGCCAAGGAGAGCGGCCTCACAAGGAACCTACCCTGCCACAGCTGGATCTTGCCCTTCTGGCCCCCATGACAGAGAGACAATGTCTGGTGTTGAGCATTCTTCCCCCGCCCCCTAGTCTGGGGGACTTGTTATGGCAGCCTGAGCTGCCTAATAAAGTATATTTTTACCTTTTAAAAGTGCATTTTCTTTTTTCCTCCTGGCTTCATTGAGACATGATGGAGAAATAAGATTATGTAAGTTTAAGACCTACAGCGTGTTCATTTGACATATTTTTGTGCTGCAAAATGACAACCGGCACAGGGGGAGTAACACCTCTGTGCCGTCATGTGATCATCATTTCCTTTTTGTGGTGAGAACCCTTAGGATCCACTCTCTTAGCCAACTTCAAGTACATAATACGATATTATCAGCTGTGGTCGCCATGTTGCACATTAGCGCTCTCGGATCCGTTCATCCCGCAGCTGGAAGTTTACAGCCTTCCACCACCATCTTCCGGCTTCCCCCAGCCCCAGCCCCCCATGACCATCACTCTACTCTCTGTTTCTTGGGGTTCTGGCTTTTTTAGATCTGGGTTTTTTAGATATATTGGTGAGATCATACAGTGTTTGTCTTTCTCTTATTTCACTTAGTGTCATGCCCTTAAGGTCCGTCCTTGTCACAAATGGCAGGATTTCTTTTTCTCATGGCTGACTAATATTCCACTTACTACAATCTAATTTTAAAAATTGATTAACTTTTGTTATGTCATTGGGACAGCAGGTATAGTCTGGAGGCAGGGATCCTGAAAACCTTTGTTTGTCCTGTATCTCCTCTTCTCTGCTTTAGGCCATTTAAAGAATGTCCTAGGATCCCTGTAGGTCCCATTTCAGCCAAAGTATCCAGGCCACTCCCCACAGAACCCCTCTGAGGGCTGGTGGCTTGTGTCAGGACAGGCAGCACAATCTTTTGGGTGACATTTGTCTCTTCTTCCCTCTCCTGTTTAGGTAGAGGAGATGATAGGTGCATCATCATGTGACATATGACATGTGACAGGTACTTCATCGCACAGTAGGGACGGACCAGGGTTGAAAGGTGGCACTTTCTCATCGGAGCCTTTTATGGGTCCCTTGCTTACATGTTCCATGGCCAGGCCACTCTCCTCCCACGAGGCACCTTCTCACCCCTGCTGGGCAGACTTTTGGCTGTTTCTCTCTCCCATGTGGCCCATATTGGGTTGCCGGGAGGCACATACTTGTTCTTACTCTTACTTGTGCTGTTGCCAGTGCAGCTACCACCCAGCAAAAGGGAGGTGTGCTTGAAGCTTCAGCCTCAAAGCACCCCCTTGTGTAGGTGCTTTCGAGGCCCGGGAGGGGACCCAGCGAGGAGCTCCTCAAGGGAATCTGATTTTTCCCTCCTATAAAGAGGGCCTTGCCAAGTATGCTCCATGGAAGCTGGCCGCCCGTGTTCTCAGCGTGGGACTTTTCCGCTCTACCCTGAGGTCTGCAGCCACAACCACCTGTTTCTGTGTTGCTCAGGTAGGTATCACAGATCAATCTTCAGATGCTCCAGACTCAGAGACATGCCCCAGGCTCTCTCGAAGGTTATTCCTGAAGCCTTACTCACTGAGAGGTGAAGGGCACACCTGCCACCGTGTCAAGCCTCTAGCACTCGAGCCACATGCTCCCCAACATCTCTCTCCAGAAACCCCACCTTTTCCTACTCTCCGAGCCTCCAAGCTCTACTCTGACTCCCGTTTCGGGTCTTCTCCTCTGTGAATTTTCTCTCTGGACTTTCATCACCTTCACGGAGCAGCATCTGTGGGGCTGAGAGGTCTCCTCTAAAACCCCCCATTTAGCATCCAGTTGCACTTAAATTTATTTTGAAAGGAAACATTCCATCATAGATTTCTTGAGCTGATATAGCTTAGCTGAATATACCTGGATATAAATACATTGGAATAATATCATAGAAGATGTGAAAATCATTGCCGGTGTCACCAATGGGGACAGCACCATCCTTTGGGAACCTCCATGTTAGCAGAACACCACGGAGTCTTTGGGTAAAAAGCGTACCCCAGGGCATGACTTGGGTGGTTAGGACATAGACAGCTACGTTGCTCAGCACAATTAAGTGAGAAAAATTGTTGCACCTACTCCAGGAAAGGGTAGGAGTGGGGGCACCCAGAATGGGCGGGAGAAAGGGAGAGCTGAGCAGATACAGGGATATCTAGTGATCAGTGTTAAGCTACTTGCTGTGTACCCTTTTTCCTTCATTGCTTGACACCCAGGTTTCAGGATGAGGGGCTAGATTCTAACCTCACCCCAGGGTTCTCACGCTCCGTCCAGACCATCCGGTTGGCGGCAGTGAAGCACATGGCTGGAACAACCCAGCAGAATCTTTACCTTCTCTCCTGATTCCTGTAAGGGAAGGAAGGCATGCTTTTATATGCCAGTGAGCTCTTTTTGTGTAACAAATTATACCATAACCTAGTGGCTTGAAATAACAAACATTATTTCTTATGAGGCTATGGGTTGGCTAGGTCATTCTCCTGATCTCGGGTCGGCTTACTCATGCATCGGGGGCCAGTGAGGATCAGAGGGGAGGTCTGCTGGTCTAGGTGCAGGTCTGTCACATGCTGGCAGGATGGCTGCTGATAGGCGAGGCTGTCTGGGACCTCTTTCTCTTCAGCTTTTTCCGGAAGGTTAGTCTAGAGCTTGCTCATGTAGCCGGTGTTAAGGGTTCAGAAAGGTCAAGTGGAAGCTGCAAGATTTCTTGAGGTCCAAAGCTCCAAACTGACACAATGTCCTTTTCACTCTTCTCTTGGCCAAAGCAAGTCACAGGCCAGCCAGTCGGGGTGAGGAAATGGACCCCGCATCTTGATGGGGAGGGCTACAAAGCCACATTGCAAAGGCAGGGACACAGGCATGAATGAAGAACTGGGACCAGGCTTGCAACCATTTACTATATGTAGCAGCCCATACGCAGAAGAGCCTGTGAAAACCTCTAGCGGAGCCTCGGTCAAGGCCAGAGGCCATTGCTTCTCTGCCATTGGTGGCGCCCTCTGTCAATGCAGTCTGGGGTGGGAGGAACATTTCACCGCATGTGGAGGGCAGGACTGCTGTGACCAATGCTGTGAAGGGGCATCAACAGTGAAGCTCCAAGCAGGACAGCAGAGGCGGGGTCCAGGAGCCGAGAGACCTTCCAATGGGCGGTGGAGAGCCAGGCGGAACATGGCTGAGAGCCTGCCCACATGTAAGCCCTCGCCAGCACAGTCAGCCAGGGGAAATGAGAATGGCAGAAGGAACTGGAATTCATCTCCTGGCCCCAAGACGTCCTGGGCAGGGAACTGGAGGACTCGGGGGCCAGATGGTGTTTTTTAACTTGTATTCCAATTGGCGATGGAGGCTTTGGAAGAGAAAGGAACATATGGGAATTGAACAGCTGGCTAAGTAGATGCAATCGAAGAACAAGACTTGGTTTTCTGGACCCTGGCTTAAGATGGGTTCTTGGCTAGGATCTAATATTAACCATCTTAATATCATGCATTTGTATGGAGCTGAGCTGTTCCGAAATCACTTCCATTGGTACAGTGATTCGTTCTCACTGTGCATTACCTGGGGTTGAGCGCAATGGGTTTTTACGCCATCTTGCAGTTGGAGTCAGAGAACAGAGGTCCCCTGCCTGGGATCCTGTGGCTGGTGAGGGTCGGGGCCAGGTCTGGAATCTAAAATCAGAGCTCGTTTTACATTTCCACCTGCTTCCAGTGAGAATGGTTTGGAGTAATGTTTTCCCCTTCTTTGTGACCCACAGAGAGAAGGAGAATTTGTATCGAGACTCAGGATATATATGTGTATTAATGTGTGTGTGTGTGGAGTATTTGTAGAAAAGACCAGAGGGAGACATGCCTTGATGCCCAGAAGGAATTAACTGGTAAGATGGTCAGACCATGCGCCTGTGACATCTTTGTATAAAGGATGCAGAATGGGGAGGTGTCCACTGCGTTTTCAGACACTACCATGTGCCCAGACTGCTGCTCGGCTGCCTGTATTCCAAGCTGTGATGTCCCACTGCTTCCTCTGCACCTGCTTTCCTGCTCTCATCTCTGGTCATGGGGTCTCTAGCCTACCTGTTCCTGTTGGGACCATTGTCCTCTAGAGCTTTTTGTCGGGGTGGCTGCTGTTGTTATCCGCCCCTCTCCCCAGTGTCCTTCCCTCTCTCCAGCAACTGGCTCATTGGTTTCACAACCCATCAAGGGGTTGAGGTCCACAGGTCAGGCTGTGGGAACTGTCCTGTTTCATCTGTTGGGACTGCCTTCCCCATAGTCCTGCCTTCCCCACCATGGCAGAAGGGACATAACCCAGGCTGGCTGACCAGAGTGTCCCATTCTCCCAGGGCAGAGCTGGACCCCCGAGATGGGGCAAGTCCCCCACAGATCTGACCTCTGGGTGTATGCTTGTTCTCTGTGCCCACCAGGAGCTAATACGAGGGACCCTGACTTGTGGGCGGCAGTGCTTGCAGACACCCAGTGAACGTGTGGTGATGGACTGACGGGCCCCAAGGGAGGACAAGGGTAAGCATTTCAAGAGCAGTTCACTGTCCAGGGTCTCCCATAAAGTCACTGACCTTCCCCACACGAGGGAGGGTAGGGCGTGTTTGGTGGTGGTTCCAGCCTCAGGGGCTATCACTTCCCATCCCTGCAGCAGTCGCTGGCTTGTCCTCACCCCTGCCCTGGCTGGGTGGGTGCACCTGACCCTCCTGCCATGGGGCTGCAGAGCCAGCAACGGGGTGAATGGTGGCAAAGTGGTGGGGGGCTCTCTCAGCAACAAGCCCCCACTGAAGGGGTCCTTCCACCCCTCCCCCAGCCATCCCAGGGTGCTTGGGAGAGCGCTGCATGTGCCTTCCACACGGTATCCCCCTGCAGGCTCCCACCACTCTGACGGAGACCATGGACCTTCTCTGACAGCTAACTGAGGCCACATGATCTGCACCAATCTGAGCTCCTGGGCTGAGCACAGCCTCTCTGACTCTGAGACAAGGCTCTTATACACCTCTGGTGTCCCCTAGAGTGTGGTGGCACTCCAGAGACGTGTTGAAGAGAGCCATGAGCCCAGCCTCGAATACTCTCCAATTCCACAGTGAGAAAGTTATTTGCCTACAAATTATCTTGCAAACCTTCTAATGGCTTCAAGGAGAATGCCTTGATTTGGTGCTGGAGTGTGTTAACACCTTCATAATACTTGCTAATCCCTCTTCTTTTAACGAAGAGGGAGTGGGCCTGGGGCTGAGAGTCTTGCCAGACAGCGGTATCAAATTAGGGGTTAATAACTTTATTTTGACTTCATTGTGTTTTCTTGTACTCCTAGTATGGAAAATGAGACTCCTTCCCACTTACGATGTGATTTAAAGCTTCCTGTTAGGGATACACTAAATAGAAAAGAAAGAAATAGAGAAATAAAATTTAAGCCTAAGTTAACTTTGACTAC
Source organism: Procyon lotor (assembly GCA_028646535.1). Taxonomy (NCBI): domain Eukaryota; kingdom Metazoa; phylum Chordata; class Mammalia; order Carnivora; family Procyonidae; genus Procyon; species Procyon lotor. The sequence goes on from CM053603.1 coordinate 47,851,358, forward strand.
TATTTGAGAAGTCTGAAATGGGAGTGAAGGTGACGGGATGGGAGTTGTAGCATGGGCGCCCAAATCAGGAGGACGTGGGCGACTACAGGCCAGCATGCTGCCTCCTCACATAGGCAGGAAAGTGGCTGGGGACCGTGGGGCCGTGCCCAGGGTGCCAGCCAGCCTACCGCAGCTGGTCCTCGTGGCTTCTAGGCTCATCCCTTCCTTGTGTGGGGACACACCTCAGCCGGAGTGACAAGACGTAGACGGTTGTTTCTAGGATCTCTAAGCTGCCTGCACCTGCCATGGCCTGGGGATGGGTGGGCCAAAGGCTGACTCTGGGGAAGTGTCTATTTCTCTCAAATCCCAAGCTGCTTGCTGTGGTCCTGGCCCACCTCTTGCCCAGACTACTCCCTCAGTCCGAATCTTGATCATTACGAAGAATTGCCTATCACACTCCTAAATGTAGACTTTTTCCAGATTCTCCCCTGTTATGCCTGCCTTCCCTCATGCCTGGGTGGACCAGGACTGCTTTGGGTGCTTAGACAAAGGTCCTGGGGTGACTGATCTAACTAGGGTGGAGTAAACCTGTTGGTCACTCACTCCTAAATGTAGACTTTTTCCAGATTCTCCCCTGTTATGCCTGCCTTCCCTCATGCCTGGGTGGATCAGGACTGCTTTGGGTGCTTAGACAAAGGTCCTGGGGTGACTGATCTAACTAGGGTGGAGTAAACCTGTTGGTCACTCACTCAGAGCCACCCCGTCCATGTCCCTCTGTGGTGTTCTGTGTTGTTAGAAGTCCAGACCTGTCTCCCCCAGGAAGCCCTGGACAGAGGTGGGTCTTAATTAATCTAAGCCAACCAGTAGTTCCGTTTCCCTAGCCAGTGACTGGCTTAGGAAGAAGCAGGTGGCCCAGTTCTGGCCACTGAAATGTGAGGTTGCCTCTGTGATGCCTGGAATCTTGGCAGCCATCTTAGCCTCATGAGGACCATTAGCCTAAGGGAAATGGGCTGAGAATGACAACACAGAAAGATGGAAGGCTCTGGATCCTAGGGCTTCTATTTGGCTGAGATAATATCTAAACCACTTCTAGTTAGGTTTTCTGCTCCTTGCAACCAAAAAAGCAACCCAAGTGATATACATAAGATGGGCAGGGAGCCATTGACCAGGTGCCAACACCCTGTTTCTCTGTCTGCAGCTATCCTCCTAATTTTTTTGCCCCTGTCCCGTTCATTTCCCTTCTCCTCTGAGGGGGCTGGTATTTTCTTTGGTCTGCTTTTTTGTAACCTGAGGGCATGAGAATGCATGTAGGAAGCTTATTTGGTCACAGGGAGGCCTGGAACCTATTTCTTAATAGAGATTCCAGTAAATGTTGAGATCGGGGCCACTCTGGCCCAGGCTATGAGCCCAGCAGTTGGGTCAGTGGGCTCTAGCTTCTTCCCCCCACCCACACAGTATAGCCTGGACCCTTCAGCAACCCCCACCCCCATTTCTCATTCTCCCAGACCGTCCTCCTTCCCGGTCTCCCCTCCTCCTGGAGGCAGCAAGGTCACAACACCCCCTGACCTGAGCATTTTTTTTATGGTGATTATTTTTAAAAGTGATATAAGGTTTTTCTATTTTCTCATCCATTTTTGACTTTTTTTTTTTAATAATTTTTCCCATGGGGCGCTTGGGCGGCTCAGTTGGTTAGGCGTCTTGATTTCAGCTCAGGTTATAATTTCAGGGTCATGAGATCAAGCCACGTGTTGGGCTCTGTGCTGGATGTGGAGCCTGTTTAAGAATCTCTGTCTGCCCCACCCCCCCACCCCCGCTTTCTCCCTCTTGAAGAAAAAAATATTTTCCCCTTTGTTTTTGCCATGTTTAATTTTGTTTTTTAATTTGTTTCACTAGGTATTGGATCCTGCTTCATTTTAGCATCTTTACCCCCATTCACCTTGGCTCGCCTCTGTGGCCCCCTCCTGAGCAAGCCACCAGGTCACAAACCCCTCCTTCCACCACAAACACTTCCAGCTCAGGCATGTGGGGGATGGGGGCTGGGGGGTGAAGGTGGTGTGCTATTGCAGGATGGACCATCTGCCACATTCCCTGTGCTGCTGAACCTCGGACTCTGAGTTATGGAACACTTTTCTGTGTGTTCTTGCTTATTTTGAAGGACCCTGTGAGAATAGCTCAGTATTGAGTAATACTGTGTTACTTCTTCTTCTTTTTTTTTTTAAGATTTAATTTATTTATTTGACAGAGAGGAGAGAGAGAGAGCACAAGTAGGCAGAGGGACTGTGTTACTTCTTAACACAGTAAAAGCTTACTCAGTAAGCTTTAATAAAAAATGGAGCCTATTTATGGAAAACAGTTAAACACCATAGATCAGATCAGATTAAGGTTTTTAAAGTCAGACAGACCTGGATTTGAATTCTGGTTCTGTGTTTTCCTGGCTGTGTTCTTAAGTCTTCCGGAGGTTCTTATTTAATTAAGGGACAAAACATGGGCAAGTTACGTCATCTCTCCTAACCTCCGATTCCTTCTCTAGAACATGAGAATAATAATACCAGTCCTTCTTCAGCTGTTATGACAAGGATTAGAAGACATCGTGCATGTAAAGTGCCTGACACAAGACTTGGTCCCCATCAGTTAGGAATGGTTGTCACCATTTAGAGCAAGACAGAAAGAAATGCCATTCTCAGGGGGTACTTCTGTGCATAACTGGTTACTTTGCAATGCTTGTCCGTAACCATTGCTTGATTCAGTCCTGGTGTTCTGCAGGTGTGAGCAAGCTGAACATAACAAGATGCCTATAAGCCCCCAAAAAAGGGCCAGAATCAGAGCTGCTCGCCACACAACGCAAACCCTTGGTTCTGCGTGTTCATACGCAGTTCACCCTCCCTCTCCTCCCCAGGACTCCCTCTTTCCACCTGCCCTATCTTAACAGTGTTACCAATTCCCCGATTTTCCACTCTAGCAGGTGCACTGTTGACTTTCCTTCCCTGCCTCTACTGGAATGCCCACACCGAATCCACCGTCTGACCGGCTGTCTCCATTCTCAATTCCTGAGCATTGCTTCCTGGCTCGAATGGAGAATAACGCCCATGGCTTTTTTTTCTCCAACCCCCTGCTGGGCTTATTGTAGGTGCTTAAGAGAGTCCTATCGGCTGAGTACTCTGTAGGTTTGAGGACCACCTTATCCAAAATAGTCCCCATCTTCTCCTGTTTGTTTTATTGCAGTCCTTGTCATTGGGAGATGGGGAATGCTTACCACCTATTTGGGTCCAAGGGAACATAAGCACCACAAGGGTAACTGCACCATCTGTTTTGTTTTCTGCTCTGTCCCCACCACCTGCAAGATTCACTGGCACATAGTAGGTCTTCAGCAAATATGTGGTAAGTGAACCAAGACAGCAGATAGTCCACCACTATGAACCTTTGGTTACTTGTTGTGAATTGGATTCCTACAGGGAGTCACGGGACGCTTGGGTGTGAATGTGTATACTTTCCTAAATGGGATAAAGTGGGGGCCAAAGGAGAGAGGGAAAGAGGGGATGGAGAAACAGAGACAGAGAGAGACAAAGAAGACATACACATACACACACGCGCGCGCACACATACACTCATTTGCACCAATTAATTGTATCTAGTGACAAGTCACCAGGAGTCAGCTCAATACCTTTTTACCTGTCTGATGGCCTAATCAAAGTCTGCCTTCCTTAATCCTGCTCACCATTCCTCACATTGATCCCGCACCAGAGAAGAGAAAGGAGCACACGCCCAGGGGCAAAGAGAATGCAATTAACAACCCCCTGGCTTCATCTCAAAGCTGTCACCCAGCAATTTGCCCTAACTCTGCAGATTTTTTTTGGTCCTCTGGGCTATTTCTCTTCTCACCTTTCCTTTCTGCAATTCATGTTTTGAACAGCAAGCAGGCCAAGAACTTATAAAAAGAAACTATAGGATTACACCAGGGATTCCCAAACTTTTATAAGTCACGGAAACTTGGTTTAAAAAAAAATCATGACAAATGGAAACTTTACGGTTACGAACGAGGTAGGAAGTACTCACAGCAGTCCTATCAGGTTCAGAGAAGTAAAGACAGTTGCTAAAGGTCACACAGCTAAGCAATAGAGCTAGGATTTGAATATAAGCTTTGGTTCTAGACACAGGGCTCAGGCTTTCCATGCCCAGGACCCTTCTTAGGCCAAAGGGAACGTCTGCAAGGCCATAGTGTTCTCACCTGTGAGCATCAAACCGGGACTGCTGGAGGATGGGTGGCAGAGGTGGAACAGGAAAGCAGAGGACCCCAGAGGTCCTTCTCAGATCTGACTTCTAGGGTCGGGCCTTCCCTGTGCAGTGGTTGTTGGGGCTTGTTCCCAGAAAAGCTGAGAAGTAGCCCTTGATATTCTCATACTGGGCTGGACTCAGACCCCTGTTCAAATTCCATGGCTGATCTAGGTGGGGCAAGGGGTTAGGGATCCATCTGTGGATGAAATGAAGATGCTTCAGTAAGTGGGATAACGTTGGGTGGGAGGGGCTGGGGAAAACCAGGGCATGAGAACTGGAGCCAGGTATGGACTCTTCAGAGAAGCCGGTAGTGTGGCCATGCCTCCCCCTTGGACCTGCAGCTTGGACTTCCCTGGTAGCTGTCCCCAGCTGTCCAGGATAAACTTCAGGGCTGCTTGGGGCTTCCTGAAGCTGCAGTTGAGCCCAGGTCCTTCTGGAGCAGCAGCCGGCCAAGGCAACACTGCAGGTCAACCCTCTTGGACCATCTCTCCAGTTCCCCCACCTCCTCGGATAGAGGGCTGGGGTTCAACCTGTTCACCGGCATGTTGTTCATCAACCTGTTTAGCTCCCACAGCGGGAGTGGGAGATGAGGAACAGCAAACATGGCAGAGGGGTGCTGGGACCACCTGATAGCACATCGAAGCCTCCATCACCAGAAGGGTCCCCCCCTCCCCCTCTGCCATTGCTCTGGAGAAGCCTCTGGCCTTCAGCCTTGGAGGGTTGGTCCAGGGATGGCAAGCAAGCATCTCCTGGAAGGAACTCCCAGGAGGTCTGCAGGGCTCCATAATTTCTGTCCCTCCCACTGAAAGTCCTTCTCAGTGGCCTGCAGCCCCTGTGGGTCCTGCCGGCCCATCAGGATGTCGGCAGCACTGGGGGCAGGAGGAACAAAAGGAGACTGCAGAGGTGGGAGCCAAAGGGGCCATTAGACGACATGTTCTGGACCCATGGGTGGATCAAGTGTGTGCTCGCTGTGGGTGGCCAGCTACATGGGCAGGGAGGACCACCCACTAGATGTTGGCTATAACAAATGGCCGCCTCCATCACTCCTGCTGGGAGCCCTCCCTTCTGCCTGTGCCTTTGCAAGTCAGTCTGTAGGGTGGTTGGCGGGGTGGAAAAGGATGTCAACTGAAGGCCCCTGGGGGCCCTGTAACAGTGGGGGCTCACTGGGGTCCTGGGGAAGGCTGTCTTTCAGCCCACAGTGGATGTGAATTAGCTCACAGGTGCAGTGGTGGGAAAGAAAGGCCCCTCCTCCAAGACAGACTCTTAACATTGTTCTCTGGTGAAACAAGAAATACATCCACATGTTTTTTTTTTAAACAATAACAAGATTCCAGATAAACCCAAAGTCCCCTGTGACCAACCTTTTACTGCCACGCACTCCCCAAAGTAACTACACCTATGAAGCTAATGGGTTTCCTTCCAGACTCTTAGAGATGTTCCTCCATGTTGATCCACGTAGATCAGGTTCGGTGTCTGAATTGTTGAGCAATATTCTGTTGTATGATTATGCAGCGTCTGGGTCACTCCCCAGGTGACAGATGCACAGTTGTTCCCCACATCCACGTGTAGCCTCCTGGGGATGTGCCTCCCATGCTCCTGGAGGGGGCTCGGGGGCCCAGAGCCGCCCCAGAAGCGGCAATGCTGCTCTTGAGACCCACGCGTTTTCACGGGGCCCAGGGTAACCCATTCCTTCAATTTCAAGAGCGCATGATATCGTCAAATCAATTTTTGCCAGTTACGGGGGTGAATAAGACGCTATCTTATGGGTCATTTGATTTGCATTTCTCTGCTTACTGGTAAGGCTGAGCATCTTTTCTTCTGTCAGTTGGCCTATCTATTTCCTCTTCAGTGAATTCATATCCTTTGGCTATTTTCCTATTTGGTTGCTTATCTTTTCTTATTAACATGATGTGTTGTTTATATATTCTAGACACTCCAGGATAGATTTCTCTGTGGAGAGCAGCCTGTGGGAGGCCTGTGAGACCAGTGAACAGGGCTGGCTGTGCAGGGCTGCTGGCTCGTCATTAACCAGAACCTCTCTGGTATTTTTTTTCTTTTCTTCCCATTTTGAGATGTTATTGACATCCAGCACTAAGTAGAAGGCGTACAGCATAATGGTTTTGCTTACATAGATTATGAAATGATTTCCATAATAAGTTTAGTGAACATCCCGCAGCTCCTATAGTTACAAAAGAAGAAAAATGGTCTTTTTTCCCTTGGGATGAGAACACTTGAGATCTCCTCTCCTAATAGCTTTCAGATATATCCTACAGCAGCATTAGTGACAGTCACCGCACTGTACCTGATGTCATTCTGACGGACAGCTGCGCCTTCTCTGTGGAGAATTAGGCATGGTGCAAGCCATGGTCAAGGTGGAGGTAGGGGACATAGCAGATCCTCACCGGAGTCTCACCTGCAGATGGATTTCCTATTGGAGAGAAATGTCACTTCTCAGACAGTCCCGGAGGCGGCTGGTTCTTTGAGTTGGGACTCCAGCACCAACACTCAGAAACATGTAGGATGGTGGACACAGTATATCTCTTCATACTGGGTGAAGGGGAATCCAGACACTCCACCTCGGAAATGGGTGCTGGGTGGTCCCCTCCACCCAGAGGGCCAGAGCGGAGTGAGGGGACACCACAGAGCCTGTCAGGAAGCTCTCTAAGAGCACTGGGGTTCTGCCTCCCAGCAGGGAAAGGAGCTCGCGCTCATGCAGAGGACCCTCCCCTGATTCCACATCTGGAAGGCTGTGCAATCTTCTGAGGGGTAGAGATGCCTGCTCACTGCTCTTCCTCTTGGGAACCAGCCCCGGGGGGGAATGAGCAGCAGGTGATATGGCTGGGAGGCTCCTCTGGAGGCAGCACCTGGAGGGGAGCAATTGGGTAGGGGGAGCAGTTGGGCTGCAGGCAGTGCAGTCTTCCTGAACCCCCCAGAGCTCTGGGGTTGGAATGGGCTACAGCTTAGCTGAAGCAAGAGGGCTCGACCTTTTTGCCCCTGCATTGCCCAGCAATGCCACTCAGCAGCCTGCTCTCCTGACAACTGAGGACCGGGAGCCTTGGTCTAATGGGGACACGCTCCAGCAAGTCCTAGCTCACTCAGAGCAGAGCCTGAGTCTTAGCAGCTTTTCAGTGACCAGATCTTGCTGGGGCTGCGTCTCTGGCCTCCACTCTTCCTGTTCACTCTTTCCCACTTCACTTAACTGAAACTGTCTCCCTGTCCTTCCTGGAAAGTGCCAAGCATTTTCCTGCTTTGAGCTCTGGCTGCAGCATCCCATCCATCCGTCTGGTTTGCAGCACCCAAACCCGTAAGGGTGTGTCTCCATTCCTCGCCTTCTTCCATCCCTCGAGGGCTGGAATGTTATCTTCTCAAGGAGACATATCCTGATCACCCTACTGGAAATGGAAATTGTTCTCCCAAGTATCCCTGTCCTCCAAGCCCCATTTGGTAATTGTCCACAGTGATTAGTACCACCAGACGTAGCTCATCATTTTTCTGATCCTCTCTCCCCAGGAAGTTAGAAGCTTGATGAGGGCGGGCATCTTTGTCTCCCATGTTCATCTCTAGGTCCCAGGTTCCTGGAACCTTGTCTCAGATCACCACAAGCTCTCCACAATGCTTGCTGATGAATGAATGAATGAATGAATGAATGAGCAAGCAGAGGGCACAGCAGGCACTGAACAGGCTCAGATTCTTCTGTAGCCCAGGAATTTGCTGGGTCAAGAGCCCCCATGCAAAAGGAACCATGCCGTGAAGGCAGGCCAGGCTCTTGGAGGGGGGACTCATTAAGGACAAAGCCATGCTGTATCCCTGGAAAGTCCAGACTAACAGACAATCAGACATGTAGATGAGGGCATGGGCCAGGTAGCTATACTGAGCCTATGAGAAACCATTCACAGATAAAGTTGTTCCGCTGGTGTGTGGGAGCTGGGGAAACGGGGCTGACCACCCTCCCAGGTACCTCCTTTGTGCCATGGCTGACCACACCTGAAAGGAAGATTCTTACCTCTTCCAGATGAGCAGCAAGGTCCAGGAAACCCACCTTCACTATTTAAAAGGAGATGCCCACAATTGGCAGACCCTCTCTCATTAGCGCCCAGCCGTTCCCACACTCATCAAGCTGTGCTGTGGAGGTATTTTGTAGATGTAGGTAGCATCTACAATAGGTTGACTCTAATATAGCAGATTATCCTGGATGACCTGAGTGGGCCTGATCTAATCAGTTGAAAGCTCCCACAACAGAACTGAAGTTTCCCTGAGGGGTAAGAAAATTTCCAGCCTGTGCTTGCCGTTGTTCTGCCCTACCGATCTTAGATATGCCTGGCTAGCTCCCACAACCATGAATGTCAATTCCTCACAGTGAATCTGTCTCTTTCTGTATATGTCACAGTAGGGTGGTTGACCCCCATACTCTATAGAATTTTAGGGAGGGTCAGAGAGCCAGAGGGTCTGACTTGGAGAAAGTACTTCTCAGAAGGCAATGGCTGTTGTGGGGGATCAGAAAAAGCATAGCCAGGGATAACAGTGGCTTGGGGGAGCAGTGTCTGTGTTTGATATTCAGGCCAGCGCTATTCCTTATGGAACAGAGAAAGAAATCCACTTCCCTTTCTTTTACTTGGTGAACCTGTGTGTGTCTAGACTGCAGTCTGCTCCATGTCATAAGGCCTTTATTGGACTGGACTATCATTTGTTTATCTATCTCTATCAATCACATCTATCTATGTACCTATGTATTTCTATCTATTATTTATCTATCAATCATCTATCTAAGTATCTCTCTGCTTAATCTCTTCTACTGGTTCTGTTTCCCTGGTAGAACTAGAACTGATGCAAATGAGTAATAAAAAAAAATTGAGGAGCACCTTAGTGGCTCAGTTGATTGAGCATCTGACTTTGGCTCAGACCATGATCTTAGGGCCTTGGGATTAAGCCCAGAGTCAGGCTCCCTGCTCAGCAGGTAGTCTGGTTGTCTCTCTCCTTCTTTCCCTCTGCCTCCTTGTGTGTGTGCTCTCTCTCTGTCAAAGAAATAATTAAACTCTTAAAAAAATTCAACTTGGAGAGGGGGATGTGAATACATTTTACTCCATTTGATATAGACAATTTCCCAAGACATGTCTAGTCAGGACACAGTCACCAAAGGCCTGATCAAGGTAGAGCTGGATATCTAGGTATCTGTGGCTCAAGCAAAATGGCCAGGGTCATAGATCTAGATGGCACAATCAGTATAATAGTCATCTAGAACACAGTTGACCAACATAGGATGAGCAAGGGCATAGTGTAGAAGATGAGATGTAAATGGACAAAGCAAGGAAGTCATGGAGGAAAACAGTCAGTATTTATAGTTTCCTAGGACCTGGGTGGCTGGTCCATAGTCTTGAAGACAAAGCCAGAGGAGTCTTGCTGTCTAATATGTCATGGACAAGAACATAGTCCTCGAGGGCAAAGCAGCAAAGATAATGTAGGCAGGACATCATTGGCCAAGAACACTTCTTGGGAACACACAGCCAATGCCAACAGTATAGACAGCTGTGGAGGATACTCATGGCTATTGTGTGCTTGGGAAACAATTGTCCTTGAGATAGGGACCATGTGTTCTTATGCTAGAGGTAGGCTGTGGTTTATTTTTCTTATTTATCCAAGAAGCTATTTTTGTTCATTAAAAGCTAGTTACTCGCTGTATCTAGCCAGGATCCTGGAGTGCTCGCTTGGTTAATTTAAGCAAGCGGAGCTTTGACGAAGTAATTTTATTGTCCTCTGGGATTGGCCAGCTTATGCCAAGCCTCACTCTTTCCATTGAAATGGAGTTAATTTTCGCTGAAATTGCTTCTTAGCACACAAACACATTCCCCATCATTGAGGGCTTATGCTTCTGCAGCTCTATTATTCCTTAACTTATATACCCAGGCAGCACAGGAGCCATGCCCAAAACAGATAGAGTCTCCCTTGCTTGGGTGGGGTACAATGGAGGGGACAGCAGCACCTACTTAAGACCACATACCTGGATAGAGCTAGCCATTAGCTACTAGCCTTGAGTCAGACACTAGCCTGCAGAGCCAAAGCCCTTAAGTGCCCAGCTCTATGCCTAGTGCAGCAGGAGGATACAAGGGGTGGGGGGCTGTGATCCCTACCTGAGGGGTCACAGGATAAACAAAGAAATAAACAAAGAACTCGGTTTATCTGTTGAGGTCAAATTTAGACACAAGACTCAGAAATGACACGGGACAAAATTAACGCAGGCTTTGGCTCTGGGTCCAGGATATGGGAGAATGGACCCAGCTTCTGATGGGATGTGGAGTGGGGCAGCCTTGAAAAAGGAAGGGAATGGCCCTTGGAGGAACCTTCTCTGGGGGAGCCCTGGAGTTTCTGGTGAACTTTGGGGAGGGGTGCAAAAGTGGGCAGGGGTAGAATGGCCTGGGTGAGGGGTCTAGTGGGACACAAAGACACTCAGTATACTTCAGAGAGGTGGTCCGACCAAGGGCAAAGACCAGCACTGAGGTCAAGGCCATGATGTTTCAGCCAGCATCTGAGTCACCAGCAATGTAAAGGGGGCCAAAGGTAAGATCGATGCTAAAGGGAGGGTAAGCTGGGGCCCATAGGTGAGGGTGCAGGGAGCTCCCATGGCCTGTGGGCAGAAATAGCCAGTTCCCAGTTGTGCAAGCAGAAATGTGTTTGCTCATATTCTTTAATTCAGCCTTGGCTAGAAAATGTAACTGAAGCAGAAGCTATGGGCTTTGCCTAGAAGTTAATGAAGAACCTTGAAAAAAAAAAAAGGGAATCTGTTGACACAGATGCTCAGAGAAGACAAGCAATAAGCTAGCCATTACATCTTGTTAGATGGATTAGGACAACGCTGGGGAATATTTGCATACCAATTACCATAAAATTTAAGTTCAATCTATACTTATTTTATGTCTTGTCTTCAGAGTTTCTGTCTACATCTGTTTGCTAGGAAGATCCATTTTCCTGTAATATTGGAAATTTTGTCATAATAGTTTCAGAAAGTGTTGACTTGCAGCATTGAGATTAAAAATGTTTATTAGGAAAAAAACACATTTGTTCAAATGTTTGTACAAGGAAAGCATTCATGCAAAGTTATGTATTTACCTTGATGGTAATTAACCCACTTTTTCTCTCACTAATCCAGCAAACTATAGTCAACTCAAGATGTATCAGATAATGCTGAGTTCCTTACTGTTGGGGACACAGGAAGATGCACATTTCCATGAAAAATGGATCTATAAGCACAACAGGATGACTGTGACACTAACTTGTAAACCCAAAGCATAATCTTTGTTCACGGAAGGGCTCAAGTGCCTGGCTCCTGCCTCAGGGATCACGTTTGATCTAGCCCCAGAGAGAAGCTGCTGGCTGGCTCTCTCTCCCTCCTCCCACCCCATACTTCCCTTTTCCCTCTGACCTTGCTCGGCTGTAAGCCCCCATCCCTGGAGCCCAGGTCAATCAGGTTTTAATTTTACTCACTTGCACTGAGTTGTGTTTGAATCTACCACTTGAAAGTTTCAGGTTTTGCTTTAAAGTGCAGCTAAGTTCTTAAAACTTAAAGTATTTGAGTACCTCTATACTTTGAGAGGTATACAGGCGAGGGGGTGAGTGTCCACCATTTGATGACAAGTCTCATTTTTTTAACTCCTGGCTGGTTAACCACTTGGATTCTAGTCAGGACCATGAACCTTCAGGATGTCCAGCACAAAAAAGGACTTATGCCCTGTTGGATGAATTGGCGAACACATACATGAATGGGAAAACAAGATAGAAATGGGAAAACATGAGTGGGAAAACAAGATAGAAAGGAAGGAGTAGGTAAGCTCAGATGTCAGGCTTCTTTGGAGAGCAAAATGTCTGAAATTCAGATGAATCGCTAGCATCGAGGGGCAGGAGGGAGGCAATCTGTCAGGAACTGCCCAGAATCTTGGACACACAACCTTACCCTGCCCCAGAGCCTTCCTGACACACAGCTCCACCCAAACCTAGGTGATGTGATGGGGAAGTTTATACAATTGACCCTGAAGGGCTCTGCTCGTCCTTGAGAGAAAGAGAGGCAGCCTGACCCCGTCTGGATTCTCTCCATTTGGGGATCTAAAATAAGACAAATTTGAGTTTGAGTCTTGGCACTGCACTTATGAGTGGCGTGGTCTTGGGCAGGTTCCTTAACCCTGAGAAGCCTGTTTCCTCAACCGTGAAATAGGGATAAATGAGTATGGCCACATCAGGGCACAAAGATGATTAGACATTTCGCACTGCATTCGGTGAGAAGGCGCTAACATAGCCATTAGTATTGTTGAGCGAGTGACACCAGCTGCCTCCCCAAGAGCAGCAGTCCCGGGCTGTCAACCCATAGCATGGTTTGCAAGTGTCAGGGTCACCAATAAAGACATGGCTCACAGGGGCGCTAGATGGAACAACATTTTACCCATGAACAGACAGGGCAAGACCAGCTGCGGTAGTGGGCGTCCATTCACCACGGCCAACAGGTCTGGCCCTGCAGCCGGAAAAGGGCCACAGTCTGCTGGCACCCATCTTGTGCTACAAGCCAAGGACCCCGCTCCCTCCACATCAGGAACAGAGAGAGCAGTGGGGTTGGCCGGGGGTCACAAGACGCACGCACTTAAGCAGAACAAAGAGGTGCACATCATGCCCAGGGCAAAGAGAGAGACTCCCAGACTGAGACTGTGCCCAGCTCAGCTACCTGATGCCACCGTACAAGGTTCGAGTAACCCTCACACAACTGCCTTTCCCAGCAAGGATCAATATCATTATTAAGGTCACCGTGGTCATTTCTCCTTCACTCCTCCTTCTTCCAACCCGCTCCATTAGAAGAATCTGTCTTCTGTGAGAGGAGTCCCAGACCTCATCAGCCCCACAAGGCAAGGCCCCCAGCTGCCCTGGTGCTTCCTTCATCTCTTTTGCTTGTTTTGTTTTCCAATTGATATTATTTTCTGATTACAGAATAATATATGTTCATGGCAAAGAAAGAAAAAATCCCCGAACACACAGCAAAGTGGAAAGAACAAAATTAAAATCATTCATAAGCCCATCACAGCTATTAATAACTTGGAGTATTTTCTTGCAGCCTTTCTTTCTACAAATATGCACACACATATCATCAACAAACTTGGAACTCTGTTATTTATAGTTTTTAACATACACAGTTTTACTTAACGTTTTCCCCGACATATTACCACGTACTCTTTGGAAGCTCATTTTTAAAGCCTACCTGATATTTTATGTTCTGGGTATGACACATGTCTATCACTTTGGTGACGTAATTCCAGAAGACATGGTATTTTGAGGATTCAGGTACACAAGCAGTTGTAGTGTTTTACATTTATATATGTCTCTACTGAATTCTATCTTAATTTTCTCCTTCTTAGGGTGGCCGTCACTTTGATCTAGTAATTTCCAGGGAAAGTCAGTCACTTGAGATTTAAAATCAGATCCTTTCTGCTTCTAAGTTTCTTTCTTTTCTTTTTCTCAAAAGCGAAACCCTAGAAGCCTCAGGACAGGAATCCAATGCTGCAAACCACAGATGGTTTCCGGACAGCACAGGTAGGATGCAACTCTGTAAAGACCGGAAGAAGGCTAGGTCCCTTTCCCTACCCCGCAGGTACATGCGTGCGTGTGTGCACCAGCTCCTGACTCTGGCTGCTGCCGCAGAATCGTCTGAGGACTGTCAAGATTCCTAAAGCCTGGCCACGTTTGCACCAATGAGGCCCAAAGGTCAGGTTGGCTCTGGGCTCCAGTGCTGGTTAAATCTCCCTAGACAGCTTGAGAACCAGTGCCCAGGACCCACTGCTGTTCAGTGTGGCCCAAAGCAGTAACTGTGACCAAGGAACTGCTAAAGCACAGAAACTCAGAATCTGTACTCTAACAAGAACCCCAGGTGGTTCAAATACACACTGAAGTATGTACAGTTTGTAGTCAAAGTGTAAAACACATTTGTGTAACTCTTAAGCCCGTCTATATTGGTGCTATAAGGGGGATAATAATTGGCTTTCGAAAAACACACCGAATGGGATTACTTTGGAGAGATCAGTGCTCTTGAGCCCCAGCATGCTTGAAGGTTGATCTAAGAAAGGGACTGAATGCTTGCTGGTCCCACAGCCTGGGTGCTGAGGCACAGGGGATAACCGAAAACAGACCTGGAGCTGACTAAGCTAGGGGCTCTAGTTTGTGAAGTCCTACACCTTCCAGAACGGGTAGGGATGAAGGATGGAAATGGGTTACAAAAATCCATGCAGAATGACCCTCCTACACTGTATCACATTTGATCTGGCCCCAGAGAGAAGTTGCTGGCTGGCTCTCTCTCCCTCCTCCCACCCCATACTTCCATTTTCTTCACATACCAGAATTAAAGCTAATGTAAAAAGGGATATAGAATAGAATAGCATATAAATATTCATATATTATGTTCAAAAATATTTACATGAAAATGTTAGTATTTGCTTTATGAAATCGTGGGTAATTTTTATTTTAATTATGCATGCATTATAATTTTTACATAGAATATGTATTACTTTGATTAAAACAATGAAATTCCTTTTAGAAGTCCCTTTTCAGGGGCCCCTAGGTGGCTCAGTGGGTTAAAGCCTCTGCCTTCAGCTCAGGTCATGATCTCAGGGTCCTGGGATTGAGCCCCACGTCGGGCTCTCTGCTCAGCAGGGAGCCTGCTTCCCCCTCTCTCTCTGCCTGCCTCTCTGCCTACTTGTGATCTCTCTCTCTCTCTGTCAAATAAATAAATAAAATCTTTAAAAAAAAAAAAAAGAAGTCCCTTTTCATACTGCTATAAGGTAAATTATAATTTTTTCTTCTTTCAAAGGCTTGCCTTATTCATTGACATCTTTAATCCATCTGTAGTTTCCTTTGGCCCAAGTTTATGTCCCAGTTATCATTTACTGAAAAATCCAAACTTTTTCTCTGACGTCTTAGTCTTTCCCTGAATTTTCTTTGGTCCTTAATTCCATATCACCTTTATCTTCTATAAAATTATTATGCCTGCAGAGGTCAGTTTCTGGGACAGTTGTCCTTTGCTGTTTATCTGCCAAGCTATGCTGGTATCAGAAATCACCAATTTGATTATGCCATTATCATTCCTCTACATGTATTACTTCATATAATACATGTTACATGTTAATTATTACATGTAAGCTTTGGAGCTACTCTGTCAGATTTGAATTAAATATTACAACAACTTAAGAATTTGTATACTTGAACTACTTGGGCTTTGTGTTCAGGGCATGGGAGTTTCTTCACATGCTTCCCTTTTTAACTATCTCTCATTTAAACCTTAAAATTTTTTTTCCTTTGACTAGTATCTACAATCCTCTGGGGGGGAAAAAGTGTTTTTTCAAAGAAAAATAAGACTTTAAAATTTGTTTCCAAAGAAACAATAATGAAAGCACAACATATTTAAACAAATGGATGCAACTAAAGCTATACTCAGAGGAATATTCAAGATCTTAAACACTACCAGGAGTAAGGAAAAAAAAAACCCCAAACTGAAACTAAGCATTCAATTTCAAATCTTAAAAAAAAAAAAAAACAACACACACCAAAAAAAGCTAAAGAAAGTAAAAGGAAGGAAATAATAGCACTGAAAGCAGAATTTAGAAAACAGAAACTTAAATTTAAATTCTCCCAGGATTTAAAAATAGAAGAATTGATGACAAACCCAAGCAATAATAGCAGACTCATGTGTTTCTTCTTTCAGCCCAAGAGTTTCTGCTCTGTGTATTTTAAAGCTATGTTGTTAGGTATATATGTGTTTAGGATCTTTAATGTCTTCTTGGAGAGTTGACACCTTTATCTTGCAGAATGTCCCTTTTTATACTAATAACATTTATCTTTTTTTTTTTTTTTGAAGTCTACATGTCTTATGTTAGTGTAGCCATGCCAGCTTTTGATTAATACTTTCTGTCATGGTATATACCCTTTCCATCCTTTTGCTTTTATCCTCGCTATATTTAAAGTAAATTTCTTAGAGGCAGCATTTAGTTGGGCAAGACCTAGTTCTCTAAATATACCAGAAAAACAATTCAAAACTCTGACCATACCAATCAAAGTAAACAAAGCAAAAAACCCACAAAAATTAAAAAGAAATTAACATTAGAATATCACCGCGCAATTTGAAAAAACTTGATTTTAGGAGAGTTGCCCCCTCCCAGTAGGTGAAAAAGGGGTGGAGCCTAGAGTCTTACAGATTCACATTGACAAAATTATTTTTCAAACAAGAATTTTAATAATAAGGGTATTTTTAAGAGGTGTGAGTGGGTAATTATAAATACTTATGTGTCACTGATAAAGTTATATTTTACAATGGCTTTTGCTCAAAATTATACCATTCCTTCTGCCCTCACCACCCATCATAGAACATAATCTTTTACACATTGCTGTCCTATTTTATCATTCACTGTTATGACTTTAAAAATCACAAAGACATTTACACAAAGCAGTCATATGGCCTTCCCTCTCCCCTATGTCATCATCTTAAGATTTCTAAACCACACTTTCTAAAATGTTCAGTAACTCCCTGTGAAGATTTATGTGCTGTTTGTAGTACTTAAGTATACCCTATGTTTTTACTTGCATGTCTCATTTGATCCCTGGCTCTCACACATGAACTCCACAAAAGCAAGGATTCTTGTTGATTTTGTTGCCTGGTATATTCTCAATGCCTACAACAATGCCTGGTATGTAGTAGGTGCTCAATAAATATGTGTTAATGATAAATAAATGAGTTGCTTAGGATGAGAAGTTAGGTTGTGATATAATAAATATATCTAGTCTTTATCCCCAGTTTCTGGCACAGTTTCAAAATCCCTTCCAGTTTCCTGAGTGATGAGGAATGTCTTTGTTATGCTAATGAGTGATTCCTGTCCGGGCCCTTGATGGTTTCTGGATGGGGCCTGGCCATCAGAAAGGCCAAACACTCAATTAGAGGACTGGACCTTCCCTGCCCAACCTCTGGGAATGAAGAGGGACTGGAGAGGTAGTTCAGTCATGTGGCCAATGATTTAATCATTAGTGTCTGCCTAATGAGACCCTGATAAAAACTTTGTACCGTGGCTAGATGGGTTTCTGGTTGCTAAACAGATGCACTGTGTTAGGAAGGGTTCCAAGAGGGGAGGATACAGAAGCTCTGTGTCCCCCATTCTCTCCTCTGTCTTGATCTATGTATCTCTTCATTTAGCCCCTCCTAGTTTGTCCCCTTTTATAATGAAGCTGTGACCCCAAGTAGAGCCTTTTTAGTGAATTACTTAGTTTTCTTCACAAATTATTGAAACTGAGGGGTTCATGGGAACCGCTGAACTTATAGATGATTGACCAGAAGTGTAGGTGACGCCTGAAGTGGGTCAGTCTTAGGCAGGACGTTGCCTTTACCCCGTGGGGCCCGCTACTAACTCACGGTAGTTAGTGCCAGGATCATATTGAGCACATGCACCCACTTGGGGCAGAAACAGAGCACAGGTTAAAAATAGCAAGTTTGTAAAGTTTTAAAGAAAAGTAAGTGGATCTAAAAAAAATATCGAGCAGGAATGGCAGTGGAGTAAGGGGTCAAGGAAGCACTGATGTGGTGGCCTACAAGAAGCTCCGCTCGTGAAACCATTGATCAATACAACAGAAAAGGGGGCCCCTAAATTATTGACTGTGGCCTGCTAGCACTACAGATAATTAAGCCATGAGAGAGATAATTTTTACATTGGAATGAGAGAGACATTATTTCAACCAACAGAGGCAAGCCATGTGTCATAAATGCACACCACATCAAACTCTAAGCTGATAGATTTGAAACCTTGAAAACCTGGAAGATTTCATTAAAAAATTACAAATGATCAAAACTGACCCGAGACAAGGCAGAAAGATGGAATACAGCAGGAACCGTGAACGAAGATGATAGATTCCAATAAAAGAAAAAAAATGACCTTCCATGGCAGCTCTGAAGTTTGATATGTATGAATTTTTTTCCCTGAAACTTTGAGAGAATGAGTAAATTCTCAGCTGTATAAATGTCCAGTAAAATCTCTCATTGAGGCTGGCTGCAAGAATTATTTCTCTCTTGTTCAGTCTGGATTTATCATCTTTTGTTGTCCAGAATCTACTGATTTCCCTTCTGTCGTGGGCAGGGCTCTTGGATGGGTGGGAACTCCCTAGTGGAGCCATGCTCTTGGCTGGAGAGCAGACTGGCTTTGAGTGCGAACTTTTCATAACAGAATCCTTATAAACCAGTTTCTTCTTAAAAAATGTGTAAATACACAAGGAAGGCATTATCATGATGAGAAGATGGGGGAGCCACAGAAGCCCCAGTTCCAGAGAGCTGCTGTATAAATGGCACTTACAGTCAATAATACTGTGTGCTTAAAAATCTGTCAAGCCAGGGCGCCTGGGTGGCTCAGTGGGTTAAAGCCTCTGCCTTCCGCTCAGGTCATGATCTCAGGGTACTGGGATCGAGCCCCGCATCGGGCTATCTGCTCGGCGGGGAGCCTGCTTTGCCCTCTCTCTCTGCCTGCCTCTCTGCCTACTTGTGATCTCTCTCTCTGTCAAATAAATAAATAAAATCTTAAAAAAAAAATCTGTCAAGCAGGGAGACCTCATGTTAAGTGTTCTTAACACAGTAATAATAGTAAAAAAGATGGGGTGCCTGGGTGGCTCAGTCGTTAAGCGTCTGCCTTCGGCTCAGGTCATGATCCCAGGGTCCTGGGATTAAGCCCCACATCTGGCTCCCTGCTCAGCAGGAAGCTTGCTTCTCCAGCTACCATTCCCTCTGCTTATATTCCCTCTCTCGCTGTGTTTCTCTCTGTCAAATAAATAAAATCTTTTAAAAAAAAAGAAGTAAAAAAGATAATTAAAAAAATAGGAAAAAATTAAATAGTAAAAATAAATTAATAATAGTATATAAAAATCATTACTAATTAATAGTAAAAAGTAAAACATTTATAATAGTATATAAAAATAATTAATAATAGTAAAAATAGTAAAAAAAGTGCATGAGAGCATTAAAAATATTTTTAAACCTTTATTGAATTCATATACCCTAGGAAAAAACTTTATTTTAATAAGTAATATTTCAATAAAATGTTTTAATAAAATAACTATTGTTACTTCTATTTTTTTAAAGATTTTATTTATTTATCTGACAGAGAGAGCGAGATGGTGAGAGAGCAAATACAAGCAGGGGGATAGGGAGAGGGAGAAGCAGGCTTCTCACTGAGCAGGGAGCCCGATGCAGGGATCGATCCCAGGACCCCGGGATCATGATGTGAGTCAAAGGCAGACACTTAATGACTGAGCCAAAAAAAACGTTGGCATCCCAACATTTTTACTTCTAGAAGATGAAAGATGTATGCCTAGAAATCAGACTAAATCTTGATTTAAAAAGAAATTTAAAAAAAGAGAGAGAAAGTGTCTGGAGACAAGCTTCTTTCCAAGGGGCTGCCCTTTCCATGGGAGCCACATGGAATGGATAGGCTGGGACCGTGTTCTGTGGAACAGGGCCAGCCAGACCCGATGGCTTTCTGTGGGGAGGAAAGAAGGGTCTGCAGAGACCAAAGATCCTTTGTACTGGGGCCCCTGGGTGGCTCAGTGGGTTAAAGCCTCTGCCTTCAGCTCAGGTCATGATCTCAGGGTCCTGGGATCGAGCCCCGCATCGGGCTTTCTGCTCAGCTGCTCAGCAGGGAGCCTGCTTCCCTCTCTCTCTGCCTGCCTCTTGTGATCTCTCCCTCTCTGTCAAATAAATAAATAAAATCTTAAAAAAAAAAAAAGATTCTTTGTTCAAAGAGCTTATTTATTTGCTTTATCATTGTGTGTGTATCATTTTATCTCAGTAGTTCTTATCTAATTTCTCTTGCTTTTTTGTTTGGTGTCCATAAAAGTTATGGGAAATTTTGGTTATTGGGATCCGAAAAGGTATCAAAATATATTTTGATTAGATGTTGGCTTGGGCCTTTATTTCATGGCTCAAGAGAAAACATAAAAAGGGATAGAATGTGGCAACACTGGCCACTCCCGTTGCCCCACAGACGTCCACTCTCAGCCTCTGGTGGAGCTTATGAAGTCTCATCCACGAGTCTCAAAAAGACATCGGCTGAGTCCCACCTTTCAGAGAGTGGCTTTGGCCAAGATTGCAGTGTCAGAGAAAGTCCGCCTTTGTGTCCTGTTTTAACACCAAACCTGATACTTGCAGCACAGGACACAAAGGCAGACTTTCTCTGAGATTGCAATCTTGGCCGAGGCCCCAAGCCTGGGGCCTTGGCTCTGTGGCCACCTTCAGGCCAGGTGCTAGGCTCCGTCTGTGGCGGAGACTCACAGTCCCTTCCAGATGTTCCCTATCCTTTCTCGCTCCTTGATCTGGAACACTGATAGAACCAGCTTGGAAAGCGCTTCCTGACACGCCACACGATCAGCCCTAAAGGGAGGGTGGGGAGGCTGATCCCTCCTTCCTTCCTTTCCTTTCCTTCCTTTCCTGATGGAAATGCAGGTATGAAAACCAGGGCTCTGGCCACTGTCCTGTGGATGTGGGAGCGTGGGCCAGAGCTTGGGAGAGTCAGAGGGGGAAACCTCATGGAGGCACCAGGCTGGCCCCGAATTCCTATCCTCTGGCTTTTATTGGGTGAAAGCAAAATAACTTTGTAATTTATCCAGGCCACTGTGCTTCTTTGGGGAGAAACACAGAAAAAGTACATTTCTTAATAAATACAACATCCACGCTGGACTTTTGAAGGTCATAGCTGGGCAAGCTGGGAACCGGTTCTTGGATGTGACCCTGAAGGGTGGGGAGGCAGGATGGAGTGTGTGGGTGGGCACATGGCTGCTTTCTCTCCCCCAGGAGCTGTGCCCTACAGTGTTAATAGGGTGAAGACTCACAGGACATTTAAAGCTTGTTTTTCAGAGACCAGCTTCTCCTCAATCAGCTCTTGTGTCTTTTCGGAGTCCACCAGCAAACGCGCTAACCGCCAGCCATCTCTTCGGATACCTGGACTGACAGCCACTGGTGGGGCTCCAGCCTGCAAACAAGCCAGGACCTGTACTCCTTCCCCAAGAGGATGAGCCCAAGACCCCAGCCAGTTTTGAGCCTGCTGCTTGTCCTACAGATGACCTCCTGGCATCAGGGGTGGAATTCTGCCTCGCCTTCATGCCATGTCTACCCCAAAGTGAACACCTCATGTAGGTTACGTCGATGCTGGCACATGCTCCACCCTTCCCCATGGATTGTCATGTTTCCCCTCCTTTTTCATCAGTATGGATGTAATCCCAACTGCTAGGACTAAAAATTTGTTCTAATCTCAGCTGGTGAGACAGATTGCAGCCAGGCTCCCGCCCGTCTCCTCATTTGCCTGCCTCTCAAATAAGCCTTTCCTTGCTACAAGACTCCATGCCTCCGTGATGAGCTTGGCTGTGCATTGGGTGGGCGAACCTAGGCTCTGGACCCCCCCTCACCCAATGAGGGGCTTCAAGGGAACAACTCAGAGAGACTGGTGAACCTCCCTTCCCCAAACTGGGGGATAGGGACTGAATTGACTCAGACCTGACACACTTGAGATGTCTCCAGGGGAAAGGCAGGATTCGCTGGTGGCCCCAGAGGCAGAGCCAAGAGATCTGACTTTCCAGCCTCCTGGGACTGAGCATCTCCCACCTCATCTCCCATCATGACCATGCATCCAGCAGGCCAGGAAAGGGCCCTATAGGAAGAAGCCAGGCTGGGTCACCTTCAGAGAGATTCTGTCCAAAGGACAGACATGCAGAGGTGGGTAGCCCAACAGTTTGAGTGAGGTAGGAGTCCAGGAGGGAGAAGATGCTGAGGATGGAGAGACCCCTGCAGATAAACTAGCTCGTTCAGGAAGCTGCAGTTGGAGGCCGAGGGAAGGGAGGCACCCTCCACCCTACTGCCTTCATCAACAGCAGGGACCTCTGGAGCCACAAGATCTAGCATGCAGAGAGGAGGAGAAAGAGTGAACTGCGTAACCACCCTCCTTCCACCTCCAAAGACCCAACCTAGATTAAAGCTGGAGGAGCGCACATTTTAAATAAGATGAGAACCTGGAGTTCTGGTATCATGCAGGACCAGATCTTTTCTTCTTTGTTGGGGACAAGAAAGGCTGTGAAAACTGCCCGTGATTTTATGGAGGAGAGGATAAAGGTAGAGAGGTGTGAAAGGATGATCTTGCTTTCTATCTGCCCCTTTCTGAGTCAATCCTGCTTAGTGACATGATTCGAAATATCAAAGGCAGCAACGGGGAGTGCACTCCCCTGGTTGGTCTCTGTCTCTTAGTGTCTGTGATTTCTGTTTCATGGCAAAGGGAAGAATCAGAGCACTTTGCTGTCAGAGACAGAAGGCATTCCCAATTGTGGCAGACCACCAGATAAGGGATAGGCATAAAAAATAAAATAAAAGTCGCCTGTGTTCTGCTTCTTGGAGATATCACTTTTAGATGTAGTCTTTGTGATCTGATCACAGGATTGTGATGATACTTTCTGTTGTTTAGGGGAAGTGCTCCCTTATTCTAAAGACCATGGCAAGACCTGTCCACACAAGATTTAATAATGGCCCAGCTGGGTCCATCATGGTCATCCAGCAACTCCACTTGGATGAGGGCTAGTGGTTCAGTAGAATAAAGGTGATTTGCAAGAAATGCTTAGGTGTAGAGGGCAAGACATTGTCTATCTCTCCACTCTCCCTAGCCAAGGAGGCCAGGTGTGAGGGGGCCCCAAGACAGTCACTATATAAATTGTGTGCAATTGGGGGAGACCGGGGTCTTCCTCCACAGCTGGATGCTCACCTGATCATGGAAGTTTGCAATAGCTCTTGGATTTAAGCAGCCAATGATTCTTGGGCAGCTGGCTTACCAGGATGCTGGCTGGCGATACTTCTAAAAGTGTGCAGGGGCAGAGAACCATGAAAGCAACCTTCAGGTGCAGCTTGTCAAGGCAAGGACATTTGATATCTTCCATGTCAGTGGTCACTAGGGAATAGATCTGGTCATGAGCCTCCTCAGAGACACCCTACCCAGAAAACTGCCTGCCAGGCAGAGGTGTCCCCTCTACCCCAGGGAACTGTGGCCATGTCCCTGGAGGACAGTAGCTGAGAGCAGAAGTGAGGCAAGAGGGTACTTGACATTGCTCATGTCAGGAAACGAAGAAATGGGAAGTTCCCTATGGGGTGTCTTGGAAGACCCCACAAAGGAGTTGCCTTCTACAGTCAAGAAAGAATCACAGGCAGCACCAGCAAATGACAAGGTCTTTGCCGCTTTTCCTTTTGTCCCTAGAGGATCCAGAGGAAAAGAGTGGATAGTGGGGAGCAGAGTAAAGGCACAGACTATGCTTTCCCTCTGCCTTGTCACAGGTCCTGGGCAGAGCATCATGCCCAAGGGGGTGGGGAAGGAAGGAGCTTTAAGTTGTATATGAAATTAAAGTTTTGATTTAGAGTGGCTGGGTTTTTCATGAAAATGAGATTTCCCTTATTCCTGAAAGTGACCAGATGTGGCCAGGGGTTGGAGGGAAACCTGAGGACCACATGATGGGCAGTGATGGGAGAGTGATGGAGCCATCCCCTATGGTGGCTGGTGGAGTGCAGGTCCACAGTATGCTGGAGTATACTGGGCATGCATATCTCTCCTCCTCTCAGGATTGGATTGTACCCTGCCTGGTTTTTGGGTCTTGTATTTAGCCAAACACATTGTGGACATTTTTCCATAGAAATATTTCTGCAATTTCATTGTCAATGCCTGATTGAGTAATTTATTTAATTCCCTAGGAGAAACTGGGTCTTTGGAAGGATTCTTTTTTTTTTTAGAAACTCAATCTCAAACCAGCAGCTATCACACTAAAGTCTAATAGAAGTTAGGAATAAAATGTAGATACTAGCTTTCATCATTTTTATTTAACATTTTCCTGCAGTTTCTAGCTACTGCAATTACATATGAACCATAAAAAAGAGGTGTGATTCTCCTGTATGAAGAAATCAGTTGGATAAGTACCATCAAAGAGATCCCATTGACTATAGGGGTAGTAAATAATACTAAAATGTTTGAGGATTTTAAAAAATGTTTGAAAATAACATTTACCAAAAAAAATCCAAGAATATTATAAATAAATTTACTATATTTTGCTGAAAAAAAATCAATGGAAAACCCTATTTCTAGATTGGGGCATCTAACATATTTTCTTTAATGTTGCAACAAATAGGCATATAAAAAGATGCTGAACATCCTATGTTATTAGGGAAATGCAAATTAAAACAAGATACCATTATAGACCCATCAGAATGGCTAAAATCTGAAACATGACCTTAGCCAGGTGATCAAGGTCAATATCACCAGTGATATATCATGTTGATTGCAGAAACCCTTGATAAGTTGTGATAAAAATGGTACTTTACCTCTTGGGTCATCCTCACAAAAACACATAATCCCAGTCTAATAATGAGAAAAACGTCAGACAAATCTCAGTTGAGGGACATTCTCTAAAATCACTGATCAGTGTTCCTCTGAACTGTCAAGGTCATAAAAGAAAGTACCAGCCAAGAAGAGCATGAGGAAACATGACAACTGTTAATGTGGGATCCTGGGACAGGAAAAGTTCACTACATAAAAAATAAGGAAATTCCGGGATCGGGCAAGATGGCGGAGGTGTAGGAGGCACAGAGAGCCCTGGGAATCAGAAGTCCAGCTAAAGAGGAGGAAATCACTCTAAAAGCCGGCAAACGCAACAGCAGAGAGTAGAGAAAAAGAACAGCAATTCTAGGAGCAGAAAATCGACCACTTTCAGGAGGTTGGACATGCGGAAAAAGTGAATTTAAAGCGACAGGAAGAGAGACACCGGGGGGAGGGGCCGGCTCCCAGCAGCCGCAGAGCCGTGGAGCACAAAATCCGGAACTTCTAGTCCACTCCGCTGAGGGACATCGCGCCGCAGGCTAACCGGGGGTTCAGCCCTCGCGGGAACAGTGTGATTTCAGGACCCGTGGGGTCACCGAGGGACCAGGGGAGCCCGAGTGCAGCAGAGCTCCCAGGTATCGGGGCAGAGAAGCCAGCAGCAGAGAAGGAGCCGCGCAACGCCGCATAGGCCTACCTTGGACTATGGGAAATGAGACATATAGTCCATATAGGGCTGCCGCACTTCAAGCGGGGACACCACGGGAGGCAGCTCCAGAGACACCCCCTCCTTCCTCCTCCGGGAGGAGCAGTGTGGGAGCACGCAGCAGGAATCTGCAGGTTTGGGGACTCTGGTCGGGGCCGTGTGCGCCACAGATAGAAGCGCCACAGATAGAAGCGCTCCGCCACGGGCTAGCTGAGCACAGAGCATGGACCGCAGACAAGGGAGACGGGAGTGATAAGGGCTTTCCTCTGACGGTGTGTGGAGGATCGGGGCGCCCAGCCCTCGGCTCCTGTGGGCCAGAAACTGGGAGGTCGCCATTTTCATTCCACGCCTCCAGGGCAGTACAGAAAGTGCTCAGGGAACAAAGACTCCAAGAGCAAACCTGAGCCAAGTGCTCGGCCCATTCCCTGGCAAGGGCGGTGCAATTCCGCCTCGGGCAAAGACATTTGAGAACCAC
>CM053603.1:47877664-47914816 GCA_028646535.1 Procyon lotor
CAGGAAGGGATGGGGAGGGAGACAAACCATAAGAGACTCCTAGACTCAAGAAATGAACTAAGGGTGGCCGGGGGGGGTGGGGGAGGTAGGGATAGGGTGGCTGGGTTGTGGACATTGGGGAGGGTATGTACTGTTAAGTGCTGTGAAATGTGTAAGCCCGAAGATTCACAGACATGTACCCTGGGGCAAATAATACATTATATGTTAATAAAAATTAATAAAAAAAAAAAAAGAAAAGAGAAAAAAAAAGGAAATTCCAATCAAATACGGCCATTAGTTGATAATAATGTATCAATATTATTTCATTCATTGTAACAAATGTATATTATTATAACTAAGGTAAGAGGTTAGTAATGGGGAACTAGGTATGGGGCATAGAAGAATTCTCTATAATATCTTTGCAATTTTTCTGTAAATCTAAACCTGCTCTAAAGAAAAAGTTTATTTAAAGATATATGTCAACTTTTCCTTAGCCAATTTACTAATTTTAACATAATTCAAAATCCCCAATAGGATTTTTTTCCAAAATGAAAAACAGATCACAAAGCAATATGGATGAAAGAGGAAGAATAACTAAGTAAATCTGGGAAAAAAATAATCAGGGGTGAACTTATAATACTTCTATTAAAACACATAAAGCCTCAACCTTAAAAAAAATGTGGTGGTTTTGTTACAAAAACAAACTGATGAGTGGAATGCTTGGCCCAGAAAGAAACTTGGGAGGATCTAACCTCTATAAAAGTGGCCATTCTGATGGGCTGAAAAAGGAAGGGATTGCCACACTTGCAGGCGTACCAGGCACACGATCGTACAAAACTCATCCTGTCTTATTTAATCTAAAAAATTTGACCTCAGGAACAGAGGTTAAGGTAGTCGCATTCCTCAGATCGTGGTTTGCTCTGGTCATCATTTCCTGCAGCGCTCTGTCTGGCATGATTTTGCTTTCTCTTCTCCCTTGATGACTTTCCCCTCCTTGCCTACCCCAGAGGCACCCAATACAACGTGTCTGGCTTATGTGTTGAGAAATGCAAGTACTTTTGAAAAACAGGTAATATTGCTTTAAGTATGTATTTTTGACTTACATAAATGGTAATGTTCAACAGGTCTAATTGTACTCCTTCCCTTTTTTAACTCAACAGGATGTGTTTTAAGACCTGTCCATATCACTCTCCACACTTGTAGTCTAACGTGCTGGACTGCTCTGTAGTGTCCCATAGTACACAGCGCTATGTTTCTTTATCCACTTCCCCAGCTATGAGCATATAGATTGCCTCAACCTTCCCAGCCCTATAAATAATACTGTGGTGGAAGAACTTTCTCCTTCCTGTTTCTCATACATGCATGATTTTCACCAGGATCAATACACCAGAGGATGAGCTGGGGTGTCACAGAGCTACTTATACTTTATTTTACTAATTCTTCCAACTTGTTCTTCTCCCCAGCTTTCATATTATAACTTTTCTCAGCTTTGCAATCTGATGGGTATAGAGCTGCATCTCGTTAATGAGATGTTTGAATTTAAGAACTGAAAGCATTGAGCACCACTCCCTCTTGTTCTCTGTTCCCCTTCAATGGATAGTTCTTCATGTTTTTGGCTCATTGTTCTCTTGGATTTGCTCTTTTCTCTTTGATTTGCAAGAGTCTCATGTATATTCCAGATTAGCCCATTTGGCTGAGTGCCGTCTTTCCACCTTATTGTGGGGATCATCAGGCTATGGATTATTCAAGACAATGTGGTGGGACTAGGGTTAGCCATCAGTACCCCTCCCCACCTCTCTCCATGCAAGGAGGGCAGCCCTCTTCCCTTCAGTACTCCCAGTGCCCAATCTCCCCTCCTTTCCCTAGGATGAGCCACAGCTAGTTGCTCTGGAATACTGGTAGGGGGTTCTCACTGTTTTAGCATCGGTTTGACCAATCCACTGACCTCTTATCTGCCTTTGGTGGCATCCCCAAGGCTATTTTGGGGAACAGAGGCCCCATGATAATTTGACATCGTCTCTAAAGCCAAAAGACAGTGTGCCACCTGCCAATTTTGCAGAGAAAAAAAAATTGGGAGAAAAACATTTAAGTGCTTTTTATATGTGTGTATTGAAAGTATATTAAAGTGGTTTTTTTAAGGGAAAACATATAATTATTGTGTTTGCCACATCTAGCAGCTGAAAGCTGCTCTTCTTGTTTTCTCCAAGTCCTTATCATTTTCTTGGTTGGTGGCAGACCAAATTACTACTCAGCAGCCCTTGCATGGTGCCTGTAACATTAAACAGAAGCCGGTGGCACAGCAACAACTTCATTGCTTTTGCACCACGGGCTGCGGAATTGAGATTTAAATCTGAATGGTTAAGAAATAACCCAAACTCCATCTCCCATATCTTGGGTGCT
This sequence comes from Procyon lotor, assembly GCA_028646535.1. Classification (NCBI taxonomy): domain Eukaryota; kingdom Metazoa; phylum Chordata; class Mammalia; order Carnivora; family Procyonidae; genus Procyon; species Procyon lotor. Next base: position 47,880,044 of record CM053603.1, read on the forward strand.
CCCATGACTCATTATTTTTGTGAAAAAGACATACCAGGAAGTGCTAGGAAGTTCCGCTGCTAGGAAGTGAAGCTTGTGTCTTCCTTGTGAGGGCTTGCCACGGCCATGTTCCATCCTGATCTTTAGGGGTGGGACCCAGGCATCAGTGGTTTACAACCCTTCAGGTGATTTCCAGGACAGCCAAGGTTGGCAAACAGTAGCAACTCAGGCAAGTTGCACATTGCATCACCCAGGAGATTACAAAAGATTGTGTGTCCTGGCTTCCACTTCCAGAATTTTCTAGTTGGTACGGAACGCAGTCTGGGCACTAGGCATTTAAAATACTTCTCAAGTGATTTGAATGTGTAGCAACATATTAAAAAACCCAGACTTCCAGTGCTTTAGCTCTTTCCACTGTCACATCTGCCACGTCACTATGTTCATGAGATTAAATCTGATTTATAAGTGCCCCTCCCTAATATCATCATTTTTCATTTTTTATAGTGAAGGCTTATGTAGGTTTTTTCATTTATCAATTACTTATTTCCTCTTTGCTTCTTGAGTCTTGTGCCTTCCTTTGGAGGGGTGTGTGTGTGTGTTTCATGACAGCATCCTTTAGAACTTCTTTTAGAAAGAGTCTGGATGTAGCTATAAATTTTCTGCATATTTTTTCTTTGAAATTCTTTATTTTAGCTTTTCAACGGATGGTTTGGCTGGGTAGGGGAGTCTGAGTTGACAGTTATCTTCTCTCAGTGCTCTGAAGGTATTATTACATTGCCTTCCTTTCTCCCTGCTGCCAATAAGAAACCTTTGTCAGTTGATAATCATTTTTTAAGTATATTACTTCAGACTTCTGACCAACTTATTTCAATTTCTTGGTGTGCTAGTCTTTCCTATTTTTCTTGGGCTGAATCTCCCACTCAGAGTCTCACTTCACTATCTTTTAGATAGAGGTCTTATCTTTTAGAGTTCTATATTGGAATATTTATGATTGAAATGGCATGATGTCTAGGATCTGCTTCTGGGAATCCAGTATTGAGGAGGTGAGCATGGATAGAGAAGTTAGATTGGCTTTGTGATTTGCAGTTTTCACTTATGAGCTCATCTTGACCAAGAATTATTATTTTTTTCCTTTTGGGAATTCTCATGTTCTGTGTTGTGGAAGTATTACTATAAAGCAAATGTTTGTCTTCTTCAGCTAGTTGGTCTCATTAATTTCACGGCTACTGGATAAGATGTTTTTAATCACTATCTTGTCCTTGGGATTTCTGTAACATCTGTTTAGTGCAAATTGAGACCTTGCCATGTAATTAGGACCCTAAAATTTATCTAAAGCCTGAGTAGACCTAAGCTTCTTTGATGCTTCTCTGGGCTGCTGGGAAGATTTACTTTAGTTCCCCATCACCAAAGGACAATTTTGCCAGGATCCCAGGTCATAACTGAAGTCTCTCCTCTGGCTCTAAAACATGGGGTGCAAATGCAAATCTTTATTCTGGAGACAGCATTAAAAATCCTCTACCTCTGTCACAGAAGATTTATTTCTGAATCAATACTCATGAAGGCCACCATGACACTGACTATTTTATTAATGACACATGGGGATTCCTGTTTGGTCTTTCAATGCCAGCTCTATATTTATACATTTTCTAACACTTGTATTCTGTGTGTACATGTATGAAGGACAGTGTCCACAATGGCTTATTCTGTCATATTGCTGGTTATTAAGGGTATATAGAAAATAATTAAGCTTCTTACATTTAAATTTCTAACTAAGGACTGTTCTTAAATTTTGTATTCTTGGGTTTCTTAGATAGACAATATCATTTGAACATGTTAATGAAAATAATTAATATTTGTTTGCCTACAAACAATATTATCCATTATTGTTTCATTATTTCATCCATTATTTCAAATAATCCTGAGAAAAATCTCTGTAACATGAATACCATTACTAGTGTCTATTGTGCAAATGGATACATTAAGGCTTAGAGAAGTTAGATGATTCCCCCAGGGTCATATCTAGTAGAGTTGGAACTGCAACCCAGGTATAACAACTCCAGTTAATCTCTACCTTATAGCACCTCTCTAAAGGATACATTTTTTAAAAAAGTGTGTGTGTGTGTGTGTGTGTGTGTGTGTGTGTGTGTGTGTTATTGAAGTGGCTAAAAGTTCCAAAATTATCTTTCACTACAAATCTCCTGTGGGATAACAAGTTGGTACACACCTAATATCCAGGTCCTCCTCCCTGTCGTGGGCACTTAGTTTAGCCATGTGGCTGGAGGTGGTCAGTGATGTGGGAGTGGAACTTAAATGGAGACCATGTGTTTCAGGTGGGGAGGCTACCCAACTCACATTGACCTTCACATGAAAAATAAACCTTGACTGAATAAAACCACTGGGATTGGAGAAGGGAGATTTCTGTTGTGACAATTCATGGTAATTACCCTAATATATTTCTTTCCTGCATTCATCTCCTACCTACACAGAGAAAAGAGAAACCACGAGGTGACAGCTCCAGTGACAAATACACACACTCACCTTAATCTCAGATTCCGATTATTTCCTCTGTCTCTTGTATTTTCTTTTTTTTTTAAATTTTTTACCTCAAATATGTTTATTTTATTTTTTCAGTGTTACAAGATTAATGTTCATGCACCACACCATGCAATACGTGCCCTCCTCAATACCCATCACCCAGCTCGCCCAACCCCCAACCCCTTCCCCTCCAAAACCCTCAATTTGTTGCTCAGAATCCACAGTCTCTTGTATCTTCTATCCTCTTCTCTTAACTGGATCCTCTTCATTTCTTTTATTTTATTGAAACATCCTTACCAGGGCTATGCTTTATGAAAAGAGCTCTTACCTTTTAGAGATACATAATGAAATATTTATGGTTTAAATGGCATGGTGCCGGGGAGTTGCTTCAAAGTAACCTAGTGTTGAAGGTGTAGCAGGGTAAAGATGAAGTAGGATGGGCCATGAGTTGGTAACTATTGATGTTGGATGATGGGCACCTAAGGCAGTCATCATATTGTCCTATCTATTTTTCTGTAGATATATTTGGAAATTTTCATTATACACAATTTTCCTTAAAATGGTACACAAAAATTCATAAAAGAAGAAAAAAACTTTTAGGGGTGCCTGGGTGACTCAGTCGTTAAGCAGCAGTCTTTGGCTAGGGTCCTGGGATCCAGCCCCATATTGGGCTCCCTGCTCAGCGGGAAGTCTGCTTCTCCCTCTCCCACTCCCCCTGCTTGTGTTCCCTCTCTCAACTTCTCTCTTTCTGTCAGATAAATAAATACAATCTTTAAAAAAAGAAGAAAAAAGTTTTATGAAATTATTTTTCAAAAATGGGAGAAGAAAATATGTTTTTTGCAACTGGTGAACGATATATCCTCCAATTCCTCTTCATATCACCTGCTCCCTAGTTAATCAGCATAGGGGACCCCTAAGATATTTTTTGTTACATTGCTGACTTTTAAGATGGAGGGCATGGCCATGAGCCAAGGAGTGCAGACAGCTGCTAGAAGCTGGAAAAAGCAAGGAAACAGATTCTCCCCTAGAAGCTCCAGAAAGAACGAAGCCCCATCAACATCTCGATTTTAATGAAGTCACATTATGCAAAGTTCAATGATGCTCAGAATTAGCAATATACAGAAGGTAATCCCACCAACTGGAGACCAGACAGGTAGATATGCAGACACCACAACCCAAAGTGGGCAGAATTAGAGAGGGTGAGTATGCATATCAAATAAAATTTCACAACCGCCCAAAGACAACACATTTGTGTTATTTTAAGTCACTAAGTTTGTAGTAATTTGTTACAGCAGCAATCAGAAACTAATACACACATTTACAATCCAATCAAAATATGATCTTGATTTGATATTAATTTCCCTTACAGATATCAACCGTATAATGAAGAGGTTAAGACTTTGGGCCCTTGAACAAGAGAATCAGGTTCAAATACTGATCTATCCACACTAGACAAGCTATTTAATTGTCCTGTGCCTCAGTTTCTTCATTGTAAGATGAGAATAACAGTAGCACCTACAGGGGTGTCTGGGTGGCTCTGTCAGATAAGTGCCTGATCCTTGATTTCAGCTCAGGTCATGGTCTCAGGGTTGTGGTATAGACCTCCACAAGAGGCTCTGTGCTCAGCAGGGAGTCTGCTTGAGATTCTCTCCATTGCCCCTCCCCCCATTCTCTTTCTCTCTAAAAATAAATAAATAAATCTTAAAAAAAAAAAAAACCAGTAATACCTACATGCTAACATTTTTTGGGAGGGCTGAATGTATGATTATATGAGAAGTGCTGTAACAATGCCTGGCACGTAGCAAGCACTCAATAAATGTTAGTTGCCATTGTTAGCTGTTACAGAATTCTGATCTATTCCATCCATTCATTAGCCTGATCATACCACACTATTAGGATAGTTGGGAAAGGTTCTTTTTCATAAATGTTCATGATTTTTTCTCCCTGAACCTAATTCTCCATACAAATTTAAAACTATTTCATCCAGTTTCATGAAAGAGAAAAAAAAAAAGAAACCCTAGCATTGATTTTAACAATGGTGTTGAAACAAACTGGATAATCATATGTAATTGTGCAAAACTTAACCCTGGGGCGCCTGGGTGGCTCAGGGTTAAAGCCTCTGCCTTCAGCTCAGGTCATGATCTCAGGGTCCTGGGATTGAGCTTCACATCGGGCTCTCTGCTCAGCAGGGAGCCTGCTTCCTCCCCCCCCTCCCCGCCTGTCTCTCTGCCTACTTGTGATCTCTCTTCCTCTGTCAAATAAATAAAATCTTAAAAAAAAAAACCAAAAACTTAACCTTTACCTCATGCCCTGGACAAAAATGAGCACAAATGGTCATTAACCTAAACGCAAAAGCTAAAACCATAAAACTTCTAGAAGAAAATATAGGAAAAACTTTTCATGACCTTGGAGTGGGCAAAGATCTCCTAGATGGCACCCTGAAAAACCATTTTTTATAAGAAAATTTTGTAAGAAATTTTACAAGAAAATATTGATACATTTTATGCGGTGGGCACTGTGATTTGCTACCCAGACACTTCCTCAGAAATAGAGGATTTATGAGGCCAGCTGGTAGAATTGCACTGGGCAGCTAGCTCTCAGCTCCCACAGACAGCTGTAGGTTCCTATGGGTCAGGGGAAGCATAATGTTGAGACTGCCTAGTCCTGCTTCCTTCCCTACCACACCCCTAAAAGGCACTCCATCAACCTCCTGAGCTCTAATTTCCATTTCAGATTTTGCTCCCCAGAAATCTCAACCTGAGACTTTGAGCTTCATTAAAATTAAAATATTCTGTTCTTTGGTAGACACTGTTAACACAGTGAAAAGGCAAGCAGCAGACTGGGAGAATATTCTCACAATACATATATCCACCAGAGGACTTGTATCCATAACACAGAGAATTCTTACAACTCAATAATAGAAAGTCAACTCAAAAATAAAATATTGAAATTTTTTAATAAGTTCTTCACAAAAGGATTTCTAGGTATGGTCAATAAGCACATGAAAACCCAATAAGGATAGGAAATATGTAAGATGAGTGTGGAACATCTTGTGGTGCAAAAAAAAAAAAAAATAAGGAGGCATTCAAAACCAGAATGAAACAAAACAACAAAAGCCACAAAGAGGAAGGCATGTCCAAAGGACATAGGTGCCAACTGAAAGAGATCCCAACGGCCAAAGCTGAAACCTCAAGGTAACAAAACAATTAACATAGTATTGCATTAGAACTCAAAGTAGAAAATAAACTCCCATAAGTTCATATCAATATAAATAAATGACTGAATAACTAGATAAGAATAGACAAATTCCCATACAGAAGTTCAAATCATTTATGTAGATACTCCCTCACCCCTCCCACAAAATGAAGCATAACTCATCTCTCCTTAAGTGTGGGTTATACACAGTGACTTCCTTCCAACGGTGATAGTATGGAAAGGAAAAAAAGAAAAACTTCACAGTGGAGAGATCTGACAAATATGACCTCAGCCAGGGTCAAATTCAACACCAAGAGTGACAAACCCATTGATAGGGTGTACCCTCCACATGATGTTATGAGAATGATACTTTACCTCTATGGTCTTCCTCACAAAAGTATGTGATTACAGTTTAATCATGAGAAAAACATTAGACAAATTCTAATAGAGGACATCTGTCAATATACTTGACTACTAGTCTTCAAAATTGTCAAAGTCAGGGACACCTGGGTGGTTCAGTTGTTTGTATCCGCCTTTAACTCAAGTCATGATCCCAGGTCCTGGGATGGAGTCCCACATCAGGCTCCTCACTCAGCAGGGATCCTGCTTCTCCCACTCCCTCTCCCTCCACCTGCCACTCCCCCTGCTTGTGTGCATGCTCTCTTTCTCTCTCTGACAAATAAATAAATAAAATAAAATCCTTAAAAAGTAAATAAATATATATCAAAATTGTTGAAGTCAGCAAGAACAGAGAAAGTATGAGAAACTGTCACAGCCAAGTGGAGCTGTGGCTAATTGCCAAAGTATCCCGGATGGAATCTTTGGATAGAAAAAGTAGGTTGGGTAAAAATTAGGGAAAGTTGAATCAAAAACAGGCTTTAGTTGATAATGTATCAATATCAGTCCATTAATTGTGACAAATGTAATACAATGTAAAATGTTAATAAGAGGGAAAATTGGATGTGGGGTACACGGGAGCTCTGTACTATCTACACAGTTTTCCTGTAAGTTTAAACTATTCTAAAATAAAAACATTTACTTAAAAAATAAGTACCTCTGCAGTCATCAAGGAAATGTAAATCAAAGTTTCAATAAGATCCCACTCCACCGACACTAGACTAGCTAAAATTAATAAGATGGACAATACCAAGGGTGTGGACCTAGACACTTTACACACTGCTAGAGGGAATATAAGATGGTACAACCACTTCAGAACAGTTTGATAGTTTTCATAAGGTTTTATAAAGTTAAAGAAACACTTGATATTTGACCCAGAAGTCCCACTTCTGAATATTTAACCAAGTAGAATGAAAACATATATACACCCAAAGATTTGCACGTGGATCTTCACATCAGCTTTTTTTCATAATCTCCTCAAACTGGAAACAACCCGAATGTCCATCAAATGGTGAATGGATAAACATACCTTAAGGTATATTTATGAGTATGAGGGGTTCAGAATATATTCAAGCAATGGGATACTATGCAGCAGTAGAGAAGAAAGGATTCTCCATACATCCTACAACATAGAGGAAGTTCAACAACATTGAGCCGAGCAAAAGAAACCAGACATCAAAATACATATGTATGGGGCACCCAGGTGGCTCACTGGGTTGAGCACCCAACCCTGGATTTTGCCTGGGGTCATGGATCTCAGGGTCTTGGAATGGAGCCCTGTGTCAGACTCTGTGCTCAGCAGGAAGTCTGCTTGAGATAGTCTGCCTCCCTTTTCATCTGCCCCTCCCCCCAATAAATAAATAAAATCTTTAAAAAATACATATGTATGATTCCATTAATATGGAATTCTAGAATAGGCAAAATTAATCTGCAGTGATAGAAAGCAGATCACTGGTTACCTGGGGTAAGGTTGGGGGAGGGGGATTGACTACAAAAGAGCCAAGGGAACTTTCTGAGGTGGTGGTTGCACAAAGTGTAGGTATTTATCAAAAATCATTGAACTGTGTGCTTAAGAGGGATGTGTTTTATTGTATGTTGATTATACCTCAATGAAGTTGATTTTTTAAAGAAGAAGAAAAAATAACATTGGGAGTCTTAGTGGAATTACATTATTTATAGACTTTTTTTTTTTAGATTTTATTTATTTATTTGACAGAGAGCGATCACAAGTAGGCAGAGAGGCAGACAGAGAGGGTGATGAGGAAGCAGGCTCCCTGCTGAGCAGAGAACCTGATGCGGGGCTCAATCCCAGGACCCTGAGATCATGACCTGAGCCGAAGGCAGAAGCTTTAACCCACTGAGCCACCCAGGCGCCCCACAGACTATTTTTAGAAGAATTTTTAAAACAACACTATGGTTTCCATCCTGTGTCCTGGCATATCTCTCTTCCTAGACCATTGTGTTCATACCTGTAGCCTTAAATGCTAATGACATATGTCTCATGCACAGATCTCTAGCCCCATCCTCTTCTCTAACTCCAGATCCAGAAATTGCCACTTGACATTCTCACACTTGGTTGCTCAAATGCTCCTTCAAACCAGCATGTGCAAACCAAGTTCACAATCCTCCCACTAGAGCAGTTTCCTGACACATTTTCCATCTTAATAAACAGCACTACTAACTTGGCAGTCTCCTTCCCCTCCAGGGTGTGTCCAGACCATCACAACTTTGGTTCTTGTTGGAATGTCTCCCTTCTCTACTGCGCACAGCCCTAGTCTAATAAGACACTATCTCAAAACGGAGGACTGCAGTGGCCTCCTTTCTCCTCCTGATTTAATCTTAGCACTTTCAGTGAGCTCTCCACTTCATAGATAGGATGATCTCTTATGAAATGTTAATCTCATCAAGGGCCTCTCCCACTGCCTAAAAGTCTCCTGTGGTTTTCTGTTGCCTTAGAACAAAAGTGGCACCCGGGTGGTTTTCCCACCTCATCTCCCACTACCCCCTCAGTCTGGGCCAGTCTCCTCTCCATTCCTGGAATGGGCTGGGCTCCCTTCTCCCTCTCAGATGCTCTTCTCCACCTGTCCTCTCTTCCCTGTCCTACCCAACCTGGTTCATGAGTTACCAGTCTTTCCAATTTCAGCCCAAATATCCCCCTATTGACACTCCAGACCTAATCTAGTACCATTAGTCACTCTCATGGAATCACACCTCCCTTTCACCGGCACTTAACACAAATGTAAATATGTATTTTCCCCTGTAATGATTAGATCAACCAATCAGGCAGGTACATCTCTGAATGATTTAATCATGGTGGGCCCATTTGGCAAATGCGAAACTCTAGTCCAATAAACTCCTCTCAAGTCAAGCCAGACCCACCCACTCACTTTGCCCACCACTCACTTCGATCCAATCACATGCCAGGGTGATACCCACCATCTTATATAAGGGGATTGGGATGAACAAGCAACAGTGCGCTTCCAGGAGGTCTGTGGGAAGAATGTGTGAATGCTGAGGACTGAGCTACATTTGACCTGACCTGTGGACACTTCTGGACCCCCAACCTCTTGGGCCTCTTCTTGAAAGGAGATCTTACTCTCCAGGCTTCCAGAGCCAGCTGTGAAGAATTCAACAGCAGGAGGTAAGGTATGTGTCCTGTACCCCTGGGGGATGCTGTAGATTTTGTATTGTCCTGGTGGGGACAGACTCTCCAGAGCTCTAGAAAAGCCAGGGAAAGCTTCCCAAATTGCCCCTACATTCCCCCCTGTTCTCCCCCCCTTCCTTCTCTCTTCCCCCCAAGGGAGGGATAATTCTTCCACTTGGCTGAAGTTTTTCATTTCCTTGACCTTTACCTAGAGGATTTGGGAGAAATTAGTGAGCATACCTCTGGGCCAATCCCTACTGGCTCTTCTTTGAAAGTCATTTAAGTATGTCAAGTCAACCCAGTTCTACCCCCCAAACTTACTCCTCCACACTGTGTCCCCCTGAGTCACCAGCATAGCATGCTCCTTGCCTGGGCAGCCAGGCCCTCTGAAGGCAGGGTGGGTGCCCACCAGGACTGGTGCTAGGGAGACTGGATTGCTGCTTGGTGCTTGGGAAATGTAGGTGCAGTTGGAGCCCCGATTTACCTGATTTTATCTCTTGGACAGATTCATCATGGAGAATCAAGGACTTCCCAAATGCCTTCCCTCAATGGCCCCTCATCAAGGTAATCAAATGCCAGTCATTTTCTCTTTAATATTTTCCTGGTTTTTATTTTATTTTTGGTATTTATTTATGTAATGTAGAAATCCCCATAAGACATAAACTATGAAAACCAGCAGCCCCTGTTTCTTCTCAACTTCTCACACCTTAGAGACAACCATTTTCATCTATTCAGCTTCTTTTAGCATTACTCTCTGTTCTCTAAATACCATATTTACACTAGCACTAACTTGTTTTTCCATTTTTGACTTTACTTATGGTCTTCTCTCTATGGAAGAGGAGTAATTAGTTGTAGTTCCTATATTCCTACCATCTTCACCACTCGCCCCCCTCACCCCTGCCCACCCTCGCCAGCCCCCACACACCTCCAGCCCCCCACTTCCCAGCAGAACTCACTGTTCAAAATGGGGCCATCTAGTCAACCAGGATACTTTTCCCTCTTGTATAACTTTTGAATTTTCCAGGACTTAATACTTGGGCTATTATTTGCTTATTGACCACCAATCCATTCTCAGACTGTTCCCCAGTAGTTTAAATTCAAACTCAGTCAAGTACCTTATCGATTTCACCTTCTGGTGGCATTATTGCCACACCTTCTAGTCTGCTCCAGTCTAGGCTGGCTGCTCTTAGACAACTCTGAGCTGATATCCCAGGATTTCTATCCCATGGTGGGATCACTATCATCTGGGGAATTTCTTCCCCCCTTTGGAATTTTATACCCTCTTAGTCTGGTTTATTTTTTCTTTCCCAGTTTAGTAACATCCCCAGGGAAGCATGCATCCAAAAAAAATTGTTTGAGATCTTGCACATTCAAAAGTGTCTTTATTCTACCCTTCCTGATTCATGAAAGTTTGGTTGGGCATTGAATTTTAGGTGGGAAATTCTTTCCCTTCAATTTTGAAGACACTTCTTCCTTCTCTCTCTCTGTCTCTCTTTGTCTCCCTCTCTCTCTGAAAGTTTGGGATCTTTTTGTTTCTAGAACTCAATTTTTTTTTTAATAATTAGCTTTGGTAATACTAAGCCTCTAATTTTCTCATATTTTATCCCTCTTATTTTTCATTTTTAACCCTCATTTTCTGGAAGATTTCCTCAACTTTATCTTTCAAAATATCCATGGACATTTTAACGTCTGCTCTCATAATTTTGATTTCAAAGGGCTCTTTTTTGTTTTGTTTTGTTTTGTTTTGCTGAATGTTTCTTTAAAAAGTATCTTGCAATTGGTTCATGGGCATTATCTCTTCTGAAAGGTATAGTGATATATTTTTGTGAAATTTCTCTGATGGCATGAACTGCTTCCTGCAAGTTGCTTTCTTTCTGTTTGATTATCGGTTTCCTATCTCATATTAGTCTTCCTCTAATGTTTGATGACTCCTGATTGGCTGCTCATATTGGAAAGGGGAGCCTGTTAACTGTGGATTCCACAGAATTTATATGGCTGGGCTGCCAAATTGGGGAATCCCATGTTTCTTGGGACTTTTCTCTTTGATTGCACAGGGTCCCCAGGGAAGAATCTTCAGATTCCAGCACTGTTTTCAGCCAAATTTCCATAGATATGTATTCAGTCTGGGCTGTCTATTCCATTCCATTGCTCAGTCATTTATCTCTCTTTGAACACCACACTGTCTTCATTCCTGTAGCTGGATGCTACTTCATGATCTATGATAAACCAGGTACCTCCGTCATGTTCTCTTTCTGGAGGGCATTAAAATTTTATAGCTATTGTGAAACTGTTCACTATAACATTTCCCTCCACACACTGAGTGCCCTGAATCTTTTCATCTTTACCAGTCTGATAGATGCATTACAAAGGCACAATCTTTCCTTTAATTTGCATCGCATCATTATAAGTGAGGTTTAGCCTCCTATATGTATAGGGACCATTAGCTTTTCCCCTTTTATGGGTTGCCTATGATCGCTTTTTGCTTTTCCTCTACTTGATTGTTTATATTATTGATTTTTAAGTGTCTTTGAATTTGGGGCATTTATCAATTCAGACTTTCTTTAGTCAATTAAGGATCTCTCATCCCACTCCCCTGCCCCCACTTCTACTGAAGTTAAATCTAGGTCAACAAAGAGGAACATGGTTTTCATACTATCCTGTGATTGGAAAGAGTGCTCTGGCCCTTGGTTCACACAGCCACCCCTTAGTTCTGTTTCTGTGGGTGCCTGGCCATCAGTCCAGGCAGGTCAGTCACTCCGAGCCCTCTAGGTCCTATCTGCAAAGCCCTTGCCACCCACCAGCTCTCCCTTAGCTCACCCAGGTCATTCTTGGTTGCTTCTGGAGCCACACTGAGCTCTGAGCCCGAGTGTGGGAGAGCAGATATAAATAGCTCTGCAGGGCCCATGTAAGTCATTTAAGAATGTTGAATAAAGCATACTTGATATGCCTGGATCTCCCAGGACTTTGTTTTCTGATGCTCAAAACCCAAAAACTCCAAAGTCCTTAGTTCCAAAACTCTCTCATAGTGTCCCTTTCTCTCTATTTATGCCAACTCCTGGGTGCAGAAAAGACGGTTCTTCCAAAGGAATCAGCAACAGGGCTGTGGCCATGTCTCAGAGCATACACCTCCTTGTTCCCAGTGCTGCGGGTCCTCTGACCATTCTGAGATTAATTTAAGGTATTGATGTAAGTTTGAGCTTTTCTAGCCAAGAACTGGGAAAAAATTCACCAGTGAGATGATTTGATCCTGGCTTTTTTTGTTTTTGAATATTTGAATGATGGTTGTGGAGAAAGAGGGCATTTGTTGAAATACTCTCAATTTGTTCCATTGTAGCGAGTCTGTTGGGAGTTGCTCTTTATTCCTGATGCTATTAATTCTTGGGCCCCTGTGTCCCAGTACTGCCTCCCAACAGTGACTCAACCACCCCTGGTAAACACCCCACCCTTGCTGTTCCCTGCTCACCACTGTCCCTCATCTGCCATCTTTCTGAGAACACTGCCCTGGAAGCTGACCTCTGCCCCCACCATAGTTCTGATGCTGTTCTCACCCATTCCTGGTGGCCAACAAGAATTGCAGGCCTGCTCTGTCCCACATAGCCAACACTGTGGGCAGTTCACTGCTCCCTGATCTGTTGTCTCCACCTTGGATTTGGGTGCACCTTCCCAGTTAACCTCTGCATTAGTGGCCCTGAAAGATTCCTTTTTTCTTTCTTTCCATTAGAAGTTAGCAGTGGACTTTAGGGTTCTATCAGAGGTGTTCTCTGCTCTTCTATTCTCTCATGCTGATCCTGTCAGTCCCCATGGTTGTGATGACCAACTTGGTGTAGATGACTTAGATCCAGCTCCAGCAGAGCCCTCCACTGAGCCCTAGACTCACATCTCCACTTGGAAAACACAAAGATCTCATCATCGTAGGTCCAGTACTGAACACATTTTTGTCATCCAAACTTGCATCTTGAGCTCTACCTTGGAGAAACAGCTTCATCCTCCTCTCTGTTGGAGGAAAGCAAATGGCAGGAAGGGTGTGCTTAATAAAATAGTAGTCAGGAGAGTGCCCTCCAGACAAAAGGGGTCAGTTGGGGCCCCAGATGCCCTCTTTCATCCAGCCTGCCTTCAGGGTATCCCTGGGCTCCTGCTGCCTTTGCTTACCTCTTCACATCTCCCCAGATGACTGCAACTATCTTCCTGTCTCTAGGCAAACCCCCTACCCTTCTATGTCCACACTTCACTTTCCAAAGTCCAAACAGGAAGACTTGCTCCTTTCCTTAAAACTTTTCAATGGCTCTCCTTTGTTCTCAGGATAAACTAAAACTTGGCTTAGCTTAAAGGGGTCCTTAGAGCTTCTCCCCCCTGCTGTGCAATCCTACAGCTAGTCCAGGCTTCTTTCAGTTCTACAAGTCTGCTCCCAGTCTCTGCGCCCCCCTCCCCCCTGGAATCCTCTCCCTCCCCACTCTGTCTTTGCTAAATCATGCTCATTCCTGAGGTCCTGACTTACAGCTGTTTGTTAACTCCTCCTGCCCGCAAATACATGCTGGGATGACACTAATCTAAGCACTTGCTTGTAGTAATCAAGTCTTTGTAACACCCCAGTGGTTGATGTATCATACCAATTTATGAGAAAGGAAATTGAAGCCCATCACAGGTAAGTTAAGATAAAATTCCATGGGGTGCTTGGCTGGCTCAGTGCAGCATGCAACTCTTGATCCATAAGATCAAGATTCGAACCCTACATTGGATGTAGAGATTACTTAAAAATAATAAAAATCTTTAAAAAAGAGAGATAAAATTCCAGGCACTATGGATTAAAACCACCTTCCTTATTATATCCTAACTCCTTCACTTTCCAACTTATCATGTATCAGTGACATTACATATTTTTGTTTTGTTTTATTGGTCTTTTCTACTGAAGTTTAAGCTTGGTGAGGGCAGAGACTGACTGTCACTTTGATTCTAATTGAATCTAGTGAATTCAGATTGTATATAGAGTCATTTTACTACTCATTGGTAAAATGGGGATGGCAATTACCTCTCTGGACAGGTGGTGGGAAGGGCCAAATAAAATGACCAATGGGAAGTGCTACACATAACAGGTCCTTGGCAGAGGGGCTCTCCACCTCATACCCTCCCCCCTCCATTCTCCTGGCCCCAAAGCTTCCTGGAAAAGTTCTGATTTCTTCTTCCCATTTTCTGCTTCTCTGTTTTGCTTCAGATGTGCATTCTAAGGAGCTAGACTGCTCTTGTATGGAAGGTGAAGGCTCCATGAAAGCAGATGGGTCTGTGAAGCCACGCTATCCCTCAAAACCCATTGCTTATGTGAAACCCATCAGATATGAGACCCCGGCATTCACAGCTCATCATGGAGAGAGGAGCCAAGGCCACCATGGGGAAAGAAATCAGCAGAGAGTAAGAAGCCACCTTAGAGGGACAGACGCTCACAGAGACCCTGGCCTTCAGGTGAGGCCAAGACGCATGCTGAGACCAGGTCTGCGTGTGGATCAGGACCGTGGTGAAGAGCCAAGCCACCATGTAGAGCCAGCAGCCAGGCAGACCCCATCCTTCCCTCTTACTGAAGCAGCAATGGTGCATGGAGATGAGCTGCAAGGTCCTGACCTGGGCGCAATCCAGCTGGGAGCAGGACTGCAGGCACTGCCCAATACCCCTGGGTATTGGGTTCTCACGAATTTCCCAACTTCATCCATCTATCCATGCTTAGGGTTCAGGCCCTTGGAGGGCTCAACTTTGCTCTTCACGCAGACCCCCTCTGGTACCTTTGTGTATGGGGTCCCAGAATTTTTCACCCACATAGCATACTGACCTGCATTACTTGGTACCAGCCCCAGAGTGAAATACCCTGACCTGGGTGTTTCTCTCAGCCCAAACCCAAGTCCCCATTTCTGTCCCCACTCACTCCTCCCATTCCTAGCCTTTACCACATATTGTCCAGACTGAGTCTGTAAGTCTCCTCCCAGCATCCTGACAGGGTCACACATACGCTGCCCATGCCCCTCTGTTGTCTCTTCCTTTTGTTTTATCAAAGATGTGCATGCATTTTGTCCCTACATACTTATTGAAATAAATCCACAATTTCCTCTTGTCCTCCTCTGTCTCAGTCTGTTCAGGCTGCTATAAAAAATAACACAGTCTGGGTGGTTTAGAAGCCTCAGACATTTGTATCTCACAGTTCTGGAGGCTGGAAGTCCCAGATCACCAGCAGATTCTTTGTGAGAACCCACTTTCTAGTTTATAGATAGCTGTCTTGTGTCCTCACATGGCTGGAGGGGTGAGAGAGCTCTCTGGGATCCCTTTTATAAGGGCACTAATCCCATTCATGAGGGTTCCACCTCCTAATACCATCACACTGGGGCTTAGGATTTCAGCATATGAATTTTGGGAAGACACATTCAGTCTATTGTGTGCCCCTACAACTACTGTTTTTCCAATCCTGAGTGTATAACCACGAAATGCTTTAGAAAAGAGGGCACAGTGGAGGAGCAAAAAAAGGGAGAAATCACATCCAAGGAAATAAGAACCAAGAGAACATTCAGAAAAAGACTTAAAGAGTAAAATTAATATCCTCAGAGAGATATGGGATGATAGGCTATCTCTGACACAAGAGCATGTACTTCACATAAAAAGCCAATTAGAAATGCTTGAGATGAAGCATACAGTTGTTGGAATACAAAATTATGTGATTTGAATCGCAGAATGCACAGGACTGAGGAACAAATCAGTAAACTAGTAGTTTGGGCAGATAGAGCCTCCAAAATGTGGCAAAGAAAGGTGTAAGGTTTGAAAGCTTCTTTACACTGACAGTGGCTCCCAAAGTTGGGATGTCTAACATAGGAGTTGTACCAAGAGGCACAGAACACTTAGACGTGAGTAATATATGAAATTTGGCTAATTTCCCCAGGCTAAAGAGAGACAGGAGTCCCAAACGGGATGCAACAATCATATATACTTGGATGGAGTATGGTGCAGAGGAAGTTCCAAAAACCACCTGTGAGATGAAACCTACAAAGAAAGCAGAATTAGTCTAACATCAGACTTTCCCTTGGCAGCTCCATCAAATCTAAGAATGCAGTGGGGTGATATCCTGAAAGCTTGGAGAGGAAATAACTCTGAGTCTGGAGTTCTATAACCAGTCAGAGATGCTCTTGTGCTCAGGACCATGTGGTGCATAGATGGGAGGTTCTGGAACTCCTGCAGCCAATCCACCAGCTCTGGAGGGTGGGGGGATGGGAGGAGGATAGAGCGATGAGAAAATGAGCCTGAACACTAATCAAACTAGACCTGAAATGTGAACTTCCTCTGAACTTTAGTGTCCACAAGCTAATAAAGTCAGTTTGAGTTGAGTTTTCTGTTACCTGCAGTGAAAGCACAGATGTTTTCAGCCAGGAAGAAGAAAAGAAAGAAGGAAAGAAAGAAGGAAAGAAAGAAAGAAGGAAAGGAAGGAAGGAAGGAAGGAAGGAAGGAAGGAAGGAAGGAAGGAAGGAAGGAAGGAAGGAAGGAAGGAAAGAAGGAAGGAAGGACTCAGGAGGAAGATGTAGGATGTAAGAAGGACCAGTAAACAAGGAAAATAGTAAACTGTATTATAAAGTTTAAATAAGTATGATTCTGGAAGAAAGATGAATAATCTCAAATTAAAATTCCAGAAGACATTAGCATAGAAATTTGAGGGGTGGGGGCATTGAGGAGGAGCTAAAAATTACTAAAATTCTTGTCTAGTTTCTGGAGATTTTATAGATGCTAAATATGAAGGAGCAATGGAACTCAAAACAATTTAAAGTATGTGAGCCCATTGGTAAGCACTAAATGAACTGAACCAGAATGCAAAATTTCAAACAGATTGAGGAGAAAGTGGATCAAAGAAAATTTGGTGAATCAAACAAAAGGCATAGGGGGTTGATAGAAACAAGGAGAAAGCATGATACATTTCAAATGCTAAATAAGAAATACATAACTTGATGGCAGCCTCCTGTGTGTTCTTGGCTTCAGTGGGAATATTTTAAATGTTTTACCATTAAGCAGGGCATTTCCTGTAGGTTTCTCATAGATATGCTTGATCAAGTTGAGATCGTTTCCATCCTCTCAGAGTTTGATAAAAGGTTTATTATGAATTGGATTTGGTATTTTATTAAGTAGGCTTTGACTGGTTGATTTTAAGACTCATTTGTAAAAGAAAATGTCCAAGGAAAATGAAGTAAATTTTTCCCATGAGCGATTTTTTCTTGTGTACTCAACTATCTTCTTAAATAAACCCTTCTTTTTGGCTTTTATTGTAATATGATTCTTTTATTAAAATTTCAACTTTCATCTTACCAATATAAGAAGGGTTTATCATCACTGGAAAAAGAAACACACAAAAAGACAAAGAAAAGATGTCTTCTCTTCTTCTTTCCTACCGTTCTTTTCCCACAAACATACAAGCCTGTACAAACATAAGTTCATTAAAAGGCTTCACTGTGGTTTGACTTTACAAAAATGGGATGTACTATCTTGTCCAGGGTCGTATGGAAGTGACTAAAGGTTCCAGGCAGGTAACACAGGCATGGCAGGTATGGTGGGGGCTGGGAGCCAGCACCTCACTGGAGCCCATTCTCCACCTGAAGTGGGCGGAGGTGGTTTGGTATAGAAGCACTGCACAGACCACCATGAGCATGTTTGTGGTGGGAGCTGTTTCGTGCCTTGCTGTTGGGACATCTCCTATGTGCTAGCTTGCCAGCTTTCACCCTGGCACAACTTCTGGTCAACCATGTATCACTGTCTCCCGGGTAGCTGGGTATCTCTCCAACAAAATACTCAAACTTGAGGTTACACAGCGACCTCCACTGATGTATCCCATTCCAGGGTGTTCCTACCACTGAGATGCTTGGCTGAACATTTGCACATGGAAACTTAAGGCCTTGTTCTTCTGATTTTATAAAGTTCTCAAAGTGAGATTCATATGTCAAATGGCTATATTTTATATTAATAGATATTAAGAAATTACATTCAAATTAGGTTGTATCACTGTCACTTCCCACCAGCAGTACATAAGGGCTCCAATTTCCCCACAGTCTTCCCAGTAATAAATGTCGGCACTCTATAATTTTTGCCAATCTCTTGAATAAAAATATGTCATTATTGTTCTAATTTGAATTATCTCGACTACTAATAATGTTTAGTACCTTTTAATGCATTTATTGGCCATTTTTATTTCTTTCTCTGTTAATAGCCAATATATGGCCTTTGCACAATTTTCTATTGGATTTTAAGTCTTTTTCTTATCAATTCATAGGAACTTGTTATATGTTAGAAATAGTGATATTTTTCATGTGTCCTGCAGATCTTTTTCCCCATTCTGACATTCCTTTTCTGATTTGCTGAAGCTGTCTTGTGTCCACCTGTGTCCAGCCTCAGCCCACAGCTCACCCTTCCCTGTGTCCCAGCCCCTAGGCTGCTCCTCAGTTTCTTCAGTGGGCTCTGCTCGCCACCTTCCCCCTCCCTGCCCCAAGAGTTTCATTGGTTGCAGTAGGTAGCCCCTTTGCACAATACGGAAACTGTTTTCTTGGTCATTTCAAAACCACCTCAGTCACTATGCTTTTATTAATGGAATGTTTATCTTAAAACTTGAAGACCACTGGTCTCTATATATTAAATACGTATTTAATATATATTATATTAAAATCCACTTCCTGCTATCACAGGGATACACATCTTTGCACCTTCGTGTTAAACAAGGACTCAAAATCCTATTCACCTGAAAGTCATCTGATAACAAGGGCATCTTTCAAGACCCAGAAGTTTACTTGTCAAAATGGTATCAGTGATGTAAGGGACACTGGGAGGTCATGACTGTCTGGATCCCCAGCTCTGGGATCTCTCTGAGCCACCTGATCTTTGTCCAGATGGTTCAAGTCTGCACAGCAGAAACATGGATGCCCCTCTGCCCTCAGGCAGGTAGGGAACCCCACTCACACTCAACATCCATCCTCTTGCCAAGATGTCGCTGAGCCCATTTTCACTCCACTGTCTACTCAGAGACGGCAGGAATGTTAGCTCATGACTCACCTTTCCTCTTTTTCTCTGATGTGTTCTTTCCCTCCCACCTCCACCCACTGCTGGGCACTGGGGCGCAAGTCCCCACCAGGCACAGCCCTCCCTCTGCCCTCCTCACCTCTCCCCCTCTTCCTCTTGCTCACAGGATCTCACCTTGCCTGGCAGGGTGGGTAAAGTGGTCCAGAATGCTCAAAGGTGCTTTGATGCCTCTTCTTTGTAGCAAATCTTTCTCCCTAGAATGCTTTGGGGTTCTGGATTTTGATAATCAAAAATTAGTATTTTAGGGATCATTATTTTTTTAAGACTTTATTTATTTATTTGACAGAGAGAGAGATATCACAAGTAGGCAGAGAGGCAGGCAGAGAGAGAGGGGGAAGCAGGCTCCCTACTGAGCAGAGAGACCGATGCAGGGCTCGATCCCAGGACCCTGAGATCATGACCTGAGCCGAAGGCAGAAGCTTTAACCCACTGAGCCACCCAGGCGCCCCTTAGGACTCATTATTATTCTCAGCTATGGATCTCAAGAGTGCATTTTGAAAGTTAAGCAAAAAAATATAGAGCAAGCAGCAGAGAATCATTTCTTTCTTTCCATCTTTTTTTTTTTTTGTATTTGGAATCACAGCCCCACCAATTGGCTGAGTGTAGCATGCTCTCAATGGCTCCAGGATGTTGGGAGAAAACTAGGGTAAGAACTGGGATCAGAGTTAGAGGCTCATAACACTGGCTGAAACAAAACAGAAGCTTACTCATCTTGCACATGGAAGAAATGGGAGCTATGCCATCTAGATCTCATAGGGCAGCTTCGGAGTCTTGCTGCTTCTCCATTCCAATGTGTGGCTTCCGGGTACATAATTAATCCAAAATGGCTGCTGGAGGGCCAGACCTGGTGTCCTGGTTTCGAGAAGTGGGAACTAGGAAGAAACAAAAAAGCAAACCCTGAGTCTACCCCCTTAAATCAGCCTTTCTGGAAATCCAGCCCCACCTCTTTCCCTTACATCTCATTAGCCTGAATTTTCTTACATGGTCACACCTGGTTGCAAGGGAGAAGCAGAGATGAAACCATTCAGCTGAGCCTATTGTTATTCCAAATAATATCAGGGTCTGTCCTAAGGAAGAAAGGGAGAGCAGATATGAGATGGCAAATAGCAGTCCCCAAAATGACAGTAAAATAAATTGCAGGGGAAGTAAACATCTGTTAATACTTTGAAAAAAAGTATCCCACCACAAACCATTTTTGGTTTGTCAGGTAAATACCACTATTAATATTTTGAGTAGAAGTAGACTTGTTGAACAACTTCTTTAAGAAAAACACACTTTTGGGGGTGCCTGGGTGGCTCAGTCAGTTAAGCATCTGCCTTGAGCTCAGGTCATCATCTCAATGTCCTGGGACGGAGCCCCATGTCTGTTTCTCTGCTCAGCGGGGAGCCTGCTTCTCCCTCTTCCTCTGCCACCCCCTCCACCGCTCATGCTCTCTCTCAAATAAATAAACAAAATCCTTAAAAGGACCAACAAAACCCCCACACTTTTATAATTTTGAGTCTTTCTACCCATAGTGAGGTATCCAGAAACGCATGTCTGCATTTACTCACTTGTGGAGAAATGTAGACTCCTTTTTCACTCGCCATTGTGTCTTTGATATTTACAGGCTTCCCCCACTATCTGAAAGTAGGGCGTACTTATGAGAACTTTTGTAAGCCAAAATGGGTAAAGCGAAGAAGCAATTAGCATTCATTTATATAGAAAAGCTTTTGAGTACTCCCATACCCCAACCATAACCTCTCTTAGGGTTTTCTGATACCTTGGGACAAATCTTACTAACAGATCCATAAAATAAATCGAGGTAAAGCATGAATGCTCACAGACACAGCTCAAAGCGATGGCAGCTTGAGGCTGAGATATAAGTATAGTTTCTAGGGAAGGGCCTCGGAGGTGCCACTCTCCCTGCTCAGGGTTCATGCTGCCTCTCTAATGACTTGCTGCAAAACAGAGGCTGAACACTAATTTTGCTTTTCACCTCTTTTTGTAAAAGCATACATCCTTCTTCAGACTTCTTTCGGCTAGAGAAAACAGGTCCTAATGTGGGTCTTCTGTAAAAGCAACAAACTTTCCAAAAGGAGGGATACCCATAATTTATACTGAAAATTACAGTCTACGAATTAAAAACAAGTGTAAGTATCCACAGTCTTATTTACTAAAAACATTTTTCCTTTTTTTTTAAATTACAGTGTAGTCATAAACAGCCTCTCACATATCTTGACATAATTGAGAGTTTCTGTAGTGTGCATGCCCCAGAAGTGAAGTTTCTGGTAGTGATAAAAGTGCATCTTCGGCTTTTCTAATTACATCTGGACAATCCTTCTAGATGGGCGTGCCCATTGACTGCCCCCCAACAGCAAGTGACACGTTCCCTGTGGCCTTCAACACTTGGTGTTATGAGTCTTTTTCGGTTAGATTATTTTACATTTCCCTGGTAACTTGTGATGTTGGGCATCTCTTCAAATGATTATTTCCTTTCCTGTTCCTTCTTGAATTCTCACTCCCATTCCTTACCCAAAATACCACTATATGTAAATGGCAATAATAATTTTATTTCCCTCAGGAGGTACTGTTAATTAGATGAAGCCATTTCTTATATGTGTATATACGTTGTATCAAGGTTTCATTTGAATTATTTTTTTATTTGCATTATTTATATGTTCTGTATCCTTAACTCATTTCTTATTTCTTAATTTGTTTTTCTTATCTATCACTTACTGAGAAGTGTATGCTATATTTTCCCACTATGATTAGGGATTTGTTCATTTTTCCTTTATATTCTGGTCAACTTTCTTTTCAGTAATTTAGAAGCTAGTTATTGAGGCATAAAAGTTCAAGTTTTTTATATCTTTCTGCCTAATTTCTGGTGAATTTTTTTCTTTTATTATTATGTGCTTGCTACCTTTATCCTTAATAATACTTTTTTTGCTTAGTCTATTTTGACTAGTATTAAAATAGCAACATTCAAAATGTAATACTTGCATAGTTTATCTCTTTTCCCATCCTTTTCTACCAAAGTTTGGGTCAGTTTGTTGTGGATATGGCTTTTATAATTAGCAAGTTAAAAAAAACCAATTTATCTAATTGTTCAGATAGAATTTGTCTTTTTATTTGATGATTTAGTCTTAAATTGATTTCTGTCACCTTCTTTTGGGAGCATTTATTTAAATGTGATAAATGTCCATGTCCAAATGCTGCAGAAAAGTATAACTTTAATGATTTTAAACAAAAATGTGGTATTTTATAGCTGAGGTCTGATAGTTTTTAAACTGTTGCCTATGTGTTTGGCCAACCACAAACCTTGGGGATATTTATTATCATTTATACATGCATATACAAACAGCCCATATATGTGCACACAAGGATGTATTAATTTGTGTAAGACTTATAAGATTATATATATACCCACACATGCATATCTGTGTGCATATACCTACCCTTACCACTGAATTCACTTTTCTAACACTTCCTTGTCCCCACGAACTTTTCTGTCTACCATTATTATGATTGAGGGCTCTGCACTCTATCTTTTCTCAGTTAGAAATTACACAGTGTATTATACTGAACCACATGAAATTGCTATCATGTCGGTCAAGGTTAGTCAAACATCAGTTTCATATGGTTCAATACAGTACTAGTCTTTTAATGCTACTCAAATTTTTAACACACACTTAAATTAACAAAGTCAAAAGTTAGTCAGTCTCTACCCTTCCCTTGAATCCTATAAGGACCTTCAAATATGTCTACTCTGCTACCGTTTCCATTTTACCTGATACTACTGTCTACTTTCGGTTCCGCTGTGCCATCACCAAAACAATCATCGTTGACCCAATTAATGTTTACTATCAATACTTGTTTCACTCTATTTCCACCTTTCACCAATCTGTCTTTTCTTGCTTTCCTCCTTTGCCCAGAGCTTGGTTTCCTTCTTCCTCAAGCACCCTCTTTAGAGATTTTCACTGAAGAGCGGTTCTCTCAGCCTGTCTGAAATGTCTGTATTTTGTGATCGCTCTTGAGTAACAGTTTACCTGGGTGTAAACCTTAGTTTGAAACCAGTTTTCTCTCAGTGCTTTGATGATATTTTCTTTGTTTTAGGCCATTTTTGCTGTTCAGGAGCTTCCTATAGTTCAAATGCTGTTCTTGGGAGGTAAACTTTTGTCCATCTCTGGATTCCGTCATGATTTCCTGTTAGTCTTCAGTTTTTGAAGTTTCCCTCAGAGATGTCCATATAGAGGCATTTAAAAAATCTTTCTCTTCATTCATTAAGAGTCTTCCAGCTGAGAATATATTTAATAAAAAATGGGAAATTGGAAGTTCATCACTTTTTTTTCTTTTCCCCCCTTCTGAAACCCCTTGTAGGTGTATAAGGTCATGTCATTCTCATCTACTGCACCATACTCCATAATTGTCTCCTGGTTGATTTCCTCAGATCTGTTTTTGGTCATTTCTGCTTATTCAGTCCACTCTTTGATTTTGATTTAATTGATTTCTGGTAATTGATTTTGTTCTTTTCTAAATCTACTGTGAGGAGGGTTATTTGCTCTGATTTTTATAAAGCTTATTTTATTTCTTTAATCACTTTGAACATTGCTGTTTTATAATTTCTGATTTTTTCAGTTAACTAACATTTTCAAGGGACAAGTCTTCCTGGCTTTTTTGCTTTGTTTTGTTTTGTTTTGCCAGTGTAATTTCACTTGCAATGGAATTGTTTCTTTTTGGGTGTTCACGTACCCAACTCAACTGTGTGTGAACATATTTAGCTGATCCCAAGCAAAATTTATATTTGCTGTGGGAATTTTATGGCACCTGGATTGTTAAAGTGACCTTTCCTGGTGTCTTTATTTTGGTTTGTGCCAGGTATTGGGGGGTGGGGTGGGTGTCCCACTCCAGGAACAGATTCAATGTTAGTTTCTCAGCCTCTGGCCACAACAACAGGAGCCAGAGTTAAAAGCCAGATTCTAGATCTTCAGGAAGAAAAAGCCCTGGGCTTTCATTTTTCATTTAATATTATACCCCTCACACAATCATGGTAGAGTCAGGCTTCCTTTTTTAGGTCACAGGTATGAAGTTTATTCATTTATCCTTCCAACTGGAGTTGTAGAAGCCCTGACTTTTTGGAGCCTTCTTAGCTTTAATTCTTTGCTTTCTGTTGACCAAATGCCTCATCTCTTTTCCTGATGCGTGCAGCAATACTCGAGCCTCTAATCTGTGGAGTCCCTACCTGGTTAGAGCTGCCTGTGCATGAGCCTACGTGCCCTCCACTCTGCTTTCACCTCCCTCTTAGCCCTTGCACCTGGGCATCATCTGTTCTTCCCTGCCTTCTGTTTCATGCATGTGTCTGCTTAGGCAGCACAGAAGAAAAGCCTCTGGAGCCAGACTACTCGGGTTCCAGTCCTGGCACCAACACTTACAAGCTGTGTAACTACAGGCAAGTTCCTTAACCTCTTTGGGTTGAGACCCCAAGTTTCTCAGCAATTACGTGGACATAGAAGGGCACTAGCCTCATGGGAATGTCAAATGAATTAATAAGTTTTAGGTGCTTGAAATTATGCCTAGGACATGATGAACACCCAAAAGATATTACCCAATATCTTCTACTATCATTTTTTAAACGGGGCAGGGTGGTTCTATTTTGTCTAGCAAACTACATGCTTCTTAGTGCTTCTTTGTGTCTACCATTTAATTGTAATGATTATTGTTTATGGCATAAAAGATATGCTTCAAGATTTTCCAGGGCTCTGGCATTAGTTTGTGGGGCTCAGGGTACCAAATCACTTTATTGGAAGGAATAGCATGCAAAACTATGAAGAAAAAAGTGAGTGGATGTTTTTGTACAGGTGATGGAAAGGTAGAAATAATGCAAAGTTCTGTTTATCTAGTGCTGTGTAACAAACTGCCCTGAAACTTAGTATCTCGGAACTACCATTTTATTTCACTCAAAATTTTGTAGGTCAAGAACACAGGAAAGATTGTGCTGGACAGTTCATCTCTGACCCATCTCTGGCATCAGTTGTGTATTTATGACTACTGATCCACTTCTAATATGATTTCTATACTCACAGGCATGGCTATAGATCATTAATTTCTATTGCTATATCACATCCAATATGTGAATATACCTCAATTTATTTATCTATTTTCTTGTAGATGGCTTTTGAATTGTTTCTAGTTTCTTTCCCATTATGACCAATGTTGCCATGAACATTTTGGTACATATCTTCTGGTAGATGTGTGTAAGTTTTTGTCTTGGGCATGCACCAAAGAGTGGATGGAAATGCTGGGTCATAGGGCATGCAAATGCTCAAATTTACAACATTATGCCCAAGTTATTTTCCTAAATTCCATTTCCTTCAGCTATGTGTAAGGTAATATACACTAATTTCAATACTCAGGATTATCAGATTTCTTATTTTTGGCCAATGAAACAATCTTGTTGTAGTTTGTATTGCATGTCCAAATTACTAGTGTTACTCTGGACCTCAGCAGGTGTTTTCTGTTCTGTGAAGTAGCTTTTTTTGTTTTGTTTTTTTGTTCTTAAATGCCTTGTCCATTGGGTTTTTTCCTTCTTTTTTTCTACTGATTTGAGGTGTTCTCTATTTCATCTTGATATCAATTCTTTGTCAGTAGTGTGTTTTGCAAATATATTCTCACACTTTGACTTATTTTTAATTGATTTGAATTGTCTTTTGATTTGCAGTTCTTAATCACAGTGTTTTCAAATATATCAGTCTTTTTCTTTTATGTGAGCACTTTTTGTACTTTAAGAAATCCTTTCCTACCTTGAAATCAAACGTTCTTACCTTTATTTTCTTCTAAAACTTACAAAATTTTGCTTTAGACATTTGCTTTGACCCAAGTTCTTAATCTGACTGAAGTGGATTTTGGAGCATGATTTAACTTTTTCCAGATGGATACCCAATGATTCCAAGTACATTTATTGAAAAATCACTCCTTTCTTTGCTGGTTTGTCATGTGACCTATGTCACACATAGAAATTCCCTATGTGCATGAATCTGTTTGAGGATCCTTTGTTGGTTCCAATGGTCAGTGTGCTTACTCTGCACTAATACTACATAACGTTCCTTCTTAAAGTTCTATAGTAAATCTTGATATCTGGCAGAAGCTTACCTTCACTCTTTAGGACTGTCTTAGATGTTCTTGGTTTTTTGTTCCTCCATTTTAATTTTAGAAGCAGACTGTCAATTCCACAAAGAAGCCTGTTAAGTTTTGATTGGAGTTGTATTAAATTACTAAATTGGAGGATAATACATTATAATATTAAATCTTCCAATTCACAAATATAAGATATTTCTTCATTTATTCAGGTTTTCTTTCATATCCTTCAGGAAATTTTTACAAATTTCTGTGTACAGGTCATTACAACTTTTGTTAGATTGATTTCCAGTTATGTTTGTGGTTTCTATGGCTACATAAATAGTAGCAACATTTTAAAGTTTCCTGAAGATGTGTAAAAATGCAATTGACACTTGTATATGTAATTTGTACATGGATTTTACATTCAGCTACATGGCTAAAACTATCTTATTATTGCTAGTAATTTTTTTCTAGATTCATTTTGACTTTCTGAATAAAAAATCATATCATCTGCCCACCCCTAAAAGACTCATTTCTTTTTTTCCTTTCAATCCATATGCTTCGATTACTTTTTCTTATCTCATTTCATGGTCTAAGATCTTTAATATTATGGAATTAGAGTGGTAGCTTTGAGCAATCTTGTCTTTTGTCTGATTTTAAGGAGAATGCATAAATAGAATCCTCTTTACTATTTTCCCTGGGTGATCTCATTCATGGACATAACTTCAGTGAGGATGACAATTCCTCAACTTACTTTCATCCCCACTCTCCCCCTTCAGAGCCATGTATCCAACTGACCATGCAAGAGCTCCTCAGAACATCACACAGAAACTCCTTCAAAAATGGACACATCATTGTTGCCACAAATCTCCTTTGCATGTAGCATTCTCTGTGTCCATCAATGCCTCCCCTGCCCACCCAGGAACCTTGACATAATTCCCCTCTTCCCCTTCTCTAGTCACCAACACCCAATTCATTCCACCTCCCAAAAGAATCTTAGCTCTGTCTGCTTCTCTCCTTTCCTACTGCTCATTCACCAAATGCTCCCTAATTCAGGTTACCATCACCTATCTCCCAGTTACAGCTACTTTCCCCTAACTTGTCTTCCTTCCCATGGCTGTGCCCTGTTCTAATCTTCTCCAGCTTTTAAGTGAGTGAACTTTCTAAAATATGTAGACTGTCAAATTGCTCTGCTTCTTGGTAAAAGTCTCTGATGGTTTTCCATTATCCTTCCTGAAGGGCCTGTAAAGGAAACTATATGAGCTGACCTCCCCTGGCTTCTCCAGCCCCACTTCCTGCCTTAGCCCCTCTTTAGGGCATCCTGGCTCTGACATATTCTCTAAGACCTTACAGTTCTGGTTTGTTATTCAACCCCTGACTCGTGCCTATATAATATCATCTCACATGACACAAGTGGTAGCTCTACCACCTTTTAGAAAATACCTATAGGAAAAAAGAAGAAGAGAAAATACCTATAGAAGGTACAAATGAAACAAGAAGATGCACAAAAAAGAAAAGATTCATGTGAAGGGTTTAGCATCTTGTGTGGCATCTATAAATAATGGCTACCTCCAGTACTCCCAGGAACACTGAGTGAGGTTATCTCTTTTTCAAATGCCCAAACTGAGGCTTATGGGATGCAGGGAATAATTTGGGAAGGAAAGAGTGGGGAAGGGCAGGTGGTGCCTGCTATCTAGGCCAAATCTCAAGTGTGGAATGGCATTAGCCAACAGAGGGACTGGGAATCAGCTAATGGCCCCTCACTGACCCCTTACTCAGGGCCAGGCTGCCAGGAAGGGAGAGCTTGTTTCTTGTCCCTCCCAACACATAGGCTGCCCTTCTATGTGTTGGGAGGGACAAGAAACACATACCTTGTTTTTGGTTTCCTCCCAAACCTACCTGCCACCTGGTAGTGTGGTTTGGGAGGAAACCAAACCACACTACCTGCCACCTACCTGCCAACACTGTGATGGAGTGAGTGGGCGTGGCATTGAAGGTCCTACTGACTTGAACACAAACCTGGCCCTGGGCTAGCCACATACACATGAGCACATTACCAAATTCAACAATTCCCAGTGTCCTTATTCCCATAGAGGGGCAGTGACGGCTGATGGTAAGCAGTCTTGGGGAAAGAGGAGTATACATTGTCTTCATCCAAGAGGACCTGGTCTTGGAACTCTAAAGGTAAGTGTATGCTCCCCTTCCTTATCCAGGACCCCACACCTGCCTTCCCCCTGGATGGTCTGGACTCTCAGGCTTGGACACAAACTCTTCCCTACCCCACCCCCCTCTCTCGTTTCCTCTCATTAAAATGTCCTCCTGCCCCATGGGCAGCGCCTTCCTCTGCTCTGCAGCCCGTCCGATCCTCTGTCCGCTCAGTGAAGTGGGCAGGCAGGGGTTATTAATAGTAACATTAATAACTTGCATTTATTGAATGCTTATGATGTACTTGGCACTGTGCTGAGCATTTTAAACACATTATCTCAATTGATCCGCGCTGTGCAGCTCCCCTAGCACTTGTTTTCTTGTAAGAGTCTTTAGAATTCATGGGACTCTGGTTTTTGCACTTGAGCAAATTGAGCTTCAGAGGTGGGAACACTGCCTGCCCAAGGTCACCTAGCAACTCGGTGGTGAGCAACGTTCCATCTCTAGCACAGGGGTCCTTAGACACCTATATATCTGGAGCCTGGTGCACAAGGAGTAGTGGCCTCAGTGTCCTCTCCCTGCTGTGACTGTTCCTCTACCAGAGCCCACCCCAGCTCCAGGCCTCTGAGTAAGAGGTTTGCTGGCTTCAGCATGCCAAGGCACAAGGTCCAAATCAGGCAAGCTGTGGTTTTAGCCTAGCACCAAGCTTGGCCATCAGGGCCATCAAGGCTCAGTGTGGTCAGTTAAAGTGTTGATGTGGGCTGGGGTCAAGGGTCAGAGCATGAGTGTCAGAGACCAGTGTGTGGCTGGGGTCAAAGTCGGGGTGCAATTAGGGTTAAGGGTCAGAATGTCTGGGTTCAGGAGTCACTATGTGGCTGAGTCAAGTGTCAGTGTAGGGCTTGGGTCAGGAGTCAGTGGGTGGCCAGTTCCCCTGGAGAGGCTGAACCACTCCCAGAAGAGATCAAATCCTCTCCCTGGCCCCATCACACCTTCTCTGCCTCCCCAGTGGCCCCAGCTATGAAGGCAGTTCCTGAAAGGAGCAGGAGGAAGGGAAAAAGACCAGTGGCATGGGAGTGAGCCTGTAGGGGGAGCAGGTTTGCAGCAGGGATAGCCAGGAAGCCCCAGGGAGGATTTGGAGCTGGACCAGGCAAAAGCTGTCAGCAAAGAGAAAGAAAAGGGGTGCCTAGGGCAGCTCCATCCTGTCCACCCCTCACTGTGCCCCTGGCCCCTTATTCCCCCCCGCCCCCCAGCAGCCATCATGATATCTCCAAGGTACAGTATGACCAACTCACTCTGCTCAGGCTCCATCAAGGGGCCCTTCTGGATGTGGCTGCACTTCTTGGAGGACACAGCCCCCCACCTGCACCAAATGCAGCCTGTTTGGGTCCCAAGACCCCCCCACCCAGTTCCAAGGAGGCCATCTGCCCTCCTCTGCCTTACATCTCCGCTTGTATTCTCTCCCATGAGATGCTTCCCTGGCTCCTAGCTTGGAAATCCTCTTTGTTCTCTAAGCTCGCCTATGGCACCTTGCAAGCCTCACCAGGTTCCCCACTGGAATTATTGCTTCCTGAGTGATTACAGCTTCTTGAACCCCTCTGCAGTGCTCGTATCCCTGCCTCATCCCTGTAAGGCTCAAGGCCCCTGGAGATACACCTAGCAAAGTTAGGAGGATCACAGCTTCTATACTGAATGATCATGACCTTCACTGAAAGAGAAAGTGGCTTTCCTAGTGCATTTAGGAGCAGGGCTCAGCGGGGCTGCCACCTCACCTACCTAAGACTTGTAAGTCACCCCTTTGAAGGAATGAGAGGAAATCTCAGCCTCAAATCTTGCCCAGGCCTCTGGTCCCAAGGCTGGGACAGGGCGGACATCAGCCACTGTGCGGCCCCAGTGCCGGCCTGCCCAGAGCTGGGCTTTGTTGTCATGATCTTTGTATTGTTTTTAGGGTTCCTTTTCACCTGTGGCAGTTGCTATTGCACTTCTATTACCAACAATCATATCAAGTTTTCTTCCCAAATGCCAGGAGAGGCAAAAAGGGGTGTGGTCCAGTGAGTGCCGGCCCATTCTCAGGAATCCCTGGTGGGCCCCCTGTCCTGTGGCTGTAGGAGCCCTGCCCAGACCTCACAGCCTGAGGGGGAGTTGAACTCATTAAAAATAATTGCTTGGTCAGAGTTATTATCTTCCCCTGGCAGAGCCCAATTCTAGGCTTCCTTCGTGGGCTGGGGCTGCTTCTGTGCGGCAGAAACCCGCAGGCTCCTGGGGCCCCTTCACCCCGAGGAGAGGTGAGGCAGGAGATCAGAGCCAACCTGGATAATGAGGGGAAGAGATTGTTCTCCAGCCCCAAGCCCTCCTCAGGTACAAACTCAGAACCCTGGCCACGGTTCTGTGGGGCTGAGGCCATCGTCCCCCATTTTTCTGGGAGAGAAATTGGGGCTCAGAAAGGCAAAGAAGACACTTGCGGTACAAAGTGTGTCTGGAAGACTCAGTGTTGGAGCAGGGCCAGGCTGGCATCATCTGGAGAGGCAGAGGGCTCAAGGTCAGGGGTCCTGGCTGGAAAGGCAGTGCCATCTGGAACCTGATGAGGCCTGAGTAGGTCAGCGCTTTGAGGTCTTTGCCCCTGGGTGGGGCGAAGGACAGGGTCATGGCCAAAAGCAGGTCATTGCTGACCGAGTGGGCTGGAAAGGCACACCTAAGCAGAAGCCTAGTGCAGGTGGGCAGCCAAAGAGCCCAAAGGCCAACGGGGTGTGGGGCTGGGTCAGCCAGGACTGAGCTCACTGCTGGACCACTTCAGCTACCCTTGGCCAGTGCCATAGGCCCTGAAACTCACTGCTTGTCTCAGGGACCAAGAGCGTTTTCTCAGCATCTGTGAGGGCACAGTCACCTGCCAAGTATGCCAAACAGGACTTCTGTCCTGAAACATGTGGGCTTTCCCATACACCACTATGGCTCAAATGTCTCTGTCCCCTAAATTCATATGTGGAAGCCCTAGGCCCTTATATTCAGAGATGGGACCTCTAAGGAAGTAACTATGTTTAATCAGGATGTAAGGGTAGGTCCCTAAGAAGAGACAGCAGAGAGTGCATTCCCTCCCCACCTGTGCACAAAAAAGAGGTCACGTGAGGGCACAGCAACAAGGTGGCTGGCCATCTGCATCCCAAGGAGAAAGAACTCTCTAAAACCCAACCATGTTGGCACCTTGATCTGGGACTTCCAGCCTCCAAACTCGTGAGAAAATAAATGCTGTTTCATTGTGGCAGCCTGAGCAAACTAACGCACACCCACTTGAAGTTCTTTCCTTTGCCCTTTGCCTGAGTCCTCCCTTTAGCCGGTGCCACAGTGAATGAAGTGGGGAGACCACATCAGATCTAGAGGGGCCAGAGCCTGACTCGGAGGTGATCCTCCCTTTACAAGCTCTGTCGAGGTGTGGCTGGGGGAGAGGCTTTCAACAACTTGCCTCTGGGTGTGTGGGGGGGTGCCTCTCAATTTCTTTATCTATAAGAGATGGACAGTACTTACTTCCGAGTGTGAGAATCTAGTGAGTGATGTTTGTAAAATGCCCAGTCCAGAGTACCTGCCTGGTGAACATTGTCACTTTCCAATAATAGGAAGGTCCTAGTTGTGATGGGAGGGGTACAAAAGCAAAGAGGAGAAGTGATGTGTAGGCAGGAGGCAGCTACATGCATGAAGAGGTTCATCTTGGTGCGGAAATGGAACTTGTAACAGAAAGGGAGGAAGAAGAAAGGATACCATCGTCAGGGGCTGGGAATGCTGTGGGGAGAAGGTGGTGGGTGAACACGAGAGCATCCTTCCAGTGATTAAGGCACATTCATCAGAAGACTCCAACAATGTGGGGGCTCAGCTGAGCCTGAAATGCACCTGGGGAGCCTTGGGGAGATCTTCTCAGAGACATCATGTAGGCAGGACGGAGAGAGCAGCTTCATTAGCAGGAGTGTGAGTGGGGTGGGAGGGACGCGGGCTCCCCGGCCGCACACTGAAGTCACCTGGGAGCTCTGAGAACTGCAAGGTCTGAGCTCCACCCCTAGAACCTGATCCAATGTATAACTATTTTTACATCAATCAAAATAGACTTTAAGCCAACAAACCGTTATTAGGGTTAACGAGGATCAGTACATTTTAAGAAAAGGAACGATTCACTGAAAAGAGATTAAGATCCTCAACTGAATAATGTATAAAAATATAACCAGTGGACATATGACAACAAATTTCACTTCTCTAATAATTTTAAAATTTAGATGGAAAGAGAGTGGGTCTAACATTTGCACCGATTAGGTGTGCAAAGTTAAAAAATGGGTGTTGGGGTATGTGTATACACACACACACACACACACACACACACATATCAACACTCACTGAACATCAACTGGGAAGTCAAATCTGTCAGAATAAATCTTGGGGGCACCTGGTGGCTCAGTTGGTTAAGCGTCTGCCTTCGGCTCAGGTCATGATCCCAGGGTCCTGGGATCAAGCCCCGCATTGGGCTTCCTGCTCAGAGGAGAGCTTGCTTTTCCCTCTCCTTCTGCCTGCTGCTCTGCCTACTTGTGCGCGTTCTCTCTCTCTCGCTCTCTCTGTCAAATAAATAAATAAAATCTTAAAAAAAAAAAGAATAAAACTTGGAAACTCTTAGTCCCAGCATTCCCTCTTCTGTGTTCAAGATTCCATAAGAGGAGTAGGTGCATGGATTCCAGGGAAGGGTGTTTATTTCCCTCTGTGTGCCTGTGCAGGAGCCACAAAGCAGGTGAGTCTGGGCTCCGGGCATCCATCAGTCCCTGGCTCCAGTCTAGCCAAGGAGTCCACCTCTAGAGATGGTCAGGGAGAGGGACCCTCCTTGCCACTTTGGTGATGCTTTCAAGCTGGTAAGCTTTGAGGAAGAGAGTAATGCCTGAAAGATAAGAAGGGGGACAAGGCAGAATGGTTTTTCCAAGGAAAGTCACTGGGGTGTGTTTCTCCCTCCAGGAAGAAGTCAACAGGAGCAGATAAGGGCAGGAGGGAGTGACTCACTCATCCCTAATGGAGAGAGGGAAGAGAGGTTAGTCTGGGGGAGGATCATTTTGCTTTGAAAAAGAGGGAGGGATGAGGACCTGGCTGGATCTCATGGAGAAAGACTCGGGTCTGCCCACTACCCATGCCTGGCTACCCAATACTCCAAGAACTTCACTAAATTCCTTTTCTGCTTAAGTCTGCTGGAGTTGGGCTTCTGTTGCACACCAGCTAGCCCCCTGGGTGACTCAAAGTTCAAGACCAAAGGCAGAAGGTAGACACTGTTGATGGGCATGACACTGGGACCTTTGCCCAAATCTCACATCACACCTGCTGCCATGGATAGACTCGATCTCCAGTGCCCTCTACCTGCTGTGTGGCCCAAGGGGGAGCCCCTGCTTTATTCTGAGATCAGCTATTTTCACTGCTAAAATCCCTAATTAGTTCTTTTTCATAACCTCTAATTCTTATTTTCACAGTGCTATTCTTCCTTATCTCTAAAGATATTAATTTTCAATCATCATAAAATAATTCTTGTCCTGATCGATCTGTTAAATAGGGCTCTTCAGGGAAAGTTCTCACATTAGTTTAATCTGTTGTTTTCTTCCATGGTGACAGCTCTCCTGAGTGAGAGTGCCTTCACTGTGGAAGGTTCTAGGTCATACCTATCCTCTGCATGTAACCTCCCCCCACCTGTGTCTGCTGTGACATTGGTTGGCTTTCTGCTCCTGCTGGCTGGAGGGAAATGAGAGATGCATGGAAGATATGCTTTTGGAAGAAGTATAAGAGCCTAGCTGTCAGACTGGATGTGAGGGCAGGGGAGTGCCAAGGGTGACTCCAGGCTGTGGGAGGGTGGCATGCACCACCCAGGGAAGATGGGAGAAGCAGATGTTGAAGGAAGATATGAGTTCAGTTTCCACAGGATGAGTTTGAGATGTTTTCCAGAAACAGGCTTTCACAGCAATCACCAAGTGGACCAGGAGATGGAGTAGTACTGCCCCTCACCCCCACCCCAGATGTGACCTTGCTCCCTCCCCTGTCCCATCCCCAGAGACCAGCCCCCAAGGAGCGCTAGTTGAATGAGTCATGGACAAACCTCACAGCCTTAATTTTCACTCACATGACCCTAACTGTGCCCGGTGAATGTGGTGAAAAACTATCAAGCCATTTTTGTATAAAGTACTAGACAAGTTCATGCACACTGTAAATTT
>CM053603.1:47915316-47951454 GCA_028646535.1 Procyon lotor
CTGGCCATTTGCAACGACGTGGATGGAACTGGAGGGTATTATGCTAAGCAAAATAAGTCAGTCAGAGAAAGACAAGTATCACATGATCTCTCTGATATGAAGAATTTGAGAGGCAAGGCGGGAGTTTGGGGGGGTGGGGGAGAGAAATGAAACAGGAAGGGATGGGGAGGGAGACAAACCATAAGAGACTCCTAGACTCAAGAAACGAACTAAGGGTGGCCCGGGGGGGGGGGGAGGGGGGGTCGGGTAGGGATAGGGTGGCTGGGGTGTGGACATTGGGGAGGGTATGTGCTATTGAGTGCTGTGAAATGTGTAAACCTGACGATTCACAGACATGTACCCTGGGGCAAATAATACATTATATGTTAATGAAAATTTAAAATGCAAAAAAAAAATGTCAATCTGGGGCGCTTGGGTGGCTCAGTGGGTTAAAGCCTCTGGTTTTAGCTCGGATCATGATCTCAGGGTCCTGGGATTGAGCCCCACATCGGGCTCTCTGCTCAGTGGGGAGCCTGCTTCCCCTTCTCTCTCTGTCTGCCTCTCTGCCTACTTGTGATCTCTCTATATATATCAAATAAATAAATAAAATCTTAAAAAAAAAATAAAATGTCAATCTCATCTAAAATCATTCTCACTATGGTAAGTGCTATGAAATGTGTAAGCCTGATGATTCACAGACATGTACCCCGGGGCAAATAATACATTATATGTTAATTAAAAATAAAATAAAAATAAAAATAACCAGTCTCACAGAAACACCAGGATAATGAATGACCGAATATCTGGATGCACCATGGCCCAGTAGAGCTCACACATAAGATTAACCACCATAACATTAAAGCACAAGTAGAAAAATTAGTTTGAAGTTGGTGAAAGAACACTTTGCCTGTTGTAACAGGAGGAAAGGGGGACTGAATACGTGACCATGGTCTAAGTCTGTGTATTTGTCAGTGGGACACTGAAGGACTATGATAAAATAACAAACATCTGACCTTTGTCCCCAGGTCCTGGCGTCAAGCTCCTACATGCCTTGGGATCTCCTGAGTGATAGGGGTGTCTTTTGTGTGTGAATGAGCTGACTCCTGGCAGGGGATCCTAGAGAGCTTCAGGATGGAGCCTGGTCTCCAGAAAGACCAAGTCATTTTTAGAGAGTGTTAGGGCTTCATTGGGGCCCCAGCCACTGAATTCTGGGGAAGGAAGAGGGGCTAGAGATTGAGTTAATCACCCACGGGCAATGATTTAATCAATCAAGCCTATGTAGTAGGACATCCATAAAAACCCCAAGTGAAGGGGTTTTGAGAGCATTGTGCTGGTGAATATGTGGAGGTACTGTGAGGGTGGCATGCCCAGAATGGTCACAGGAGCTCCAAACACTTCCCTCATACTTTGCTTTATGCATCTCTTCCATTTGGCTGTTCTTGAGTCATATTCTTTATAGTAAATGGATAAGCTGGTGAGTAAAGCACTTTTCTGAGTCCTGTGAGTCATTCTAGGAAATTATCAAATCTCAGGGGATGGGTCATGGGAACCCCCAAATTTGTAGTCAGCTAAACAGAAGTGTGAGTGGCCTGGGCACCCCATTTGTGGCTGGCATTTGATGTGGGGAGAGTCTAGTGGGACTGACCCTTCAAACTGTGGATTCTGGTTCCATCTCCATGTGGTTGGTGTCAGAATAGAGTTGTTGGACATCAGTTGGTGTCAGAGTTGGTGGCAGGGGGAAAAAACCCTTTGAGGGATTATAAGAGCTTTGTTTTCTCTGCAAAGTAAGAGATAAAGGCATTTGCCAAGAGAAAACATGGTTCAGTAATATAAGAAAAAAAAATATTAGGGTGCCTGGGTGACTCAGTCGGTTAAGTGTCTGCCTTCAGTTCAGGTCATGATCCTGGAGTCCTGGGATCGAGTCCCATATCAGGCTCCCTGCCCAGTAGGGAGTGTGCTTCTCCCTCTGCCCTTCACCATGCTTGTGCTCTCTCTTGCTCATTCACTCTCTCTCAAATAAATAAATAAAATCTTAAAAAAATAGAAATATTAAAAGTAAGAAGCAAAGCTCTAACTTGGGGGAGACAGTGGGATAGGGGGCTGACTCATAAGCCTGGAGGCTGACTGCTAATATCAGCATTTTACTAACTGGTGACCTTAGAAAGTCACTTAGCTGTGATCTGCCTCTATTTCCTCACCTGCAAAATGGGGACAGTAGCAGGACTTTGCAGTTCTTGTGAGGCCTAAATGAAAGATTCCTGTCATGGTCCTTAGCTTTCACTAATTATTAGCTACTATTATAATTATTTGCAGTAGTATTGTCTCCTACCCAACCCCCCATGAGAAAAACTGAAGCACTTAAAAAATAGTTTTAATAAGGTAGCCATTCCAGAGTCAATAGGCAAAAATCCAAAACTTTTCTAAATATCAGCAGGGATCAGAAAGGAAATATAGTAATAGACAAGCCTCCAACCACAAAAGCAAAAATGCCAGATAGCATATAACAAAAACAAACATAAAAATTCCTATGGAAGCGTAAAAGTCCATGAAAGTCAATAAGATGGGGGCAGACACTCTCTACTAAATATGTGGACTTATTAGAAAGTTATGGTAAATTAAAGACAGTTTGGTACCAAAGTAGTATTTTAAAAATCAGTGAAATAGTATAGACATTGCAAAACATGGTCCTGAATTTATATAAGAAAACTGGTATAACACAGAGAAGCTGTAACAAATTGCTGGTGAAGAAACAGAATGTCACAGAAACAGTGCTGGGAAATTGGTCATTTACATGGAAGCTTTAAAATTAATCCTTTATGTCATAGCATGGGCAAGAATGAATTCCAAATGGATTAAGTGCCTAAATTTTAAAAGCAATATATTTAACGTTAGGGGAAAATGTTGGAAAATACCTCGAATGATGTTGAGGTAGGGAAGAACTTCTTAAACAAGGCGTAAAGAATAAGATGAATTTTACTGCATTAAATTTAAAGCTTTTAGATGATAAAAGACACTACCAACATGGAGGGGAGGGAATGGGGGGCTGGGCGAGCCTGGTGGTGGGTATTGAGGAGGGCACGTATTCAGGGAGCACTGGGTATGCTGCATGAACAATAAATCTTGTAACACTGAAAAAATAAAATAAACGTATTTGGGGGGAAAGAAAAACAAAAACAAAAAAACAAAGCAGCAAAAACCCATTTGTCCAAAAGAGAAAAGAGTGATATATTTATGGTATCCTGACATATTAAATGTATGAACTAGAAATATGAGTGAAAGAACAATTCCATAATTGACAAAAGTAAATACACAAGGTGCAAAAATAAGTGGGATTTATCAAGAAGAAATGATAAAACACTTTTCTAAATGATATTAAATGCAAAATTTTGGGGAAAAAAAAGACACTACCAACAAAGCGAACAGACAGAAGGGAGAAGAAGTATGCAATGCATAGGACTCATGGAGAATTCCTACCTAATTTATAAAACTACTCCTACAAATCAGTAAGACAAGGACAAAAATCTGAATGAAAACATAAGCAAAGAATATGAATAGGCAATTCAGAGGAGACTAAATCTAAACAGACAAAGACAAAAACATAATAAAGATCATTACAAATTAGGAAATGCATATTAAAGCAATAATGAGATGCTATTCCATACCCATTGCCTTAGCAAAAAATATAAAGCTTGGCAAGAAATAACTGTTGATGGGAATGTGGGGTGATGGGAACTCTTGCTCTCTGCTGGCACTGGGGGAGGAAGACACAAACTGGCATAGCCACCTTGGAGAAGAGTTTGGCATTATCTACTACATGGAAGGTACACAAAGCCTGTGACCCAGAAATCCCACTCCTAGGGATCAGCCTAAAGAACCTTTCACATATGTCAGAGGAGGGATATACAAGGATGTTCACTACTCGGAATGGTAAGAAATAAGGAAGTGAGAGCAACCTAGATGTCCATCAACAGGAAAGAGATTACACAAATCAAAAATTGTGGCATTTTCATACAGCATTGAAAATGAAGTATATCAACATCAATGTATCTCAAAGACCTAACGCTGGTAGAAAACAGCTATTTCCAAAACAAGATTTATGTCGTGATGATCTAGAGTCTTAATGCATGCAATACAATTATATATATTATTTATGGACACAAACATATTTAATAGAAGAATAAAACTGAGTGACCTACAGAATGAAAGAAAATATTTGCGATTCATATATCCGATAAGGGGTTAATATCTAGAACATATAGACAACTCCTAATTTGCAACCACAAAAATCCAAATTCAAAAATACATAAAGAGCTTGAATAGACTTTTCTCCAAAGAAGATAAGCAAATGGTCAGTAAGTACACAAAAAGATGCTTAGCGTCACTAATGATTAAGGAAGTGCACATTGAAACTACAATGAGATTCCAGCTCACGCCTGTTAGGATGGCTACTATTAAAAAAGTAAAAACAGTAAGGGCTGGCAAGGATGTGGAGAAATTAGAAACCTGTGCACCGCCAGTGGGAATATAAAATGGTGCAGCTGGTGTAGATAACTATATCATAGTTCCTTCAAATATTAAAAATAGAGTAATTGGGATGCCTGGGTGGCTCAGTCAGTTAAGCAGCTGCCTTTGGCTCAGGTCATGATTCCAGAATCCTGGGATCTAACTCCACCTTGGGCTCTCTGCTCAGGGGGAGCCTGGTTTTCCCTCTCCCTCTCCCTCTGCCTGCTGCTCCCTCTGCTTGTGTGCTCTCTCTCTCTCTCTCTCTCTCTCTCTCTCTCCTCTTTCTGTCAAATGAATAAATAAAATCCTTAAAAAAATAGAATCATCATATGATCCAGCAATTCAACTTCTGGATATATACACAAAGGAAATGAAAGCAGGGTCTTGAAAAGACATTTGCACAACTTGTGTTCACAGCAGCATCATTCACAAGATCTAAAACATGGAAGCAATCCACCTGTCCATGTTGGGTGAATGGATCAGCAAAATGTGGTCTAGCCAGACAATGGAATATTATTCAGCCTTAAAAAGGAAGGAAATTCTGTGACATGCTACAATGTGGATGAACCTTGAAGATATTATACTAAGTGAAATAAGCCAGTCACAAAAAGACAAATACTGTCAGATCCCATTTATATGAGGTCCCTAGAGTCATCAAATTCACAGAGACAGAAAGCAGGATGGTGGCGACCAGGGCCTGGGGGAGAAGAATGGGCAGTTCATGTTAATGGGAACAGAGTTTCAGTTGGGAAGATGAAAAGGTTCTGGAGATGGATGGTGGTAATGGTTGCACAACAGTGTGAATGTACTTAATGCCACTCAATTTCACTCTTAAAAATAGTTAAGATGGTAAATTTTATACTATGTGTATTTTACACAATAAAAAAAGAGAGAACTGAATGTCGGAATAGAGGGGGACAGAGAGAAAAGGGATTCCAGAGAAGAAAAAAGAGTTCAAATGTAATTTATCTTTAAAAAAATCTCAAACTGTGGCATAATATTAAGTTTGTTAAATTCACCAAATTATAGTGGTAAGAACTCCTCCACTTTCATCAAACTCTACCAAGTGAGGCCGAAAAAAACCAAAATACTCACTTTCTCAGTCTTCTTTGCAGTTAGAGGTTTCCATATGACAGTTCTGGCCAATGAAACACAAACAGACATTTCCTGGGAGCCTCAGGGAAAGTTCTTATTTTCTTGATGGAAGGAGAAGGCCATCTGGTGCCACCATCCCCCTGCTTCCTGCCATGGACAGGAATCCTGGAGCTGAGATGGCCATCTTGCAGCCATGGCTGAAAAGCCAAGAGACCGCAGAATGAAGGCCCAGATCTGGTTGAGCCGCCTACCCTCTATGCTTCTTGTCATGGACACTGTTGAAAAGTTTTATATTTGTTTATTTGTTACTTACAGCTGAGTCATTGCTAAAGTAAGCACAAACCTGATTTAAACCCAGTCAAGGACACCATAAGAAAGTTAAGTTACAGCCAATCTCATACATAAACAGATGGAAATAATCCCAAATAAAATATTAGCAAGTCAAAGTCAGCAGTGCATTAAAAGAAAATGCCAAGTAGGGTTTAGTCCAGGAATTTAAGGATAATTTAACATTAGAAAAGTCATCAATGTTATTCACTTCATTAGCAGACTAAAGGAGAAAAACCATCTGTTCATCTCAATAGATGCTAAAAAAGCATTTGATGAAATTCAAAACTAATTCATAGTAAACATTCTTAGTGAACCAGGTGTAGATGCTATCTTCTTTAATTGAATAGAACTTTTTACAGAAATCTGCAGCAAATATCTTACCAGGAGAAGAAGAGAATTCCACAAAAGTGAGAAGGTAGGCAAGGATGAGTGCTGTCCCTGGAAGTACTCGATATCAACTCTAGCCAATGCAAGTAAATAAGAAAAAAGAATAAGCATACAGTTTGGAAAGGGAGAGTCATCTATTTGAAAATCTAAAAGATGCTACAAAGAAGCAACCTTTCTTTGGCCTCTTTTTCATAGCTATAAATGAGAGATACTATTTGTATGTACTTCATAGGGTCCTTAAGACTATTAATTAACTTAGTGCATGTAAGGAACTTCAAATGCACATGATAAGCACTAATAAAGCACAAGATCAATGTTCCTTAAGACCAGTCATAACCAATTAGAAATTGGAAAAAAAATCTTCTTTTTAAAAATTTTATTTATGATAGCATTCAACCAGTGATATATGTAGAAATAAATCTAACCAGAGATAGGACTTAGGCAGCAGATGACAAAATTCCTAGGAGGAACAGTACAGAAGTCTGGAACAAGTGGAGAGATGAAGTGGGCCTGAGGGGTACCATGAAATGTCATCACCCTCTAAAGTAAGTCAGGTGTTCAATGCAATTACAATCCATATCACACAAGGACTTTTCCTAGAACTTTGCCAACTGGTTCTCAGATGTACATGAGAAGAATGGAAATCCGTGGATACTCTAAAACAGTCTGTAAGCACAGAACAGAGAAGCCCAGAGTCACCTGCCCAAGTCATTCCCTCTTCCTCCTATGGGTATGCCTCAGTCATAGAAGCGGAATGGTTGGTGCTTGCAGATCCCCCGCGAGATCCCATGCCAGATTCTGCTCCCCAGTGTCCAGTGCCCTCCAAAAAGATGCATTGATTCGTGGTGATGCTAACATAGGATGACTGCTTTTGCCCCAAAGTTAATTATCCATACTTTAGTATCTGATAAATCAGATAATTGAAAAATAATATCCCACTGTTTTAAAAATTATTAGTGCAGCTTCCTATTCCCTCAGGGCAACCAACAGGATGAGAGCATGTGCTTTCCTATTTGCCATAGTCCCCACTAGCCCCAGTGGCTTTATGGCAAAGAACTATAAGGGATATAAGTAGGAGTGGAATAGCTGGATCCCTGGGCACCACATCTTTGACTTACTTTGAGTACCAAGCAATCCTCCAAAACAAATGTCCCTAGCTGCACTCCTGCCCACGTGTGAGCCCTCCAGTTGATCTGCAGCTGTGACTTTTGGCATTGTCAGACTCTGTGATGGTAGCTATGCAAGTGGGTAGATAGTAGCATTTCATTGTGATTTTAATTTGCATTTTTACAATTACTAACAAGGCTGAGCACCTTAATTTTTATTATATTTGAGTACAGTTGACACAGGAAGTTCCATTAGCTTCAGGTGTACAACACAGTGATTCAACAACTCTATACATTATGTTATGCTCACCACAAATGTAGCTGACATCTGTCATCATACAGCACTGTTACAATATTATTGGCTATATTCCTTATGCTCTGCCTTTTGCACCTGAGACTTATTCTTTCAGAAACTAGAAGCTTGTCCCTCTCACTCCTCTCCACCCAATCTGCCCCAAATCCAGCCCCTCACCCCTAGTGTGAGGGGTGTTTTCTGTGTTTATAGGTCTGACCCTGCTTTTTCTTTGTTTGTTCATTTGTTTTGTTTTTTAGATTCCGCAAGGCTGTGTGCCTTTTCATAAGTCTATTGGCACTTGGAGATCCTCTTCTGTGAAGGGTCTGTTCAAACCTTTTGCCCATTTTTCTCTCAAGTTATTCCTTTTTTAAATTGATATATAGTGTTCTTACTATATTCTGGGTTGTAATGTATTCTTAAGTCTGCAGCTGCCTTTTCCCTCCTCAGTTTACACCTACCTGCCTTTGCTCACTTGGACCTTTAGGAACCTGTCTTTGTGACATGTGTATCACATCTGTTCCCATGAGCATCTGAACATCCATGACACCATACGGCCGCTCAGCCCAGATCTCCTTGCTGGGCTACAGACCCACATGCCCAACTCCCTTCTACAGTCTTGTTATTCCCACTTGGTCCACAGACAAGCAATGCCACATCCCCAAGGGCTGGTTAAAAATGCAACATCTTGGGCTGCATTTCAGACAGATCTCCAGAGCCAGAATCTGCATGTGAAATCCCCAGGGGGTTTATATGCACAATCAAGTTGGAAAAACCTGGCCTTGGCCCCCTCTGCAAAGCTGTGTTGTATACTCTAGCACTCAGCATATCTTGGGGGAACAGAGGTGGCTCCTACATGTGCATCCCCCACCCCCACTGTCAGAAGCCCGGCCTCCAAGAAGGCCCTAGTCTCCACCCAGGGTTCAGGGGGAATCAGGACCCCCCACAGGCTGAGAGAATCTGGCCACTTCCACATGGCAGTTTCATGTGCCCCCAGAAAGAACACATGCCAAAACAGGGATATCAAGTTGGATATATTTAACTAAACTCAGCAAATTAATGTTTTACACATACATTTCAATATATCAGCTGTAGGTGAAATTTTACTGGAGATAATCAAAGGCTAGATTGGAAGCACTTTGGTCATGGAAACTCCAGGCCAAATGGGGTCCTTGGCCCCTTGGCAACCATCCCCACAGAACCCCGAGCACCCCCAGTGCTCTGTTGGCCATCTCCTCTTCACCTCCTAAGTAGCTCAGAAATCCCCTTGCTTCTCTCCTTCTCAATACCCATACCACTTCTCTACTAGATTATGGCCTCCTCTCCCAAGGGCAAAGCCAGGGGCCATGCTTGATCTCCTAAAACCTATTATCCACCCTTCAGCCAGAGCATTCCTCCTAAAACCCAAATCTGTTTGTGTCACCTCTGGTTTAAACCAATTCAATGCCTCCCTGCTGCTGTCAGGATAAAGTAACTACTGACACCCAGCTAATTCCAACCCATCCCCAGCCCTCACCATGCCACCAGCCAGGTGAGCTTCTCTGTTCCCCAAACATTGACTCTCACAAAGGGCTCCACCAGCCTCCATCTCTCCATTAGGAAGTTTCCTTCTCAACCACCTGCCCTAACTGCTGGCCTGGATCAGGGCCGTTGGGTGCTATGCCACTCCTCCTCAGAGTGCATGCTATCCTCTCCCACCATGGTCTGTTCAGGGGTCTCTTTCCTGGGTGGAACCCCTGGGCCACTGCATCCAGAACCACACCTGTTTGCTCATAGTGATGCCAGCACCCATCACAAGGCTGACCCTGAGCCAGCCCTCAGCAGCCAGTGCATTTGGGTACTCACCTGCTGGGGGTTA
Organism: Procyon lotor; assembly: GCA_028646535.1. NCBI lineage: Eukaryota > Metazoa > Chordata > Mammalia > Carnivora > Procyonidae > Procyon > Procyon lotor. The sequence goes on from CM053603.1 coordinate 47,924,867, forward strand.
TGATAGCTAAAGAAAGCTGCATGCAAGTTAGTGCAGAAGTCTGTGTGGACAGGCGTGTCTATTTCTCTTGGGCAAATGCTGAGGAAAAGAGTGCCTGCCAAGTGCATGTTTGACTTTACAGGAAACCAACCATAGCTCCCTTTCCCATCCTGCTAGGAAGAAGAGGAGCGACAATGGGTCCTTCATCACCAAGTACCTGGCACCACCATGGGTCTGTGTTCTCAGCAATCCAAGCAGGGGTTCTAAGGCAAGAGGAACCAGGTCCTCCCCCAACATAGGGCTTGCTGGCTCCCCCTGTCTTCTCTCCAGCTCCTTCCATTTACACTCTCAGTCCCCACATGCTCAACATTTCTGGTGATCTTCCTTGTGGCCATGCTGTCTCCAGTTAGGTTATGAGGGGCTCTTTTTTGGAGCGATTGGTTGGAGCTGGGTCCTCATATGGACTCTGGTCACCATTAGGACCAGGCTGCACACAGGGTTATGCCCCACCATGACAGAGGTGGTCACCATCCAGAGGGATTGGATCTCAATATCTGGGCTCAGAGGAGTTTCCCTACCTCCTGCCCAAGGTGACATCTTAGGGGTCTGCCTTCAATCTCATCCTGCCTGAGACTTCTACATCTAGTTATCTCAGCCTCTTGTACATGGACCAGGGCAATATCCAGCTTCTATCCTGGGTGAAAATCCAACCTCTACCCAAGGCAGGCTGGAGGCTCCGCTGAGGGACATCTCTAGCTCATTTCATCCCTGGACAGAACTCCATTTCGTCCTTTCTAACTGGACTACTGCATGTCCCACTGTTGGCCTACAGACCTTCTTCCTCCAGCCCAGACCGCTGCTTTCTACTCTGCACCCTCAGTGTAAACCCCAGGCCCCAGCTCTGCCCTACAGACAACACTGACCACACCTACTCTTGCCACATCTCCCTCCTCTCTCCTTCCAGTCTCTCCCCTTCTCTCCTAAGAGGTTTGAATCCCACTGGAGCTTTGAAAGGAGATTGGCTGGGGGTTGATGAATGCCAGGATTTACCTGTGAGATAGAGCTGAAGGGACTCCATTTCCTCCATTTTTCTGCTAGGCCCCATTTTAGTCATGTTCCATAATTTGCCTCTGAATAAGCCAATGAAGCTAAGTTCCCACTCCAAGGGGGAAGCAAGAAAGTTAATCACTCTCTGAATTTGTCCCAGGGCCCAAACACCTAATGACATCTAGAAAGAGCCAGATCTCAAACACATTCCAGTGCGCTAGCTTCGAACAAACCTTGGCTGACACTGGCATCAACACCCCACCTTCAGTAATTCATGAAATAACACCTATTATTCACCTGACACTCACCTTTTTTCAGACTCTACCCTGGATTCTTAGATGAACACGTACACTAGACCCCTTTCCAATACAAACCCTTAGCTCCAAGCAACAACAGGACTCATTCTCCTTTCCTTTCTGAGTCTCCCACTATCTGCTAGTCTCCAATTGTCACTTAACACTCTTCAATAAACTCTGTCTCCACTTGTTGCAGTTCAAGTTTGATTTCTATCCTGCCCGAAGCCAAGACTGCCTGGGGCTGGTCCTGTGGGACCCCACTCCAGGCCCTCGGATCGGGCCTGCCTGCATCACTTGGAGCAAGTGTCCCCACTACAAGGTACAAAGACAACTTCTCTGCATTGTCTGTCAGCTTGGCATATGTGCCACGTGCCCTCAGTTTCTAAACTATTCCTTTGCCTTGTCCCATTGATCACTCCTGGCATGCCCTCCCTTGTTCCTTCCAACTGTCTTTTAAAAAAAGAAAAATCAACTTTGAGATACAATTTACAGAGAATAAAGTTCAACTACTCTAGGTGTAAAGTTTGAATTTTCATAAATACATATAATCACATCTCCACCACCATAATTGTGGTCTAGAATATTTCCATCACCTCAAGAAGTCTCCCTGTGCCCCTCTGCAGCTGACCCCGTCCCCACCCCACCCTCAGGTGACTGCTGATCTGCTTTGTCACTAGAGCTCAGCTGGCTTTTATACCTTCCCTGTGTTTTCCATGGTCCTGAATTGTAGAATGGGCTAATGGTATTTATTTCCTGCAGTGGTACGAAAAGTCAAACAAGATTTATAGAAATAAAAGGGGTTTTTTGTGTGTGTGTGCGCAATTGCATTGTGTGAAAAGGGGTAAAAGATTTTTCTCCAAATTGGAAATATTTTTCATTCTCTGCCTTAAAATATAGTCCACTTTGCAAATCCTGAGGGTACCAACTGAGTGAGAAAGGCAGTCTTCCTTCTGCGCAGCTCCAGCCACAGCCCTGCCAAGCCTGTGAGGTGTCACAGAGGAAGAGAAGCATATGCGTTTCATCACCAACAAGAAAGTGTGGTTTCAGCTGGGAGCCACAAACCACAATGCAGAAGGGCAATGCTGAGATGGCAGACCCAGGGAAGGCACTTTGAAATACCATGCAAAGGATTTTCCTTGCAGGGGGATCTGAGGATCCTATAGCCCTCCATTCATTGATGCTTAGGCCTCCCCAGCCTCTGGTGGGAAGAGAAGAACCTGATGGAGAATAAAGAAGTAGTTGTCTGGGTTCACAAAGAATGAGCACAGACACAGCCCTGAGAAGGGAGAAAAGATCCAGGCACTTAGCTCTTCCAAAGCTGAGTTTTAATAAGTAGGGGTCAAGAAACTGTAGAGATGGAGAACAAGTTAGTGGTTTCCAGCAGTTGGGGCTAATGGGAGAAGGGGAGGTGTGGCCATAAGGGGCAACACGAGGGAGGGGCCATTCAATGTCTTGATGACATCTACACACATGATAAGAGACACAGAACTAGACAGGCACACTCTATCAATGTCAGTGTCCTGATTTCCATACGACGCTACAGTTACATAAGATATAACCACTGGAGGACAGTGGGAGAAGGGGACAGGGTCTCTCTGTACTATCTTTGGACTTCCTGTGAATCTATAATCATTTCAAGATTAAAAAGTTAAAAAAAGCCAATAGTGAGCTAAGCTTGGAGTGCTGAACAGAGAGATCTTTATAATAAGCCACTGCATTGGGAAGACGAAGGACGAGATTTATGAGTTTCAGCCAAATGCAACCCCAGTGGGTAAAGAAGCTGGACAAGGTTGTCAAGAGGGGAGGGAGGCTGAGACTGCCTGGGTCCTGGAAAGGGGACCAGCATTCTTCTCTTTCCAACTGTAACACTAGAGGGCCTGGGCAAGATGGTGGGAACCTGCGTAGGTTGAGAAGGCTAGAGAGACCTTGTATTCTACCTGGCACCAATACCCTGTCCCTTGATCATTGTAGTGGCCTTTCAGGGTGAAAGGCCTGAAGGAGGCTCACAGAACCCCACACACCTCTGGAGAAACAGTCAATGTCACCTGAGCTCCAGATGGAGTATGGAAGAGCTGATGGCCTGATAGGCAGGCAGCAGCTAGACTCAGGCTGAAAAGCCCTCTGGACCACAAGCCACAGAGTGATAAGGACATAAGCAGTGGACACCAGCTCCCCAATGCCCAAAATACCAGGGCCCAGCCCCCAGCCAGCAGGTGCCAGCCTGTAGTACCCAACAATATAAGCAGTATAAGCACCCAAGGCAACCCACACCTCTCTTGAGGCAAGAGGAGAAAGATAAGGGAGAGGAGCACCTGGGTGGCTCAGTGGGTTAAAGCCTCTGCCTTCCGCTCAGGTCATGATCTCAGGGTCCTGGGATCCAGCCCTACATTGGGCTCTCTGCTCCGCGGGGATCCTGCTTCCCCCTCTCTCTCTGCTTCCCCCCCTCTCTCTGTTTCCCCTCTCTCTCTGCCTGCCTCTCGGCTTACTTGTGATCTCTTTAAAAAAAAAGAAAAGAAAAGGGAGAATAATTTGATGGAATATATACCCAAAAGAGATGAAGTTTCAAAAGTAACTACCACATTAAAAATGTTAAGCCTGAGTGTGCTCTGCTGAAGACAGAGTTGTCTCAGGATACAAGAGGACGGTAGGACAGGTAGGGGATAGAGCTGGCATCTCATTCACAGGACCAGCCTTCACACTAGGCCTTCTTGTGATTCTGGGGCACAGCCAGCTGGCCAGGCCCCTCCTCAAGGCTCCAGACCCTTCATGCAATGGAGCATTCAGCAACTTTCAGAATTTTCAAGGGACTTCAAACATGTCCAAAGCCAATGCTAATATGGTTCCCTTATAACTGGTTCTGCTCCAATGTTTCTGACATTACAGAAGGGTCCCATTTTGTGTGTGTCAGAAGTCAGGGACAAACCTTGACCTCTCTACTGCTTACCCTTTACCCTCAACCCACCTCCCTCTCTCCAAATAGGCTGCCCCCCAGCCCCATGATCTCCTTGCTTGGATTAAAGACTCCTACAATATACACAAATATTGAATATTATGTTGTACACCTGAAACTAATATAACATTATATTTCAATTATACCTCAAAAAAAAGAGACTCTTAATTTGTAACTACATACTTGTGATGCTGTTTTCCTGCCTGACAAAAGTTATAATCATTCCTTCGTAGAAACTAAGAGTCCATAATTAAATTTCCCTACTGTCTCAAAACTGTCTTGATAACAATTTGTTGGAATCTGGATCTGAACAAGGTCCATATATTACGTGTAGTTGTTATGTCTCTTGTTTGGGAAGGTCCTTACTCATGTGTTTTGTTTTGTTTTGTTTGTTTTGTTTTGTTGCAGAAACCAATTGAGGTGTTCTGTAGATGGTCCTACACCCTGGATGTGTCTTTTTTGCTTCCTTATGGTATCTTAAAACCAATAGTGCTGGAAAAACTGGTATCCACATGCAAAAGAATGAAGTTGGACCCTTACCTTACACCATATACAAAAATGGACTCAAAATGGATCAAAGACCTAAAATTACAAAATTCTTAGAAAAAAGCATAGAGGAAAACTTTGTAACATTGGATTTGGCAACAAGTTCTTAGAAGGACAACAAAAGTAAAGATAGAGAATGTGGACTATATCAAAATTTAAAACTTCTGTGCATCAAAGGACACAAGCAAAAGAATCAAAAGGCAACCTATGGAATGGGAGGAATATTTGCAAACCATATGTCTAATAAAGGGTTACCATCCAGAATTCCTACAATTCAAAAACAGTAAAAATGATTTTTAAGAGGGGCAAAGGACTTGAATAGACATTTCTCCAAGGAAAACAAATGGCCAAAAGCACATGAAAAGATGCTCAACATTGCTAATCATTAGGGAAATGCAAATCAAAAGTACAATGAAATACTATCTCACACCCATTAGGATGGCTACTGTAGAACAAAGAAAAGAAAACAGCAGACATTAACAGGTGTTGACAATGACGTAGAGCAATCGGAACCCTTGCACACTGCTGGTGGGGGTGTGAAAGGGTGCATTTGCTGCGGAAAACAGTATGGAGGTGCCTCAAAATACAATTCCACTTCTGGGTACATACCCAAAAGAATTAGAAGCAGGATCTCAAAGAAATAATTGCATGTTGAACGCGCATTATTCACCACAGCTAATATGTGGAAACAATTCAAATGTCCTTCGACAGCTGGGTGGATAAGCAGAATGGGGTCTCTACAAACAGTGGAATATTATTCAGCCTTAAGAAAGGAGGTAAGTTTGTTGCATGCTACCACATAGATGAACCCTGAGGACATGGTGCTCAGTGAGATAAGCCACTCACAAAAGGACACATACTGTAGGATTCTACTTATGTGAGGTACTGAAGTCAAATTCACAGAGACAGAGTAGGATGGTGGGTGCCTGAGGCTGAGGGAGGGGAATGAGGAGTTAGTGTTTAATAGGGACAGAATTTGTTCGGGAAGTCAAGAAGTTCTAGAGGCGGATGTTGGTGATGAGTGTACAACACTGTGAAAGCATTGAATGCCGCTGAAGCATACCCTTAAAATGGTTAAGATGATGAATTTTATGTTATGTTTATTTCACTATAATAAAACATTTTTTAAAAAATGGAGAACAAGTTAGTAGATTTTCCCAAAACTATTCTGTGATCTTTGCCCATAGCCTACTAGGATTATATTGAGTGCTTTGTACTATACATGTAAACCTTTATGCAAACTTGTTAAACTTTAGTAAATTAACCTTTCAATTAAAAAAATATACCAGACCAGTATACTCCATCCTGAGTCTTCCAGAGAAGGACGGCCAAAGATAAATGTCCATACTGGTCAGAGACTCAATGTCCCTCTGTATTAGGTCATAGGACATGCAAGCCAGGCTCCCAATATGGTTGGCCAAGTGTCCTGGAGGGACTATTGGTTACAGCTGTCCTGGGTTGGGACTGCATCTAGTGCTGAGGTACAGGAGAACTGTGACCCCAAACTAATGGGGCAGTTGGACATGTAAATATGTAGGGGTCCATTATGCACAACACAATGCTAAGAGATTTCCAGATCTCTGAGTGATGGGAGACTCTAGAGAAAAATGCAACTAGCCAAAACTGGACTCAAAAACAAAAAGCCTTTGAGTAGACTATAGCAAGAGAAATCAAGTCTAAATAACATTCTTCAAAAAGCTCTGGGCCTAAATGGTTTTATGAGCAAGCCTCTTTCCAATTTTCAAATACTAGCTGTATAGTAGCCACACCATGTGAACATATTATTCTATATTAACTTCCAGCTGGGGCTGGGGCTCCCAAGTGTGGCTGGTGCTCAAACAGCAGATGGGTATTAGCAGGGAACTTATTAGAAATGCAAACCCTCCGCCCCACCCCACACCCACGGAATCAGAAATTCTGGGGCCAAGGCTCAGCCTTCTGTACTGTAACAAGCTCTCCTGGTTAAATGAAGATGAGGACCCCTGGGGCTAAGGGACCATCTCTACTTGATGGATTTCTCATCAATCCTTACCTGGTATGACGGATTCTAATTCTTCCTCATAAAGCTGTGCATCTAGTTCTTCGTGTCTTTAGATTGAGCACCTCATTCTTCATCAAAGAGAATGTTTAGCCCATTAATAAATGGAACTTCTCATTAATTAATTCTCATTAATAAATGCAACTTCTCATGTTCCTAATTTGAATATCAGGAGCCCCATCAAATGATTTATTTTATTTTTTAATTACCAAACGAATAGATCCTTGTTATCAAAAATGGAAGATGCATATATGCAGAAACAAAAAAATTATGATTACCTGTAATTCTACCTCCCAAATCTAATCTATATCATCATTTTGGTATGCACATTTCCAGACCATTTTCTTGTGCACAGAGACATTTCTTTCACTCACCAGAAAAGGGATCAATTTGTATAAACTGCACTATAACTTGCCTTTTTTACTTCATAATATATCACGAACAATTTTCCTTGTTAATCAATAAACTTTTATTAGCTTTCTCAAAGTCCTTACTGTATAATTTTCTGAGCCCGTCTCCTATTGTTAGAATTGATTGAATGAGTTTGTATTTGGATAGTGCCTGACACCTGGTAAGTGCTATATAAATAATTGGCCTCCAAACGTGTTAATCAAAAAGCCACAAAAATACAGAGAAGCTGGCAAATCCACAATCATAATGGAAGAGTTTTAGCACTTCTGGGAAAACTACAAATCAGGTACACACAAAACAGAGGGAGCTATGAGGAGCTATGAGGAACCTCTGAGGGTCTTAACTGTGTTCTTATGTAGACCACTCTCATGGTGCATTTCTTCTAAATGCCCCATCCCATCTTAACCCAAGAGACACTGCACGACTCCCTCCCAGGCATGCCAACATCCACCCGGCTCCCCAGGCTGTAGCCAGGTATGTTGCTCTGAAATTCAAACCTGCATTCATCATTGCTCCAAACCTCAACTCCACCATGGCTCCCTTATCTGGGCACACAGGTCCCTGGAAGGTGAAACCACCAGCCTGGCCAGCCATCCCTAGCTCCTTTGCCTTGGGCACCAGCCACACTGGCCCTGTGGGCTCCTGGAAGGGGTCTGCTCCTGCCGTGGGGCCTTGGCAGCTGGGCTTCCCTCTGTGCACAAGGCCCCTACTGCCCACCCAGCAGGGCTGATTTTTACTCTCTCTTAAAGCCCAGCTCAAAAGCCACTGGTTGGCCATCTTTCCTTGACCTCTGATAACTAGGTCAGTCGCACCCTCTGGACCTTCTCCCTGCCAGCATCCAATGTAATCCTGTCTGTACCTTATTCCAGTAAACTGGAATAAACAGTTTACTGGATCAGTCCAACCAGCTTCTTGCTGGTGATTGAGCCCTGTGCAGGCACTATTCGACAGTGACTGAGCCTATCATTTCCTTCAGAGTCAAATCAGGTGGGCTGACCCCATCCTCCTCACGTGACAGGCTGTAACACACCTGCTTTCTATAAGGGCACCAGGTACAGGGCCAACACCCAGGCAAAACCACGAGCTGCAGGCAGGGGTGGCCCTTTGCCTCTTCCTCGTCTGTAAGGAGGTTGGTGTGTTGCCTGGCCTGGGACTATCCACTTTCAAGACCGCAGGCTTCTCCTTGGAGAGTGTTTCAGCACTGAATAAACCAGGTGTGTGTGGGTTCTGGGGCTTCCGCAGGGGAGAGAGAGAGCGAGCACAGCTTTTGTCTGGTGAAAGCGGGTCCTTTCCCCTCTGTCTTGTCCTGCCCACAGCTAATCTTGGGAATCCTACGCCCTTCCTCAGCATCCAGGGCTCTCTAATCAGTCCCTCCTCTTCCAACACCCTCCTGCTCTATCCCCTCTAATTGGCTCTTTATCTCTGTCATGTAAACAACCCTCCTCCTTATTCTTTAAACAAGACTTCCTCACTCTTTCCAGCTGCCACCCACCTAATCGCCCCCTCCGTGATTGCTCACTGTTAGAACCCACAGTGGCTTCTGTATCGAGGAGGAGATTGGTCTGGAGCCCAAGACTCTCCTATCCCAAAGGGTTACTTCCTTTCTGTCTGTCTACCTGCAGACAATTAGCCCCCAAATCTTTGTCCTGCCCATACCCCTGGAGTGCCTTTCAGGGTTCCCCTTCCACACACAGCTTCCTCTTCCCAACTCGATTCACAACTAAGGGAGAAAAGCAACTTGCCAGGGTGGGGGTGAGGTGGATTGTCACATATTAAGTTTTGATCACTTGCTGCTAAATTGCCCTGTAAAGAAATCATGTCCCTTTTGCTCCCGGCAGGAAAGAATTCGACCAGTTTTCCCACCTCTTCCCCAACACTCAGTACTATCTTCTAAAGATAGTACTTGTAAGTCAATCTTTTAAACCTTGCCCAGTCTGATGGTGAAAAATGAGAGCTTCCTCTTTTGTTTGGCTCTTCCTGATAATCAATTTCATACCCTTAGAAGCAAATAGTGTTAAGGAGTTGATGTGGAAAGGAATCTTCCCCATCATTCCCTCTTTCCCAGGGACAATTCCTTGCAACTCTTTTAGCTAATTATTTTGGTACGCACGTCTGTATTACCACAGAACAAGCTAGCACTTGGATTTCAGTTCTAGGCTCGATAGGGGTAGCTGTTTCATGGCCCTGCCCCGCCCACCTCATCTCTCAATGTGTTCCTGCATGTCAGGGCTTCTCCTGAACTCACCTTCCTGAAGCATTTGCTCCAGGTATCTTCTAGACTAGCCTGGTTCACAGCTGTCCTTGGGGGACCTCTTTGTTTTCCTGGTCTTCTCTTCTTGGCTGACTCCCTCATTTGCTGTAGCGTATCCTCCAGCCACTTTCTGAGAAAGGCAGCCTCGGAGGTAAACTTTGACCTCTCGTGTGTCTTAGAGTATAGTGACTGATCCCCACCATCTACATTTTGCCTAGGTTTGGAACTCTAAGCTAGAAAACAGCTTCCCGTTAGAATTTTGAAAGCACTGCTCTCTTTCCTTCCAGCCTTCAGGATGGGTATTGGAGTATGAAGCTACTCTCGTTCCAAAACCTTTGTATTTGTTTTCTCTGGGGACTGTAGGGTTCTCTTTGTCCCCAGTGTCCTGAAATTTCCTTACTGTATACTTGGTGTAGGTCTGTTTTCATTTATCTGCTGAACCCTTGGTGGGTCCCATGCCCTCTAGAAACCTACCCTTCAGGTCCTGGGAAAGTTTCTTGATTAATGTCTTTGATAAACTCTCCTCCAGTTTCTGTTCTGTTTCTAGAATCTCTTTCATTCAGATGTTAGATCTCCAGTGACTCTTTCACTTTCTTATTTTCTCTCGCATTCTATACTTTTTACAATTTTGTTCAATTTTCTGGAGAGACTTCTCCCACTTTATCTTCCAACCCTTATGCTTTTCATTTTAGCAATCCTATTTAATTTGCAAGCTTCTTGCTCTGAGAGGTTTTTTTTTTTTTAATAGTATCCTGTTTATATTTTAAGAAAAACGGTCTTGTGTCTCTGAGGATATTAGTTTTCTGAGTTTTTTTCCAAAGATAACTTTTACATTATCTTTGTTATCTGAGTCTCATGCCTTAGTTCTTGATCTTTGAGGTAGCAGAGATATCTGACTTTATAGTATGTAATAAATAATATCTTGTATGTGACAGGCTTTCCTGTGAAGCCCAGTGAAACTTGGCTGCTGGCTCATAGTTAGGAGTGGGCACCTAAGAGTGGGTTGGAAGTCCTGAGCCTGTGAGTGTGGCTTCCAGTGATGGCTGGGCCTTGTCTTTGAGGGACCACCAACATTACTACTTTGGGGTTTTTCCTTTCAACCTGGTCATGGTTTCCAGAGAAGTTTCTTCCATTCTACTGCCCCAAGGGGAAAGGGTGGCGTGCAGGGAACAGAGAGAAGGTGAGAGCTGGAATCTGGGGAGAACACAGACATCTGTTCACTCCCCAACCTCTGCCTCCATTTTCAGTGCAGAGAAGAAAAGTCCAGTCTTCTCTGCTGGGGCCTGGAGAGGTATCTCCATTCCAACTACCTGTCAGAGAGTCTTTGAAAACTTAACCAATCTTCTGCTTTAGCCCCTACTTTATTCCACTTCCACACCACCTCCAACCTCACTGATGCCAGAAATTTGAGATCCTGTCTGAGGTTCTCCAGTGGCCTTGTGGCTTAGGACTCAGCTCTTTGTCTTCCATCCCCAGCTGGGGTTCAGTGACTGTGTGGCCTCCTGCTTTCTCACTTCCCACATCTCGTTCCTGCTTCCTCCATCATGATCATCTCTCTTCATCCTTGTCTAAGTAGGGGTGGGGAGAGGGCAAGAGCAAACATATACATTCAACCTGCTGTCCAGCCCATTCCTTTCAGTTGCATTTATTTCATTATTTATACATTTGAACACCTTTTCAGATGCTGTTGACCTCTTGTCTCCTATCCCATGTCTGTGACTTTTTTTTTGTAATTACAGTGATATTAACTATAGTCACCATGCTATATAGTTCATCCCTACGACTTACTAATTTTATAGCTGGAAATATGTACCTTTTGACACCCTTCCTCCATTTTACAATCCCCCCCCACTCTGCCCCTGGCAACCACCAATCTGTTCCCTGTTTCTGTGAGCTTGGTTTTGTATGGTGTGGTTTTTAGATTCTGCACAGAAGTGAGATCATATGGTATTTTTTCTTTCTCTGGCTTATTTCACTTACCATCATGGCCTCAGAGTCCATCCATGTTGTTGTAAATGGCAAGATTTTATTCTTTTTTATGGCTGAATAAGTTTCCATTGTGTGTGTGTCTGTGCGTATACACACACCACATCTTCTTTATCCATTCATCCCTCAGTGGCTGCTTCCGTATCTTGACTATTGTAAACAATGTGGTGGTGAACATGGAGGTACATATGTCTCTTTGAGTCAATGTCATTGTTTCCCTCGGATAAACACCAAGAAGTGGAATTGCTGGGTCATACAGTAGTTCAAGTCTATAATCCATTTGGAGTTAATTTTTGTGTGTGACATAAGATAGTGGTTTAGTTTCATTCTTTTGTATGTGGCTGTCCAGTTTTCCCAGCACTATTTATTGAAGAGACTATTTATACTAATTATGTATGTATACTATACTATACTATATATTGTATTTATACTATTTATTGTATGTTCTTGACTCCTTTGTTGTAAATTAATTGACCATCAATGTGTGGGCTTATTTCTGGGCTCTCTATTCCATGGATCTATGTATCTGTTTTTATTCCAATACTGTACTATTTTGATTACTATAGCTTGATAATATAGTTTGAAATCAGGGAGTGTGATGCCTCCAGCTTTGCTCTTTCTCAGATCTTTTTTGTCCATTTGGCTTTTTTGTGTTTCCATGAAAATTTAGGATTGTTTGTTCCATGAAAAATGCCATTGGAATTTTGCTAGGGTTTTGTGCTGAATCTGCAATTTGTTGTAGGTAGTATGGACATTTCAACAATATCTACTTTCCAATCCAAGAGCGCTTTTTTTTTTTTTAACCCACAAATGGCTTTTGTTTCAGGTTTTCCCCATTTCTCGATGGACTTGAATCTTCTTATTCACTGTTGAGGACTTCTATTCTTTTTTTTCCTCCATCACTGGACATCATTTCTATCTGCTCCCATTTTACTTGATGGGGAGAATTTTTCTTAGGTGGTGCAAGCCTATTTAGAGGTTTCCCATCTGCTGTGCAGTGAGGGCTGAATCCAGGCCAGGTGGGCACTGAGGCCCAAAGGTGCAAAGCATGGTGTGGGTTCATCTGGTGCATTTGCTGCTGGGCCCCTTTGCTCTGCTCTTCATCACCAGACTTTATTGCCTCTGGCATCCATTGATGTATCTATTTAAACACCTGCATTCCCACCTGGATCCTGTTCATAGTCTAATTCTGCTCTACATCCCAGCTTCACCTCTTAAGGTTTATGTGTTGAATCCCAGCACATCTCTGCTGCCTAGAGGGCAGCTGACTCCTCCCTCTACTGGGCCCTGTGTCCACACCCCTCCCATGACTGCCTTCATGTCCTTCCTGTTCTACCCACTTGGGGGGTGGGAGGGACAGAGATAAACACAGCTGTCCTCTTCCCTCCAGTCTGTCCTGCTGGCTGGTCCCTCAGAATGTGTCCTGGAGAGAAGGGAAAAGGATGGAGCACCCTGTTTCTTTATCCTCTGACTTTTCTGGCTATAGCCCTCAGAATATATTCTGAGGAAGGTAGGAGTGGGGCTAAGTGTGTCCGTCATCTATTGCAAAATAATGATGTGTGACAAGAACAACACCAGCTCCTCTGTAGCACACAGCAAATGTCTCCTAGCTTACAAACCGGCTGGGTTCTGCTCACCTCAGCTCTCCTCCCAGCTGGGGTCTGGCAGACCCTGAAGCTCAGCTAGGCCAGTTCTTCCCAGTGGTTAGTATGAGTGAGAATCTACTGGAGAGTGTGCTTAGCCCCAGATCCCAGGCTGCATCGCCCAGGGTTCAGTGGGACTGAATCCGCCTCTCCTGGGCTCCCACACGTCTGCAAGTCCACAGGCTCAGGGCTGACCGGTAACCAGCGGGGATGCCTTAGCTCTGTGCTCATTCTCTTACCCTCCCTCAGCATGTTCTCAGGGCAATCACAGAGGCTCTGGCCAGATTGAAAGAGCCCATCTGAAACCTCTGTTCACATTATACTTGCCCATGTCCCTTGAGCCTGGAGCCCAAGTGGGTCACTCGGGGTGGGGCTACAGGGAGAGGGAAGAACTGAAGCCTTGAATGCAATGAGCTGCCCTGGGAAATGTGGAAGAAAACTGACTCACACAGAACTGGCTACCCTTCCCAAGTCCATTGTCTTCCCCCTGTTCTTGGAGTGTCTGTGGGTCCATCTCTACCTGGGCTTCGTTCTGGACTCTTGCTCCAGTGGACTCCAGTGTGGATTCCTAAACATAGGTGAAGCCCCCCCCCAACTTTTCTCTCTGCCCACAGCATCCTCTTAGTTTTAAGGGCTGCCACCTTTCACCTAAGTTGCTGCTACGACCCCTCCTTTTCTTTGTTCCTCTGGGCCAAAGCTCTTCCAGGCTGCTCTCTACCCATCAGCAGGAGTGCATTTCTGAACTATGGCCCTGACCTTGGCACACTTTTGCTTATCACTTACTGACTTGCTAAGGAAGGCTCTGGGAGCGGGAGGCCCTGGTCTGGGAGGGAGTGCGTGTTGAGAAAGTAGAGGAGTAACTTCCTCTCCAAAGAGAGCCCCTTATTCTGCCCATTCCTATTATGTTTCTGACTGTTGGTGGGGGGGATTTAGAATTTGTCTCCTCTTTCTCTTCCTTGTAACAACCCAGGTCTCTCCAGAGCCTGGCCATTAATCTTCTCAGGTTCTTGTTTTCCACATTGGGGTGGGGGTAGGAGGTGGGAGTCCAAAAGGACAGGAAAAGACAATTTAACTCAAAGAAATGCTACATACTCCCCAAGCCCTAACTCTACCCAATACTAGTTTGTGAGGTTGGCCTCTCCTAGCATCCCTGGCCCCTTCCCAGGCTTGCCACACAGCCCCTCCCTGCACCTCTTCTTTCTCCTCTAGCCTCTGTCCACCCCACAGGTGGGGAGCCAGGATGGCAAGCTGGCCCCATGTAACCAGGCTTGGGGAGGAACAGAAAATGTCCTGTCCACAATGGGGGGAGCCGCTCAGGAACAAACTATGCAGAAACAATGCCCCCGGCCTCTCAGCCCCCAGAGGAACTCCACGTACCTCTAGCTGCCTTCAGGGCAGACGAGAAGCTTCTGTGTCTGTGTGACACAAACCCCCTGTGCTGTCCACCCCTATATCAGGTACCCAGCCCCCTTGGAGTTACACGTGGGCACCCTTGGGCAGTCCTCTCTGGATGGGGTTTCCCTCTCCAGCTGCCTCAGCACCTTCAGGCTGGCCTCAGGGATTCTCCAGCTTTGATCCCCAAGTGGGGAGCAAGCACCTGGCCACCATGACCTCCAGTGTATTTCCTTACCCCATGGGACCCCCACCCCCATACTGCTCAGTCCCTCCAGCTTGGAGCAGGGACGTCTCTGGCCACTGTCCCCAGGTGGAATGGCAGAATCCCACCAGCCCAGCTTTCCCGGCTGCAGTGGGAGGACTGTCCAGAGGAGATCCTCCCTTGGAGAGGTGCCAAGCCCCTCCACCAGAATGGGCCTCCAGGTTCAACATTTGGGCACTTGTATTACCCTTCAGCCCAGAACTCTGCCCTCTGCTCCCTTCCCCCATTACAGACCCTCAACTGATCCCCACTGTCCCTACTCCCCTCGGCCACCTGCAGGCCCTGCCATCAGCTCTTCCAGGGCTAATCAGTCAATCCCCCATCACTGGCCCCAACCATGGGAGATGTATTGCGTGACACCTAATGAGCTGTGGGTCTGCCCAGACTCTTAAGTCTGACTTCTAATTTTTTGAAGGATCTCGGATGTAAGTTGTTCACTGTACATAGCACACTTTTTTTTTGGCCCAGACAAGGCCCTTCTATATTTGTTATCTCTTTCCACTTTTATTTTCTTTCTCCATTGCCTTTCAACCTTGCTACCTGCACTCTTTCCTCTCCCCTGCCTTTGTCATAGGCCGGCACCATAATCTATTTGAAGCAGGTCTTCTAATATGCATGCATATAGCTTTGTAAAGTGAGTTTTGCTTGCTCATGTTTAGAAATTATGCAAATGACCTATCATATTAACTCAAGTTTCTTTGCTCTTTATCAGGTGACACGATGTTTACAGTCCACTCACTGAGCTGTATGTACATTTAGTTCATGGCTCAAAATTGCTTTGCCGAAGGGCCTAGCAGGGCCCACCACCCTTGGCTGAAAAATGACCTGGGAAGATGGGAGTTACTGGTTGGAAAAGGAAATGCTCTCCATTTACTGAGGAAAGGGTGTACTTAGAGAAATGACGAGATCTGGGTTTGGCCGTGGGAGTGGGTGATTGGGGTAAAGAAGAGATGACTGGCACTGAGAAGGAAATAGAACAGAGAGCTGGCTGGAAGGTCCATCCATGTGAATGTGGGGATTACAAAGAAATAGGGCAGGAGAAGTGGTGAGGAAAGCTGCTAGGTCAGCCGCTGAATCCTAAGACACAGGAGAGAAGACCATGGCCAGAGGGAGTGGTAACTGCATAGTCTGATGTGACCCTCAAAGGACAGTGGCGCGGACCTAGCCATGAGGAGCAAGAAGCACCTGTGGACACACAAAAGAAGATGCTGGGAAGGACTTCAGGGGAGCAGTGCCCCCAGGAAAGCCAGGTGTCCTTTCCAGTGGCCATGCTGCATAGAGTCTCAGAAACATTCTGGGGCTTTTCTGATGTTTTTGAAGAGTGTTACCGACTTCTCATGGGTGGACTGTGGAAGCTAAGTGATTTACATGGTGCAGCTATCCCTCCCATCGGAGGACTGCCCTTGATTTACCTGTCCTTCACTTGTCCCCCTGGGAGCTTGTAGAGGTTAGAAACTGAAGATAGTTATTGAAGACTAGAAATGAACTCATTTTTCAGAGGCACAAAATATGTTTGCACCGTTTTAATGTGTACTCCACACAAATGACTGTGACCTCCCCTCTCATTTTCCTGTATTTTTTTTAGATGGAAATGGCTCTGATATTATTTCTCAGATCCTAACTTCTTGATCATAGTTTGACATCTGATGCCATCACATCTAGGAAGGCATACCCAAGTATCTCACATGGTGAGAGACAGATTATTTCTCCTTCATTTACAAGTGTATTGACCTTTTAAAATATGTGTAAGTTATAATCGTGAAATTATAGGTTTCCAGGAAGTTGCAAAGGCCATGCAGGGAGGTCCACGCACTGTTCACCCATTTTTCCCACGGTCGCACCTTGCCTTACCCCAGGGCAACTGCAAATGGGGCGACTGAAATTGGGGCCACGTGGATATAGTTCTATGGGAGCGTGTCACATGTGTGGCTTTCTGACACCACCACCTCAATCAAGACACAGAACTACCGTCCTGACAAAGATCTCTCTTGTACCAGCCCTTCCCCAACCACCACCACCCCCCCGCACCAACATTCCTGACTCCTGGCAACTGTTAGTAGGTTTTCTGTCTCTGTACTTCCAGCATTTCGAGAATGTTGTATAAATAGAATCATACCGTATGTGAGGCTATTAGCATTTAATGTAATTATTGCTATGTTAGGGCTTAAATCTGTGATTTCATTTTTAGTTATCTACTTGTTCCCTCTGTTTTTCATTTCTGTTTTCTTTGACTTGCCTTCCCAAGGATTGCTTGAACATTTATCTGTAGTGTTTTTGATTATCTTTTTTTTTTTTTTTTTTTTTTTTTGAGAGAGAGAGAAAGACAGCACTTGCCAGCGGGGGCTGGGGGGGGGGGGCAGAGGGAGATAGAGAGAATCTCGAGCAGACTCCATGCCCAGAGAGGAATCCAACATGGGGCTCAATCTCACAACCCTGAGATCATGACCTGAGCTGAAATCAAGAGTCGGATGCTTAACTGACTAAGCCACCCCAGTGTCCCTAAGTGTATCTCTTTATATAGATTTTTAATGAAATACACATCATTCAAATTGTTTTCCTCTTACAGATTAGATGTCTTTTCTCTTTCACTGCCTTCAGCCTTTTTTTATCTTTAGTTTCAGTAGTTGGACTATGATGTATCTTACTGTGAATTTTTTGAGCTTACTTCATTTGGGATCACTCAGTTTCTTGAATCTATAGGTTTCTGTCTTCTGCCAAATTTGGGGAATTTCTTAAGCTCCACCCTCTCTCCTCTCCTGGACCTTTGGTGACCCAAATGTTAGATCTTTTGTTATAGACCCACTAGTCTCTAAGATTCTGTACCTTTTTTTCCCCCTCACTGTTCAGATCATTCTATCTTGGAGTTTATTAACTCTTTCCTCTGTTCTCTCTGTTCTACTTTAATCCTATCCACCGAGGTTTCTTTTTTAAAATTTAGTTATTTTTGAGTTGTAAAATTCCCATTTGGTTCTTTTTTATAGCTTCCATTTCTTTGCTGATACTTTTCTATTTTTGTTTCAAGTGTGTTTTTAATTGCTTTAGTTGCAACAAGATACATTAAATGGAAACCAGGAAGAGCAATGACAGGATTGAGTCCTAACAATAATAAAAGCATCTCTTATGATGGTGGCTTCAAAGGGTCAGGTAATGTCCTCTTGTGTTTAGTCTGTTGACTGAATTTTTTCATTGAGATGGAGATTCTTGTTCTTAGCATGACAAGTGATTTTCAGTTGTATCCTGGATATTTGGGGATTATGCTGAGACTCTGGTCTTATTTGAAGTTTCTGTTTTAGCTGGCCTCTGACACCAGGCCGCTGGTAGAAAGGGGGATCACCTTGTCACGGCCAGGTGTGGAAGAAGATCCAGTTTCCCCACTTGAGCACTCTTGATGAAAAGGGGTGCCTTGCTCTCCACCCCTTCCTGGGTGGGAACAGGTTTGACTCCCCCTAAGCCTCCATGGATATGACCTTGCTGGGCCCAGGACAGGTGCCTCCTTATAGCTAGGCAAGGGTGGAAATCCGGGCTCCTCGTTTGGCCTTTGCTGATGAGCTGGAGCCATGTTTTTTTTCCCATGGTGCTCTGCAGGGGGAGGGCGGTTCTTGACATTTGCGGTCTTCTGAAGCACGCCTGTGTTCATTACCTTTGTATGCCCTTGCTCTATTGTCTCTTTCACCTGAATGTAATCCCCTCCCTTTCTTTTGAATGACACTTCTCCTTGTGTGAATTCTATCTGGTGTAGTGTAGGTATGATCACCTCAAATTTGTTTTCATTTTGCATTTGCCCACTCTATAGTTGTATCGCTTCATGCCCTTCCTTTCTGAATCCCTATGTTTTGCGTATTCCCCCTTTAGAGGTGTTACTGAATCAGGGTGTTTTAATGACCTGAAATCAGTTTACATTTCTCGTCATTATTGTCCAGACTCAGTCCCATCATTGGTCTTCCTGGTTTCCATCCAATGCATCTTGTTGCTTCCTTGTTCTCCTGCTCACTTTCCCCTGGATGCATCTCATTTCCTTCTGCTGGCTGGTATGCTCTTCTCAGTTTTCAAGGGATCACCGGTAACTTTAAAGACCTGTGTTATAGTGTTTCTCTCTCCTTGCCAGTTTCCTAAGCTTCTCATCAGCCTTATTGCCCAGCAAACAAGATCATTACTTGAGCATGCTTTTAGCCCCACAGCCTATAGGCATCTAGACTGTTCTAGATCTTTATAGATTTAGTGCTGTCTCTCCCTCCCTCTCCTTTTACTCTTTTAGATAAAAATGTTACTACATCATTGACTCACTCCTACTCTGCCCCCTGTCTGAGCACTCTCTTGCTTTATTTTTTATCTTGCTCTATTCCTCCCCTCCCCTCCTGCCCCGTGAGCGTCCTGAGAGGATCTCTGTGGGGCAGGCCCCCTGCAGCCTTGGGCTGCCCTCACCGTCAGTGACCACTCAGCCGAAATCTCAGGTTTCCGTGTGTCTTCTGTCAGCACTTTGAGAATTCAGTGGACCCTTGAGCAACACAGGTTTGAACCGCATGGGTCCACTCAGGCCTGGATTTCGTGCAGTATGGTACCCTAAATATAGTTTCCCTTCCTCGTGATTTTTTTAAGTTCTTTCTTTTCACTACCTTACTTTATTGTGAGAATACAGTATGTAATGCATACAACATACAAAATATGTGAGGCCATGAGTGGGTAAATTTTTGCAGGGAGTCAGAAATTATCCATGGATTATCACCTGCGTGGGGGGTTGGTGTCCCTAACCCTGGAGTTGTTCCTGGGTCAACTGTATTTGTTTTTCGTCTTCATGCCGTGGTGGCAGGGAAGGCTGGCAGTGCCCGAGTCCTGCTTCTTGTGGGTGGGAGAGTGTTTCTCCCAGAAGCCTCTCGGAGGTGTTTTCCCACTTAAGGGTATAAATCTCATCATGCATCTGTAGGGTGGGTGTTTTCATTCTCCATTCTTCTGTTTTTTGATCTTTAATCCTAGAAAGCTCGGGTCATTTCTTGGCATGTTTTTTCTGCTCCACTGTGTGTCTTCTGCTGAGATCCTAATGCTTGGGTGTTGGAGCTTCTACCCTCCATATCTCTGAACTTCTCTCTTATATTTTTCCTCTCTCTCTCTCCCGCCTTCTGAGCGTGGGTTCCTCTACCTCATCTCCCGGCTCATTAAGTTTGTTTTTCCGATCTATTAAGGTCTTCATTGTTTCCATTTATTATATTTCCATTCCGGCATTTTCTTAAGGTCTTCTTTTAACTGCTTGCTCTGCTTCGTATTAGCAACATTCTCTTGTCCCTGGAGGATATTTGTCACAACTCCTTTCATTCCTGATGTGACTGTTGCCAAGTCCAGCTCCACACACTCTGAGTTTCCCATGTTGCTTTTCCTTCACAGCCTGCACCTGGTACCTCGATTCATTCCCTTTGAGCTCCTTCCCTCTGGGGACAGGGGTCACCTTCATGGTGGCCCAGGTACTGGCTCATGCCCTTTCTATGTCACCTCCTCCAACTTGGGTCTCAGGGTTCACCACCCCCTGTGTGCTGTCCTGTCCCCTAGTATACTTCCCTGGCTCTGATCCCCATCCTTCAGGGTGGATGGATCTGGAGGGAAGTCTCTCTGAACTGGGGTCATCTTTGTCCCTCCCTAGCAGGGCTCTGGCCTTTTGAGAGGGGCCAGCTTTGCTGTTCCACTGTTGCTCAGAGCAGAGGGACCCTCTGGGAGTTTCGTGATGGTGAGTGGCCAGGGCTTTGTCTGGGGCTGCGAAGCTTCCTGGGGATGTCCTGAGCAGGAAGGGAGATCATTAAGAGGAATCAGTGAGGGAATATGTCAGCCCATGTACAGCACTGTCTGGCTGCCTCACTGCAGAGGATGGTGGGATTGACTAGAACATTGGAGGTGTGTTCAGGACCATCCTGCCTGGGGTGCTGGCTCTGTGGCACATGCACAGTTCACACCTGGCCACATGCAGAGTACCTTGGAGAAGGCAGCACCCTACAAACCAGCCTGCCTTTGGCATAACCATAATTCAAGACCTAACTGAAAGTCACAGGGACACCTTGGGTGTGAGGGAGGCAGGCCGGGTGCTCCGTCTGTCCTGCCTGACTCTTCTCCTCCCTGCCGTCTCCCCCTGCCTGTCCCGACCCTCTGAAACTCAGGGACACCGTGTGATGATTGCCTTGCATCTGCACATGTCCCTCGTATCCCGCGTTGCTTGCTTAGAGTCACGTCTTCTCACCGAAGGTGTTCTTTCAAGAAGTACCTTATTTCATTTGGGGAAATAGAGTTCATGTCTATTAGCATCACTCATCCCTGAGCCCCTGATGGTTTCCCCAGGGATGGACGGAGCCTGCTTTTAGTGTGTTATGCAGACTAAAGAGTCACCAATCCCACCACTGACTGCTCACTGCTAACCCTCGGGAAGCCAATGGGTTTCCCATGTTGCTTTTCCTTCATGGCCTGCACCTGGTACCTGAGAAATGGTAGCCATTTCTCAGTGTGGCTCTTCTTACAAAAGGATGGCTGCGGCCTGACCTGAATTCTTAAATAGGCCAATGAGTGCCCTTCAGTCTGGGCATAGTGTCAGACCATCCCCTGTAGTCCCCCAGCCCTCCTGGCTCTCAGAGCCCACAGCACAAACTACATCACTGTGTGCCCCAACTCCTAGCCCTGTCTCAGGAGTTGGGGGCCCCTGCCTACTGCTCTGCCCCTCCAGCTCTGGCTGGTGCCTGAGGGAATGAGACCCCCAGTGATCCGTCTGGCTGTCCAGCTCTAACTGGCCACCAGAGTCCATAAAGTCATAGACCTTGTCTCTGCACCAGCTCCCTGCTTCCTGCTGTCACTGCAGCCCAAGTCCATGGCCTCATGTGTGCACCAGGCAGGCCCTTTTCCTACTCCTGTAAGCCCCACCCGTGATGTCATCTACACTCTGCTCACACCCCGCATGAGAACCTTGCCTACCCCAGAAACTGCCAGAGCTGTGGCGAAGCTAGACCCAGGAGCTGTAGCAGGATGGGTAGGACTCGGGGCGGGGGCAAGGGGACTGCACGTGGAAGAGGGTCTCCCTGCCGGGACAATGAAGCTGGTCCTGCAGAGGGAGTGGACAGCAGGCTGCTGGGCTAAGGGGGCCTCAAGTGTGTAGCCACCTTGTGATTCGGCATCTGCATCTTTGAAATGGCAAAGGAACCCCCACCTCGCCAGGCTTGGAGCAGCCTGTGAGGGCTGATGTGGTCCAGCTTGGCACCTGACACACAGTAGGCCCTCAGGGGATGCCAGCAGCTGTTACAATGATTATGACCATCACTGCTGTTACCACTGTAAAGCTGAGGCATTCAAGGCAGTGGACACAACACACATAAGCAAAGAACTAGAGAAGATGGTGGGAGTCTGGGGCACCAGGGGTGGGGGGCTGTGTGACAGTCAGGAGCACGGAGTCTGGAGCCAGGCAGCCTGCCACAGAGGCCCATCTCAGGCACTTTCAAGAGCATGGTCCTAGCTCAAGCTTTAACCTCCTTGTGCCTCAGTTTCTTCATCTGGAAAATGGGGCCAATGATACCAGCCACACCATCAGGGCTGCAACGAGGAGTAGTAAGCTGGCACAGGGGCTGGCATTGTAGCCGTTGGTCTGTGGCACGCCTGGTGAAGGGGTGCCTGAGCTGGATCCAGCTGGCCAAGCAGGGCCTTACTGGGGCTGGCGCAGGGGAAGGCCATACTCGGAAATGTCTTATACCATCCCTCTTGAGAAAGGGAAAGGGGAAGCCCCACCGTCCAGAAGCTGGTCTGGTGCCACCAGCTAGCCAGTGCCGGTCTCCATGGGACAAAAACCTTGCAGAACACCAGCCTCAGGTGAGATGCCTCAGGTCTCACCCTTAGAGTGAGACGGTCAGGCCACCCCCAGTCGCATCTCCTTCCACACGCAATACCCACACCCCCTTCTCGTGGCTAACATGAGTTTCTTTCTCCGTGCTGGTTTCCCCTCCATGTAGATACAATTTATCCAGAAGCCCATCATAGAATCATCTCTGCATTCTGGCAATAACATCGCAGAGTGACCCCCACTTCCTTAAACTCCCCCCACGCCCAGGCCCCCAGCCGAAGCCTGAATCCAGTCATGGTTTCTCTCTGACCTCCTCCACTGAGACACCCCATGGTCTCTGTCGCTGGAGATGAGTAAGAAGCCCACCTGTCCGTGGCAGCTGTGCCTCTGGTGGCCTCTGGCTGGACGGTGGCCACACCCTCCAGAGGCTGGCTGTGCCGCCGGGCCCAGCTGCCCTGACTTCTCCCTTCCTTGCACAACCTTTTCCCACCCTGACACTCCACATGCACTAAGTGCTAACTAGCCAAGGAGCACCAGGACAGCTGGAAGGTTCTAGAATTTCCCAGACCCGGAGTCCCGTACCACAGCAGGGCTGCCCTGTCTCCCCCACCCAGTGTCCTGTCACCCTCCTGCTTTCTCCTTGGCATTTCCATGCGGTGCAGCCAGTCCGCCAGGGGATAAGCACCTGGGGTCTTATAAACCAAGGGAATGTGTTTCAGAGAATTGGTTTCATTGGCGATGAAAGAGCTGAGAAGCCTGGTGGGAGAGCAAGGCAAGAACAAGAAGCCCCCACTCTCAGCTGAACAACGAGGGGAACACGAATGTTACCAGAACTAGGAACTCAGGGCATCAAAATGGCCTTGGAAGGGGCTGCCCAGGGGAGCTGGAGCCCAGCAGGTAGACTGACTGGGAACATTCCTGGCTTTGTCCCTTCTCCCCTCCCCTAAGGTCTCCTCAGTGACTCCCATCAGCTGACCCTGTCAGGGAGCCTTAGTTCTTTGCTGTAGAGCAAAAGGACTGGCACATAAGCCCAGCGTGAGGTTCGCCCACCTCAGCCCCTGCCGCTCTGAGTTGTCCTCACTCAGCCCTTGGGAGATGTGGGCATCACAGGGGAGGTGGGTCAGCCCAGGCTGGCAGTGACAGTGACGGAAGCCAGCTTCCCCAGGACTAGGGGGCCACCACGTCCAAGATGAAGTAGCTGCCAGCGAGGGAGGGCATCTTGTTTGCAGGGCTGGCTTCAAAGGCCAGCAGGGTGATGGGAGCAGGGCCGGGAAACCAAGCCAGAAACTCAAGAGGAAGGGAAATAGGGTGAAGAGCTTGTGGGTCTTTTTATAGGCCTAGGTCCCTCCTGGGAATGCAGCAGAGATTTTGGTTCAACCCTTGCCCTATTCATTGGGCAGAACTGAAATAGCTTATGGGGAGCTTAGGGCAGGCAGGTGTGGCCAAGTCCAGATGTCCCCAGTGCAGTCCGTTAAAGAACAGTCAGGGACTGGGGACTCATGGGTAACACTGGAGACAGAGCCAGGGGCGGGGTGGTTGGCCCCAACTCCTACAAATGCCGATCTCATTATCAAAGCAAGACCAGGCTGGATACAAGGCTTAGAGCCTCAGACACCTGGCCACGGTGTCCTCAGGTTGTTTTCCTTTTATCTAGTTGTATATTGTATGCATGGTGAGTGACCCTGAATTCTCATTTTTCAAGTGATTATGTGTAATATGTAAGGCAGCCCTTGAAAATACAGTAACTGAAGTAACAAAAGCTAGTGTGAAATAGAGTACAGGGTCCAGGAATGTGGGAAGCCTGTAAGGTTGGCATAGGAACAACCAGGCTTTATAATGAGTCTAGTTCTGTAAGCTCAGAGGGTGAGAGAGGCCAGGTGAGGTGGGGAAAGCAGGCTGTAGGGCAGGACAGAGAGGGGTGCCCATGTCTGCTCTGCAGCTTAGGTGTCTGTTTTTGGCTTTGGCTTTGGTGCTGATGTCTGCACCCTGCCTTGTTTCCTCCCCTCCCCTATTCTAATGCTCCAACACAGCAGCCACCCCTTGCATTCCTCTGGGAGGGCAGGGGTGCAAATTTTGTATGGTTTCCGACCTCCTTGCCAAGTGACTCTACTGAGGCTCCTGGCCAGCCAGCAGGTAATATTAGTGGTTCTCTGTGCTTCGTGTGCCTGTTGGAGTTGGGTCTGTGGTGGGCTGTGGTGACACAAAGAGGGTCCCTGACTTAGTCCGGGCCGGTCCTTGGGACAATGTAGGGGGTGACGGCCAAGCAGTTCCACCTCCTGAGGCCAGCCCCAGCCTCCATGGCCTCCTCGGGGTGTCTAGCCCATGAGCACCTGTCACCAGCAGTCTCTCGGGTCCTTTTGGACTTTTGCAATCCGTGGAAAAAGGGGAAGGTATCTTCACAGTCTGAGAGATGCCTCAGTCTGAGTCAAAGGCATATGCACATTTTCTTTAGAGAAAGCATCCTCCAGAAAGCAAAGCCTAGAGGGAAGTTGTAAAGAGAAGGAAACTTCCCAGGTCGAGGACTGCACAGGGTGAAGGAATGCTCACAGCATGTGGATCCTCCCCAGAGGAAGAGATCCGGCTATGTTCGCCCTGCCGCTCCAGCTCAGGTTCTCCTGACCTGGACCCCTTCCCCTCCATGCCCTGCGGAACCCTGCATGGACACCCCACCATAGGCTGGATTTTCCAGGCACCTGCAGATCCCAAGAAGAGAGGCACGATCTTCAAGGTGAATTCTACCTTCTACCAGATCAATTATTTCAAATTCCAAAAACATACTTTTAATGATCTGTCTTTCAGGATCAGCCTAAGAAAACACCACTACTATGGGATTTTAAGTTTTATTCAAAGTGCTGCTCGATAGAATGTAGTTTTCAGGGTAGCTCACATGCTCTTGGTAGATGAATAGTAGACATGAACAACTCAATGCTAGTGTGCTAGCTATATTATCTAATAAACATTGCTCTCACTTTAATTAGTAGTCTACGGTAACAGCCACAGCAAATGGAATTGTGTTCGGGATACTCTAGAAATCTCCAGGAGGCATTTCAAACCACAGAGAGGATTTTGGTTTGTCTGGAACAACAAGAAGATCACTTAGTGGTGATTGTTTAAAAAGATCCAAAAAAAGGCACCTGTGTGGCTCAGTGGGTTAAACCTCTGCCTTCAGCTCAGGTCATGATCTCAGGGTCCTGGGATCGAGCCCCACATCTGGTTCTCTGCTCGGTGGGGAGCCTGCTTCTCCCTCTCTCTCTGCCTACCTCTCTGCCTACTTGTGATCTCTCTCTCTGTCAAATAAATAAAATCTTAAAAAAATAAAAAGAAAAAAGAAAAAGATCCAAAAATTAACATATCACATATCACTACTGCAGCGTGCACTTAAAGTGGTATATTGAAAGGGAACTTTATAGCATTAAAAATTCATATTAGAAAAGAATGGAAGCGAAAAATGAATTGACTGAATGTCATCCTTAAGAAGTTACAAAACAGGACTTGGAGGAGGCAAGATGGCAGAGGTGTAGGAGGCACAGAGAGCCCTGGGAACCAGAAGTCCAGCTAAAGAAGCAGAAAACCACTCTAAAAGCCGGCAAACACAACAGCAGAGAGAAGAGACTAAGAACAGCAATTCTAGGAGCAGAAAATCGACCCCTTTCAGGAGGTAGGACGTGTGGAAAAACTGAATTTAAAGTGACGGGAAGAGAGACCCCGGGGGGAGGGGCCAGCTCCCAGCAGGTGCAGAGCCTCGGAGCACAAAATCCGGAACTTCTAGTCCACTCCGCTGAGGGACATCGCTCCGCAGGCTAACGGGGGTTCAGCCCTCGCGGGAACAGTGTGGTTTCAGGACCCGTGGGGTCACCGAGGGACCAGGGGAGCCCGAGTGCAGCAGAGCTCCCAGGTATAGGGGCGGAGAAGCCGGCGGCAGAGAAGGAGCCGCGCAACGCCGCACAGGCCTACCTTGGACTATAGGAACTGAGACATACAGTCCATAT
>CM053603.1:47951954-47992482 GCA_028646535.1 Procyon lotor
GTGGGTTCTAATAAAACAAACGTATGGCAAGATTTTCTTTTTGTCCGTCCTTTAATATATGCAATATTAGGAAAGTAAACTGGGATACAACAGATAATACAAATGATAAGAAGTGTTGGTATTGAAAACCTTACGCTAATAAATTTTAAAACATAAATGAATTATACTATATGCATATACAGGTAAGGCTAGATCTTAAAATAGACTAATGTATGAAAAATAAGAAAGATACAATTGCTAGCACACTAACATTTATTTAAATTTTAAGAACACAGTCACCATTCAATAATTTATATGAATGCATGCTTTACCGCTATCTGTTACAGACATGCATTAAAACAAACAGCGGAAACCCTCAAGCAGAGCGCACCATAGCCCTCCCTGGGTCCCACGGGTCCCTAAGTGTTGGAGTGGGGGATGCCCAAGAACACCTGGGAGCTAGAAGAGGCGGCGGCAGGCCCTGCAGGGTGGCCGAGGGGAGCGGGGACAGAAGGGATCAGGCTGAGAGTCTGCAATGGGGGAAGGGGGCAGAGGGCAGAGTTCTGGGCTGAAGAGTGGTGCAGGTGCCCAAATGTTGAACCTGAAGGCCCATTCTAGTGGAGAGGCTTGGCACCTCTCCAAGGGAGGATCTCCTCTGGACAGTCCTCCCACTGCAGCCGGGAAAGCTGGGCTGGTGGGATTCTGCCATTCCACCTGGGGACAGTGGCCAGAGACGTCCCTGCTCCAAGCTGGAGGGACTGAGCAGTATGGGGATGGGGGTCCCATGGGGTAAGGAAATACACTGGAGGTCATGGTGGCCAGGTGCTTGCTCCCCACTTGGGGATCAAAGCTGGAGAATCCCTGAGGCCAGCCTGAAGGTGCTGAGGCAACTAGAGGGGGAAGCCCCATCCAGAGAGGACAGCCCAAGGGTGCCCACCTATAACTCCAAGGGGCTGGATACCTCATCCAGGCATGGACAGCACAGGGGGCCCCCATGACTGTCCACAAGGTTGGGTCAATTGCAGACTGGGCTCCCAGACCGGCACAGAAGGCACAGACCAGGTGCACAGGTCCCTGGGGGGTGGTGACAGCTGGAGTCAAATGGTCTTCCTCAGGGATCTGGGATGTGGGGTGGATGCTCTCCTTGGCTGGTTCCATAGATGTTCTCGCCCCCATCTTAGATGAGAACTGCTCTCCAAAGCCAGACAGCCAGATGTTTCCCTCCTGGGCTGATTCCACACAGTACCTCCAGGTGGCTCCTTGGTATCTGTGGGGTGAGTGGACAGTGTTAGAGATGGGGCAGGGACAAGGGTGTGAAGGGGATTGGAGGAGAGGAAGAGTTCCGGGTGAGGTGGTCATAGAGCTGTGTTCATCTTGGGGAGGATAAGGAGAGAGGGAATGTTGTGACAGCACTGAGTGACTCTGCATAGTCCCCACATTGATTCATAATGGAACAAAAATCAGAAATACACAGTAAGGCATTGGAAACGGGGTCTTCTTAGAAAGTTACTGAAGAATTTCATCGTTGTCCCCTGTCCCTGTACCTCCACCTCCTCTCCACAAACCATGGTCTCTCCCAAATAATTTCCTCTGAAGGGTGCAAAACATGAGGCCATACTCCCAGTTTTCTCCTGAAATGTTCTGGAATGTTCTGAATGGCATAACCAGCAGCCACATGCAGTATAATGAGGAATTAGTATAAAGGAAGTAGAGATAGTCCAAGGACCCAGAAGGGCCAGGAGAGGACATACTAGCAGTCCCAGCTGGTCTCCCCCTAACTCCAATCCCCCCTAATCCTCCTGATAATTCTTTACAATTTGGAGAGGTTCCTGAAGTAAGAACTGGTGCCCAGTCGTCGCTGGGGCGGTCCAGAGTGGCCTAAAGTGGACAGATGGTTGAGAGGCCAGTGAGTAGGAGAGAACACCCAGCCCCCAGCACCTCAAGAAGCAAAGGCTGGTGCGGGTCAGGGCTCCAGGGGTCCTGAGGGACCAGAGCAGCTGCAAAAGGCAGGTTTAAACATAGTGGAGGAGCAGCACCCAACAAACACGAGCTGGCTACACAAGACCCCACATAAGAAAAAAACCAGTCAGGTCCTCCCGTGTTCTCTCAGCAGAAGGGGGATAACCAGCAGCTGAGCAGAGCCAAGAGCAGGTGAGGGCTCTGGAAGAGAGGGGAGGCAGATCATGGGGGGACTTGTGAATGCTGCTGAGACCCTCCTGTGCACAGGACAGCAGGAAAACTGGGAGTCTAGAGAGGCGGTATGACCAGCTTCACATCCCAGAAGCCTCTCTAAACCAGAGAGTGGACCCCAGGCAGGAATGGCAGGGTCAAGGACGGAAGACAAGCTGGGACACAGACTGAGGGATGGTAGTGTTGGAGCCAGAGGAGGGAAGGCAGGTGGGGAGAAGCAGGCCCGACCAAGATGTGTTTGGGAGGCCGGGATGACCGAGCCGGAGGCTGGAGGGGGCCCAAGGGAGCAGAGTGAGAGGATTCCAGGCTGATGCTCTGGTTGTGGCCTGAGCAACAGGGTGGACCAAGAACCAGTTCAGTGGGAGTTTCAGGAGAAAGGCCGAGTTTGGTCTGGGTCGGCACCGTGTGGTCAGGGTTATTCCTTCTCTTCCCCACTCAGAGAAGGAGGGAGAGTCACTGGGGAAACAAGGTCTGACAGCTGCCTTCCTCCTTTCTGACACTCAAGCTGAAGGTTGGAGGGAAGTAATAAGATTCAGTGCTCTTTCCTGGTGGGGCCTGGGAAGCAGGTGTGGCCCTGCTGTTAGGAACTGGAATTGCTGGGGAGGGCAGAGGTGGCTCATCTCACCATCCCTAAAATGTGTGGCTTGAGGTGCCTGGGTGGCTCAGTTGAGCGTCTGCTTTTGTCTCAGGTCATGATCCTGGAGTCCCAGGATTGAGCCCCAAGTCAGGCTCCCTGCTCAGCAGGGAGTCTGCTTCTCCCTCTCCCTCTCCCTCTGCCTGCTGCTCCCCCTGCTTGTGCTATCATTCTCTCTTAATTAAATCAATCAATCAATCAATCAATCAAATCTTTAAAAGAAAATGTGGTGTCTGAAGAAGCAACTCATCCCCTCCTGACCAAGAATGGGGTGGGGTTGGGGGGTCTGGGGCTGAGGAGAGGGCAGCAGCCCCACAGAGGGTCCTCTTGAGGGATAAAAAGGAGGCTGTCTTTGACAGCCAGAGACAAGAGGGGAGGTTGGTGTGTCCTCAATGCTGGCAGGGACCAGAGGGAGAGGGGCCAAGCCAAACGTCAGATAGGGACCAGCAGACCTGTACTCCTAGAGCCCTGATGTGAAGCTGCCCCCACTCTGGGCCTGAGATGCAGGAGCCCTCCCAGAAAGGAGCCTGAGGAAGCCTGGAATATGCTAGGAAAGACCCAAGGACTGGCTAGCCAGCACTGAGGAGCCCCTTTTCCACAACTGCCCAAAGGAGGGCTCTAGAAGGAAAACCGTTTCGGTTCTAGGAAACTACCAGTTTGTACTCATGAATATGGGCACCCCATGCAGGTTCAGAGCATCCTCTATAGAATTCATGCTCAAAAATTCCAAGGAGTGTTCTCAAAAACTATGATGGGGGAGGCCATTGTGCATGATACTGAAACCAGAAGATATTTAAGTTTAAAAACTAAATATCTAGTTAAAAAAATAAAAATCCAAAATTGGCATGTTTAAAATCAAAAGGCAAAACACAAAATGAGCGGGATTATTTCCAACATATGGCGGACAAGGGCCAATAATCTATCTAACAAAGTGCCTACTAGTCAATAGTGAGAAAATAAAGAACCCATCAATAAAAAATGGCCAAGGGTAGCTACAAGCAAGTCACAGGATAAGTTACTGTTTGTCATTTATCCTGTAAAAATGTCCAGCTTCACCAGATGTTTAGATGTTTGAAAAGTCAAATTTTGAAAAGAATGGAACTTTGACTTTTACAACTAACTAATTTGATAACAAATAAAGCTTGTGGGGCACCTGGGTGGCTCAGTAGGTTAAGGGTTTGCCTTCAGCTTAGGTCATGATCCCAAATTCCTGGGATTGAGTCCCAGCATCAGGCACCCTGCTGAATGGGGAGCCCGCTTCCCCTCTGCCCCTCCCCCTGCTTGTACACATGCATGTGCGCACACACTCTCTATCAAATAAATAAATAAAATCTTAAAAAAATTAATAAAGCCTGGTGATGGTATTTTAAAGGCTATGGAGAAAAGTTCATGCTCTTTTGTTGTTAAAGGAACACACACTACTCTTTGGGGTTCCATATGGCGATAACTATCAAAACATAAAATCCTGACTTGCAAATTCCCCTTCTCTGATCCAGACACACTGGGTATGCCTCAGGTGGGATTTCAGATTGATCTGATCTGGGCCTCTAAAGTGGGCGTGGGGGCAAACTTCTTAGGATCCTGGTCTCCAGGGAAGACTCTTCAGGGCATCATACCCATCTGGGATTCACTCAACCCCCTTCTCCCAAGAGGCCCAGGCCCCAGGAAAGATTGACCTTCCTGCACCCCGTACCCATCAGGCCAAATTAGTTATCACAACATACTCACTTGATTTTCCTAGAATATGTCCTTCCAGCGAAGTCCCTGGAACCCTGATACAGCGGCTGAAATGGTCTCTGAAGAGGTCTTAGGTTCTGCAGGCAATACTACGGCTCCAGGTCTCAGATCTCAGATCTCAGGTCTCGGGTCCCAGGTCCCAGGTCCCAGGTCCCAGGTCCCAGGTCCCAGGTCCCAGGTCTCAGGTCCCAGGCCCCAGGTCCCAGGTCCCAGGTCCCAGGTCCCTGTGCTCCACAGATGTATGGATGCCCTGCCCCAGCTGAGGGTAGGCAGACCTTCCTAAGCTCTCTGGCTCCTTCCCAGTCTTCTGCTGTTTTATAGAAATATGCACCATTTGAGGGCGGGACGGCTTCAGGAGATCCTATCAGTTGGACTCCCTCCCTGTGATTCAATCACAGGAGTGTGAACGCAGTCAAGGATTTTGGGTTAATTGCTTATCTCAGAAACTAAGACAGAGCTAAACTGAATTAGGAGCAGGGTGTTACAAGGGTGTGACAAAAAGTCCTCTTCCTAGAGAAGTGATCAGGGAGGTCATAGCTTTTAGCTGAGTCCAGGACCCTCAGCTGTGGTGGGGGGCGGGGTGGGGGGGAGCCACAGGGACAAGGAACAGAGGATGTAAAGGTCCAGAGGGCCTGACACAAAGGCTGGAGCAGAGCCCACCTTTTGGTGGAAGCTGGACTCAGAGAGCAGGTGGCCACACCTTCCAGGGCCTTGTTCTCCTGGCTAGAGATGTGGGTCTCTCCATAAAGCAGCAGCGAGATCCATGGCAGATTTTTAATCAGAAGCCCTGTGTGTTGAGCAGGGGTCGTCCTGCCTTTGACATGTCTGAATGCAAGCATTCTGACTTGCATGCATGTCTAATTAGGTACAATCATTTAGATATATACATGATAATCCCCAGAATTTCCAAAGTTCTGTGAATGCTCACTCTGTTATAGGCTCTGTAACCACTTCATGTGTATTAACTATTGTTAAAAGAAAACCACAGGCCTCCAAAATGGCATCACTTAGGCCAAGTCAGCAAACTAAGACTTGAAACCCAACCTAACTGCAGTTTCAACCTCCCAGGAATGTAATCTTTAACTAGGCAGCCGGGAATTTTCTGGTCAGGACCAAAAAAGGTCATCTGTCACTTGGGTCCTCTTCTATCCCCCAAAGGAAGATGAGGTAGCCCACCTAGGAAAACCCTTTTGGTCACAACCGATGTTGCCCTCACTTGAAATAATCCCTTTTTCTTTTTATGACTTCCTTGTTCTACCTTTAAGAAACTCCTGCCTGTGGCTCTTCAGAGCTCCCCTCTACTTGCTAGATGGGATGCTGCTCAATTCAGGAATCATTTCCTAAAGCCAATCAGATCTTCAGAGTTACTTGTTTGAGTCTTGGTTTTTTGTTGTTGTTGTTGTTGTTTTAAAGATTTTATTTATTTACTTGACAGAGAGAGATCACAAGCAGGCAGAGAGGCAGGCAGAGAGATGGGGAAGCAGGCTCCCTGCTGAGCAGAGCCCGATGCGGGGCTCGATCCCAGGACCCTGAGATCATGACCTGAGCCGAAGGCAGAGGCTTTAACCCACTGAGCCACCCAGGCGCCCCGGTTTTTTTTTTTTAAACACTCTTTTAATCTTCATGCCACCCAATGAGACCCACCATAGTACAAACACCAGGATCCAGAAAATCCAGCTGTTCAAAATGTGACGCTGCATTTTTTCATGGGGTTGATATAAATCCCAGAAGGTCACAAGAAGCCCCAAAATAAACATGGCAAAATCTATATAGGACACAAATGATCCTCCCAAGTGATCAGAAGCAGTCACTACCTATAAGCACCACACCTGTGACCAAAGAGGAGTGCTGGGCATAGCCCAGGTGTTCTCTGTTAGGAATGGTGCCGACACTGACTGGGCTGCTGGTTCTAGTGCTTTCCCCATTTTGCAGGGGAAGCCACATCACTAGTAATGGGGTAGAACTGCTCCAGTTTCTGTGCTTCTAGTTGCAAAATCACAGGGTTAGCACGCATTCAAAAATATGTAGGGTGAGCTTTTTACATGTCCTGCCAAAACCCTTTAAATCCTGCCCAAAATGCGGCAGCGTGTGTCAGGCAGCCCTCCCTCAGAGCCCTGGCTCCCTGTGGGTCCTGATGTCATTGCTCCTTCCCTGCCCTTTCAAGACCCAGAAATGGCAAGGACTCCCCACTGTGCATAGTCCCTGGGCACTTTACCATCTCTTCCTCATTTCCTTACCTCCTCCCAGACTGCTGAAAATAGTATATTCATTAAAACTTTAATGTTCCTTAATGAACCATTTGAATGTTTCACACCAGAACCTTGACTGATACACTTCCCTTGACTCTTCAGAATAATTTTTACCTTTGGTTATATTTTGTCTGATATCTCCATTATCATACATGCTTTCCTT
Source organism: Procyon lotor (assembly GCA_028646535.1). Taxonomy (NCBI): domain Eukaryota; kingdom Metazoa; phylum Chordata; class Mammalia; order Carnivora; family Procyonidae; genus Procyon; species Procyon lotor. The sequence goes on from CM053603.1 coordinate 47,958,907, forward strand.
GAGTCATCAGTATTACAGACAGTATTTATCTTTCAATAAATCATCTTATCCATTCATGATTGTTACCTTAAATTAGCAAATCAAAAGCTATGTTCTCCCTCCAAGAATATAAGGTTATTTGTATCATTATTGTGTTATTCCCTCATATATCCTAATATCCTAGTTTGATATTTGGAATCAGTTTGATCTTTCTATTTAATTTTTTAAATCAATGCTATTTACATTTAACAATAGCTTTCACTAACAACTCTGTTCACTCCTGCTTTATGGCCTACACAATTTCTTTCTAGATTCATTTCCTTTTACATTTTTATTTTATAATTTCAATAATATATAATTCACTTAACTCTATGATTTCTATTCTGTAATTCTTTCTATAAGGACCCATACATGGTAAAATTTTGGAAGTTTTTATATATGAAAACTTATTCTCAGTTTTTTTTTTTAAATTTATAGTTTGGTTGGGTATAAAATTCTAGGTCCAGAGTTACTTGGTCTTAGCAATTTGAAAATATTATTTAACTCATTCTTGCCTCCACTTTTGCTGCTGAAATTTGTGATTTTTATCAGAATCTCTTTCCTTATAAATAGTGCCTTTCTCCTCCTGATGAATAGTATTGTTTCTTCATCCCTTCATGTTTTGGCATGTCATTAGAATGTAACTATGATTCATTTCTGTTTCATGGTGGTTTGATTGGCTACACACTTGGTGTAATCTTTCTATTTGAAGTTTAATTTCTTTCTTCAGTTTAAACATCTTTAACATTCTTGATGTTGACTAATGAGCCATCAGTATCACAAGAAAATCTATTTCTGACACTTCTAGTGGGATTATGCTGGAAATAGCCAAGACAAACTTACATAAGAATAAAGTTGGAGAACTTACACTATCAGGTTTTAAAACCTACTACAAAGCTATAGCAAAAAAGCCAGCATATTTATGTGAGACTAATCATATAGGTTGATGAAACAAAATATTGAACCCATAAACAGAACCTCTCATGATTTTCAACAAAAATGCCAATGATTCAATATATACATGAAATACTTTTCAATAAATGGTGCTGGGGCACATAAATATTCATATCAGAAATAGATAACCCATGCATCACGCCATACACAAAATTAGTTTGAAAGGAGTCAAGACCTAATTTCAAACATAAAATAATAGTTTCTAAAGGACAAAAAGAATGTTTATTTCTTAGTTTTGATAAAGTTACTATAGTTATGTAAGATATTAAAATTAGAGGAAGCTGAGTGAAGAGTTTAGGTAAACTGTAATTTTTTTTGCAACTTTTCTGTAAATATAAAATTATTTTAAAGTAAAAAGTAAAAAATAGGGCATAGCTTCATAACTTTGGGATAGGTAAAGATTATTTAAGTTGAAAACTCCTACAGTTCAACAATAAAAAGCAAAAAAACCCCATTTAATAATGGGCAAAGGATTTGAATAGGTCTCTCTCCAAAAAAGATATAAAAGTGGCCAATCACCTTCCAAAAAGATGTCCAATATCATTGGTCTTTAGGGAAATGTAAATCAACCATAAGCATGTCATAGCCACTGAGAATGTCTATAATAAAAAGATACTAACTAGTGCTGCTAAGGATGTGGAGAAATTATGACCCCACACATTGCTGGTAGGAAAATAAAATGGTGCAGCTGCTGTGGAAGACAGTTCCCCACTTCCTCACTGAGTTAATTATAGAGTTAGCATATGACCCACTAATTCCTCTCCTAGGTTTATACCCAAGAGAAACAAAAACATCTGTCCACACGAAAGCTTATACATGAATTTTCATTGCAGCATTATTCACAGTAGCCAAAAGTGAAACAACCTAAATGTCTACCAATCATGGGTGGATAAGCAAAATACATCCATACAATAAAATATTGTGCAACCACAAAAAGGAATGAAATCTAATACAGGCTACAACATGGACAAACCTTGAAAATATTATCCTAAGTGGAAGAAGCCATGCATTTATGTCCAGAGCAGGCAAATCCATAGAGACAAATTAAATTAGTGGTTTCCAGGGGCTTGGGGAGAACTTATAAAGGAGAGGGACAGCTAATGGGTATGCAGTTTCTTTTGGTGGTGATGAACATGTTAGGGAATTAGGTAGTGGTGATTCATAAGCACAATCTTTGAATATAATAAAAAAATCACTGAATAGTCTAAAAAGGTGAAGTATACGGCATATGAATTATATTTCAATAAAAAGTATTGATTGAGCTGTATACTTAACATTAATGTACTTTACTGTATATATGCTATTTTGTAGTAGAAAGTAAAAAGGGGGATATATCTAGATTAATCTAAATTAAAAGAGAAAAAAAGTGCATCTTAGTCCATAGATACAACAATCTACTGCAATGCATCATTATGGATTTATTCTAGGGGTTTTTTAGTCCATAAAATATGTTCTGAGAACATTTATGCAAATTTGAATATGGAGCAAAATAAGTATCGATGCTATCATAGAACTGATCACTGTTGCAGGTAAGAGAGTGGTATGTGTGAATGTGAGAGAGCATCTTGATTTGTTGGAAATGCCTCCTGGTGTATCCCAATATTTCTGATGTATTTTTCAGTAGTTTAGCAGTGTGTATGTGGAGAGAGAGGGACAGGGAGAGAGAAAGGGAAGGCAAATATGGCAAAACGTCAATGCTTGTTGAATTCAGACAATGAAGCATGGATGTTCTTTCTACTTATTCTCATGTTTAAAGGTTTTGTTTAGTTTTTAAGAGAGGGAGCCCATATGAGCAGGGGGGATAGACAAAGGGAGAGGGAGAGAGAAGGGAGAGACAAAGGGAGAGGGAGAGAGACAAACTTAAGCAGAGGCCAGTGTGGAACCCCATGTAGGGCTCGAACCCATGAGCCTGAGATCAAGACCTGAGCCAAAACCAAGAGTCAGACACTTAACCAACAGAGCCACCCAGGCACCCCTGTTGAAAGTTTTTACATGGTAAAAATGTTAAAAGGAGAGAGAAGAGAAAGAATTGTTGTGAACGTTCGAGTTCTCCTCCATGACCAGCCCCATGGAGAGTCCCATCCTGGTTTCCATATGTGTGGATTGGGTTCCAGGCAGAGTGCCGGCAGCCTCTCCATCCTGGTTGTGCCCAGTGGAGCCATGGCTTCTGAAGGAGCCCTGCAGAACTGGCTCCACATCGATCCCTGGGAAGCAGTGGGAACTACTGGTCAGGCTGCCCCAGACCTGAGGCCTGGGAGTGGTTGTGCTCCTGCCCACAGCTTTTGGCCATCATGGTCCTCATGTTCATTCAGATGAGGACAGTTGGTTGAAAGCTGACCCCATGAAAGGAAATGCAGTTTTTCTAAAACTTTGTGGTCCTCATTTAGAAGTGCAAAATCCTCAATGAGCCTGGGGTCTGTTCAAAAATAATATGCCACACTGGAGTCATCTCTAGAGAATGGAGAAAGACTGGAGAAAGACTCACCAGGAGAAGCAAGCCTGGAAGAAAATTATGAGGAGCTGGAGGATATACTCAATTCCAATGGAGGAATCACCTACTCAAGAAAGAGAGGTGAATGGAGATAGCCCAACGCTCAGCATGAAGGTTGGGGAGGGTTCAAACTACAAGGATGATCCAGCCACCGAGAGTGACTCAGGTTCTGGCAGCACAGTCATCTTCCCAGTGGGGAATCAGGCCCCGGAGCCATTCCCAGCAAGATCCCTCACCAGTGTTTTTGCTTTCATCTGAGAGCTGTCTTCTTCCCTCCATCCCCTCTTCCTGTGGATTTGAGGGAATAGTTCCTGAGAAGAACTTCTGCCCTCTGCATCCTTCATAAGGCAGGCCTATGGACCCTGCCTTAAAGCCCCTTTTCAGGCTGGCTGTCCATGCTCCTTCATACCCTGAAAATGGAAGTGAGTTCCTTCAGCTTAATTTAAACCTCAGAATCCAGAAGTGCTTTCACAACGCTTTGGGTTCCATCTTTGTTTTATACCTGTTTTTACAAGGAATCTCAAGCTGTCTATCATCAGTATTTTAAGAAGCAGCCTAGATGTAGTGGCTCAGAGCTGAAAGGACTGAGGCGTTGGGGTGGAGGGGTCCTATGGGGTAAGGAGATACACCAGAGGCCAGGGGGCCAGGTGCTGGCTTCCCATTTGGGAATCAAAGCTGGAGAAGTCCCAACGCCAGATTGAAGGTGCTGGGGCAGTGGGAGGGAGATGCCCTTGTCAAGAGAAGACTGCCAAAGGACACCTACATGTGAGTTCAAGGGGCTGGGTGGGCATGCAGCAGACACCTCATGTGGGGTCAGTGATTCAGGAAGCTCCCCCATGACAAAGCTGGTTACATGTTGAATTCCCCAGCAGACTGGAGGCTCACCATAGGGGCTGGGGCTGCTGCATGTCTGTGGGGTTTCTTTGAAGACGGAGCAGCCAGCTAACATCTGAGAAGATGTTTTGCTCACCAACAAAGAAAATAAAAGTTTAAAAAGGAATGGAAGATTGGCTTTAAGCAATTAATTTGGTAAATCATAGAAGTTTGATCTCACCTGTTGTTTCACAAGCTATGGAGATAAATGCTTTTCAGTGCATTGTTGGGGCATAAAGGAGAGCTTAGAGAAAACTTGGCAAAACACCCCAACCCTCAAATTCATAGACCAAGATAGGAGTTGGGAAAAGACCTACCTACACAAGGGCCCCCGAGGACATTGTGGACCATTTGTAGGATGGGGTCTCCAGGGCAAGAGTCTTGGTGGTTCTTGTAGAAGTCTGGGTGGGAGCAGATGTAGGGGGAGGGCTGAGCAGGCAGCTAAAAGGGGAGGGGAAAGGAGGAGAGGGCAGTCTTGTAAGGGACATGTGGAGAGGAAACTGTTGAACAAAGAGGAGACAGCAAGGGATCAGGGCTGTGGGAGGGAAGGGCTGGTGGCCCTCTGTCCAGAGTAGATTACCCCCACTCTATCCAAACAGGATCTCACATCCAACCCCATCAGACAAGATGGGGTCTGATTCCTGATATCCTAAGATGTCCTTTTTTGGCTCTGTGCTTGGAGGGATTGGCCTAAAACATTCCAGGACAAGGTGGTGGCAAACATTGGGGCATTGTGAGCTCCAAGCAGTGATGGCCTCTGCCCTACATTGTTGCTCTCACCTAGGGATAGAGGGGCCCAGACATACCAGGCAGAAGTGAGACAGTTGGAGAGGGGGTGCTTTGACTAGGTGTGACTAAAAAGAGAATACAGTTTCAGAGTTCACTATCAAATGGTGCATTTCCCCTAACTTAATCATAGCCAAGAAGCTGGTTGGATTGATCCAATAATCTGTTTATCCCAGGAACAGGTACAGACAGAATGTTGTTGGATGCTGGCAAGGAGACAGTCCAGGGTAGGTAATTGATCTAGTTACCAGAGTTCAGGGAAGATGACTGAGAGAAGAGAACATGAGTGCAGGGGTGGCGGAAGCAGAGGGAGAGAATGTCAAGCAGACTCCACTGCGGGGCTCCATCTCACAACCTTGAGGTCATGACCTGAGTGGAAACCAAGAGTCAGATGCTTAACTGACTGAGCCACCTAGGCACTCCAGAGGACCTCTTCCAGGAGCCCACAGGACCAGTATGAATGGAGCAGGAAGCTAGCTGGGGTGTGGAGCTGGACCAGCAGGATGCTGACCCCCCAGACCCTCTGGCTGATCTCTGTTCTGCGAGGAGCAGTCACTGGAGAGTTTTAAGAAGGGCATGATGTGCTCAGCAGGCATCTGTCAGGCCTGAACTTCATACAATTTGGGGGCCACTCCACTAAAAATCCTTCAAATTTAGGAATGTAAAATTGTTAGCCATAGCCACTGGCCCTGGGCTTGGGAAGGGGCTCCACCCTGATCTAGGACCCCATCTCATGGCTGCTACCTCTGGGAAGTAGGTGCTGCTGTGACAATCCCCCCTCCCACCAGGACTAAACCAGTGGGATCCAGGAAATAACCCTCTTATTTGTTAGAACACATGGGCTGCCACTCTTGTGAGGCTAATTCCTAAAATATATTTTTTCAGACCTCTCTCATGTCCCCAAAGCCCAAAAGTAGAGTTGCTTGCACTGTGAGAAAGCTGAAAGGCACAAAAGGCAGGGACAGTCACTTCTTGCCCTAGTCCCGCCCTCAGAGGTCCACCAGATAGCCTCCATGTTGGGGAGGCAGATGAGGCCAGCAGAGGCAGGAGCCCATCTCCCATCTCCCTAGCCTTACATGTGCATTTGAGTTGGCTCTGGGGTTACTGTCCCCATTTCAGAGCGGGGATTACCACCTTTGGCTCCGACCTCCCTGGGTTCACCACTGGTCTGCAGGGCATGTGCTAATACCTTCAGTCTTGAAAAATGGATGCTTTCATCCTTCCTCTCTTGTTTTTCTACTTGATCTGTCACTTCCTGTAAAGGGTGTGTTGTTAAATCCCATATTTATGGATTTATTTGAATATTTTGAAGCTTCTTTTTTAGGTCAATAGAGGGGAATTTTTTTCTTGGTGGAATGTGCCTTTTATAAAATTAAGTACACTTCTTTGTTCTTTTTAACACTTTTACCCTCAATTGTATCTTTCCACATAACTTGGTTACACTTTTCTTTTTCTCTGTATTTGTCTGTTGTAGCTTTTGTATGACTGTCTTTTACCATTTCTTTTTATTCCATTTTAGGAAAATATTTTGTAAATAAAGTATAGCTGAGTTTTGTGTTTTAATCCAGTTTGAGAGGCCCTATCTTTTAATAGATTAACATAATCCATTTGCATTTATTCTTCCCAGTTTGATTTTTCTATTTATTACTTTTCTGTTTTTCTCATCCTCACATTCCTCACTTAATTCTTTGTTCCATTTTTCCTTTTTACTTCCTTGAAAATTATACCTTTTATTTCTGTTCTTCTAGTCATTATCTTTAAATTAACACAACACACATATATTATTGAAATTCTGGTGTTAACTAACATCTGTATTCTTTCTCCCAAAATATACTAGTCTTTCAAAATCCTTTCATTCACCCCTTCTCACCAGCTCCAGCATTATCATTAGAAACTTCCATCTAATTAGTAATATCTTGCTCGCTTGTTTTGATCATATCATGAAGATTTATGATGTTCTCACTTATCTCAGTGTGAACCTTTATGAGAGAGCCGTGTGGATTGTCTCACTTTTCCCTCATAGTTCTATCAGTTTTGCCTTATAGATTTTCAAGTTTGTTATTGCATATACTAAGAGCTGTGCTCATGATATTTCTTCAGTGGTTGTTCCTTTCATGTATGAAATGTACATCTTGGTGATGATTTTCTACTTGCATCCCAAAGCCCCCTTTTCTGCCCTGCTTTGTACCCCAGAGTCTGGCCTTGGATAGACTATAGCTTCTGACCCTTGCACTCTCTGGCTTCTAGGAGACCAGTGAATGGGAGGGGAGTGAGTTCAAGTTCCAGGTTCAACCACCATCCAGTCTCTCCCTGCAGGGCTGTGGGTTGTCCATAGCTGCATTTCTTATCAAAGACTGCAGCCACTGCCCACTCTTACAGCCACAACTTCCCTGGGTCCTGAGAACATCACCCTCTCCACATCATCTGGAGACCTAGGCTAGTCCTTGGGTGTCTTGCCATGTCTTGTTGGTTCCTTTAGCCCATCAATATCTCTGTAAATAAACTTTTATTTCACTAGTAACTCTTCTGTTAACCCTTCAAGTGTTTCCTTCTAGAACATGACTGATTAATTATCTTTGCTTCTTTAAAATGGTTTTTGCCTTACATTTTATTTTGTCCTATACTATTACCAAACCTTTCTTCTTGTGTGTTAATGTTTACCTGTCAGTCTATCTTTTAATAGACATGTTTAATCCATTTACAGTTGCTACCCTTAATTGAGTGAATCAATATCATTATTCTCCCTCAACAGAGACTATTTTCTTACCATCATTTTACCCCTCTCTGCTCTTTTCACATATCCCAAACTATTTTCAATCAATATTTCTGTAAACCAAACACTTTTAATATATGTCTCTGCTCACCATTGCTTCTTGTCTTTCACAACTTCCTCATAGATTTTTTGTCATTACTCCAGTACCTGCTTTATTAATTTTTTCAATGAGATCTGTGAGTGTGGCAAACATCTTGGAATACTTTTATATGTAAAACACCTTCATCTCATTGTCAGCCATTGTTGACGGTGTGACTAGGTATAGAAAGCCAGGTGCAGAGTTACTGTATCTTGGCACTTGAAAGACACCATTCTTTAACTTCTTCCCTTCATGTTCGCTGATTTCATTTGAATCTCATTCTCTGTAGATAGTCCATATATTTTGCTGGTAACTATCAGAGTTGAGTTGTTATCCTTGGTGTAATGAAATTTTACCATTATGTGTCTATTTCTTTGTTTTACAGTGGTCTGCTTTTCTCTACACTAGTGTGTGTTTTCGATTTGAAGATTGATTTATTTCTTTGGTTCAACAGGTTCTCCATCTTATTTTTTTTTTTATTAAATATTGCTTCCTATCTAGTCTTTCTTTCCTTCCATTCAGGAGTCCCTACTAGATAGATATTAAAACTTCTAGATTCAATGTCCCCTAACTGTTCTTTCAAACTTTCCATCTATTTCATTCCATTGTGCTGCATTGTGCCCCTCTATTAGTTGTGTTCTGCATTGTGTTCTGCAGTGTGCCCCTCTATTAGTCTTTCACATGAAATATTATATACTTCATTTCCACAATCTCTATTTTTTTTCATAACCCTCTGCTTTTGTTTTATAGATAAAGTAGTAGTCCTTATCTCTCTAGTGGTATTACTGATAGTGTTTGATGGGTGTTTTTTAATGACAGCTTTTAGAAATTCCTAAAGATTAGTCTCCTAGCCCCTTCTCAAGTGGGGGTTAAGGATGGCATCCAAAGAGCTGCTGATCCCTGCTTGCATTCCCCTATTCTGGAAAAAACCCTTATCCTTCTTGGGTGGCAGTTTTCTCCGTTTGGGATATTCTTCAGTTTCGGGTCCACCACAGTCTCCTGCTTATTTGCAAGGGGGGATGGTCTGTTATCTTCTAAATTGTTGGATATTTTCATTATCAGTATGCATAAAGCACAAGAAAAGACAAATCTAGCCTTTGGTAGTCCACTGTCTTGAACCAGGACTCTCTGTCCTGCTTTTAATTCTATGAAATTCTTTGCTATTTTATGCTTTCTGTTGTTATTGGGAATGGGACATTTCCCCATAGCATCATTGTTATATGTTGGATTCTCCAGGAAGCTGGCTTCTGGGATCACTACCATGGAAGAGAGAGGAATGAAGCAAGACTGGGCAAAGAGAAGGCAAGCTGTGATGTTGGCCCCATGGGGAGCCCATCAGAACTGTCTTGATGACTTTGGTCCCTGCCTCCCTCAGTCATTGGATGTGTACAGCTTTGGGTAGGATGTGTTCTTGACTGGATGGCTCTTTGCCTCTGATGCCGTCCTTGAGGGGCCCTCATCTGAAGGCTATCTGCTGACTGCACTCTCAGCAGATATGAAGGAAACTCTGGGTCTATGAAGGAAACTCTGGGTGGCGCATTGCTATGCCTATCACAGCTTTTTAACTGGATTTTTATATTTATAGGGGGGTTATTTACAAGTGTATATTTAACCTTCATCCAGCTAACTTACAGAAGTCCCTTAAACTGTAATTAATTTTCTATTTATTCAGGGAGGTATAATTGTACACACATTAATTAATGACAACTTTGCCTGCTCGTTTATAAGAGTTATACCTCCCATTGCAGTTTCTTATGTTATTGCATTAGCCAGAATTTACCCCAAAATAACTGTCTATAAAAATGGTTATATAGGGGCGCCTGGATGGCTCAGTCGTTAAGTGTCTGCCTTCGGCCCAGGTCATGATCCCAGTGTTCTGGGATCGAGCCCCGCATCGGGCTTCCTGCTCAGCAGGAAGCCTGCTTCTCCCACTACCATTCCCTCTGCTTGTGTTCCCTCTCTCGCTGTGTTTCGCTCTGTCAAATAAATAAAATCTTTAAAAAAAAATGGTTATATAAAGACTGGAGGTGGGATGGGAAAAGTTGGTGAAGGATGTCAAAAGGTACTAACCACCAGTTACAAAATAAATAATTCATGGAGATGTAATGTTCAGCAAGGTGGGAATAGTTACTAGTATTGTATTGTGTACTTGCAAGTTGCTAAGAGAGTAAACCTGAGAAGTTCTCATCAAAAAAAATTTTTTTGTAACTATTTAAGGTGATGGATGGTGATCATTTTGAAATGTATACAAATATCACATCATGTTCTACACCTGCAACTAATATAATGTTATGTCAATTATATCTCAATAAAAATAAATTAAAAAATAAATGATCATAACTGAGAGCTCTGTTTTACTCTTGATTGCCCATGAGAATATTGAGTGGTATTATCTGTTGCCTTGAAATATTTCTTCTCTCCATTTATGGAAAACTCCTTTTAAGCCACATAAAAGTGCAGTAGGTGGAGATTGAGAGCAGCTAGAGTAGTATCTAGTGAGCAGCATTGTCCTCCTGTATTTAGTTGATGGGTACTCTCTACTTGTGGCAAATGACACTGGTTTCCCATTGACATGTTCCTTAGTGAACCTGTGAACTCTTGATGATTGCACTTTGGCTTCTAAGTGTGTGATGATCTATGCTAGAATTTTTCCTGGGGCTGATATTCTCCAGCTCATGGGGCGCTAGCCCCCACAATCTACCCTTTGAAAGATGGAAGCATCTTTACTCCATCTCCATCCCGGTAGCAACTCTATGTCCTTGCTTCCCTCACATGGGAAGATTGGAAGAACATTGGTACTGGGAGACATTGTTCCAAAGACATGCTCCAAGGACTGGAAATTCTGGGATCTGGCTAATGCTCTCTCCCCATCTCAGTCTGCATTTCTGTGACCCAGGTATGGGCCCCTCCTTCCCATCTGAGGATAATTCCTACCAAGGAAGAAGGAGGATCAAAGGCAGAACAGACTCTCGCAGCCTCGGCTATACTGACTGTCAAGGCAGAGCCAGGACCTTAAGATGGCAGAGGGGATGGAGAAAATGCCTTGGAGGTGTCCCTTCCCCCTACAGCTGCTCTCCCGGGGTCCTCTTCCTCTTCTGAAGGCTCTCACATCTCTATTTGTTCTCCATGTGTCAGATCATGCCTCCCCTAGTAAAGCACTCACTGGTTATGTTTTCTTCTTGTTCACAACCCCGAAGTGGCCTGGAGGTCCTTGGAGTCTCTGCCATCAGTCCTACATTGATCTGACGTTAAATCAGGCATCACGTCATGGGGATGTAAAGACCCTCTTAATTCTCACCCAATCCTACTTATTACCTTCCTCAGAAAGTCTCAGTTTGCTTCTAAATTGCCTTTAACATCTCTCTAACATGCTTTAATCTCCTTTTTGACAGAGAAAGAGAGTAGGCATCAGGCCCAGGGCCTTGGCAGGGTGGAAGAGCTGGCTAGAATTGATTGCTGTTGTAGGCATTTATTGTGTTTGGTTCACACTTACCTTCAACGACGGTGGTACTGGCTTTCGAATTTTCTGTGAAGATCCACAGACACATTTGTTTAGGGTGTTTAAAGTGAATAAAATTAAAGAGAACTTACCAAGTCAATAAAAGCGTAGGTGGTCCAATGCTGTGATCAAAGGCACTGTGACAGAGGTTTGGGGGACGCTGGTTTACAGACTGAAGCCTGACCAAGGATAGTCCCACCTCAACCTGATTTTCCCATATTCCCACTACACCCCTGGGTACCAGGTAAGAGGAGTCACTGCCTTGGGCCTTTCTGCCTAGGGGCCCCCTGTCTGAACTGCTTGTCCCTCTCATTTTCTTGTGACAAAGCCATGACACCTGCCTGGGTCAGCTTGAGGGCCAGCAAAACTTTTCCCAGTTAAGCTGCAGGTGACTCTAGCTGAGACCACAGAGTGCTTTTTTCTCCCTCTCCTAGGGCTTCTCCCATGCCTGCCACCTCGCACTGCCAGGTTCTGGTCCTGTCTGGAAGGGCCAGCTGTGGCTGGGGCACGTTCCATGGCCAGTTCTGAAAGAATGGAGCCTCGGCAGGCCAGTCAGTAGATCGGGGAGCTGGGCTTCCTGGATTCAAGGCTGTGGGGTGGGGGCCATGTGCTTCATGTGAGGTGACATTTGGAAGGCACTTGGCTCTAAGAAACAGAAGACCCCAACTCAGACGCTTAAGCCAGCAAGGGATTATTGCCATACAGTGAGGAGTCCAGAGGCAGCAGTGTGGGCTGGGGCTTGCTGCTCTGTGGGGTGGGCAGGAGGCTCACGCTCTCCATCTCTCCACCTTGCCATCCTTACTTAGCATTCTGGCTTTGGCTCCTACACCCGCCCCCCCCACACACACACCAGACATCACATTCCAGCAGGAGGTGGGAAGTGGGAAAGAGGGCACAGTGCCAGGCTTGACTTCCCAGAACCCCCAGAAGATTCATCTGACATTTCATTGGTTGGTTGGGGTCCTGTGACTACCCCCAGCTGCAAGGGAGCTTGGAAAAGAAAGGCTTTTTCAGCTGTGCAGAGTTAATAGCTGTTCCTCCCCCCAAATAAGGAGAAAGAAGAAGGGAATGGATATTGAGCTGGTGACCAAGGGTGCCTGGGTGGTACCTATTTTGCAGAGGAGAACACTGAGGCTCAGAGATGCAAATTGGAACTGTTAACTGGATCTGCCTGATGTCAGGCCTGGCAACTGTCTCGCACAGCATCCCTTCTTGTCTTACTCTCTGGGACCCAAAGAAGTCCAAGAGGGAAGAATTCACATCATTCATTCATCATTCATTCATTCATTCATTCATCCAAGAAACCCATAGTCCCTTCACCTATGTGAGGGCTTATGCCGGGCACTGAAGACATGGGGGTAAATCAAGCCAGGTTCTGTCCTCAGACCTCCCAGTCCAGAGGGTAAGCTTGACCCAGCATGTCATGTGTGCTCTAGGAGACAGGAGGGCCTTCCAAATGTGTGTGCAGAGAGGATGTCTACTTTCTGGGCTAGGGCTCAAGTGCTCTGTGAGCATTAACTCACCTAATCCTTGAAATAACCCTACCTGCAGATAAGATTCCTGTCCTTCCACACAGAGGGGGAGAAACTGAGGCACAGAGAGGGTAAGAATTGAGTACACAGCCAGGTAGTTGGACCCCAGGCAGCTGGCTTGGGAGGCCACCCTACCTGGCCCACCTGAGCCATCGGAGGGAAGGAGGTGGTGAGTGGCATGTCATGGGCAGCATGCAAGCAGGAGCCTCCAACAGTGTTGCTGTGTCCTGGGCAGGAACACTCGAGGTTTGACTTCCTGGTTGCCTCTTGGCCTGGCGGGTATCTGACACAGGGAGGCAGGGGGCGGCTGCAGCGGCTGCTGGGGCCCCGGGTGTCCAGCCCCTCTTGCAGACATGCAGGGTGATGTTTTATGTCTTAATTAAACGGAGAGGAGTTTAATTGATGAGCAGCCGGCTGGCCGCGCCAGCTTCCTGGCTCCCTACCCCAATGACTCATGCACGCAGCGGCCCCAGATGCCGAGAGCAGGCTAATAGATTTGCAACGCTGATCACTGCTCCAGACCCACTTAGCGAGGCTCCAGGAAGCCTCTTGCCACCCTGGGATTGGATTGAATTGCTTTTCATTTCAAGCATTGTCCCATAAATCCCTCACACATCAGCCCACCCCTGCAGAGGAGCGGCCGCGCTCGGGCCTCCTCCCGCACCGCACCAGCACAGAGACCTACAGCTCTGTCAGAGGGGCAGCTGGCCACCGGCTGGGAAGAGCCACTCTTGAAGCGGGGGTAGGGACCGGGGACATCTGTGGCCCAGCCCCGTGCATGGCATTCCCACCGCGGTTGTCCAGGCCACCCTCACGGGACCCACATGCTGTCCTATGGTTTGTAAATGACCAAGGAGAGGTGCAGAGAGGGCAGCTGACCTGCGCAGCGCTGTTTGGCTAGAAAGGCTCTACCTGGAGGTTTCTGCCACACCGTTAAAATCCGCAGCCCCTCGCCCCTGTGTCACAGGGTGGTGACTCTGCTTCCTCAAAGAAGACTAAGTGGGCCAGTAGCCCACCTCCACAGCATGGGGGTTTAAAGGCACCATGGATTTGCTCTGGGGCTGCAGTCTTGAACCAGACGGATAAACTCCCCTGCCTCGAGGAGCTGACAAACCTGTGGGGAGAGGCCGATGGTAAACAAGCCAACCGAAAACATGATCAGGGTAATTAGAGGTTGTGGTGTTATGAAGACAGCCAGGCAGGTGATGTAATAATGAGCGCCTGTGGGTGGGGTGTCTGAGAAGTGGGGAGCAGAGAGGCCATTTCAGGGAAGGAGCATCTGGGCTGACACCTGAAGGATGAGCAGGGGCTCTCGTGGGAAAAGTGCTCTGGGCAGGGGGGCAGCATGTGCAAAGGTTCTGAGCTCTTGGGAAGGGACAGACCTGTGTGGCTGGAGCAAAGTGGACCAGGGCCAGTCCCGGATGAGTCAGAGGCCACAGAGGCAGATCGCAGAGAAAGAAATTTTGTCATTTCAAATGCCAGCCAACAGCAGGAGAGGTGTCCTTAAGGCTCTCCCTGAATTCCTAAGTAACTTTCCACCTCCCGAGCACCCTGTCCTCCCCCTCTGGCTCTGCGCTCCCACCAAGTGCTGGACATGCACTTACCCACATGGTCCCTTTCTCCAGTATCCTGCCTCACATTCCTCTGCTTCCTCCTCTCCAATTTCTCCCCACCATCTGCAGCCCAGCTGTCAGCCCTGGCCTCCAGGGACCCTCCCTTCCTTCACCTGGGCCACCCCCAGAAGTCCCTCTAAGTGGTTGTGTGGCACCTCTCTGTCCCCTCACTTGCACCTTTCCTGTCTCCCCACTGGCACACCCCTAGAGGGCCTCATGCCCCAGCCTCTCCAGCACCACCCCAGGGCCCTCCATCACGATGGCGTCCTGAGAGCCCTCAGTGTGGACCCCAGCATCTCCCTGAATAGTCCTGGAGCCTGGGGTTTGGCAGAGAGGTGGGAGCCTCAGAAGGCGGGACAGCCTTCCCTGGGCTTGGCAGGATGCTGCTTCCCTGCCGGGATGGGACGACTCATTGGTGCCACCCCCTGTACCCCACCATGTCAGCACCCAAGGGGCGGGGTGGGGACTCTGGAAGTCCACACAGTCAGTGGGGGATGGCTGCAAAGGGAAAGCTTTTGCTCCCTTCTGGAGAGAGCCTGCTGGCAGGAAAGTGGTTGGCTCACAGGTGCTAGCTCCTGGGCTTCAAGGATCCAGAGCAGCTTCGGTGGAGGGCAAGGACCCAGCCCAACAGGTCCTGGAGGCAGCTGCTCCTTCCCAAACTGGCTTCCCGCACAGATAGTCTGAGCTCTGGGGATGTCCACCCAGCGTGGCCAGGCTCTCTCTAAGCCGCCCTGCATTTTGTGGCTCTCCCTCCCCTATCTTCCCTCCTTCCCCCTCTCTTTTCATGGGTGCCAGCCCCGGACCCCCTCCCTGACCTAAGGCTCTTCCCTGCCAATTCATCTTCCTCCCTCATCCTCCCTAGCCCCTACCTCACAAGCCTCTCGCACATCTTACTCCATCTCTGTGTCTGCTCCTCAGAGAGCAGGACCAACACACTTCATGACCCTGCCTGAACAAGCTCAGTTCTCTGGCTTAGCTCAATGATATCCCCCACCTGGGGCTCATGGCCCACTTCTGCTATCTAAAAGGGACATATAGCCCAGCCCTCCCTGCTCTGTGGCCCATCCCCTCCATGGCAGAGTGCCTGGGTGTTCCCCAGCCTCTAGCCCCATTCTGAGGTGGTAACCATAGAAACAGGGCCATCAGCAGCTATGGCTCCCTCAGGTGGGAAGGACAATGCCCAGGTGGGAGGGACAATATAGGACAATGCCTCAGTGCCCTGCACATGAGCTGGTACCTGCACCGTAGCTCTGCAAACTGGCAGGGACCCCCTCACTGGGGTGTTCCCAGCATTGCCAAGAAGGACAGAGGAGATGCCCTGGACTCTTTCCAAGCCCATCCAAGTTGCAGGCTCAGTTACCCCCAGGGTCTGCTTTCAAACCCCAAAGTGCAAGCATGTGCTGAGTACCTATGAAGTACCAGGCATTTTGTATGGGTGACAAGTCACACATTGCCTCTCTTTACAGGTGAGGCTCAGAGAGCCTATAGGACTGGTCCAAGCACACTGCTGGTACAGAAGTGGGATTCAGCCGGAGTCTCCTGATTCCAGGACAGGGCACTGGGGATGGCGGGGCGGTGCAGGAGCAATTCTGGAATCTGACAGGCCTGGGTAGGGGCCCCAGGATTGCCAGAGATCAGGATGTACTAACTTAGCAGTAACCAAAACAGGGTGTAGTGCTGGCCCCCAAATTGATATGAGGCTGGAGGAAAGAATTCAGAGCCCTGAAATAGATCCCCATCAGTTACAGTTGTTCATTATTTATGAAATAATCAAGACTAAATGATGGTGAAGGGAAAAGTAATTGACAAAATGATGCTGAGATACATGAAGATCAAACTTGGGAGAAAGGATCTATACACCAAAGACTCAATTAAACTTGAGATGAATGGAAGATCTGACTATAAATAATGCAATGGTAGAAAACCAAGTGGAAACATAGTTGAAGCTTTGGTAGGTATTCTCGAAAGTTAATAGCTATCTTGCAATCAAAGAAATTAAAGAAGGAAATAATAGAATTAATATCAAAAGGAAAATTCTGGAGACATCAGAAACTAAAAAAGATGAGGAGACGTTTGCATTAAAAAGATAGAAGGTCAACATCATCTGTAGGTCACAAGCATTTTTCCAAATGAAAGATGCTGCAGGTAAAGGTGCATGGGGCCAGGGACTGGGGCCAGACGTAAAAGCAGCCCCTGGTTCTCACCAAGAGCCAATGCTTCACCCACCTCTTACCCAAAGGACCAGAAATGAAATAATAATAACGAATTAGTGACAGTGGAAAATTGAAATAAATGCCCAGCAAGCATGCCCACCTCACGCCCCTCCCCCATGCTCACAGCTGCGTGAACCCACACTGTCCTGTGGAAGAGCGACTTGATAGCCCATGTCCAGAGTCAGAGAAAGTCTCCAGCCCTGGATCTGGTAATCTCATCCCTGGGGACTCATCCTCAGGAAAGAGTGCAAAAGGAGTGCAAAAAGCCATGAACAAGAATATATTGGTTGATGCACTTTTTAGCCATTTATTATGGAAAATGTCAAACCTACACAAAAGTAGAGAGAATACGATAATGAGCCCATGTGTCATCCCTGGCTTCAACCGTTATCAGCTCCCAGCCAATATTGTTTCATCTCCCCCTGCAACACACACACACACACACACACATGCACACACTTCTTTTAGTATTTAAAGCAAATCCAAGACATCATTTTATTTTATCCATACATAATTCAATTTGTGTTTCTAGCAGATAAGGACTCTAAAATCTAATCATAATATCATAATATCCAGCAAAATTAATAATTCTTTAATATCTTTTAATTCACAGCCCATGTTCAAATTTTCCCAAATGTCTTGAGATAACTTCTTAGAGCTGGTTTGTTGGAATCAGGACGCAAACAAGGGCGACCCATTGTGTTTGGTTGCTGTGCTTCTTCTAAGTCTCTTTTATTCCATGACAGTTTCCCCTTCCTTTCTTTTTTCTTTATTGAGGCACTTTATAATCATGCCCCCCAAATGGGAACCCATCGACATGCCCAATGCCAGGACCGCTTAGGCAGCGTATGGTGCCTCTGCCTGGGACTTCCCAGCGCCCCTGCTGTCCTGGGCAGCAGCAGCTAAATATAAACTCGGAGCAGCTGGCCATCGGCTCCTGCCCAGGCTGGCTGTGGCTCACCCAGCTCTGCCACCCGCAGTGACTTGGCTCTTGGACTTGGCTGCGCCCTCAGACACCCTTCTTCGAATCTGGCAGTCTAGCCATAGCACATTGACTCATGGCATGTTGGGACCTGGCTCTGTTTCGGGACATCCTTCCTTGGCCGTGGCCATCCTCTCATACTCAACAGCTGTAGGTAAGAAGCCCCCACCCTTTCCCCTCTATGACAGCACTCGGCCATTAAAATCCACTAACTGGGAGACTAAGGAGCATCACGGGAAAGGTCATGATGGGGATGCTAAGTGGAAGGTCACTACCCCGCCCTGCTCACGGCCAGCACTCACAACCCTGTATGGGGTGACTATAGTGGACAGAATGGAAACGTCCACTGAACAAATAAGAACAAAGAAAATAGACAAATAAATGGACAAAATGGAAATGTCCATTGGACAGGTAAGTAAAAGCAAAATTTAGAAAAATGAAGGAATGGGTGAGGCAGGGTAAACAGGCTTGGGTTGGCGGGTATGAAGAATCTCAGAGCTCTATGGCAGAGGGGGTTGTGCGTCCAGGAGAAAAGAAAAGAGTGGTTGTGTTAGGAATGGGAAAATAAGGAATATCTCCAATTTCTTATGGAAGGTTTTTTTAACGTAGAGGGAACTATAGCTGTATACTGCCTAATTAAGAGAAACAACCCATTCATCCACTCTCCATCCCTCCATTCTCAGTAGAGCCCACCTGTTGGAGAAGGAGATTGGCCATTGGCACTTGGTTGCCATGGGAACACTCCCATGGTCAGTGCAGTGGGGAGGGTATGGTCAACTCAACACCACAGAATGGGCTTTCTCCACCCTTTCTCTTACAGCCTGGAGTACCAAAGAAGGCAGCCAGTTGGTGAAAGGAGAAGGCTACCCTCCCCTGACGCAGACATCTGGGGTGCCTTGCTCTCAGTGACTAGTGTAACATGTAGATTTCATTATTATTCATGTATGGTGAGGCCAAGAGATCAGAAGATGATTGCCCTGAAAAGACAGCTTGTTACATTCTCTGATCCCAAAAGTTGGGGCAGGCTCCACCACATGGGGCCACAGGGAAAGCCCCAGGGATAGTCAAGAGGCCGCAGCTAAGGGAAGATGGGCAAGAACTTTACTGTGGAGTCTTCAGGAAGGAACAAGGGAAGCAGGGTAATGGTTTGCATAATTTCAGGGAGCAGAGGGCTATTCTAAGTTGTCAATACCTAGCCCTGGATGATTAGGGCAGGTGGCTAGGAGTCCTCGAGAGTGAGGACTATTCCTCTGTGCAGTCCTGTTCCTCACTCTCCTCTCAAGAGTGAGAGCCTGATATCGGAGGCAGGGGTGTGTGGACTCTAGATTGATTTTTTTGTAGTAGAAAAGGCACATTCAAAAAATGGTCTTTTACGGTCTAGGACTTGGCTAAGACTGGAAGAGGCAGTCCCTCCAAGGTCAGCACAGCCCCAAGATGTCAAAGCATCCAAAAATAAAGATATAGTTAATAAAGTGGCTGGAGCCACAACCTTAGGAGTCTTTCAAAACCTCTTCCTCTCCCTTGCCCCATCTACTCAGTCACCAAATTCTGTGATTTGGTAATTTGAAGATTCACATCTCCTTAGCCTGTTCACCTCCCCTCTTTCCAAGGCCATCAGCCTAGCCCCACCCCTCATCTCTCCTTGGACTAACAACCTCCAGGTAACCTTCATTGTCACCTAGACTCCCTTCACTGCTGTGCTCCTCTGCAGTGCGGCTCCCTGCCCTACGCCCATGAAGAGTGACCTGTCCCGCACCCCCTTGGATCCAGGCGGCGGCCCCCTGATTGCTTCAGCTGATGGAATGTGGGGAAAGTAAAGCTGTGCCAATTCAAGATTTGCCTCTCAGCTGGCCTCATGGCTTTTATATCTGCTGGGTGAGAAGTGCAACCCCTCCTTTCAACCCCTGGAGTGGAGTCCACTGTATGCCAGAACTCAGGTCACCCAGGGACGGCCTGGAGGGTGAGACACACCCTGGAAGAGAGGGAGAGGCCCCCAGAGCACCAGACATGAGAGGAAGAAGCTGGTACCCACCCGTACCACAGGTGGCCCAGACGAACCATCCAGCCTCCCCAGATTTCTGACCCACAGAGCTGGGAATAAAATGAAATGGATGCTTTAGAGCTCTCATTGTGGGGGTGTTTTACAAGCCCAGCTCCTGCTTCCCCCTACTTGGCCCACTGGGGCTCCAACCGTGTGCACAGCACCTTCCTGCTCACCCGCCCTGCCATGGAGCTTCCCACCGCCCCCTCAATCTGGTCTCTGCTCAGATATCCAATCTCCCACCTCACTAGGATGGCTACCATCAAAACAACAGACAATACCAAGTGGTGGAAGGAGGTGGGGAACCTGGAACCCTTGTGCCCTGTTGGTGGGAACGTAGAATGGTGCAGCCGCTGCCAACCACAGGATTGTGGCTCCTCAAAAAATTAAAAATACAGTTACCCTATGGCCCATCACCAATTCCACATCCGGGTAGATACCCAAAAGAATTGTAAGCAAGGACTTGGAGAGACATTGGCACACCCATATTCAGAGCAGCATTGTTGGCAATAGCCAAGAGGTGACAGCAACTCAAGAGTCCATTGACGGATGAATGGATAAACTAAATGTGGTCTATGCATACAATGGGGTACTACTCAGTTTTTAAAAAGGAGGAAATTTTTTCGATGGCTGCATAGTATTCCATTGTATATATATACCACATCTTCTTTATCCATTCATCTGTTGATGGACATCTAGGTTCTTTCCATAGTTTGGCTATCAAAAGAAATGAAATCTTGTCATTTGCCATGACATGGATGGAACTAGAGGGTATAATGCTAAACATAATAAATCAATCAGAGAAAGAAAATTATCTTATGATCTCTCTGATATGAGGAATTTGAGAGGCAAGGCAGGGGATCATGGGAGGCAGGGAGGGAAAAAATGAAACAAGATGAGATTGGGAGGGAGATAAACCAAAAGAGACTCTTAATCTCAGGAAACAAACTGAGGGTTGCTGGAGCGGAGGTGGGTGAGAGGGATGGGTTGGCTGGGGGATGGACATTGGGGAGGGTATGTGCTATGGTGAGTGCTGTGAATTGTGTAAGACTGATGATTCACAGACCTGTACCCCTGAAGCACATAATACATTGTATGTTAATAAAAATAAATAAATAACACCCCAAAAAAAGTTGGGGAAAGAAATTCTGAGCCTGGAACAAAGCCCACTTGCTACAAAGGGGTACATGGTGGACAGCTTATCTCCCCTATGAGTCTCAGGCTACAACATGGATGAACCTTGAAGACATAATGCTCAGTGAAAGAAGCCAATCAATACTGTCTGATTCCACTTCTACAGGGTCCCTACAGTAGTTAAATTCACTGGGACGAAAAATAGAGGGGTGGCTGCCAGGGACTCCAGGGCAGACAATGGGAAGGAAGTCAGTGTTCCTCAGGCACAGAGTTTCATCTTGGGAAGATGGGAAGAGTTCTGGAGATGGACAGTGGGGATGTCAGCACAACAGTCTGAATGTGTTTAATGCCACTGAAGTACATGCCTGAAAGTGACTGAAATGGCAAATATTATGTTCTGCATATTTTATTGCAAAAAAAAATTAATGCCACTTTCTCAGAGAGGTGTTCCATGGCCACCTGATGAAGATTCTGTCCTTTCCAGATCTTCATCACTGTTTGTTGAGTGCACATTCTATGCTAGGCACTTGGTCAAGTGAGGGAGATAAAACACAGAAGGATTCTGCTCTTGGGGCCAACATTCTCATGGAGGAAAACAAGCAACAGGCAAGTAACCTGGATAATTACTCGCTTTGTCAGACGCCATTGAGACAATAAAAACAGTGATGTGTTAGTGAATTGCACGCCCAGGCATGCCCCTTGCTCCACTTTTCACAACCCATGTGTCATGGGCAAGTTGCTGGATCACCCAATGCCTGTCTCCCCACCTGAACACTGAGATGATAATATTCTCCTCATGGCACGGAAGGAAGAGCTAAACGAGAGTGTGTCTATTCCCACTTGAATGAGTAACTTCGACAAATATGCTGCATTGAACTTGCTTGCCCAGTGAACTGGCCTCATCATCTCCATCCCACATGGTCAAGCCCGTCATTTCACTGCCTCATTGCCCAAACCACAGGGAGACAGGGGCCCAGCGGGAAGGTCAGCGGGATGACTGAGACCCCCACACTGGGTGGTGGGGACACGGGGTTGCAGGAGCCCTGCTGTGTGGCAAGGATGGTTTCACACAGATGAGTGCTGGAGTGGGGTTCTCTGGGCAGGCAGAGCCCCGTCCCAGCGGATCTGGGGCTTTGAGGGCAGAACTGAGACCCAGGGAAACAAACTTCCAGCTATCTCCATTCATGCTTCTGCAGCTGGGAAACAAACCAGAAGGTATATAGATTCATATCTATTGGTGCTCTCTGTAGTTGGTGAAATGAAAAACAAAAGTGGTACAGTTAGGAAGAGAAGGTTAGGAAGAGAAGCAAGATTTGGACCAACAATAGTCGCGTCACAGGTGGATGGGGAAGGTGCCAACCCTTCTCAGAGTGCGGGACACAGCCAGGAATATAATGGATTAAGCCTTCTTAGGACATTTCCACAGCTTAAGGAGTTAGGAGGATTCCTTCAAGGGAGAGAAAAGGTGGGCCAGAGTGGGGACCCATTGTTCACAAGTCCTCCATCCAATTTGAATTTGTAATTGTTTTACTCTGAGTAAAAAAAAAAAAAATCCAAAGTTGTTTTAAAATATTTTAGCAACTCATAATAAACCAAGTTTGGAAGTTTCATTCGGAGTATTTTATCTGCAGAACCCCGCCCCACACCTGGTGCCTCACCTTCCTTCTTGTTCGCCCCTCAGAAACCCCAGGGTTTAAAGAGACCCTATCAGAGGCAAGGGAACAGACAGTGTTCTCGAGTGCTGGAGGGACTTACCAAGGCTGGGAGGGATGGAGCTGGGGTTGGACCCAGGCAAGGACGCGGGCCTTTCTTAGCCTGAAATGGGACCAATGGTTTTCCCTAATGGCATTGCCAAGAGGATGGCCTCATGTGTCTCATCCTTGTGGTCCCCCAGCCCTCAGAACAGTACCTGAATGTGTAACAAACAAGCTGAGTGATGGGAGGTGGCCCATTTGACCCCTGCTGTGTTCAAGGCTTTCCAGTGTTCTAGAAAGATAAACATGCTGACCCTGCTAGCCTGCCGGGAGCCTCCTGTTTACCACCTTATCCCACACCTGCCATCAGGGCCACACAATTTACTGATCTAATTACAGGCTGTTTCCCTTCTGAAAGCCTTGCCCCACTCAGGGAGAGAAGCTGCCTTTAGGACAGGAGGCCCCCTCTCTTCTGCTCGTATGTCTGGCACAGAGCATAAGGGTAGGACTCAGAATGGACTTGCTGACAGGGTCCTGAGACCACTCAACAAGTCACTGGTCTGCAAGGTCGCTGCCTGGCTGCAGGATTGGGCCCTTTTTAGCACCAGGGAGTGAATGGCTCCATGGCTGTTTCTCCTTCCCCCACCTTGAGCACAGGGCAGGAGTCAGCTCCCTAGAAATAGGGAGCTGGGCCCCCCTGCAAGGGAAACACAAGACAAAGAAAATCCAAGCCATGTTCCATTCCATTCTCTGAAACAGATGTGCTCCATTGAAATGGGATTTTCTAGCAGCCATACTTAAAAAAGAAACAAAGAACAGGTGACATTAATTTTAATGGTATGCATACATCCAAAACATTATCGTCTTAATGTATAGTTGGTACAAAAATTACCAGAAAGCTATTTTACATTCTTTCTGTGTGCGTGCACTAAGTCTTCAAAATCTGGTGTGTATTTTACACACTGAAAGCACATCTCAATTCAGAAGAATGAGATGAAGCATATTTGATGCTGTATCAAAGAACAAAATAGACAGTGTCTCACAAAGTGTATATTCTAGTAGGGGGAGAAAGAACATAAATGCTGGTATAGGTGTACATGTACATGTAGATAACAGATATAGAATACAGATACGGATCAGTGGATGATTCCTGTATGAAGAAAAATGGGGTAGAATAGCCAAATAGTGAGTGAGGAGGACAAGAGAGGTGACATTTCAGCATAATCTGAAGGGAACAAAGGGAATAGGACATGCAAAGGCCCTGTGGCAGAAAAGTCCATGGTGTATTCAAGGTGGTCAAGGTGGTCAGCCAATAAAGCCTTGGCTTACCTGCAGTTGACTTAGCACACACACAGTTGGCACATTAAGTGGAGTAGGTGGGCAATGGCTCTGTGGAGGTCAGCAGGGCCAGGTCAGTTAGGGTCTTGTAAGCTAAGGGAGGACTTATGGCTCCATTTAGAATGAGACTGGAAAGCACTGCAGGGTTTTGAGCAGAGGCATGATGTGGTCTGGATTACATTTTGCAGCAGGCTCTGTGGCTATTGAGTAGACAGTAGACTGAAGGGGATAAGGACGAGGCAGGGAGATGAGTGCAGGGTGTATGACTGCAAGGATCAAGTAGGAGACTTTGGTGGCTTAGACCAGGATGATGGTAGCAGAAGGGGTGAGAATTGGCTGGTGGTTCGAAGATGGAGCCAGAGGACTTTTGGATGAACTGGATGTAATGTGTGTGAGAAAGAGCAAAGCAAAAGATGACTCCAAGATTTTTAGCCCAGCCTCAGAAAGGAGGGAGCAAGTCCTCGCTGATGTGGGAAGATTGTGGGAAGATGAGGGAGAGGGTGCATCACCAAGAAGGAGATCAGATTGGGTCATGTTGAGTTTACAATGCCTACTGGACACCCAAGTGCAGGTGTCAGAGAGCTGACATAACTCTGGAGGTTGGGGAGAAACGAGAGCTGGAGGAGTGCATCTCTGAGTCATCAGGTAAAAGTTGGCATTGAGCCCTGCGGTTTTCTCTGGGTAGGTTCTGTATGATTCTTGTAGGAACCTCAATAGAATAGAAGTTCCACAAGGGAGAGCAAAGGGCCAATAAAGCCTTGGCTTACCTGCAGGGAACACTGAAGTGAATGTGGCCAGCCAGATGATTCCTAATTGGGCTGAAATAGCTAACTCTTTCTGCAAAAGCTCTGAGACAGAAAAGGTCACTCGATGGATACAGGCTGTTCTGGGAAGGGCAAGGCTTTGGATGAGCTCTCTGTGACTTAGGCCAACCTTGAAGGAATTGACAACCAAAGGTCATGTGCTGTCCATCCTCAGAGTGGGGAGGACTGCTGGCCATTGTTTTGGGCGGAGTAGTGCCTTGGAAACAATGAGTCAATTCTGCAGGTGGGAACACAGACACAGAGAAGTGAAGTCGCATGGGCAAACTCACCCAGGGCAGCACCCTGCTCTGCTCCAGCACCAGGCATGAGGGGCTAGGAAGTCTGTTGACATCGATGCCAGGAAGCACCCAGCCTTGAGCTTGGCACTGGGCAGGCACAGATGAATCCTCACAGCCCCCAGGAGAATGGAATTTTGTCTGTGCCTTTTCAAATAAAGGGATGACTTTTCACAGTTAATATACACACCAGGTATGTATTATTTGATTATTCAAATCACAGCAATAACAATTATGATTTATCAAGGAAGCAGCTAAGTGCTTTACCAACATTATTGCACATAATCCTTGTAACCCTAGGAACAGAGCATTACTCTTATTCCTATTTTACAGATGAGGATGCTGAGGTGAGAGTGGGGAAGACCCTTGTCCAGGCTTCTTTGACTAAGTGTTGAGCCCTGGGAGCCTGGAACAAAGCCCACTTGCTACAAAGGGGTACATGGTGGACAGCTTATCTCCCCTATGAGTCTCTTCTGCAAAGACCATAAGCTGCCGACTTCCTGCCCTCTTTGCACATTGCAGCACATCCCACACCTTTTTACCTGGGCTTTGTCCCACTCAGAGGGAGCACAAGTTCACACCAGCCTGACCTTTGTTTCTTTTACCAGCATGCACCCCACTTAAGAGAAAACCGAGCTTCAGACAGCGAGGCTAGTGACTCAGGGTTGCAGAGCAGAGACTGGGGGCTGAGCTCCTGGAGCTGCCTTCTCTGTCTTCCCCACTTCCCCAGGTGGCCTCCAGAGCTGCCAGACCCTCTCATCCTTCCCCCACCAGCCAGCCCCCTGCTCCCAGTCCCTTCCCCCTCCCTCATCCCCAGTTCATTTTTCCCTTTTAGGGCATTAAGCACAGAAGTATTAAAAGGGATTGTTCAGTCCGGTTAATTAGCTCGGAAGAGGCCTCTGCGGCAGCCCAGGTCACGGCCATCCACCTCTCTTTATTAGCCGAATTGATGGAGACAGCAGGGCCCAGATGGGAATAAATTGAATCCGATGGCAAAGAGGCCCTTGTGCAAGCTATTAACGAGGAGAGAGCAGGCCTCACACTTTACTCACCAGTTTTTTTTATAACACTTTTCTCCTGCCACTGCCAGACACTTCCAGATGCCCACTCAGCAGGGCCCCCCATGAGGGGAGCAGCTGGGTTCCAGGAGAATTCCACCTGTGCCCTAAAGTCCAGCCATGGGTGGCAGGGCAGCAAGAGGTGCCAGCCTCACGAATGAGGGACATGTTAACCTCCAAGGAGAGCGGCCTCACCACAAAGCCAGAGTTCCTGGACCCCACCTGACTGAGATTGCAAAGGCCCAGGGAGCCAGTATCCCTCGCCCTTGGGGAGAGAAGTGCAGCTTTGGTGCACACACACACTCATTTGTCCTCTTGGGACCATACTCAGGAGAATCTTTGTCCCTACCTCCATGATAGGTGACAGATTTGGGGCCCAGAGAGGGTGAGACACTTGTCCAGGTGGCACAGCCAGGAGAGATGGAGTAGAGCACTAACAGTAGCCACTGGCTGGTGATGTGGGCCTGCTGTGGGTCAGGCCTTTCCCTTTGGGAGGGGAGGGCTGTCACCCCCATGCTGTAAAGGAGAAAACTGCTCACAGAGAAGCTTGAGGACTTGAACAAAGTCACTCAGTGGTAGGGGTAGAGCTGGTTCAGTGGCTGATGCCTGGGCCACAGCCTGTGCTGGCCTTTCAGCACCCTGGACAGGGCTCAGCATTGCCTTGGGATTGAGAAACTGGTGGAACTTGCCTTACAGGAGGACAAGCTTCAGGTGATAGCTGCTCTCCCTTCACCCCCACCCCCTTACTCTCCCACCTCTGTGCGAGACACACACACACACACACACACACACACACACACAATACTCCTGCCATGTCCACTTCCTCACTTTTCTAGAATGTGCCAGCCTGTTCCTGCCTCAGAAGCGGGGAGGAGAGTCTTGCCTTTGTAGCCCCAGCTGCCAAGATGCAGCCATTCCCCTCCCCCTGCTGTCAGACACCCCTCCCCCAGGTGAGAGAGAACAGAGGAGAGGGTCACATCCAGGGATTCTGGACTTTCTCCCAGGAAAGCAGCTGGGGGTGCTCCTCTTGGGCACTGGGCCAGCGGGGTTAATTGCTCATACAATTTCAGCTTTCACAGGGGCCTCATTCATTACCGAGAAGCATTTCCTTGGGAGTGTTTACAAACCACCTGGAAAACCAGTGACAAAGAACCGACTCCCTACATTTTCCAACCAGCTTCCCACAGAAGACAGAACCAAGGTTTGAGGGCAGATGGAGTCCAGAGCTGATGAGGGATGGGGTGGGGGGTGGGGATAATATTTCTGCTCCAAAGACAGCTGATCCCAACAGGGACTGGGGGCTGCCTTAAGGACAAGAGCATCTTGATTTCCTCAACCAGGGCTGCATCTTGGATGATGGTTTGGATGAGACAGAAAAATGGTGCTTGTCAGTTTAGCTGTGGTGGGGGAGGTGGCAGAACAATAGTAGGGAGGTAAGCAGTGGGCAGAGATGAACCCAGGGGAAAGGACTACCTAGACATTAGAGGCCACTGAGGCACACAGGACACTCCCCTCCCACCAGACCTTGTCATGGCCACTCTATAGGACATCACCCTGTCCTCAGACTGCTCTGTTCAAACTCAGTAGGTATACCAACACATGTCTGAATTCCACTGGATCAGGAAATGGGGAAAGAAAAGGGACATGGAGGGATGGGAGAGGCAAGGAGATTATGGGAAGGAATGAAGGAGGGCCTCTGTCCCTGCTGGTGAAGGGCACATTGTGGAACTACTCTGAATCATGATTGACCATTTTCATTCCTGAAATTCACTCCCGCACCCCCCAAAATTATGTGCCCTGGGAAATGTGTCTAAGAAAGCTCACAGCACCAGCATTTTTAAACAGAAAAAAATCTTGGAAACAATCCATATGTCCATCCACATTAGAATGAACAAATAAATAATGGTATATTCAACCAATGGAATTCCTTACAACCCTGAAGATGATTGATCTGTAGGTACACACATCCATGTGAGAGAATCTCAGAAACAATGTCACCCAAGAGAATGAAGTCACAGAAGAATGCACAAGTCTGATTTCATTTATACAAAGTATAAAAAAAAAAGAAAACCTAAACAATATGTTGTTCAGGGTGCATTCATAGGTGGTAAGCTCTACAATACACAGGGGTGATTAAACAAACTTGACAATAGTGGTTACAGGTTGGAGGGTAGGAGACATGAGCAGGGAGGGTGCACAGATGATGCTAAAATCTAGGAATATTCTATTCATTATACACTCACTTTAGTATTCTTTAAACCACACATATACATTTTATACCTTTGAATGTGTGATATATTCCATAATAAAAACTTTTTAATAAGAAAAAAATATAAAACTGGGGCACCTGGGTGGTTAAAGCCACTGCCTTTGGCTCAGGTCAGAGGTTAAAGCCTCTGCCTTTGGCTCAGGTCATGATCTCAGGGTCCTGGGATCAAGTTCCGTATCAGGCTTTCTGCTCAGCAGGGGGCCTGCTTCCTCCTCTCTCTCTGCCTGCCTCTGCCTACTTGTGATCTCTCTCTGTCAAATAAATAAATAAATAATCTTTAAAGAAAAAATTAAAAAATATAAAAGTAAAGGCGGTTTGAAGAAGAGTCAATATCAGAAGGGAAAGGAGCAGGAGAAAGGAAATGACAGAGGCAGAGCCCAAGAACCACAAGGTGCGCGTGCACACACACACACATGCGCGCGCGCGCGCACACACACACACACACACACACACACAAGATACAGGCAGGCAGCCTGAGAGGCTGAGACATGGTTTGGTCCCTCTTCTCTCTCACCAACCCTCAACCTACTTCCTGCCAGCATTGGTGCCTGAAGAACTCTGCTCACCATCTCCCAAGCCAATCCTCAGTGTGTAGTGGCCAGGCTTTCCTACCTACCCCAACCATGATGCAGTGGCTTCAACTCTGTGCCAGCTCCACAATCACCTTCTCCCTTACCCTGCTTGCTTGCTTCCTCAGCCCGCCTCCCAGCAGGGACCTTTGCTGAGGACTCCTGCTATGCCATGCACCTTCTCCTGCATGAAACCCTTTTAACTATGGATGTCTACTCTGGCTGGGCCAGCACTCCACTCACATCTGTTCACTTATTGGCACAGTTAACAATATTTAAGGAAAACCTTCCATGTAGCCCTTCACTACACAGATGGATAGTGTCACTAGAGAAGAGAAACAGCTTTCCCCACACAGTGAGTTACAGGCAGCACTCCTAAAGCCACATGACTCCATGGACAGTGCTCCATAGCAGGTAGACTGGAGCCTCCCACCGTGCCCTCTTCAGCATCAGAACCCCAGCAAGGAAGGGAAACCACAAGATCTTCAGAAGGCCAAGCTGAAGGGCAGGAGGCCCAGAGCAATCTTCCTACCCCTACACTATCTGATCCAGTGACTCCTTGGGCCTCTGGGACCCAGGGTCACTCCTGCTACTGCCCTCCCCTGTGCCAATGCCTGCTTGTTCTCCTTTGAGCAATGGCACAGGAGCTTGAGCCAGCATAGTGTGGGTCACAGACATGTAGTGACATTTGACACTATAGTGCAGCCAACTTTGGCCTGCCTCTGTTCTGCACCAAACATGCACCTTAGCTGGCCAGCATGTATCCCATGCAGGGATCCCAGGGAATAGGCAAGAAGAGCATGGTGGCTGGTGCACACCCTCCAGGGGCCTGAGGCATCCCTACTCCACCTAGCAGCCAGCTTCTTCCCATGTGGCCTGAAGCTCCTGTCCATGGGGCCCACACAGATGGGTCAGTCACCAATCCCAAGCTGCCAGCAATGTCTAGCCTCAGGGCTACAATCTGAGATGACTGTTGATTGGTCTAGGTGGTTCTCAAGAAAACCCTTACCCAGTCTTCAGGGCACATGGTGTCAGGCTAGACTTGACTATGTGTAACAGAGCTCCTCATTTCTCAAGGACAGCCAGGGGCTCTCCTAGATATCCACCTCTACCCTACTCCCCAAGATTGATGGCTACAGCTGCAGAAGAAGTCTGGGGCCTTGGCCCTACCTGTTTGCTTCTGCAAGAACTGCCTAGCACCCCAGAAGCCCTAACACTTGAAAATTTCTCAAGATACAACATGTGTTAGTCCACAAATCTTAAGGCTTTTCTCAAATAGAAACTTACATGTGTGTACACTTGCATAACTATTGCCCAGATCGATATTTAGAATCCTTCTGAGCCCTAGAAGCTGCCTGTGCTTACCTTCTCACATCTTACCTGTTTCTAAACATGATATAAATGAATTCATGCTGAGTGTGCTTTTGTATCTGGATTTTTGTTGCCCCTCATTCCTTCTGAGGCTTTCTGTGTCTCCTGCAACAATAGGTCAATCTCTATCACTGCTGTGCAGCAGGCATTGCATTATTCCATCACAATCAACTTCCCTATCTTGCTGTTTATAAACATTTTGGTTGCTTTTGTTTGGTGGCTCTTACAAATAATGCTACTAAAAATAATTTTGTCTGTGTTACTCTGGCGAAAAAATGCATTCATGTCTTTTGGGCATATTCCTATGGGTAGAATTGTATGTCATAAAACCATACATTTAATTTTAAAAGGAAATGCTGAACAGCTTTGCAAAGTGGTTGTATCATTTTACACCCTCACCAACAATGGAAGAGTTCCAGTTGCTCTGCATTCTTGTCAACACTTGGTATTGTCATTTCTTTTTTTAATTGAGATATAATTCATGTACCATACAATTCATCCTTTTGAAATACACAATTCAGTAGCTTTTAGAATATTCACAAAGCTGTTGAACTGCCACTACCATCTAATTAAAAAATATTTCATCACCCCAAAAAGAAATGGTACCTATTAGCAGTCACATTAGGATTACTCCCTTCCCTAGCCCTTAATAGTATCTAATTCCCTTTTTGTCTCAATCATGGATATTTTATATTAGTAAAGTCATATTATACATGGCCCTTTTTAGCTGACATCTTTCAGTTAATGTTTTTGAGTTTAATCTATGTCATAGCACATATCAGTACTTCATTCATTTTTTATGACTACCTTATCTTCCACTGTGTAGATATACCACTCTTTGCTTATCCATAAGGTAATGGACATTTGGGGGGCACCTGAGTGGCTCAGTCGGTTAAGCAGCTGCCTTTGCTCAGGTCATGATCCCAAGGTTCTGGGATTGAGCCCCACATAGGGCTCCCTGCTCAGTGGAGACCCTCTCCCTCTGCATGCCGCTCTGCTTACTTATGCGCTCTCTCTCTTTCTCTGTCAAATAAATAAATAAAATCTTTTTTTAAAAATGGATATTTAGGTTATTTCCACTGTTAAGCAAGTGAGTGATGCTGCTGCGAATATTTATGCACAAGTCTTCGTGTGGACATACATTTTTGATTCTCTCAAGTATATACTTAGGAGTTGAAATGCCAGATCATATGGTATGTTTAATTTTTTGAAGAATTTCCAAACTGTTTTCCATAGCAGCTGCATCATTTTATTCCCACCAGCACTATATGAAGTTTCCAATTTTTCCCCATCTTCACCAATGTTTGTTGTCTGTCTTTTGAATTATAGCCATCCTGTTGGGTGTGAAGAAATATTTCATTGTAGTTTTTATTTGCATTTCCCTTACGGATAACAATGTTGAGCATCTTTTCATGTGCTTACCGGCTATTTGTACGTCTTTGGAGAAATGTCTATTCAAGCCCTTCGTTCATTTTTAAAAACTGAGTTATTTGTCTTTTCTCTTGCTGAGTTATGTTTTTTTTAAATACATTGTAGATAAACGGCCTCTATCAGATATGATCTGTAAATATTTTCTTTCATCTTTCTTTCATCTTCCACTTTCTTCATATGTCATTTGAAGCACAAAAGTTCTAAATTTCGATGAAATCCTATTTATCTATTTTTTTCACTGATTAAAAGCAACCAAAGCAAAGACACTTCAGTTGTTGTTGCCAGATCTAAGATCACAAATATTTACATCTATATTTTCTTGTAACAGGCTTCTAGTTTTAGCTCCTACATTTAGATCTTTGGTCCATTTTGAGATAATTTTTACATATGCTGTGAGGTACGGGTCCAATTTTATTGTTTTGCATGTAGACATCCAGTTGTCCCACAATAGTTTGTTGGAAAAAATGGACTTGGGACCTTTGTTGAAAATCAGTTGGTCTTAGATTTAAGAACTCATTTGTGGACTCTCAGTTCTAATCCAGTGGTCTATATGTCTGTTCTTATGCCAGAACTACACTATCTTCACTACTGTGGTTTTTTTTTTTTTTTACTTATTTATTTATTTATTTATTTATTTATTTATTTATTTATTTATTTGATAGAGAGAGAGAGATTACAAGTAGGCAGAGAGGCAAGTGGGGGGAGGCGCGGGAAGCAGGCTCCCTGCTGAGCAGAGAGCCAGATGCGGGGCTCAGTCCCAGGACCCTGAGTTCATGACCTGAGCCAAAGGTAGAGGCTTTAACCTACTGAGCCACCCAGGCGCCCCTTGACTACTGTAGCTTTGCAGAGAGTTTGTAATTGGGATGCTGTGAGCCTTCCTACTTTGTTCTGCTTTTCAAATATTCTTTTGGCTATTGCTGTTTCCTTGCATTTCTATACAAATTTGTGGTGACTAATTTTATGTGTAAACCTGACTTTACACATGTACCTGTTTTTGTCAAACATCCACAGTACCTAGTTTTTGTCAAACACCAGACTCAGTGATGCTGTAAACATAATTTTTAGATGTGATCAACATTCAGATCAGTACACTTTGAGTAAAGCAAACTATTTTCCATTATGTGGATGGGTCTCATCCAGTAAGATTCAGGCATTAAGAATAAAAGACCAGGGTCCTCCAAGGAAAAAGGAATTCTGCTTCCAGACTGCCTTCAGGCTCTAGGTACAACATCAACTCTTCTCCAGGCTATGTGCCTGCCCTGCAGAATTCAGACTTGTCAGCTCACACAATTACATGAGCCATTTCCTTAAACTGAATCTCTGCCTCAATAGATAGGTTGGTAGATAGATAAATAGATATCAGTTTTATTGTTTCTGTTTCTTGGAGAAGCCTGACTAATACACTTTTTGGATCAGCTTGCTAATTTCTTCAAAAAGGACAGCTAGGATTTTCACAGAGGGATTATGTGGAATCTGTTGAATCTATAGGACAATTTAGGAAATATTACTATCTTAACAACATTAAGTCTTCCAATTGATGAACATGGGATGTCTTTCTACTTATTTTGATCTCCTTTAATTTCTTTTAACAGTGTTTTTATAGTTTCTAATGTACAAGTCTAGCACTTCTTTTGTTAAATTTATTCCTAAGTATGTCATTCTTTTTAATGCTGTTGTAAATGGAATTGTTTTCTTAATTTTATTTTTTAATTGCTCATTGCTAGTGTATAAAATATGTTTAATCTTTGTATGTTGATCC
>CM053603.1:47992582-48038115 GCA_028646535.1 Procyon lotor
CTTTCTTTCCTTTCTTTCCTTCTTTTCTTTAATTTCCTTGGCTAGAACATCTAACACAATGCTGAGTACAAGTGATGAGTGTAGATCCACCCTTTTAGTTCAAACCATTGTTCTGGATGTGGCGGCTGCTCATTACAGATTTAATTTGCATTTCCTGGTTGGGTATCACATTTTATCTTACGTCCCCATTGGATAAAAGCTTTAAGTATGCACATCAATATATGTACACTAATATATGAACATCAATATATCTTCTGATGTCTAAAGTTTAATTTATGTAATTTTATGAGAAAATTTTAATATTATCTTTCTGCACCTTCACAGATTGTAGAGATCTTCCTAGGCACACTCCTCTCTGAGGCCTCTCGGTGACACTGTGCTAATAGCATGATCCATGGGGGCTTTCCTGGGAGAGGCTGAGTGCTCTGAAGTGGAGAGTGATGGTGGAATCATCCAACTCTCTCATCTGAGCTTTCCCTTGTGAGGTGGATGGCTGTATGGACTTGGGTTGCTCAGACCAGGATCTGGCCCCAGCCCAACCCCAGACATATGCCTCAGCAAATCTCAGTCTCCTTATATGGAAGACAGGACTAAGATGCTGCCCATCTCTGGAGATTAGCAGTGAGGATTGGAAGAAATTTTGTAGCACAGCTCCTAGCCAACTGGCTGTCAGCTGTCGGCTCTGCCCTACAAGCCAGCCACAACAGGACCCCCAATCCCACACACTCTTGCAGTGACCTACCAACACTCTTCCCTTTTAGGGGGTGGAAACTGTGTTCTCTCACCTTGATCTGGGAGGACTGTGACTATAGAAGAAATGGCACTATGTGGTATCTGAGGCTGGTTCGTAAGAGGCAGTTCAGTGTTTACCTGGTCTTCTTAAGATGTTCTCTCTGAAAACACAACGACCTTGCCAAGGGAAAGCAGGAACCATACAGAGCCTCACCAAGATCCAGCCGACAGCCAGTCAACCAGCAGACACAGGAGGAAGGGAGCCTAAGATGACTCGCCCCAGCTGCTATATGACTGCAACTGTGTGAGAGACCCTGAACTTGGGCAGCAACCATGCAGAGGGGTCCATCCAGCCACAGAACCAGGAGAGAGAAGGATTAAATGATTTTGTTCCTTTTAAAAAAGATTTTGTTTATTTTTTGAGAGAGATCGAGAGAGAGCGCACACATGAGTTGGGTGGGGGGAGTCCCAGGGTAGAGAGAGAGAAGCTGACTCTCTGCTGAGCAGGGAGCCCAATGATGGGATCCACTCCAGCTCACGATGACCTGAGCTGAAGACAGATGCTTAGCCGACTGAGCCACCCAGGCGCCCCTGATTTTGTTCTTTTAAGCTATTATAGACTGTTTATGTACCCCCCCCCAAATTCATATGCTGAAGCCCAAACCCCTATCATGGTGGTATTTAGAGGTTTGGGCCTTTGGGAGGTGACTAGTTTAGGAGAGATCATGTGGGATTAGAGTTCTTAGAAGAAGAGGAAGAAGAGACTAGAGCTCTGTTTCTCTGTTTTTGCTGTGTGAGGACATAGTGAGAAGGTGGCAATCTACGAGCCAGGAAGAGAATCCTCTCCAGGAACCAAATCTGCCTGCACCTTGATCTGGGATCCTGGATCTCCAAAAGTGTGTGAAATAAATTTCTGTTGTGTTATCCACCTGATCTAGGCAATTTATTATAGCAGCCGGAGCCGACTAAGACTTGAGCTATTAAACATTGGGGTGGTTCACAGATAGACAGAACATTAAGGGGTAGATATTGGAATATTGAAGTGTGGCAAATGGCTGGGCTTTATAATTTTAGCTGTACCACTTGCAAACACCAGTTGGGCAAGAGACTGAGCCTCTGTTTTCTCATCTGTAAAAGGGGGTGATAATCGTTCCTCTCACACGGCCTGGTGGGAGGATAAAATGAATGAATATGTGTCAAGTGCTTAGGATGGCACCCGGCACATAGCAAATATGCTCAATAAATGTTAGGTTGTGATGGTGGATGATAGAGGGAGAGGTATGAGCAGCAGCTTCCTCATACGGATTAGAAATGATGTGTGGCAGTTCTTTGAAATCAGTGAGAGTCTGCTATGATGAGGAGACCAAACATGAATAATGAGGTGAGCACTGGGTAGGCAGCTCAACACGGAGAAGGGGCATAGAAGGACACAAGCCTATAGGGCAGGAGCCTCAGCTCAGAGAGGAGGGTGAATGGTCCAACCTTGGCCCAGGGAGGTGGGAGTAGGGGGCTGTCAGGCCAACCTGAGCGCCAGACTGACTGCCCATCCCCTTGGCTGCCTCCTAGCTTTCCTACTGGCCCTGGGAGGGGCCAGTTTTGTGCCTTTGAGGCTGAGGCACAAAACAGGGCAAGGGACCTATAGCTGGCCCCTGCTCTGCCCAGGCCCCCACCCTGGCCCATGCCCCCCAGATTCAGAGGCCTGGGCCAATCTGACAACCTCTTCAGCAGGGGCTTGGACACAACATCTTTCCTGGGACTTCCTGCCAAAACCTCAGTGACACAGGTGGTCCCGGCAGGAGCCTGGAGGAGCAGACAATATTTCCAAACCTGCAAGTAATTTACTATGTTTATTAAGTGGTTATTGTAGGTAAAATAACCAACCCTGCCTTATTAAAAATACTTGAAGATGATAATCACCCAAGTCTACTGTTTGCTCCCGGCAGCCAGAAGCGGGCTGTCCTGCTGGGAGCCTCTTTAATAATGACTCGGCACAGAGCAGCATCCAGCAAGCGACTTCAGGAATCTCTGTCTCCGTCTGTCTGACAGCTTTATGCTCCATAAATACTCAGAGATTATTAAAAACATATTTATTTAAGATGAGCAGCTCTCCTGCAGATACAAATCTAAGCTGATAAGGCTCATAAGCCCACTTACAATAATCAATGATAGTATTTAAACACCCGAACAGCTTTGCTTAAACTTGAGGCCCCAGGGTCCACGGGGCAAGGGGAGGCCAGGCTACGGGCAGGGATTACCCGGAGGCCAGCAGACCCAG
This sequence comes from Procyon lotor, assembly GCA_028646535.1. Lineage (NCBI taxonomy): Eukaryota > Metazoa > Chordata > Mammalia > Carnivora > Procyonidae > Procyon > Procyon lotor. The sequence continues at coordinate 47,995,590 of CM053603.1, forward strand.
GGAGACAAAGCCCAGCTCCTGAAAGCTCTCCTTCCTTGCCCCTCCTGACCACCCCATCTTTCAGGGCCTTGGTTGCCTCATCTGAAGTGAGACCCCTCAGCTCTCAAACCCTATCAGTGGGAAATAAAGGCCACCCGACAAAAGAGTGATGGGGTTAAATGAGGACACGGATATTAAAGCCTTCAGGGGCTCTCCAGGCTCCTCCCTAAGATTGGGTCACCTTCTACTTCCCATATTCATCCCATCCTTCTGCCTCCGGGCAAGACACACGTATACCTCTCCTCCCTAGAACAACCCCACCATCACACCGCACACCTTGCCTGGTATGTATGAGTCATCCTTCAGATCCCCAGCAAAAACCACCTCTTCCAAGAAGCCTTCCTGGGCACTGAACCCTACCACCCCCTTCCTGTGCCCCATGCCCACCCCATTTTCTCAGCGTGGCTCATTATCACCGTTTGAAAGTGGCCATACAATTATTTTGTCCTTTGTGCTGGGAGCTCCGGGTACACAGCGGGGGGGTCCCCTAGGTGCAAGCACCAGGCCCCAGGCTGGTGGGGGGTGTCATCATTCAAGCCACACTCCCTGCACGAACGTCGGGCCAAGGCTGTTGAGCACATAAAAGAGCAGCTTTGTTAGACAGGGACATCCGACGCCTACCTGTGCCAGGCTGGGGAGGATTTTTAGACTCATGTTCTGTGCCTGTGCCTGTCTTTCTCTCTTAATGACCATGGCTTTGCAAGGTACACTGTAATCCATTAGGGCAGGTTGGCCCTCTTTTCGCAGCATTCCGAAAATAGGCTTCACTATTTAAACAATTTGATTCTTATAGATAAATTTGAGAATAACTTTGTTATGTTCCCTAAATATTTTGCTGCAGTTTTTATTATGATTGGTTGTTTTTGGTGTTGCGGGTTTTTTTATTTGTTTGTGTGTTTGTTTGTTTGTTTGTTTGTTTAGAAGCTGGACCTCAGGTGTAGAGGGTTGTATTAACCATGCTCCTTGATTTATAGCTAATTAGTATTGTTAGGCCCTAAAAGATTCCTCTCTTTTGGGTCATGAATCATTATTCCCTTTCCCCCTTTTCCTGCTTCACTACCCAGAGGTGACCAGCCTGTGTTCAAGGAGCATTGTACATGTGCTTTCAAAATGAGCATTGCTCTTTCGTGTGTATTTTTAATTTACATAAATAGTACTATGTTTAGATCTCATGCTGTCTTTTTCCCCACTCGGCACTATTTTGAAGATTGTATCATGCTCATCTGTTGTGACTCTCCCCCATGCCCCTGCCTACTGCCTGGGTGCACACGTGCCCCGCAGGCATGGTGTGAGGTCTCTCTGAGACGGGTACCGGGATTGGCTTGCCGGCTTAAGTCCTGGGTGCATATTCAACTTGACCAGGTACTGTGAGATCTCCCCCCGAGGCTGCACATACCTGTGGTTCCACCTGAGGTCCCTGGAGCCCACAGCCCCGCCGCACTCAGTAGCCCCCAATATTCCCGTTTTTGCCAGTTTCGCAGGTGAAGGTGACCTCTTCCGTCTTAATCTACATTTCTCTGAGTGGTGGTATGAGCCGGCTTGTATCTGAATTTCTTGTAATTCTAGGTCACGGCCTTTGGCTCTTTTCCTCTTTTGTTCTTGTTGATTCGCAGGGGTTTCCCTTGGAGATGCTCTACAGTCCATACCTACACAGACCGGTGTAGGTTCTCATCCCTTGTCAGTTTCAGACACCGCAGACATTCTCCCGGTCCACTTCCTGTCTGTGAACTTTCTTCAGTGTCTTTCAATGAATACAAATCCTTAATGTGGATGTTAATATAGTCACTCATTTTTTAAAAATCTTGCAGCCTGTGCTTTTAGAACTGTGTTTAAGACCTCACCCAACCCTCCGTCACAAATATATGCACCTAGATGGCTCTGAACTTAACAGATTTGAGGATAACTGATATTTTTTCAGTGTTAAGCGATGCCACCCAGGCCTAAAGTCCAGACAGAGGAAAACAGTGTTTTCAGTGGGAGGTATTGAAGGAATAAAGGATCCTGCGGCTGCCCCACCTGCAATCACGGACCCTGGCCATCCCCTGCCCTGTACAGCCCAGCGGGGGCTAGGAGACTGTCTCGGTCCCCAAGGTAGCCCCTCACATCTTTGTTCAAACAGAACTTACTAAGTGCCCCATGGTGATGGGGACAGAGAGCTAGCTCAGTCATTAACAGGGAGACAGACACTGTTGAAAAATAATAAACACAAGGAATATAATTTCAAATCATGTTGTCCATCTTGACAGAGGTATATACAGCAGTCTACCTATGTCAAAAGTCCCTGAGCTGTACACTTAAAATGTGTGCCCTTTCCTACATGTGTATTACTCTTCCAAAAAAAAAAAAAAAAAGTTTAAGAGCTCTCTCCCCACAAAGGGGTCAGTAACAGGGAAGACAAATCAACGGAGACTTCCAGAAGAAAACAGAATGCCTCTCCGACACCAGAGCCACAGACGGTCTGGATCCCAAAGAGTCCACGGCGTCCTACACAGCGGCAGCTGATACAGGGGTGGGGGAGTCAGGCTGGGAAGTCAGGCCCACCTGGACTCCAGTCCCAACTCTGCTGCTCACACAAGTATGATCTCAGGGGAGCTCTGTAACTCCCAGTGCCTCAGTGGCCCCGTCCATGTTCTGGGTGACTGAGCTGAGCGTCTTCCATGGGAGCAAGATGAGCCGGGGATTCCTCCTTAAACTGTGACATTTCTGCCACGGCAGACTCTCCTTGTCCCCTTGACACCCAATGTCACTGTCAATATTACCTCACCATAGTGAACAGCTCCTGGTGTTGAGAAAGGTGTTAAGAAACATAACACATCAGCTTCATCTACAGAGGAAACACTCAATAAATATCTGATCAGTCCCTTTCCAGAAATAGCCTCCCCAGATGCACAGACTTCAGAGCAAGGTCTTGCTTGCATACTGGGCCAGGCATGGCTGGGGAGAGCCGACAGAGGCTGTGAGAGCCAGAGCAGGACACCCCACCAGCAGGGGCAGCTCTCTTCACTCAAATGTTGCCCCAGGCAACAGAAAACAGTTCCCAGAGCAAAAGACCCTCTTTCACAAGTTGCTAAAATATGGCTTTTTAGGAGAAATCTCCCTATTTAAAAATTTTGGCAAGTCATTGAAATTGTTTATAACACTGTGGACCAAACAAAACTCATGTCTGGACTGCCAGATTGCCACGTTGAAACATGTCTCTTCCACCCCTATGGAAGGGACACACAGAGAGGATGGCCATCTGGGCCGGGGTTACACAGTGAGCAAGTTAGCAGAAAACTGGGACCTAAAAGCCATCCCTCCATCCATCCATCCATCCATCATCCATCCATCCATCCATCATCCACCATGCATCCATCATTTGCCATCCATTTATCGTTTATCCATCATCCACCCATCATTCAACCCTCCCTCTCTCCCTCCCTCTTTCCCTCCTTCCCTCCCTCCATCTAACCAACCATTCAACTATCCATCCATCATCCATCCATACATACATACATCAACCATTCATTCATTCAGATATTTGTTGAGTGTCTACTGCATGCAGGCTTCTTAGGATAGAGGCAGAGGACACAACAATGAACAGATAAACTGGGCAATGAAAATGGGCAAATCCTTCTACGTATGCTATTATTTTCTGGGGGAAGCTGACATATAAAATATTACCTTATAGATTATATCAGGAGATGACAATGTTGTGAAGAAAAGCAAAGCATGGAAGAAGCAGAGAGTGGTAGGGTGAGGTTGCAATTTCAAATAGAGTGGCCAAGGAAGGCCTTGCTGAGAGGTGGCATTAGAGGGAAGACCTACAGGAAGGTAGACGCTGGCAGGGGAAACACTGTGGGGGGAATAGTAAAGAGGGCGGGTAGGGGGAGACAACAGGGGTGGGGATGGGGTGGGTGAAGGCAAGAGTGTGCAGGTCACGCACAGGAATTGTGAGCATGGCTTTCAGTGGAGGCAGGACCTGTTGTAAGGTGTGACCAGGGCATCTGTGCAAGGGGAGATGGGATGGAAGGGAGCAGAGGAGAGGAGGAGCCCAGGGAGGAAGGAGGGTATTGTGGGACAGCTGGTGAGAGACGGCAGTGGCTGAGAAGACGGCGGAGCAGCAGAGGTGGGGGAATGAGAGTCTAGGTCACCACCAAGGTGAAGGTGCTCAGCTGTGGGCGAGAGGAGGCATGGTGGCATCAGGATGGCACCAAGCCTTCAAGCCTGGGCATCTGGGAGCGGGGGTGGGGTAGAGCAGGGTGGGCACATGGCTCGGCCATGGGAAGGTGGAGAGGCCAACCCATCGTCCCAAGTAGAGCCGTGCAGGCAGGGAGGGGCTGTGTCAGAGTCCCTGGGCCTCCCCTTGGAGGCCGGGGCCCCAGCTCACCCTTCTTGTCCAGGCCAGCCAGCATCAACTCTTTGCTCTGCTCAGCCTCCCTCCCACTCGCTCCCTCACCCAGGGAGCATCTCGCTGGAGGCCACACAGAAGAGGAGCCCTCACGGGATAGAGGGTGCTCAGGCAGCTCTTGGGAAGCCAGGGCAGGGAGAAGCTCTCCCTCTTCACCCCAAGGTGGCCAGATTCAGCAGATAAAAACACAGACACCCAGTTACATTCACATAAGCTATAAAGAATTGGATAGGATATTCTTCCACTAAAAAAAAAATTGCTATTTGTCGATCTGAAATTCAAATTTATCTCAGGGTCCTTTGTCTGACAACCCTACCCATAACCCCCAAGGGACAGGCCACACAAATGCCAGATGGTGGTGGCTTCGAAGCCCCCTCCCCGCGCTCAGTCCCTCCCCAGGGTCCTCACAAAGACCTGGGGTAGGGACATCATTTTTCTCCTTTAAAGATCAGGGAGTTGAGCCTCAGAGGAGAGGGCAAACTCTGTGAGGGCTTCACAGAGGTGAGGAACAGGCGAGGGACCTGGGTGCAGGGGACCTGGCTCTAAAGTCCAGGTCGGGCAGCTCGCCTGGGCTCAGAGATCCCAGGTCCTGGCATGGACCCCTCCCCAGTGTTGGAGCTGAACGGATGTGTAGTCTTGCACACAGAACACAGATTCACAGGTCGCTGGCAAGTGCAAAGGAGCTGTGCAGGGGTCGGTCAGAACCAGGAAGGATCAGTAGAGACAATGCGCAGGCATTTGAGAACCGTGGATGCCTGGCCGAGAGACATGACATGGAGAAGACCAGTGTGGATATCCGAAGTATCTCTGAAGCTGTATTTGCTACTTCCCTTATAGGTCCCCTAAAGTTTCAACACAATCGTGTGCTTAACTGAGGTCCCCCATCTCAGACTGTCATCACTGTGCATGAATTTCAGGGTAGATTGTAAAAACAGCTCCAATCCTCACCCCTTCTTTCTACCCTGCCCTCTGCAGTGGGATTGTGTAGCTCCTCCCATCAGTTTTCCCCACCCCTTTAACTAATAGAATATACTGGAAATAATATTGGGACTGTTCTAAGCCAAGGCCTCAAGAGGCTTTGCATGTTTCTGAGCTCAGTCTTGGAAGTCTGCCACCAGCATGGGATGAAGCCCAGGAGAGCCCCCTGGGAGGCAAGAGGCCCCATGGAGAAAGTCCCCATCATTACAGCTGAGGCCCCAGATATATGAGTGTGCCTGCCAAGAACAGATCGGCCCAAATGGTCAAGCCACAGAGCTGTGAGCTAAATAAATGATGTACAAAATTTGGGAGGTGGTTTCTTATGAAGCAAAAGCTAGCTGATACAGCTTCCACCTTCTCTCTGTTCCTCAGGTTCAAAACTTTAGACTCCTCTTTGATTGGCAAGAGCCCCCACTCCATCTCTCTGCTACCAGGCCTCTCCTTCCCACTCCAGACAAGGGTGCTCTTTTCCCTGGGCTAGCCGAGATCATACAGCTGGCCCTGAGCCGACTGGGATTCAGTGCCCCACACTGTGTCTCCAGAGGTGCCCTCCAGAGTGTTGTCCAAAACCCGCCACACAGCACCACTGTGCCCTTGATGTGCCCTTAGGCTCCCCAGGAGACCCTGAACTCCGCCTGCCAGGGGGAGGGCTTGTCTTGGTCATCTCTGCTGCACCAGGAGCAAGATTGGGGCTGGCTGTGTGTGCAGGGGGAGGGGGCTTTAAGGGATAATCGTACTAATGATACATCCAGGTGGACTAGTGGTAAAGGGCAGGGTCTCTGCAACCAGCTGGCTATGTTCAGATCCTAGCTCTGTGCTTCAAAATTGGGCGCCTTGGGCAGGTAGCTAAATCCCAGTGCTTTGGTTTCCCTCTCTGTAAAATGGGGAGACTAGCATCTTCATCACAAGGTTGTTTGTAAGGAGTAAATAAAGGAAATACTCACAACAGTGCCTTGGGTACAGCAAGTTAGTGCTGACGGCTGGTGTGTAAGAGACAGCCCCGTGGCTGGCGAAGGGCCTTGTCCAAGTTCACCCAGCAGGGGCAGAGGCACGTGGCTCTCCATAGCCCTGTCTCATCCTCATTTCATCCTTAGGGACACCCTGAAATATGGGTCCTGCTTTTGGGTCCCAGCTGGTGGGTCGCGAGTCAGATCTCTGTGTCAAGGGCCCTCTCTCTCCTCCCCAGGGGGTGGCAGCTCCACTCCCACCCCCGTCCACTGCTGGGCCCCGGCCATCCTCCCCTGCTCCCTCAGCCTGTCAGCTCCCCTCTGACATCTTTCCTCCCCTCCTGTTCTCACCTCCTCCCAGGAAATGTCACTGCGACAACATTGATAAATATTTATAAAGGCAGCCGAGGAGATAGGGCGCAAACAAGCCAAATAAATAAGCACATTTTAAAATACTGTGCTTGACAGTTGACTTCCCCCAATTGAGGATCTGCGTGTATGCGTGTGTGTGTGTGCACGTGAACACACGTGTGCATTCACACACAAGTTGCATGTCCTCACGCATCAACTCACAGAACACTGGCTCCTGTAAGGTCATCCGTGGGGACCCATGGGGGCTGCTCCCTCCACAGATGGGGAAACTGAGGCTCCAGGGTGGGGGGCTTGCCCAGGATGTCTCGGCTGGACAGTGGCAGTGGGGACCCGGGGCAGTGGGGACCAATGCCAGGTTCATGCATGCTGCGGTCCCTGCTTGGCCTGGTGTCTATAAACAGAGAACAGCTGTTAGCAAATGCATTAAGGGATTTCATGTTTACTCTGCTCTTATCGGCGGCAATAACTGTGGGTTTAGGGGAGATAGCCGCAGTCTGTTCTGAAGCCCTGCCTGGCAGCCGCAGGCCGCTCTGTTTTCTGCGCACAGGCCTGAGTCGCCTGCAGCCTCCTGGCTGCTTTTGCAAGGAAGGACAGTTCCCAGTAGGGCTCAAGGCCAGATTATCCTTCTCATGGGACCTGCAGGCAGGCTTCCCTGTGCTTGGGAGGAGGCCTGGGGCCTTGGAGAAGTCCTTGTACCTGGGCCTAGGTTAGCTCGTGAGGTTTCTAAAAAGGCCCCAAAGCTAACAGCCTCTGTGCAGACTCCCTAATTACCATTCTACATGCCCACCCCTCAAGAGGAAACCCAGGCCCATTCACATCAGATAGTAGTCTTTCCTGCTCCCAGACCCCCGGCCTCCCAGACCAAGCCTCGAGGCTCAAGGAGAGGCCGGCAGGGAAGGCAGGGTCACCTCTGGCTGATCCTGGAAACTCATTTACAAACATCCTACGACCCACGCCTCATCATAACCACCCCCCACGCTCCCACCCCCACAATTAACAGGGAGAAGCCAGGGACTCCGAGAGCCTCAGGGACCCAGTCAGCAGCGGTAGGGAGCCCAGCAAGGATGCCAGGCATGAGTGCCCAGAGCTCAGGGGGCGCCCCTGAGTGCCAGACCCACACACTGGCCCACTTCCCACCCGGACGAACCAGACAGAGCAACAATACTGTCATTCGATCAGGTTTTATGGAAGAGAGCCCAGCCTCCAGGAGTCTGGGTCACCGGACAGGTGGAGTGGGGACACCGGCGCTCAGGCTTCCTGGGCAGGAGCAGTCGCCCTTTACTCTTGGGTGGGAGGGCCGGAGCCTGAGATGGGCTGTGTGGGCCTCTCCCAGGCCCCGAGGGTCCTGAGGCGCCAGCTTGGCTCTGGGGACAGGACAGGCAGGGGTGGGGCAGGACGGCAGCTCGCTCTGTCCTTCTCCCTGGATATGTGGCACAGGCTCTCACAGCACCTCTCTCCAGACTCAGTTCCCTCCGGCCCCGCCCCCACGGAGTCAGCCCCGCCCCCGTCCCCGCCTCCGCCACGGCACCTGAGCAAGGTCTGGGTGACTGGGAGGGGCACCTGCCTCCGCAGAGTCTCCCCAGCACACACAGCGCCCACCCTAGCTCACCCTCACGCTTGCTCCCACCTACCCTCGGGCTGGAAGCCGCGCCTGTCCACCCCATCCACCCGCCCACCGCCGCGGGACCCCAGGCCTGAACCCCCATTATCTTTATTTCTATGTTTTCCAGTTTTTTCTTTATTTTTCTTCTTTCAAGATTTTATTTAAATTCAAGTGAGTTAACATACAGTGTAGTATTAGTTTCAGGGGTAGAACTTAGAGATTCATCACTCGCATAGAATACCCAGTGTTCATTCCATCAAGTGACCCCCTTAAGGCCCGTCACCCAGTGACCCCATCCCCCCATCCCCCTCCCCTCTGACAAACCATAAAAGACTCTTAACCATAGGGAACAAACTGAGGGTCGCCGTTTTCTTGAATCTTCCCAGCCCCCCCTCACCGGGGCAGTATTACTGTGGGTGTAGAGATGTGGAAACAGTTTCAGGGAGGTGACCAGCGGTCCCAGGGAGCTGGGATGGGGATGGGTGGGGAGCAGGGCGGGCCAGGCAGGGACCAGGGCTGCAGAATGCTCCAAGCCAGGACACTTCTGAGGTGCCTGCAGGTATGGGCTGTGGGCACGGCACTGCGTGTCATTTGGATCCTGTGGCTGGGAGCTCCCCAACAGCTACCCTGGCAGAGGCAGCCTGAACCAGGAGAGAAAAAAACGGGCAGGGGATGGAGAAGGAGAGTGGAGAAAGGGAGAAGGGAGGAAGGCAGGGAGGATGTATGCCCTGGGCACTAGGCACAGGGCCATTTTTCAGTTCTGATGATCCTGGCCCCTTGCCGGACTCCTTTGGCCTCCCCTTCCCTCAGGCCCCGCTCTTCAACTCCCCCCACTCCACAGCACCCCGAAGTCCCTCCCTAGGAGTGCCCCCTCCTGCCCTTCACTGGGTTGGGCTCCAAAACAGCCCCCCTCTCCTCCCAAAGACCTACCTCCCGGCCACTGGGTTTGGTTCCCAGTGGAGAAATGCAAAGCAGCTTACTCACGGCCTCGCCCACTCCTCCATCCATGGACTATGCATGGAGCCCTGTCCTGGGCTGAACCTGGGGCCCCTAGACATAGGAGAGGCATACGTGGACACATATGGCTCCCAGGTCCTCTCTGTTCTCAGGATGGGGGAAGGCGGGTCCTAGAAGAACTGCTCAGAGCCTCCCCTAATTGCCCCTCTCCTGGCCCGTGGGGGGTGCATCCCCACCCCTGAGCACTTAGTCACTGGGGGTTCCTGCCTAGTAGCTCCGAGGGGCCCACAGAGCCTACAAGCCAGCGTCCCCAGGCCCAGCACCCTCAGTGGCCCCCTTCTTTCAGCCGTGCTGTGCAGCCGCCTCACTAGCCCCTGAAGACCCCTTCTCCTGGGGGAAATAAGATTTTCCTTTACTTCTCTTTTATTCCCTGATCTGGGAAATGACTTTTTTATTCTTAATAAGGAGGTTATTTTAAAAAGACAAACAGCCCTGTGAAACCAGGCTCTGACCTTGCTGGGACCCCCTAGGCAGCCACCTCCCCCCATGGTCCTTGTCTGGGAAGAAGGACAGTGCCACCAGAGGCCCCACCGCTCCCCTTCCGGAGCCCCCCATATGTTCCTTTGTGCAGCAAATGACCTTGGGGCCCTGGGGCAGCTTTCCTAGGAAGAGCCCTCCAGGGGTCTGGGATGGTTGCTTTGCCTCCGCTGCTTTCTGGAAGAGGGGAGCGAGGGAAGGGAAAGGGCAGAGGGAGAAGCTGGGAGGCACAGGTTTCAGCTACATCTGCCTTTGCCAGATCTAGGGACCTCCCCCAGTGGGGACAGTACCGCATTTGGAGTTTCGAACCCCAAACCCCAAATCAGTCCATTATTGGCGGCACATCATCGACCCCACAGGGAGGAGAGGAGTCTCAATGCCCCAAAGGCCTCTCAGCAAGGAGGGGGCCCATTGGAAGAAGGGGAGAAGGGGCAGCCTTGAGCTCCCTAGCAGCCGCCCTTCGCATGCCCAGGGATGGGCCTGGGGCACCACCGGCAGCCACTGCTGAGCCCTCCCTATGCCTGGTGCCGCCTGTCCCCAGGCCCCAGGGAACACACACGTCCCAAGGACTGAGGTGGCAATGGGCACGGAAAGGGAGGTGACCCCAGCTGCGACATTTAACAGAGGCTGGTCAGCTCTGCAGAGTAGGCCTGACCCCACCCCTCACTCCTCGTGGCGTGGTCCACGCAGCCTCCTAGCCGGCTCCCCTCCCCAGAGCTGAGACCCATTGGGGTCAGAAGAACAGTGCCCAACTCACCGTCCCCAGGTGCCTGCACCCAGCCCTCCCTGGGGGAGCCGGAATTCCCTGGCACTCATCCAGGACGCCTTTGGCAAAAGGAAGACACACAAAGGACACCCAGAGAGGATGCCACAAAGCTCAACAACGTGGCCAGGACTGGGTGCGCCAGGCTCAGGGGAGCTGCCCGGGCTGCTCGAGGGCTGGGCCCCAACAGCTGGTGGCCAGCAAATCTGACTCGCTCCGGGCTCTTCTCTGTCTCTCCCCAAACCCAGGTCCGGGGATGCTCCAAACAACCAGCGGTGGCTAGGTCCAGCACGATAGCCAGAAACCCAGGCAGTCTCCCTGAACCCTCCGGTCCCCCCAACCCCAATCTGCCCCAACCCTGCCTCCCTTCAGCCCCAGCAGGGACTCTGCCTCCTGAGTCTCCTCATGCCCAGCCCCTGTGGTTGTCCCTCTTGGCCTCCCCACCTCCCAGCTCTTCCCCCTCTAACACAGCTATAAGAGAAGAGGCCCACGCCGCAGAACATGGCTCAGCCCTTCTGAGGAGCCCCCGTCCCCTCCCTACTCCCAGGGCCCACCTTCCTCTCCAGCCACACCAGGCACTTCTCTGGCAGAAGCAGAGGGGGGCCTAGAGCAGGCTGCCCGGCCTCCTTTTGGCTTCAGTGCCTTTGGGAAACCTGCCAGGCACCCAGGCTGCAGGACTCCCCGCAAGGTGCTCTCCACAGATGGGATCTTGCATTTGCCTGTGTCGCTGTTTGTTCAGCGGCTGCTTTCTGCGCCCCCCCAACACCCCACCCTCCGCCGGGAGAACATGAGCTGTCCAGGCAGGCAAGGAGCTTCCCCCACAGCTGCCCCATTGCCCAGCCTTGAGCCTGGTGCAGAGAAGGGGCTGCAAAGTTGAAGGTGGCTTAAAGCGTCTGCCCTTTGAGGTCAGCGCTCCCTCTCTCTGCTCCAGGCCCCTCTGGTATGACCCAGTGTGGCATCGGGGTTCACATAGGGACCCTCACCATCCAGCCTCGTGAAGCTGTGGGTGGGCCCAGGTTGGGGGCAAGGGGCTCTGGGCTTGCCAGGGGGGCGGTCTGGGTGGGCCAGGATGAAGCAGGAGCTCGGAGGAGGGGCTGGCTGATCAGAAGGGCCGTGATCTCCGTGGGGATCCAGGGAGAGCCAGCTGCCTGGGGCCACAGCTGAGAGTGACAGGCCTCCCATTGCTACGTAGGATGGGGGGACCCTGTGCCAGGGAGAAATCCAGGGCCACACACACGTGTGCACACACACGCATACAAATTCGGGCCATAAGCACATACACCTAGACATACACACCCAGAGCACAAACCTCACCCACAGAAATAAATATATATACAGGAACCAGGGTACATGTCATAAAAGCATATACTTGGAGACCCACAAATTCAGACACAAACACATAGACACACCTAAGGCACAAATGTACTCATGCTCACAAAACACACAGAAATAAATAATATACAGGCACATGCCTGCAGGATACCCAAGACAGAAAAGCATACACACACGTGTGCAAATGCACATGTAAAATTTGGCCACAAACCTAGGCAGAGCCACACACACACACCTGTACCACGTGGACCTCCATCTCTTGCTCTCTGTGTATCTCCTTCTCCCCCAGCCACATACACTGGTTCACCATTGTCATGAGAGAGCCTGAGTGCCTCCAGTCTGATCCCAGAATAGAGTGTCCCCCACCTCTGGCTCCCCCTCCCCTTCCCCAATTAGCCCTGGAAACAGGGGCTGCTGGAACAGCCAATTCAGCCTGGGCCCTGGGCGCGCCTGGAGCTAAGAAGCACCTGTCACTTCGAGGATCCCTCTCCACGAGCTGACATCTCCCGCCCCAGCACAGCCCAGAAATGTTCATGGGGCCAGAGCAGCTTCAGAAAGAGAGGCGGGAATGCTCACTGTGGGAGCCCTTCCCAGCCCAGAAATCCTCCCTGCCAACTGTCCGACCGTCTAGCAATATTTACTGGGCACCTACTGTGTGACAGACACTCACCAGGCTCTGGGGACAAGATGGGGAGCAGAGACAGACAGCCCAGCCCTCACGCAGCTGAGGGTTTAGCGCGAGATGGACAAGCTCATCAAACCATCACGGGAGAGCGATGGTGGGATCACAGCCCAGCCTGCAGTGACCCCAGCATAGGAGAGAGGTCAGAGTCGCTCCCCCTGGGTCTGAAGCACACCTGGGTGAGGAGGGTGAAGAGGATGCCGGGAGGAGGTCACCGTGAGAACGCAGGCTTTGACCTGGGCTGGAAGGAGGGAGAGAACGGAGCAGCCAACTTTCTCTCTCCTCAGCGCGTCTCAGAGCTGCAGGGTAGGCTTCATTTTGCATCACAGCCCCGTTCTCCAAGACCCTCCCCACCAGGCCACGCCACTCTGGTCTTTGTGATCCAGGTGCTGTACCCCAGCCCTGGGGGCTGGGCTGGAGGCTTGGAGCTGGGAGATAGATCGCAGACATGTGGGCACTGAGACCCTGAAGCCCAAGCCCCAAGGCACAATCACAGTGAGGGTAGGAAGCATCTGAAACAACCGAGCCAGTTGGCTAGAGCGCCTTCTAAAGAAGCTGGTCCCATCTCCTCGCACAGATGGGGAAACTAAGGCCATGTCCACTCTCCCTGCCTAGAGGACAGGTGGGCAGCAGGGGCAGGGAGCTGTGGGCCCTCAACAGGCCAGGCACAGAGGGTGTGCGGGCTGCCATGTTTAGGGCCCGTGTTGAGACAGACAAGCCCTGCAGAAGTCAAGTGTGGGGAACTTCCTGAGTGGACTTTCCCGGAAGAGCGCTGCTGGGCTTCTGTGCACCCAGAACAGGTAGGAGAGGCATGGCAGAGAGGTCCTGACGGTGCCTTGTCCAAGTCCCCTCCTGAGTGCACAGAGCTGGTCAGCAAAACCTCTCCTGTAGAATCAGAGGGTCCCCTGGAACAGGCTGGAGTTCAGCCCGGCTTGGGGGCAGGGCTGCTGGACTGTCCCATGGGAGCAGTATTGGGAGAAAGGGGGGTGCCACTTGCCTTGGCGGGAGAACAGAGACTTCTCCTGGGAGCCCCTTCTTCTCTACTGCTTGTTCTCTGGGCACAAACACAATACAGCGGCTAGCTTTTGCTGCATAACAAACCACCCCAAAACTCAACGTCGTAGAGTAGAACAATGACCATTTCTCATTTAGCATTCTTCTCTGCGAGTCAGCTGGTCTGACCCAGCTCTGCCAGGCTCTCCCAAGTATCTGTGATTAGCACCAAGTTCAAGAGTGGCTCACTGCCATGTCTGGATGATAGCAGTTCTGTTGGCCATTGCACCTTGGCTCTCCACTTGGCTTCTTAGTCTCTGGCTACAGGTTAGCTCAAGCTCATCTCCATGACAGTCTTGGGTTCAAGGGTAGCAAGAGAGAGCCAGCTCTAGCATTCAGGTCATTTTCCAGTCGCTGCCAGTGACACATTTGCTGACGTCCCTGTTGGCCAGACAAGTGATGGGACTTGCCCGCATTGCAGAGGTGGAAAAGTAGACCCTGGCTGGACAAGAGGAACCACAGAGTCCCGCAGGGAATGGGTGGAGGGGGGTGGGACTTTGGTCATTGCTGCAATCAGCCAATCAGGGGACCACACTAGAGGAGACAGATGAGATGAGATGGCCCCTTTCAGATGTCCTAGGGGTCGCAGCCAGGTGCCCAGAAGAGTTGGACTGGCGATGCACTTGGGGGAGATGTGCCAGGCATGGCAAAGGAGGAAGCAGCAGGGACGGTGGCTTAGTTGGGTAGCAGCCCCATTGAGAAGAACATGGGCGTGATGCTGCCTGAGATCCTGATGTTTTGAGACAACTCAGAGATCCGTATTTTTATGTGAAATCTACTGAACTTAAACAGTTTTAGTAGACTACAGAATGCATTCACACTTTGAAATCTTTATGTAACAACAACACAGAGCAAAGGATCGGTGCACCAGCCCCCCAAGTGGAGCTCACAAACGTGATGTTTAGTGAAAGAGCCCGGAACACCTGCTCCAGAGCACCTCTGGTCACATCAGCCTAGTGGCTGGCTCTGCAGGGCGGGCATTTCCCTGGAGCCCTTCCGAGGCGCAGGCAACGTCCACTCCGTTGATCAGGGTGGGTGTCCCTCGAGGGATACACACGGGGAGCATCAGTGAACTTGCTGGAACTTACACCTTAATAAAAATTTTAAAAAGCAAAGCCCATTCTACCTGGGAGGCTAAGCACACCTGCAGACTGGCTGCGACCCACTGAGAAGCCTGCCCTTCTGCTCTCAGCTTGCGGCAGGATGGGGGGGCTTGCTGGAGGCCACAGAGGGGAGTTACACGTGGTGATGGCTGGCAAGGAGAGGCATGGGACAGAGGAACCGTGACAGAAGGTTTACCACATGCTGGCGGCCTTCTTGTGAGCGCCATTTATTAACTCATTTAAGTCGGACTTCGAAAAACTCGGGTGAGGAAGGACCTTTTATTACCATCATCATCATCATCATCCCATTTTACAGAGGAGAAAACTGAGGTGAGGTCATAGGATCTGGGCTATAGCTGAAGCCTGTTACACTCTGCCTCTCTAGTCAGGGGCTGACATAAGCTGTCTCGGCCCCGCGGGGGGACTGACATGGCTTAAAGGGGACAGCTCCCCAGTGATGCCCACTGTGAGGGGTGCAGGGCATTGGGGGGCATGGGCAGAGGGGGCTATCGGGCAGGTCCGGGTGCAGGACGCTCCTGCGGTCTGGCTCTGGTGTTTGGTGGGCTGCGGGGCTATCTGCCTGGGGGTGGGGACAGAGGGACTCAAGTGATGGTGGACCTGGCGAGAGCTGCTCCCCCTGGCAGTTGCCCTCCCAGCAGTTTGGGGACATTGTTCTGGTGGTGTTAGGGGCACAGGGAGAGGATGAGGCAGGGTGTGGAGGCCCAGAGGGCAGGTGGGAAGCCAAGATCAGGGGGGGCTGGGAAAAGCTGAGTTAAATACTAAGAGAGTCCCCAAATCCCTGACAGCCTGCACTTGGAGTCTCACCCAGCGGGGCCTCCTGGGAGATGGGCACCAGGGTGAGGCCTGAGCTTGGTGGACCGAGCTCCATTTCCAGACCAGATGTCCATGCACCAGGAACCAGGGCAGCTAAAGCCGTCCCCACGGCTCTCCTGCAATGATGCACAGCGGGGCTTTACCTGGTTTCTGGGTTCCAGGCAGCACGGAGCAGGCATCGGTTCTAGTGTTCGCGGAACCCAGCCCCATCCAGAACAATGCCTGGTCCATGAGTCCTGCAGGGAGGCAAGGGTTCACTGGCCTGGGGCATTCGGGGGCTCCTAGGCAAGGGACAGAGTCCCTCCGGGGAAGGGGGGGAAGGTAAGAGGCTCAGAGGCTAAGTTGATGGGTGGGAGGAGCCAGGGAAACTAAGTGCCAACTTTAGGCCTCCTGGCAGGAAGAGAGAAAGCCTCCGGCCGGGCCATCCTCTGGGAGCTAGTAAGGATCCAAGCACAACCCCTCCCCAACCCCTCCCCTAGGGAAGGACCAGCCAGGCGGAGGAAGACAAAGTGCTTTTGTTCCTGATCATGTTCATCAGGAAGCCAAAGTTAACCTGAACAAAGCAGAGGGGCCAGGAACCTCCCACAGGGAGCCCACCTGGGTACAACCAATGTGCCTGGAGCTCTCCATTTGTCACCTGTGCAGCCTCATGACGGCTCATCAAGCTCAGGCAGAGACCTGGGAGTTTAAGGCCAAGAAGCGAACCCGGGGCCCTTGATCTGCCCCCAGGACCCCTGGCCTTGTCATCCCAGGCCCCCCCGAGCAGGGAACGGCCCCTCCCTGGGACCACCTCTCGCAGTGGCCTGGGGGCGCCAAGGGAGCTGGGGCTCCGAGCTAGCCTACTCCGAGTTTGAGAGAAAATGATGAACAGTGGAAATTAGGTCAGCTTCTTAAGGAGGAGGAAAAGAAACCGGAATCCGTGGGACTGCGAAGGGGCGAGAGGCAGGCGCAACGTTTCAGAGACAGCAGGTAATGGGAAAACTTTCTTCAATTATGTGAAGAAGAGCAAGCGTGCGTCAGCCAGGCTACAGGCGAGCACGGAGCCGATAACAGATGACTGGGAGAGGCAGCGGCTTAATGGGTTTTTCCCTCCATCAGTTAACCCGGGCCAGTGGCCCTGGTGACAGCGAGGGGCGAGGCACTGGGGAAGGGCACAAGCTCAAGGGCCCCTCCACGAGAGCTGTTTTCCTGTCCTCCGCCTGGTGACAAGGATCTCAGGGACAGGGATGGGGCGGAGGGCTCTGGAGTTCAGCACAGCTGCCCTGGAGGGGACGCAGGGCTCGGCAGGAGGGGGCTTCCCAGGGCACCCAGGCTCTGTACCTGAGCAGAGTGCACCTTCCCGGGGCCACCCACAGATGTGACCGCTCCCACCCATGTCACACATGCACCAAACCCTCACACACAGACGCCCAGGCCCAGACACACTCCTGAAGTCCCCACTCACGTGGACACAGGGACCGAAGCCCCCTCCTCCCGGACAGGTCCACAAAGCCATGTACACCGGGCTCCCTGCTCACATTCAGTCACTGTCATAGCCTTGTAGCACACTTCTCCCTCACCACCTGCCCCCGCGCCTGGCCCTCTTGTCTGGAGTGAGCTCCTTCCCCCTGACCTCATCTGACTCCCACCTGTCCAAGACTCATCACTAGAGCGGGAAAGAAGTCCTAGGCACAGTTGTGACCCCAGTGGGCCACCCTCCCACTCACTGCACCTGCACGGGGTGAGGCAGCCTTGACCTTGGGACATCCCACCAGCCCGGAGCCCACAGTGACTTCCATCCCTCACTGACCCATTTAGCGCGTGTGTTCCAGGACTGTATTCCGTTCAGGATATATTGCAAACAGCATGGGCCAAGACCCACCTCGTGGGACCTGCATTCTAATGGGGAAGACAAACTGTGCGGAGCCGAAGCACATGAGAGCAGTCAATTACACTGCAAAAGTGAAACAGAGCAGGTGAGGGAGGGCCTCGCAGGGTGGGGGTCAACAGATGCTCCTGTTGGCCCCCCTGAGACAGGGGCAAGGGGCTCCCGGCAGATGGAACACCAGTGCAGAGAACAAGGGGGCCACCCTGGGAACACTGGGAGGACAGCCAGAAATAAGGCCAGAAAGAACAGACAACACCCCATGGGAGTCTGAACGAGCCACTCTGAGGGTCTGGCAGCAGGGGACCAGCCAGAGGCTGTGGCATTAACCAGTGCAGGTACAGAAGTGGGTAGGTTCTATGTAGATTTCTGTGGCAGAGCCAAGAGCTTTCCCTGAGGGGCTGGCGTAAGAGCAGGAGGGAGCAAGTGGAGGGAAGGGGCTGTAGCCATCATCTGAGACAAGGAAGCCTGAAGAACTGATAGGAACAGAGGACAGGAGTTCCCCTGGGACGCTGGGGCAGGTGGAACACTGCCCCCTGCAAAGCTATCCTGATCCCCAGAATATATCACCCCCCAGGGCAAAAGGGACTTTGCTGGTGTGATTAAGTTAAAGGTGTTGGGATGAGAAGATTATTCTGGATTATCCAGGTGAGCTCAGTGTCATCCCATGAGTCCCTGAAAGGAGGCATAAGGCGGCAAGAGGGTCAGAGTCAGGGAAGGAAACGGAGAGAGGCGGATTAGAAGCTCCTTCACTGCCTTTAAAGGAAGGAGGCCAACAGCCAAGAGCATGGGGGCCTCTAGAAGCTGGGAAGGCAAGGAGGCACATTCTCTCCTAGTGTCCCCAGAAGGAAATGCCGTCCTACTGACACCTTGATGCTAGGACTTCTGACCCCTAGAATTGTACAAGAATAACATATCGCGTAAGCCACTCTGTCTGTGATCATTTGTTACCGCAGCAGGAGGAGACCGACATGGAGGTGATCGGCAGGAGAACGTAAGCAGGACCTGTCCAGAAAGTGTGGGGTTACGGGGAGGAGGCCTGGCGGAAGTCGTAAATCTGGGAGGAAAGACCCCCGCGGCATGGCTGGAGGGGGTGTTGGAGGGCCTGACACTGGGTGAGGCTGGGGAACCCGTGCAATAGGCACCGGAAAGGGACCCAGCCTGAACATGGCCCCAATGTGAAGAGGTCAGAGAGGAAAGAAATCAGAGGAGGAGGTGGAGAAGGAGGGTTTTTCCTATGAGCCAACTGGAGAAAGTGCTTCTAAAAGAAAGAGGAGATGAGAAGAAGTGTGGTTCATCCATCTGTCTGTGCGGCAGAAACGGCTCAGCAACAGGAAGGACTTCACCACATCAGTGGTGAGCCTCAAAACCACGGTGCTGAGCAAGCAAGGCTCTAGGCTGGGGGAGGCGTGCTGTGTGGGTCCACTCACGTGCTGTCTGGAAAACGCAAAGTGTCCTCCAGTCACAGAACGCAGACCCATGGCTTCTGGGGCTGTGGTTGGGGTCGCATGAGGGGACATGGAGGGGCCAATGCGGGCCTTCTGTGGCTCGAGTGTGGCGGTGGTCACGTGGGTGAACCCTCTGTAAACACCCATGGACTCACACACTTCCGTGGGTGTGATTGATTACATGTAAATTACACCTCTATAAAGTTAACTTTTAAAAAACCAGCAGAGGGCACATCCCCTTCAACTACTGCCGGTGGAGGAAGCAAGATGAGGCAAAGGATCCCTGGCCCTGGGCCACCCGTCCAAGGCCATCAGGACAGTCTGTCACCAGGACGGGCAGTTGGCCAAAGCATGGGCAGGGGACCCAACAAGGGGCGCTGCTCTGTGGGGACGTCACCCAAAGGTTTCTGCAAGAGCATCTCTCCTAGTATAAGACTGCAACCCAGGAAGGCCTTTAGTTCCCAGCTTTCTGTGCCCTGGTGGGGAAGCTGTCAGATGAGCCTGGACGGCGACTGCTATAGCAGACACCTTCCAATCACAATGAGAAGGCAGGAGAATTTCGGGGACTCTGACCCACACTCTGGTTTTATAGATCCCCAGCACAACCCCAGACTGGTGTCCCTCCATTCTCTGACCCCTACCCACCCTTTTTGAGCCCAGAAGGCCCACCCGATACACCCCCATCAGCTCAGTGCCCTCCTGGTGACACTGGCCCGTGGGAGGTAGGAAAAGAGATCAGAGAAAGGTGCAGAGGTCAGGATGTTCTCCCACCCCCTCCATTCTCTGGGCTCCCTTACCTGGAGTGGCTGCACCCCTCTCTCCCAGAGCACATCTTCTGTTGAGGACTCCTCCCATCCTCCCCCTCCCCTGGTTTCTGGCAACACGATTTCCTTCCCTGGCTTTTCAGGCCTGGAGGAAGCAAGAACTCCCAGCTACTGCTAATTTTTCAATGACATTGCGTTCCTTTGACCCCGTCCATCCTGCAAAAAGTCCTTTCATTCAATTCCACACAACTGGCTGTCTCCAGGCTTACTGTTAGCTGAGATCATCAAATATGAGTATTTCTTAAAGCACAGCCACAAGTGTTCCTAATAGACTCACCCATTTAGGTCCCCCGCTAATGGGGAGACAGACCTTCATGCAGGTAATTATAACATTTAACATATGCATGGGGCTGAGGACATCAACCTGAGCCCCCCAGACCGGGCCTCCTCAGAAGCCACCACATCCCTGCACTGGCGATTAACGAAGCCAATGCACCGACTTGGAACGAAGGCACTCTGATTCGGACTTCTGTCTCTTGCAACTGAAAATACAAAAAAATTCTGATAGTTGTCTTAAATGGGGGGCCCCAAAAGTGCTGTGTTTGACTACTGAATCTGGCAACTAGAAAAAGAAGGGCAAAGGAACATGTCAGAAAAGCTGAAAATGGTTAAGCTAAAAACAGAACCCAGTAAACTCACCAAAACCTTGAAGGACATAAAAAGCAAATACAATGGCAATAAATTAAGGGGAACAAAAAGCAGAAACCAGAAAGGAAGGTGACAGAAACGTCCTGAATTACTAATTACAACAATACAAGTTTAACTTCTTGTTTTACAGTAAGCCTAAAGCACACCCGAATACAGACTCCACCTTTTCATATTGAGTAAAACAAAATCAAGCTGTTCAGGAGAGACCTTTCCAAAGCAAAGTTACAAAAGATAAATATATACTAGGGTATAAAATCAGGAGGAAAGCATGGGTCACATATTAATTTCAGATGTAGCCGCAGATAAGACAAAAAGCACCAAACTGTCATGAAATTTTATGCACCAAATTACATCGCTTTTAAATATAGAAAGTAAAAACTCGTGGAAATATGAGGGAGTTTGGTGAATATACTCTACTAATTGAGGACTATAATTCATTTCTCACCATCTTGATAGACCAAGTAGGCAGGAAGAAAGAAGGCAATAAAGATTCTGAATAATATTATTAACTGTGTGGGTGTGTTTATGGGGGAGGGAGGGGATATGTATTATAAAACTTGAACCTCACAAACAGAAAATATGTCTTCCTTTGCAACACCCATGGAATTAACTGGGCAGATATTCCACCATCAAAATTTGTAAGTAAATACCTGTTAACAACAACAACAACAAAAAAAGAGGAACCAAGGACCACCTTTCCTGGCCTCACTGCAATGGAACTAAATATTTCATTTTTGACTACAAAAGTTTCCAGAAAGATCTTTCAGAAATTTTAAGGAAGACTTGAATAAATAGAGACATGTGCCTTATCCTTGTTTGGTAAGATTTAATCTTCATGTGATATTTATATAAATTCCACCCAGACTGACCTCTCAAGATGATACAATTCAACTTGAAATCCAAATGAGATTTTTATCTTTTTGACTTTGGAGAAATCATTGTAAAGTGGACCCGGAAGGTTTAGTTCATGCATGGATGGGGAAATGTTGAAAAGAAGTCAACTGAGGAGGCGCTTACTCTCCCAGATATTAAAACCTGTCATAAAGCCATAATCTATGAATGTTGTACCATTGACGTTCAGCCATTAGGCCCATGGAATGGGCCGGAGCGTGAGGAGATTGCTGGGCGCTCACACGATACTCCCGGTGACAAGGGGCCTTTCCAGGCGATGAGAAGCGGTGGGTCTAGGCAATAATCGAATGAAATCAAAACGAAACAAATTCTAGGGGGGAAAAGGACAAATTAAAGACAAACCATAAAATATCAATGAGCATCTATAAACCTTGGGGTGGAAAATGCTATCTGAAGCATGAGACCAAAAGCAAAAATCACAAAAGATTCACAGATTTGACTACAAAAATCTTTAGCTTCTGTGTGTTTTAAACAGGTGAAAGGAACAAAAAGAAATATGAAACAAAATGAAAAGGAGGGGATGAATTTAGGAGAAGAATTACAATCTATGTTTCCAGGTAAGGGGTTAATGTTCTTAACATACAAATAATCAAGGAAGTATTAACATACAAATAGAAAAAGGAGCAAAGAGTATGAACGGTTTTCAATAGGAAAAATACAAATACCAAAAGGCATTTGAAAAAAGTGTTCAGCCTCATTAGTATTCAAGTACATGCAAATTAAAGCAACTAGCTATCATTTTTCACCTATAAAATTGGCACTTTATTATTACTATCATTATATTCAGTGTTAGCAAGGGTATGGAAGTATGGGCGTTTGTACTTTCTTGGTGGAAACATAAAGTGGTAGAGTTTTTTAGAGGGCAATTTCATTTTCCACGTCCGAACCCATTTTGCGTACCTTTTGACCCACCCATTCTTCTTGGAGAAATTCGTCCTAAAGAAAATAATTAGCTACAAGTCTGTTGATTGCAGTGTTTTCTGAACAGCGAAATAAGGAGCCTAAATGTCAATTAATAGGCAATCATTGGTTATATTAAATCATGTATTTTCAATACAATGGAATTCTTTGCCACCATCAGTAATGGTGTCAGACAAGTATGGACACGATCGTTGTACTGTGAAGTGAAAAGACTGAGTAATAAAATTGCACGTACCAATAATTTTCTCATTTGTGTAAGGAAAGTGAGAAAGGATGTACACTAAAAATATTAACACCGATTATCCATGGCTAGTGAGATTGAGGGGGACATATACTCGCTACATTGTGGTTATTTTAATTCTAACATTTCCCCACAATACACACACATTAATTGCTAAATAAAAATAAATGTTTAAGGAGCGATAGGGTTTTGGGTAAATTATAATACAATCACACAGTCACAGTCAATGGCTGGGAATATTTGTGTGGCAGAATTATATTGGTTGATATGAAAAGATGGTTATCATACATTGTTCAGTGAAAATAGTACATTACAAAACAGTGTGTGCACTATAATCTCATTTTGTTTAAAAATAGAGAATGTGTCTATTTATATGCATAGAAAAATGGCAGAAGATTATAAAATAAAATGTTAGGAATAGTTATCTCTGGTGGATGCAGTGGGCTGAGTCTCTTTTGGGGTTTGTGGATTTCTGCGTTTTCTAAGTTTTCTGCAGCTACAACGTATTAATTTCATTATTAGAAATTGCACTTATTTTTAAGAAAATATTTGTACTTTCACATCCCATAATTCTATTTCTAAGATTTTTGTCCCAAGGAAATAACCTGTCCTTATACTTGCTTCCTCGAGCCAGCAGTTCTGATCTAGGAGGTGGCAGTGCCTGGGACATTTCTGGTTTTCACACTGGGGGTCGGGAACGCTAGTGGTGCTCAGTGATAGAGGCCAGGATTGCAGCTAAACGTCCTCCAATGCACAGGACGGTCCCTACAGCAAAGAACGATCTGGCCCCAAATGTCAGTGGTGCTGAGGTTGACACCTGCTTTATACCATTATTTCTTCTTTTACCACTTAAAAGACAGAACATGCCTCACCACCTCACCTCGAATCTTTCAAGAGGGTCACTTTGAGAAAAGCCCGGAAGCTAAAGGCATCTAAAAAGTCTGCCCAAACTTGGCCTCCATCCATAAAGAAGCTTCAAAGGGCTCTGGTTCATAACCCAGGGACAGTTCTCAGAATCACCACCCCTTCCCTCCCAGCAACTGCAAAGCCAGCTCCCCTGTACCCTCCCAAGGGCATCCCAGGTCTCACCCCACTCCTCCCCATCTCTGCCAAAGTGGCCCTCTTTCCCCAGCATCTCTGGCTCTACTCACTTCTGTTCATGCTCTAGATCCTTCACCACACAGAACAGGGAAGGAAAGACCATTTATATATATTTATATAAATACATTTATATATAATTATAATATATAATATTAATAATATATTAATATATACTATACTATAATGTTATAATTATTATATTACATATTATTATAATATAATTTTACATATTAATATAATATGTTGATATATATATTACTGGAAGGGGGGAGGCACCAACCACGCATGCCAAATAAAACATCTGGAGATATATGACCCAATGAATAGGAAAGAATTGAAGTATTTCTTCATTTGTGGAAGTATTTACTATATGGATTGACTTTAGGGTATGTATATAATTTATGTATAAATGTATATATGTTGGGGGTGTTGCACTCAAAAAAGTTTCTGGCAAGTTGTGCACCTCAAAGTATTTGAGGGTGATAGGCACAGAGGAACAGGGAAAGGAAGGCCTCTGCTCTTTTGGGGGTAGACTAGGAGAGAAGACAAGAATACAAAATAACAATAACTCTTGTCCCCATCACAGTGCAATTCTCAGAATAATTTTGAAATGTCTACAACCTAGCAATAGCTAGTATGCATCCATTCTATCTGCTTTACCATTCAGAAATTCTTTCCTCTAACCCCAAAGCCATCCTGGAACTGAGACCATAAAACTGGGTTGTTCATCCTTGGTTCTGGGCCATGGCTTGCCCCTCCCCCCTAGGCTTTGTATGGGATGAGGGAAAGTGGCTTCTGAATGTAGCTGTGGGAAAATCTAGTTTTTGCTAATCATTTTATCCCTAGTGCCTAACACTGCAATAGCCACTCAGGCATTCAATACATATCTGTTGATTGGATGGCTAGATGAATGGACACACAGGTGAGTGGATAGATGGAACAATGAATAGATACACAAAGGGAAGAATGGGTGAATAGTGAGTGGACGGGCAAATGAATGGATGGATGGATAGTTGGATGGATGGATGGATGGATGGATGGATGAAAGGAGATGCAAACAAACAGATGGGTGGGTGATTGTATAGATAGATGGAAGGATGGATGGAAGTCAGTTACTGTCCTGAGATCTGAGTCAGACTGCAGTGCAATCAGGAGGGTACCACTGAGCTAGAGAAAGAGACTGGTCCCTGTCAGAAGCAGGCTCACCCCACGTCCTTAGTGGCTAGCATAGCCAACAACAGCCACTGCAAGGAACCAGAACATGAGGTTGGTAAGATTAGCAATTAAATGCTCTTGCCAGTGACTGGTTTAGGATGGGATGTATGACCATAATCTGACCAGTGAGACTTGAAAAATATGTGGGAAGGATAGAGGTACTGCTGGAAAACGCTTTCCTGCTCCTAGAGGGTACATACATGTGAAATGGTATCTTCCTCCTTGGGTCGTTCTTGGGTCTGGCCATCAACCTGGGACCATGGAGATCCACCCAGAGGGAGGGCACAGCAGAGAAAGGGAAGAATCCTCAATGACTTTCTTGGGCTGCTGAATTACCCAGCCTGAAACTAGCTCAACCCCTAGATTTCTTTCCACCTACAATAAATTCCAACGTTGTTTCAGCCACTGGGAGCTCGAAGCCTAAGACATGTGATCTGCTATACCAGATTCAGGAGTCTTGACTCGAACCCACATGTCTTCCTGCAATCTCCTCATCACTAGTCTTGAGCAAGGTCTTGTTCTCCCCAAACCCCAAAGCATTAGCTGCAGCCCGTGAATAAGTATACAGTCATACCTCTGGCCATCCCTCCAGCCAGTTGGATTCTGTGCAGCTGAAGTCCTCCCACTAGCATGCAGAAGTATCTGTAACCTGTGGACAAGTTTTCTCTTTGTCTATCATCTGGTCATATGAGAATCTCCATGAAAACGTAAATTATCTTCTCTCTCCCAGGTCAAATTCTGGACTTGTTTCCTGGAGCCTACTGGACTCTGGAGACAGCAAGTGGCACAGGGTAATTCTTAGGGAGAACAGGCACCCTCTTGCGAGGAGATTGGCTCATGGGAGGTTGTTGTAGGTTTCCCAAAAAGGGAAGGATGCATCTGTTTAGACAAGGAGAAGTGGCTGTTTTCAGGCTCTTCTGAGTTCAATAAGATGCCCCCGTTCCAATTCTCAGTGTTCCTCTCCTTTCCAATCAGTGCCTCAACATTTATGTAACAAATCTGTCACGGCTGTTAATTCAGTTTATGCTGTAATTCTGCAACCCTGTGATCAAATTTGGAGTCTGATTTTCAGCTATCTCAGCCCTTTGGCTACAAAGGAAAAGAGATTGTTTTAGGGATGTTGTTGAAGCTCTCTAATTCTTTGTGTCCTGAGCTGAGATTTTAAAGCCCTGATCTCATTGCTTTCTTTCTGTAAACCTCCCTGAGCAGCCAGGGGCAGCCGGCCAGTTGCAGAATTCTTGTGGCTTTCACTCCCATTCTCCAGGCCCAAGAGCTCTTTGGTCCCTAGAGCAGGGCCCTCACTGGGGACCTCATCCCAAGAAGCCACATCTATTACCCGCAGGTGACTTGATGGCCCATTTGTTTACTTCAAGGTTGCTTTCTCCACCTCTGACAGAAGTTAAGTTCCATGAAAGCAGACACCCTCTGTCATGTCTACCCTAAAATAGTACCACCTATACAGTAGGCACTAAATGAATGCAGAAACCCACTCCTAGCCAGCTTACAGAGGAATGGGAATGCATATCTGGGAGAGCATAGAGGAGCTGGCCCAGAGCACAACCAGATCCCAACCCCAAGAAGCACAGCACATGCTCTTTGCCCACTTAGCTCGCCTCCGGGGTGATACAAGGATTGTGTGGGCTGAGGTGCCTGGGGGTCCTCCTGACGGGTGGTGCACCTGCCTCCACATGTAAGGTTTCAAAGGGACTCAGATTGGCCCAGCTCGAGCCCAAGACACTCCTGGATCCCATGGTGAAGTGGGGTCATGTCCAAGCCAGGCCCCCCACCTCTGAGGCCAGGGCCACTGTCCCATAGAACCTCATGGGATGCAGTGGGGACGGCTCCCAAAGAGCTCCTGTTTGAGTAGAAGAGAGGATACTGAGCATACACATATGAACACACACACACACACACACACACACACACACACACACACGCATGCACTCACTCCCATATACATGCAGACACAGACACAAAAACAATCGTCCACTCCAAAGAAAAATCGGATGTAACAAGTATTCCTCAGTTAGGGGATTGTTAGAAAATTATAGTGTATTCTTAAAAAGAATGTAAGAAAGATGCATTGAGATTTAAAAAGATCTTAGAAGCATATTGTCAATTGAAAAAAAATCAAATTATAGAATAATAACGCGATCCCATTTATTTTTCAAACTACAATTATATATGTATATATATGTGCATTTAAAAAAAGGTCAGGACAAAAACAGATATTTTAGAAAATGATTAAGCCAGGGAGAGGAATACAAACCAGCAGAGGGAGGGATAAGAGGACTTTCGTCTTTTATTCTAAAACTTCTCTGTTGCTTGATTTGGTGCAATGAGTGGGATTCAGGTATTGTTTTTAATCACAGAAGAATTTTCCAGGCATGCATGGTGCGTCTGAGCATCTCCTTGTCTCCAGCTTCCCTGTCTCCCCCTCTTCTTGCCCATCTTCCCCCATAACCCACATCTTTCAGCCGAGATTGGCCATATCAAGGCAACAGAGCATATTTCTTCTGTCACTGAACTGCCTGCAGAGAGCTCTGGAAGGGCTGTTCTTCCTGCTGAAAGCAAACCATTGGGCTTTTTCCGGGCTCTTCAACAACAAGACTGGATTGCAGTTTTTGTCTAATGTGACCCCAGGGGTATACGTCCCCACCGCTGGTTTCTTGGGCCTGGGAGAGGAAAGACCCTCCAGTGACCCACAGCGTGTCCAGCCTCAGCGCCCACTGTGTGCAATGGGAGGAGGTTCTGTGGGGATCCACCTCTTCAGGGAGAGGATGAGGGAGGACATACTGCCTTTCTGAAGCTCTGGCAGCATGGGGACTAAGTGGAGACTAGAGACTCAGCCCCGACCCCCACCTCCACCACAGGTGAGAGCCTCACAGGATGAGGGCCAGGCCACACTGAACATGCACAGCAACCAAGGACCAGGGAGAGAAGAGAATTGCCCCAATCACAGCGCTTGTGCAAACAAAGCCCATGAATGATCTTTTTAAGGCCTCCCTAGAACCATGCGTGCTCTGTACCCTCCCCAGGTGGTCTGGCTTCCATCTGACCTGCTCCATATCCCCACGCTCCAGCCACAGCAGTCTTGCACACTAGTACTGCCAGCAACCCCCTCCCCATGCCCTCCTAGATGCTCCTCTGCTTTCCAGTTTGCAGCCCCCAGAGGCCTCCCCCAGCAGCGGACCTGGTGCTCCTCCTTCCTGCTCTATGGCACTTCTGCTAATTTGCCTCCCAGCACTCACTTCCAGAAGTCTTCTCACTGGCTCAGTTGTTGGTCCATGATGTTGGCTCCCAGAAGACAGGGCCCTCCTCTGTCTTGTTCACTGCTTGTTCCTGCACCCAGAACAGGGGCCAGCACACAGAAGGCACTGCATCATTGTGGGTGGGACTAAAGGGTGACCTTGGTCTACTGCATGGGGCTGAACACAACTGGGTACCCGGCTTACTGTACTTTGCACAGAAAGCTGAAGCTCAGAGAGGTGGGCAACCTGCCCAAGGTCCCGTGTCCCAGGCTGTCATGAGCACATGGACTGGTCACAGTGGCGCCCTCTGAACGTGGACCCTGGGCCCAGGCTGCCTGAGTCCTCCTCTCAGCTCCGCTTCCAGCTGGCCATGTGACCCCCGGCAATTCACTCAGCTTCTCATCTGTGAAACAGGGCTGTTGACAGCACTCAGTCAAAGGTGGATGTACATTAAGTGAGTGGTACCTGGGACTTACCACACTTACAACTCGCTCTGTGCAGGCATGGCACAGTAGATGACAGTGGGAACTGGCCAGGTTTGACCACAAGGTCCTTGCTCTTCTCCAGGCAGGGGGACGGCAAGGACTTGGCATGGAGTCATACATGGTGGGGTAAAATCTCTCGTGGAAGGGGTTAATAAGCAAGGTGGCCAAAGGTGGGGCTAGACCAGGTCACTGAGGGCTTCACTTTTACCCTGAGGCAAATGTTGATGGGCAGCCACTAGTGGAGTTAAAAAGGAGATCAGCTGTGTGCTTTTCAGAGATTCCTCAAGGGGACAAATTTGAGGGGACACACGGGAAGCAAGCAGTGCAGTCAAATGAACAGCCTGGTCCCCCACTCTCTGGGTAGCTCTTTTCCACATTCAGGAAACTCTCTCCAACATTCAACAAAGTATTATTCTTCTCTTGACTTATCTCCTTAACTACATACTGCACCCTATCCTTCCTCCCTTCCTACTCAACCAGGATGGACATAACACAGGGCCAAACCAGGCATCTAGGAGCCCCCCAGGAGAGGACACCTGTCATTTCCACCTGCCCAGTATCTTTCTTCCTTCCCCAGCAGCAAATTCCATTTCCCTTGAAGGACCCCATTTCCCACTCACAGCCAGTGGTCCAGGTGCTACTGAACCTCGGTTCCTTCTGTTCTCCTGGTCAGCAGCTGGTTGGAGGATGGGTACAAGACCTTGGGTCTTGGACGATGGATATGACATTTCCAGGAATGTTTCTCAATCAGTTGTGTAGGAGAAGTTCTCCTCCTGCTCTGTTGTGAGTCTGGAATGGCCAACAGCCAACTTGGCCATGAACTCGGAGAGGATGAGCAGAGCTGAGCTATGGAAGGAGACAGATGACCAACATCTTTTATAAATCAGGGCGTCTTTGAAGGCTGACAAGATCCACCCTTGGACTTTAAGTAAATCAGACTGATATAAAATAATTCTTTCTTCTTAAGTAGTTTCAAGTTGGGTTTCTGTTGCTTGTCACCAAATACATCTGATCAATAGTGTTCCACAGTGGTTGCTCTGGACCAGGCTCCTGAAACTTGCATCTGTGGGGTCCTCATGGTGCTCCAGTCTTCCCAGATCATATATATATTATTAAAAATAGAGATGCCTAGGTCCCCACCAGCCAAAGCTCTGATTGGGGATCTCAATGCAGGTGGCTCTCAGCCACCTGAGAACAAGTTTCTCAGAACCAGGTCATAGTGGAGAAGACAAAAGGCCAGCAGAGAAGAAGGGAAGAAGGAAGAAGAGTGTCTCTGGGTTGAGTATTGTTTGAGTGTTCTCAACCAATAAAGGTCACACCAGATCTGAGCTGGGCAGCCTTAGAACGCAGAACCCCTAGGTCAGCAGGTGCTCCTCTAGCCATTGTGCTTTCTGGGCCTCACGGGGGCATGGAGACCAGCATCTCATCCCACCTCCCTTTGTCGTTAGGTGAGAAAAGTTAGGCTTAGAGAGCCGATAGTACTTCTTAAGTCACATAACACGCTGGCATCAGACCTATGGCCAGAAGCTGGTCCTGATCCCATAACTGTTCCCTACCCCACACTCTTGGCCAATTCCTCACCCACTGCTCCTCCAAGGTGAGTTAAGGGTCCTCCTTTTCTTGGCAAACACTCCCCCTCCCATTTTCCATCCAGTCCCAGGACTTAAAGGAGACTTTTCCACTTTTTGCACTGCTGGGTCCAAATAGCCACAGCAATGCCACTGTGCCCCTCAGAACTGACCTGGGGTACAGGTGGCCGGTGTCACACTTGATCCGGGTGCTTCCTTTCCCTCACCTCAGCCTGGGCACTTAGGACTCAGCACAAGGTCTGGGTGGGACACAAGAGGCCACAGATTGCAAATAGACACAGTAGGTAGACAAGCGTCCTGGATCAGTTAGCTTCTGCTGCACAAAAAGCCACCCAAAACAGTGGCTTAAAGCATCCACCGTTTATTTAGCTCGTGATTTTGTGGGTCAGCAATTTGGGCCGGGCTTGGCCGATGGTTCTTTGGCCTAGGCTGGGCTCAATGGGCCAAAGCTGGGCTTGCTCATTCACCTGCTCATTACTCATTACATCATTACATCATTGCTCATTACTCTGGCCCAGAGCAACTGGACTGAGGAAGGCTTCTACTTCACCTGTGTCTTGTCCTCCAGCGGGGAACCTGGGCTTGGTCATAGGCAGCTGGACAACTCCAAGAGCCACAGTGGAAATGTACAGGGCCTCCGGAGACCCAGGATGGGAAGTAATGAAAACACTGTTACTACTGCCATATTCTACTGGCCAAAGCGGGTCCCAGGCCAGCCCAGCGTCCAGGGTGGAGAAAGGGACTCATTCTACCTTGCATCATATCACAAAGGCACAAGGGTCTAGAGAAGGGAATAATTGCAAATATTTTTGTAAGCAACCTACCACAAATTCTAAATATTTGGTGAACATCAAGGACACGCTCTCTATAAAGCATTTACATCAGGACTTTAACAAACCATTTGCAGTTTCATTTTGAACAAAAATGCGACTGAGGGCCAGATCCTGCTCAGGGCTGCCAGCTTGAGCCCTCGGCAAGACACAGTTAATGAATGTTTTTGAGCGAAAAAAATGAATGAAAGCACTTCCCACTTAAAAAGTGGCTTGGAGACTCCTGGTATCAGCCACTTGGCAGAGAGTAAAACCTGAACATCCCCCTGCTGCAAACACACAGAAATAGTAGATAAAATATAACAAATATTTCTTTAAAGGCAAAGGGAAAGGAGAGAAAAGGGGACAAGATCTAGGAAACTGAAAGCCGGCACACCAAGCAAAGGAGAAGAAGGAGCAGACACAGAAACTATGTCAGTGGGGAGGCTCGGGGGTGTGAGGGGCGATTTGGCATCAAGGGAGCAGGGACCCAAATTCTAATTCTCCTGCGGCAACAGTAGGAGTCTTGGCCTATGGGGTTGACACCAAGACCCCTCAAAGTAGGACACTGAACATAAAAGCAGACAAAGGCCAGCTATATATATGGAATTCAGACCCCCAACCGGCAGCAGGCAGCCCAGAAAGCTGACCCATCATCTAGACACCAGCCCAGGTGGTCAGACTCCTCTCTACAAATCTCGACAAGTCGGATTTGTGGAAGTCAGACCAGAATCTCTAGCAAACAGTCCGAGAAGCTAAGCAATAACTCTTGTAACAATCAACCCCAAATGGGAAGGACTTGACTAATAACCGGCAACTTCCCTAATTTTGTCCCTGCTCCCAACTTAGGACCAACCAAAGAAAGTCAAAAAGCTCTCCTAACCAATCACAAGGATGCCTCCCTCCAGTTAGCTCACCCCCAGCTTCCTCAGGCCAGCAGCCTCCAACAGGGCATGCCTGAAGCCCTCCCTTTTTCCACTAGAAAGCTTGCCCACTCCTCTGTCTGCCTTTGTGTCTCTGCCAAAACACAAGTGATGATGGCTGACTCCCTAGTACAGGAAGCTCTGAATAAATAACTTTGGCTTTTTCTCATTTGCTTGGTCTTCCTTTATTTCCACAGAGGGAAAAATAAACAAACAAACAAAAAAACAAAAACCTTCATAAAGGCTGAACCACTTCCAGATATTTTTTCCAAATACGTGATCCAAGTAACTCTTCCAGCAATGTAGGAGTGTTTGTATTAGAAACAACTATTAACATATTTATTCTCAACAGACTAAAGGAAAAACTATAAGATCATCTGAATCTATGTGGAATTAATGTCCATTCACAACAAAGACGCTTAACAAGACAAGAATAAAATGAAAGTCCTTAGTATGATACAAAATAGGTGTGGAAAACCCACTATAAATGTGTGATTAATGATAAAATACTAAAAGCACCCAATAAAAGTCAGGAATGTGACAAGGACGCCTACTATCACATCTATTCAACATTGTACTAAAAGTCAGTGCAGTAAGTACTAAGCTTGTGCAGTAAGACAAGAAAAAAGAAACACAGTGTAGAAGGATTGAAAAGGAAGAAGCAAACATTTTACCATGCATGAATTATAAGATCATCTACACTGAAGGTCCTACACAGCCTACGAACAGCCTGATACGACTAACAAAGAGTTGTTGAGCAAAATTTCTGGATACAAGGTCAAATACAAAAACAAATTGCATCTCTACACCACAGCAACTAACAATCAGAAATTTTAATTTTAAAAAGACACCAATAACTATAACAATACATTTATAGGATTCGAAAGAAACCTAAAAAAAAAGATGTACATAATCTTCGTGCAGAAAATTATAAGACTTTATTGAAAAACATAAAAGAAGACCAAAGTAAATTAGACAGATATGCCATGTGCATGGGTGAGAAGACTCAGTATCATAAAAATGACAACTCTCCCAAATTGATCTATAAATTTCCTCTCAAATCCCAATAGAAAATTTTATAGAACATGACAAACTAATCCGAAAATTTATGTGGATGAGGAAAGGACTAAGAATAGCTAGACACTCCTGAGCAAAAAGGTGGGAGAACCCATCAAGATAGTTATTAAGATCGACCACAAGGCTTTAGTAACTAAAACTGTGATGTTGACACAGTAAGAGAAATACACCAAAGGGACAGGATAGGGAGCCTCCAGACATGGACTCAGACACAGAAGAAAAGAACTAGCACTGCAGATCAGTGAGGAAGGTGACAGAAAACAAAAACAGTTGTCCCTACCAAAAAAAAAGTTAATCCTTAATCCAAATCATACAATATAAAAAGACAGATACATTACAGAATTAAATGGTGAATAAAACTATAAGACTTATTGAAAAATAGAAAAAAATCTTTATGACTTCTGGTGGGGAAAGATTTATTGAATAAGATACAAAATCACAAACTACAAAGAGAAAGATTGAGAACTTTGCATATATTAAAATTTAAAGCCTGCTGTAAGAGAAAAGACACAATAAATAAATTTTTTAAAAAAGCTACAAACTGGGAAAGATATTTGCTATGCGCAGAACTGACAAAAGATTATTATTCAGGAGGCGCCTGAGTGGCTCAGTGGGTTAAAGTTGCTGCCTTCAGCTCAGGTCATGATCTCAGGGTCCTGGGATTGAGCCCCACATCATCAGGCTCTCTGCTAGGTGGGGAGCCTGCTTCCCCCTCTCTCTGCCTACTTCTCTGCTTACTTGTGATCTCTCTCTCTCTCTGTCAAATAAATAAATAAAATCTTTAAAAAATTATTATTCAGAATATGTAAAGAATTGCTACAAATCAGAAAGAAAATGCCAAACAACCCAGCAAAAGAATGGGCAAAAGATAGAAAGGAGTAATTCACAGGCGAGGGAAGTGAGGTGGACAGTTGACATATGGAAAGATACTCCACGTCAGCAGTAACCAAGGAGTTGTAAAGTAAACAGAATTTCATTTCATATTTATTGAGCACCTATTACAGACCAGATATTATTCTCCCATTTAAAAGTCTGGAATTCCCAGATAGTACGGTCTTCTATATAAACCGAGACCAGATGTTAAACTAGACCTGCGGGATGTGTAAGCTTCAAAGTCAAAGATCTGTGACATATAAGTAAGATCGGGGGCAAATGATTGATACCACACTCCAGATCTTTGAGTGTGATACTGGGGCTTCTTTGAGTGAAGGGATAAGACAAGTGGTGCTAGGACCTTAACAAAACTTTGCGTCGTGAGTCCAGCACCCAGACTCCAGTAACTGGGACTGTTGAGGTCAGGTAGGAACTTAGACTTCTAGAGTTGGGGCCACAATACCCTGCAGGGGTTTGGTAGGTGACCCTGCCTGAAACTGATAATCTCCTGGAGTAACATGGAGAGTCAGTCACCTCCTTAATGTTCTAGAACCTCCCTCTGTGGAAGTGGGAAGCCTGTCCCTGTACTTAGCTGGGCAGTGCTGCAGACTCTCTACCAAATCATTCACTTAGTGGGAATAGATTTTAGATAAAGGTCCCTGTGGGTCTAGGCCTGAGGGTCTTACCCCTCAGTAAAATGAATGAATGAATGAATGAATGAATGAATGAATGAATGAATGAATGAATGTCTGGAAACATCATTTGTTGGTGATAATAGAAAATGGAACTCTTTTATGGTGCCTACTTTTTGACAATATCTAGGTAGAGTTACTGATCCTCCTACCCCATGATCGAGCAATTCATCCCAAATTCTCATACATGGGACAAGAAGACAAGCACAAAAATTTTCACCACAGCTTTGTTTAGTATGAGAAAAATGGGGAGCATCCTGGTGATGTTTACCCACCAACCAGATAATGGAGCATGCACTGTTGTCTATTCATCCAATGAGACACCATGCAACTCTTAAAATTAAGGAACCACAGTTAAATCTAAAACACATGTTTAGCAAAAGAAAGAGAGATGCAGAATTGTACATATAGTATATTATCATTTATGAAATTTTAAAATGTGCAAGATAATCCTCTACATTATTTAAAGCTATAAGAACATATGCGGTAAAAGGAAAGAAGAAACACCAAATTTCTGCTAAGGAGAAAGAGGTAGTAGGATGGGGATGAGACACTCTAGAGGCTTCATCTATATTGGTGAAGTTTTACTCCTGAAATCACACACACATGGACACAGACACACAGACTGAAACAGAATGCTGACAAATCATGTGTTGTTTACCAATGTTTGTTGTTTTATTCTCAATGCTTTTCTATGTACAAGTAATACTTATAATTTAAAACATCATAAGTCAATTGTGAATGCATATGAGATCCAATAGGTGAAGAATCCACACACTGGGGTGACAGATCTGAGAATGGACACCTGTCCTTGGCCCAGAGCCATGCTCATCCAACTGCCTCCACAAGTGATCTGTAGTCATTAATTACTAGGACAAAAGGGGGCAGGAGGTTGTATGGCCAGATTAGCTCATCAGACACCGGATTTTCCCTACTGCAGGACTTCTCAGAGCCTTTAACAAGCTAATAAAGATTATGAATCTCCAAGAATGGGGAAGATTTTCCAAATCTTCTAACATTAAACTTGTTTCTTACAGAACACCATGTAGAAAACGCTAGTCAATGGATGAGCATATTCTCACGTTTTTCCGAACACCCAGCCCTAGGGCCTGCTGTGTGTTTGGATCCGCAGCTCTGTGGTCACCAATCATAAAGCTGTCAGGTTTCCATCCTATCCCTTCACAATCCTAACCAGCATATGATATTCCCAGCAAATCCAAAATCTGTCCAGAAGTGAATGGGTAAACAAACTGTGGTACAATGGAACACCACTCAGCAAAGCAAAGTTGTGAGCTGCCTTTGGTGAGATGTTGCCGCAAGTGGCGATGTGGGTAAATCTCAAAACAACCATGCTAACGGAAAGCACCAGACGAAACGGGGTTCTTGCTGCCTTATTATAGTTCTATAAAATGTTAGGAAACTCGAGCAAATCTATAGTGGCCCAAAGCAGATCAATGGTTGCCCTTAAGTGCGGGGAGGGGCAGAGGGAAGGATGATGAAATAACAAAAGGGTATATAGAAACTTTGAGGGTGACAGATATGCTTATTATCCTGATGGGGTGATAGTTTCACAGATATATATTATGTCAAAACTAATCAAATTGTACACTTTAATTATGCACAGTTCTTGTATGGCAATTATACTTCAATAAAGCTACTTTTAAATGGATTAATTTAGGGCCTGGCAAGGAGAAGTGAGTCGCTTTGATTTGGGGCCTGGAGACCAATTTGTCTAAACTTCTGCTTTTCCTAGGATGGGGCCTTACTCATCTTACTTACTCAGTGAATAGGTGTTGGATGAATGGATGGATAAACAAGGGAATAAAGGAATGAATAAATCAATGGATTAGCCAAGATCTGAACAAGAAACAGCAGACTGACTCACAGCTCAGAGCCTGCTTTGGGGTCTAGATGGGACAGGGGTGAGGGTGGGATGCAAGAACTCTGCAGCTGAGAGCTTCCCTGGAGAACAGTGGTTCAGAATGGGTTGAGGTCTGGCTGGCAGGGAGA
Organism: Procyon lotor; assembly: GCA_028646535.1. Classification (NCBI taxonomy): domain Eukaryota; kingdom Metazoa; phylum Chordata; class Mammalia; order Carnivora; family Procyonidae; genus Procyon; species Procyon lotor. The sequence continues at coordinate 48,032,063 of CM053603.1, forward strand.
CGTGGGTGAAGAGGACAAGCACAGACCCCCAAGCAAAGCCAAGAGCTGTCCTACCAACAAGAAGGTTGCAAAGCTGTCACTGGATGTGGCCTAAATGGTGGGACCTGGTGATGACATTCTGTGGGTACCTGTTAGAGACTGAATGTTTGTGCCCCTTAAATTCATTTGTGAAGCCCCAATCTCCAAATTGATGGTATTTGGAGATGAAGCCTTTTGGAGGTAATTAGGATTGATGAGGCTTGAGGGTCAGGACTCATGAAGATATTAGTGTCCTCCTAGGAAGTGACACCACAGAACTTGCTGACTCTCTCCACTATGTGAGGACAGAATTAGAAGGTGGACTTCTATAAGCCAGGAAGAGAGGCCTCACCAGAAAACAAATTTGCCAACACCTTGATCTTGGACTCCCAGCCTCCAGAATGGTGAGGAATCCATGTCTGTAGTTGAAGCCCCCACTCTATGGAATTTGTTATGACAGCCCAAGCAGACAGATACAGAGCCTGATGGTTTTGCCTACCCAGCATCCTGCTGGTAACAGCACCCTGAGCTCTTGGGGGCATTCAATCCCCTGGTTTCATTTCATGTAGTATGAAGGAAGGGGAGATCCTTCCCCAGCCTCATCCCACTCCCTCTCCAAGAAGAGGCATGTGACCTAGGCCTGAACTTTCAGACTCACACACCTGATTCAGTGATGAACACAGGACCCACTGTTGACCAGTGAGAGTTAGGCTGGGACTGCGTGGGGTAGGGGTGGGAGGGCACAGTTTTTCTCTGGGTTTGGTAAGTCGGTAGAATGGAAGCTGTGGTCATCAGGACCCAAAGTGAGGTGAGCCTAATTGAGAATGAAGCTACACAGAGGGAAGAACAAAGGAAGAATATGGAGAGACTCATTTCAACAGGTGCCAGCCTGGACCAAGCACACTTGACCAGATCTCTCGACACTTTCCAGCTATATGTGCCAATCACACCTGCCCTTTGCTTAAGCCAAGTCAGATTTCTTTCCCTTGCAGCCAGAGGAGTCCTGTATGACACAGGACCCCTAGCCAGAACAGGCAGTGCAGTACAGTCAAGTCACCTTGGAGGGCAAGGCCATTGCCTACAGTATCGCACCTGCACTTGCTTCCCGTGTGCAGAGTCCAGCCCTTCTCTGACTTTGGGCTTTATCAAGGTGAAGAATCACTACTCCCATCTCAAATTTGAAAGGTTAAGGAAAAATAGAGAAACAACAGGTGTTCAGACTTCTCTAACCTTGCTCCCATTCAAGGCAGCAGGGACCCTCCAGGAAGTGTCTTCCATGACCTAATCTGCTGATTCATTTCCAAGGGCTAGGTCTCCTGCACCCCTCTAAGAACCTCCTTCCTCCTTAACTCTGTAAATTCCCCTCTTCCCTTCCTGACAGCACTTAGGAGGGTGCTCCCTACCTGAGTTCCTATCTTAGACCCCTCCCAGACCTCTGACAGCTGACGGATGCCCAGATCCCAGACCCCACCTCAGAAGTGAGGCCCCCACACACACAGGAAGGCAAAACCTACATAACTCACTCAGGTGTATGTGGAGGATGGTGGCCTCACTCCGAGGTCAGCCCCAGGCCCACAGAATCAGGTGGTCCTGAAGAGCAACCCATGTGCATCTTCCTGAACCCCCATCCAGGTTTGGACAGATGAGACTAAACCAGCTGTGTGGCTGCTGGTGGCAGATTTAGTCTTTCCTAATGGACTGACATCCTTGGGGAATTAAGTGCAGGATGCGCTTAATAAAGTCATTATTCTGCCATCCAGCTGTGCAGGATAGGAATATGACAGGGAGAAGCGGGGGCTTATGCTGAGAGGTCTCCAGAGCAGGAACAGAAAACTGAGTCGGCTAATTGCCAAAGCCACAGGCTCTTCAAACCTCCAAATGGGATGGGGCCCAGGCCTACAGAAGGGGGTCTGCAGAGCACAGGACTCATTAAATGGATCAGGGACAGACAATGAGGAGCTGAGAAGCAGGTCTTTCCCAACTTTCCCTGCTCAATGCATCTAGATTCCTGTTCTGATATCCAAGCAGGTCTCTGTGGCTTGAAAAGAAATGGGGAGAAGGAATACTCACTATGGTAAAGAATGCATAACTATAGCACCCACTTTCTGTCCTTGCAATTGCTGCTGTCTAAACAGTTTGGGTGGAAACCAAACTGATTACAATTGTATGTAAAGTAAGAATCAAAAATCACTCAGAGAGGTGACAGCAGTGAAAATGGCTGAGTAAGGATATCCAACATTTCTCTCCTGCATAAAAACAATGAGAAATCTGGCAAAAATGGTGAGAATCAACACTTTGGAACTCGAAATTAACCAAAGACATGCAGCAATCTGAAGAGGTTTAATCAAGAAAAAAAGGCTGACTCTCAGTAAAAACGATGAGCTTTGTGCTATTTTAGCTTATCCTAGTCTGTATCCTTTCCCTCCCCATAGCTCCATGATACCTTAAAAGCCAAGAACCCACAATCATGACCAAAGCCAGCAGCCTAGAAGCCTTGGAGGCAGCAGGATAACATGGGAACTCCTTTAAAGCCCCAGTCCCAGAGAACTGTCATTGTTTGGTCTACCTGGCCATTCCCTGGAAGACCCCACTTGGAAAACAGTCTTTATTTGAACTGACTTGGAACTCACCCAGTGTGAATAGCCTGTCTCCTGGAGTTATTTGTCAAAAACCATCAATGGGGATTGTCACGCATTGTGGATGCCTGAATAACAGTTGGGGAAAATGATATATTAACCAAAGAGCTTAAAAGGAAAAGCTGAGGGGAGCTTGGGTGTCTCAGTTGATTGAGTGTCAGACTCTTGATTTCAGCTTAGGTCTGGGCTCAGGGTCACAAGATCGAGCTCCGAGTTGGGCTCCACACTCAGAGGGAAGTCCGCTTGAGAATCTCTCTCTCCCCACTCTTCTTCTGCCCTCCCCCACTCACACTGTTTCTCTAAAATAAATAAATAAATATCTAAAAAAAAAAAAAAAGACTGAGGAATGAAATGTCCATAAGGACACTAAACCTACCAAGAACTGGGATTCTAGGAGGCCATGAAGGTGTGTGGATAATCAGTGCTAAAAATTTGCTCAGAAAAGAGCCTTAAGGGGCCTTAAACTCTTACCTCTGGCTAACTTCGAGAATCTGCACAAGCAGGAAGAGAAGGCTAAGATGGAGTTGTGAACTGCCTAAGTAAGTGTTGAAATAAAGGCGTGCCCACCCCCACACACCCACAGCTCCTCAGCAAAAAGTAGAGGGAATGATGATTCCAAGAATTTAGAAAATCTCTGTCCAAACATTAGCTGATCACAACAGACAAGTCAGTGACCACACATGACAAAGAATACAAGCATTAAACTACCAGTAGAGAACATAGGGATAAATCTTTGTACTCTTGGATTAGCCAATGCTTTCTTAGATATTATACCTAAGACACAAGCAATCAAAGCAAAAAAGATGAATTGGACTTTATCAAAATTTACGTTTCTGCTTCAGAGGAAAAAGTGAAAAGACAACCCATAAAATTGGAAAAAATGTTTGCAAATCATATATCTAATAGGTTCTAGTATCCAGATATATAAAGAACTATTACAATTTAACAATAAAGAGAAAAATAGTTCAATTAATAATGGGCAAAATATTTGAATCAACATTTCTTCAAAGAAGATAGACACCCAGCAAGTTTCTCCGTAGGTCTCATGGCACTCAGGTGTGTGGGCCACAAGCTATCCAGCTGCAAAGAAGATTGGGAAATGAACTGCTCCTCTTTTTAGCCCCTACTGTAGACTATTATGAAGGTGATTGGGAATGGGTGTTAAGTGGACCCATGTTGAAGGGAAAACCTACCCAGTTTTCCACCTATGTGTCTTCCTTACTACTTATATAGAACACTTCACTTCTACTCACCAAATGTGTGGGGGATTTTCCCTACACTAAGCAGTTCTCAATGATACCAGCTGCATGTCTGATAATTTAACTCAATTCTGACATTATCTGCCTGGAGATAGCATCACACCCTTCAGGTAAAAGGTTCAGTCCTACAAGATGGCAACCCCCACTCCAGATGCCAGTCACAACTGAGACTATCACCTGTGCTTCTGAACAAACAACAGAGATTGGGGTTCCAAAGACCCCCTACTTGGATTTTAGTAATATGCTAGAGGGGTTCACAAAACTCAGGGAAACATTTACTTGCATTTATCAGTTTATTAAAAGATATGATGAAGTATACAGATGAAGAACCATATAAAGAGATGCACAGGGTGAGGTCTGAGAAGATCCTGAGCACAGGAGTTTCTATCCTCATGGACTTGGGGTATGTCACCTTCCTGGAGTCAGTGTGTTCACCAAACTGGAAGCTCTCTGAATCTCATACTATTGAGGTTTTTATGGAGGTTTTCTCACATAGGCAGTATCAAATATTAACTCTATTTCCAGCCCTTTTCCCCTCTCTGGAGGGTGAGAAATGGGGCTGAAAATGCCAAGCTTCTAATCATGGCTTGGTCTTTCTGATGACCAGTACCAACCCAGAAGCCATCCAGGAACCCAGAATCACTTTAGTAGAACAAAAGATGTTCCTAGTGCTCTTATCACTTAGGAATTCACAAGAGTTTTAGGATCCCTGTGTCTGGGATGGGGTCAAAGACCAAATACTAGAATAAGAGAGATCCCTAATGTTCTTATCACATAGGAAATTACAAGGGTTTTAGGAGCCCTGTGCCAGGAACCAGGGGCAGAAACCAATATCTATTTTTTTTCTATGATCTCACAGCCAACTTAGAGTGTCTGTCTGCAAGCATAACTAAAAATCTACAAGAATAGCCACCAAAATGTCCATAGCACTTATTTCTAGGCACTGAAATTTATCTTTTTGTGCTCTCTGTCTTTTCTAAAAGTAACTTGGGTAACAGATGATCTCCGCTGGCTTCTTAAATATAGATAAGACTGACTTGAACACCTATTCTATGTTCTGTGGAAACCCACAGCTCCACCAACATTTCTGCCAGGATGTCTGTAATTACTGAGGAACTTATGTTCCTGTGCTCACCTCTGGGCCCAACTTCTTGTTCCCACTGAATTAGTTCTATTTATGAGCTGTCTCTACCCATGCTTATTGTCATGTTGTTGTGTTTCACAGAGCAGAGGAAGGACCTAGCCCTTTCTTCAGTTTGCACACTCACATGTACACACAAACATACAAACACACATGCTGCTCACTATTGTGTGTTTTACTGAATTCTAGGAAGAATTCAACTTTAAGTGTCCATTCTGAAACAGAGACATGGAGGGTAGAGGATGGTCACTGTCTCTATCCTGATCAAGTCTGCCAGTATACATCTCAGGCTTTGACCATACCTACACTGCCTCATGACCCAAAAGGTGCTCACTTTCTGAACAAAGCAGCAAGAGTCGTGACAACTTTCTGACTCAGTTCCTAGGACAAAGGCCACAGAGCTGACCACACAGGTTGTTCCTTAAAGGGAAGATCCAGACTCACCCCCACTAGCCAAAAAGGGAAGATCCAGACTCACCCCCACAGCGACTCTCTGCTGGCTACTTTCTCCTTCCCAGGAAACCAAAGAGAGACCCCTTGGGAGTGAAACCAATGTCACCAACCCCACTATTGGAAATTGTCATCAATGCCATTTGCCCAAGGGCTAAAGCCACCAAAAGTCTCCCACAAAATACAACATCAAAACACCCCCATAAAATGCAATGTTCCTTCTTCCAAGATTTCTTCATCCTTCTCAGGGCACTGGTGGTCGTGAATTTTGCCCTCATGGCCAGAGATGCCAATGGTCCTCACTTTCTGAAATGTGAATCCTGCTTTTGTTCTCCTAAGGATGGCAAGTCCAGTAGAATTTTGGTCAAATCCAAGTTTGGCCTAGAAATTCAGGGATGGTTCAATATTAATAGCATCACATCAATAATTCAAAAAACATAAAAATCATCTAGATCAGGAGCTGGCAAACTCGTTTTATAAAGACCCAGATAATACATATCTTGGGCTTTATAAGCCCCATACAACCTTTATTGCATATATATTATGTTT